>JBBDGP010001486.1:0-649913 GCA_037952835.1 Lithobates septentrionalis
AAGTATTTACCTGGTAGTTTCATTGATTTATCACTCATAGGAACTATATAAAAGGGAAGCAGCAATCGGGTAAGGGCACAACTACCCTCCCATCTAGGTGGCAGTCTGGGCCTTAGTCTCTTATCTCCACACAGCCACCAAACATCAGCCAATTGCCGTTTCTGTTCCTGAAACCATTTTAGTTCATACTTAATGTCTGTAGTAAGGGTTGTAGTTGCACAGTATTCAGGGGATAGGGTGCCAACATTTGTACCATTACTGTCATTGTTAGAAAAACAAGTAAAATTTCCTGGTAATGCTTGTACTGATGGGGGTATACTTTGCATTTTAGTCTTAGGGTAACTCTTTTTCTCATTTACACATTCTGACCCAGTTATATTTTATGAAAACATTCTTATTATACAAGTCAAGTCTATTTCCTCTTTAGGGAGAGGAACGGTGGCTAGTTGTGGAATATAATAAGGTTTACCATACAGCATTTCATACGGTGTTAGTCCTTTAGCAGTAGGGGTAATTCTTATACTCAACAATGCCATTGGCAAACACTAAACCCATTTATTTCTCCCTGTTTCCTTCAACAATTTTCTTAATTTACTCTTTAAGGTACCATTGTGTCTCTCCACTGTGCCCACAGATTGTGGGTGGTAGACACAGTGGTTTTTTAGGTCAATATTGTACCAGTTACCAATTTGTTGTATTGTTCGGTTTACAAAATGGGAGCCATTGTCACTGTAAATCACAGAGGGGATCCCATGAAATGGAATCACCTCTTTGATTAGTACTTTGGCTACTGACTGTCCATTTGGGTGTGTCAGGAAAAGCTTCCACCCACTTTATAAACAACAATAATCATAAAATCCATGCATATCGTGTGAAAGGGATAAGAGGGTTGTGGGAAATGACCTCTTAAGGGTCTTAGGGCACCTTGAGCATGGTATCTGTTACAAAGCGGACATGTGAGGCAAAAGTTTCTAGAGTCGTTTGTAAACTCATATGTTGTGAACACCTTATTGATCACCTGCACCATCCCTCCTTTTGAGATATGGGCTTGCCCATGGCTCAATAACGCAGCATATCTAAATAGTGATGTAGGTAAGATGGGTTTACCTTCTGTACTTGTGTATATACCATTGACCAGCGTTGCCCCTTTAGATAACCACTTTTGTTTTTCACCTGCCGGTGATGTTTTCTGCATTTCTGATAACCATGTTTTATCAATAGCTTTCCGTACCTCATCATTTTCTTGGGGACCTGTATAGTATATGTGTGTTTTTTGCTGTCCTGTAGCAGCTTCCCTTGCGGTCTTGTCTGCTAGTGCATTCCCTAGAGTAATTGGATCTGTTCCCTTTCTGTGTGCTGTACATTTACAAATAGCCACTTGTGTTGGTTTCTGCACATTTTCTAGAAGGGCCAGGATAAGATCTCTATGTGAGATTGGTTTACCTGTGGACGTAATCATACCCCTATTTTTCCATTGCTGGGCAAATATGTGTATAGTAGAAAAAGCGTATTGGCTGTCTGTATAAATATTTATTTTCTTCCCTTCCCCTAGACTACAGGCCCTGAATAGGGCAATAATTTCAGCTTGTTGTGTAGAGTAGGAACTGGGAAGGGGTCTGGCTTCAATGACCTGGTCTTGTGTTACTATAGCGTATGCCTTTGATTTACGCCTTTATCGTCCTTTTTACAAGACCCATCAACACAAAAGGTAATGTCAGCATCTAGAAAGGGAACATCATTGAGAACCCACAATGAGGTGCTTTACCTTCGTAAATGCATCCTCTGCTTGCACATTCCACTGAATGGAATCTTTTGCAGCCATTAGTGAACCATAGATGAGATCAGAAAGAGGCGCCACCTCCATAGCATAATTTGCTATCCATGCTCTACAGACATTTGCCATGCCAAGAAATGACATCATTTATTTTTTGGTATGTGATTTGGGGACTTGAAGGGTGGCCTCTTTTCGGATCTCATGCAAAAAGTCTACCTTCTTGAGTTAAAATGTAACCCAGGTATTTCACCTTTTCTTTCCACAGTTGTAATTAGTCTTTGCTGACCTTTTGACCTTGGTCTGCGAGGAAATGCATTAGAACCATGGTAATTTTACATACATTACTACCAGAATGTCATACACATACAAGAGAATTTAACTCCCACTGGGAGGTACAAACCGAGACAAATTATTGGACATTCTTTGTGAGAAGGTAGTTGGACTTTCACAATATCCCTGGGATAACTTAGTGTATGTGTACCTCCTTTTTTTTCCGTGTACATAAATGCAACCCAGAACTGACTGTCTTTGTGTAAGGGAATGGAAAAAAAGGATTACTGTTATCGATAACAGAAAATACCTTGTTCTCTGGGTAGAGCTCGTTCAGGAGTACATGCATGTCTGAGACCATCGGGGCCCTCGGTAATACGGCCCCATTGACTGCCTGTAAATCCTGCACGAGTCTCCACCCATCTTTCTCTCCCTTATGCTTCCTATACCTCTGAATCCCTCTGGATTTTAGTTTCTCATCTGTCAGTTGGACCCAGTTTGTGATAAATTCTCCTAGCTCATGCCATGATACCTTGGGATTCTGGGTGACCGAAACACAAGGTACAGTATCCTGCCTGTATATTTGCAGAATAGGCTGTGGTAAGAGACAAGTAGCCACGCTATTTCCCCTCTTATCACTGTACAGACATTTTAAGAGAACTTTAGTGTTAGTGAGACTCATTAACTGTTTCTCATAGGACTTATCGGGCCCAGAGATCTTTCTGTAGTACATGGTGCAATAGAGGTTTGTCTGGACCTTATACCTTTTCCTCACAGACTCTTTGTCAATTATTTCTGCCAGGGTTTTGGGTATATTTAATCCCTCAGTTTGCAAATTCCAGGCTGTACCAGTATCGGGGCTCATTATCCACGGCTGTGATTTGTTTTTCACACAGCCGATGGGCTCTGAGACCTCCCTCCACTGGTACGACAGAAATATCAAGAGCGTGCAACATGTCTCTACCCAACAAATTAACAGGACATTTAGTCAAAATGACAATTTTACACTGAGCCTTTTTACCTGTCTGTGGATCTTCCACAGTAAGACCTTAAGACATGACCTCCTGGTGCATCAACCCATTTTGCAGATTTTACATATACTACACCTTTTTCTTTACCTTTTTCATATCCAGCGGGTGTATTAGGGTCCTACAAGCCCCAGTATCACAGAGAAATGTTAGCCATCTACCCTTCACAACCAAGATTATTTCTGACTTGACTTTAGCATGCAAACAAGTTTCAACAGCGCACACATCCAAAATTTCAGATTCTTTCTCATCATTTTCTTCTGTATCTCTCTCTGCAGACATACCAACATCTAGTCATGCTTCTTCCTCTCTGTTTGACCTACATTCTTTTGCCAAGTGACCTCTTTTACCTCACAGGAAACACTCCCCTCTCTCTTTTTTTTTTTTTCATAGTCCTGAATGCAGGGCCTTGTTCAGGTGTTTCCCATCCTTCTGTTCTCCTTCTCAATGACATACACATCATTACCTTCACCTACATAAGCACTTTCCCTTTATTTACTCTCTTTTTTGATTGGAAGTGCCGTTCAGCATGCCTCGCATACTCAATCAGCTCCTGAAGTCTGCAGATCCTATGGTTGATCATGTGTTTGGTAACAAACTTGATATAGGGCAAGAAGCCCCTTCAAGATTGCCATCTTTAACTGTTGCTCATATGGGCTATCGTTTACTTGATTTACTAGGACTTCTATTCCTGAGTGATTATTGAAAATCTCCCTCATCCTAACAATGAAATTGTCCACTGTTTCCTCTTCTCCCTGGACACACTGATTTATAATGGACCAGTCGGCTCAACATATCCATCTATTCTCTATCCTTGTTATAAGAGCATTTCTCCTGTTTTCTAGTGCTGCATCATCATGAGGCAACACAACTCCCTGATTGTTTAATCCACTCCAATCTCCCACTACATGATGCCAGTCGGGACCCAGGATCTGTCTGGTGACCTGCTCTATTTCCCTCCCATTGAGATGATAGCTAGCAATCATTCCCATGATACCATCCCTGATTTGAGCTATGTCCACCTTGGGATGTGGTACCCCTTCAGTAGTTTTTTTAACATCCTCGGGGGTCCAGGGGCGATATACCATCATAATGTTGGGGACTACTATACCTCCTACATTTTGTCCTGCCCTAGGGTTGGGAACTTCAATTAGTGGAAATTCTTCCTCTCCACATTCTGTTTGTTCCCCTGCTGAGGGGGATATCAATTGGTTCACCAGGTCCCCGAAAAATTTTGTAACAGTTGCTGTAAGGGGCGTCCTTTGTGGACTCCTCTGGACAGCAAGAGTCATCTTGAGAGGGGGTTTAGCTGCAGCCATAGGAGAATCGGTTGCATCTGCGGGTGACCCAGGTGACCACGGGGGAACAACAAACAGTGGAGAGTCAGGTTGCATTTGGTTTGTTACGTTTTGTTCAGTCAATACTTGCTGAACTAAACTTCAGAGGACGGTCATATTATGGTCCTCCTCTTTGTTCAAAAACATAGTCTTTTTATGGTTTTCTGAATTTAACCTATGGGTAGCCTCCTCAAGCCATTTCTTTGCCTGGGGAAGGCCTAATTTCTTCTGTTTTCTTATTTTTGTGCCGGCATAATTTTTAAGCTTTCTACACAGTATTACACAATAATCCTTCTTTAAAAATGCATCAAAATCATACTTTGTTTTCAAACATTTTAGGAAATGTCACATTCTCTTTGTCTAGACTACAGATATACTTAACATCTTCATTCATACCAACAGATTTTCCATGGATCATACCTACTTTGTTTATCGTGCACACGGAGCTCTTTTTTTGTTAATGTCTTCTCACAATGACACAACACATGCACACAGTATCTTATCACTTGCAATCACAGACTTTCTAGTCATGATATATCACTTCTAGATTACTGATCTTGTGTATTGCTAAAACATTGGTGTCTTAGAGAATTACAGAATTACGAGGAGACTGAATTCTCCGGACTGTTCTTTCATTGTTACTTAAAACTTCACTAACTTGTAGAGAGCATTTACAGAATTACGAGGAGACTGAATTCTCCCGACTGTTCTTTCATCCTATCAAAACATTTAATATTTCAGTCCTTGATCCAAGGGTATTTATGTGCCTGCTCAGGATTAATACAACATATGAGGCTGGCATGAACACTGCGGTCCGCCAAATGTCCTCTGTTTGTTACCTGGAAATCTATCAGGCCACACCCTTGTATCAGGGGGGGGTTCTTTATCTGGAAATATTTTTGATCCAAGGGTATTTATATGCCTGGAAAGCTATCAGGCCACACCCTTGTATCAACGGGGGGTTCTTTATCTGGAAGTATTTTTGATCCAAGGGTATTTATATGCCTAGAAATCTATCAGGCCACACCCTTGTATCAACGGGGGCTTCTTTAGGTTTTGATCTAGGAGTATTTATGTGTCCCCAAGGGATTTTCTGCAGTTTACAAGGCTGTCTGGATCTAAGATCCAATCAACAAATTTCCTTTATCTGCACCCGGATATTAGTATGGGACCATACCCCTATATCAAATGACAATTAACCAGAAGAAACAAACAAGAACACACATGAGAGAACACCCGCAGTGCTCGACTGCCGCCAGGTCGCCCTGAGCGCGTCTTCCCAAAACGCGGGCTAGTCACTAGGTCTACCCATCCAGGATGGCCACAGACGGATCTATACTGGGAATACGTGACCACTTATTTCCCCTCAACAAGAGTAAAGCAGATAGGACAGAAACAGATAAACATTCAATCAATCTCTATATTGTATGTATATATTCAAATCCCTTATTCATCAAATTCCTAATCAAGTCTAACACAAAAGGTTAAAAATAAAATAAAAATAAAAATCTTACCTTGTCCCGAGAGCGGTCTCTTGTGCTGATCCGGTAAGTCGCTGCCCGGGAGGCACTAGTTCAGCGGACCGGCCTCTTTTTAACATCTAATTTAAGGAGGACTTACAGTTTTTTGCCGTACGGTCATCGGTCACTGTTGGCCAGTGCGTCTCGGGGGAGGACTTCCGGCTCGAAGGACCAAATTGTTAGGGAAATAATTCACCATCTCAGACCGTCCTCGGGCATCAAGGTAATATTTATTGCATATGCAAGAGAAATGAATAGCATTACATCTTCATGCTGTCATCGTCATTTCTTTTTTTTTTTTTTTTCTTTCTTTTTTTTGCTACTTCAGCTTTTACAATGAGAGGGTTTAAATCACCATGTATAGGTCATTTCTTCCCATTATAACATCACATCATGGTAGCAAGATATAATATTCTTATTTTCATTTTAAAAAAACTTTTATTTTGACATTTCTAATAATTAAAGGGCAAAAAACCCCAATTACTCCTAAACCCAAGTGATATCTTGAATACCCCTATCCCTCCTCCCCCCCGCCCCCCCGAATTTACCCCCACGGTTTACCCCCCCACCCCGGTCCCGCAGAAATACCTCCTCTAATATATGCGTCCTCATATAAACTTCTCCGCAAACGTCCATGTTTTTTTAAAGGCTAACCATTTCGCCCATTTTGTTCCCTCCCGGACTTCCTCTATCTCCGCCGAAGGATCTTCAGCGTCACCGGCCTCTAAGATATAGATTCCATTGACCCTAATTAGCCAGTCACGAATGTTTGGGCCTTCCATCTCTTGCCATTTTTTTTGGTATTAAGCTTTTGGCCGCGTTTAAGAGAATGGGCGTCAGAGAGGCGTTGTATTTGCCCGTCTGACCCCCAGTCCCATGGAACAAGCATACCCAAGGGTCCTCCCTGATCTCAGTCTCCGTTATCTCTTGTATTGTCATAAGTACTTCCTGCCAGAACCTTTTAATCGTTGGACAATCCCACCAGAGGTGGGCCATTGATCCCCTAGCGGAACATCCCCTCCAGCAGTTTCCAGAAGATTCTATTTGCATCTTATTTACTCTATCTGGCGTCATGTACCATCTGGCTAGGCATTTGAAATTTGACTCTATTGTTCTCACATCTACTGCCGACTTATGTGTTGCGTTAAAAATATTCTGCCACGTTACATCGCTTGGTAACGGACCTAGCTCAGATTCCCATTTATTACAGTATAGCGGATTTACGCCTACCCCCTCATCCCGCACTATTTTATATAGTTCTTTCGTTTTCTTTGTGATTTTATTTTTCAAAAACTGTTTCTCCATAGGTCTAAGATTCTCCTTATCTCTGATTGAACCGGGGAGGCTTTTAATAAAAGTCGCCAGCTGATTATACCGCCATGTATCGATGTTCATTAGGTCCTTGAGTAAGGATAACTCCTGAAAAGTGACAATTTTGCCATTTCTTGTAATATCCAATAATTGTGTTTCGTGCTTCCTTATCCAATTCCCTCCCACTTCCCTTAACCCTGGTGGAAAAAACTTGTTTTCCTTTAAATAAATAAGTGGTGAGTTAAATTCCCATACCTTTTGTTTGTGTAATTGATCCCAAGTCCTAAAAGTGTGACGTGTTATTGTATGTGTGTTTGGACTTAATTCCCTAAAGTGTGGTGGATTCCAAATTGATTGGTGTATGTTTGCCTTGCTCAAATCTCTTTCTAATTTCACCCATCTTTTCCCTATTGGTTCCTTACCCCATTCTAACATTCGTGAAAGTACTATTGCTCTATGATAATTTTTAAAGTCTGGAAGGACCAGGCCACCCTGTGATTTATCCCTGCTCAGGACCTTAAAGGCAATCCGTGGCTTCTTATTTTTCCATATAAATTTGGAAATAATATTGTTCAAGGCTCTAAAAAAGGACTGTGCTAGCGGAATTGGAAGTAACTGCATTTTATATAGAATCTTCGGAGCTAGGGTCATCTTAACGGTATTGACTCGACCTAGCCAAGAAATCGGGAAATGCATACTTTTCTTTGTTTCCTGCTTAATCTCCTCAAGGAGGGGTATGAAATTTAACCGGTATAATTTCTTAGGGGATTTTGTTAGTGCTATTCCTAGGTAATCTATTTTTTTACACCACGGAAATTGGAAATATTCTTTGAGTTTGGTTACCTCTTGTCTCTCAATGTTGATATTTAGGGCCGCTGATTTACAAAGGTTCACCTTGTAGTTTGACAGTTCCCCGTATCTCCTCAGAGTGGCCAGGAGGTTCGGGAGTGAAATCCTCGGATTCGCGATGTAGAACAGTACATCATCGGCAAATGCCGAGAGCTTGTGTTCATCACCTTCCACTACACATCCGCATATATCCGGATTTTTCCTGATCACCGCTAGTAGGGGTTCTAGGGTCAGGACAAACAGGAGAGGAGACAGGGGACATCCCTGTCTAGTTCCGTTTTCCATCCTAAACTCTCTCGAAAATACACCGTTTACTTTGACAAATGCAGATGGGGCCTTGTATAATGCCTTGATCCAGTTTAGCATATTGTCACCCAATCCGATTGCCCTCAATGTCTTTATCATGAACCCCCAGTCTACTCTGTCGAAGGCTTTCTCTGCGTCCAACGACAGTAGCAGACTGGGCCCCCCCCCCGCTTTCATCGCGTCTATGACCAGTAGTGACCTCACACCACTGTCCCTCCCCTCTCTGCCTGGGATAAAACCCGTCTGGTCTGGGTGGATCCAATACGTCATTTTGTCCCTCAGTCTATTAGCTAATACCTTGGCGTATAATTTTGTATCGGTATTAAGTAAAGCAATCGGCCTATAGCTCGAACACAGTGAGCTATCTTTCGCCGCTTTAGGTATTAAAGTAATCAATGCCGTCAGTGCCCCTTCACAGAATTCCTCCTGACCCCCTATCTATCAGGCCACACCCTTGTATCAACGGGGGCTTCTTTAGGTTTTGATCTAGGAGTATTTATGTGTCCCCAAGGGATTTTCTGCAGTTTACAAGGCTGTCTGGATCTAAGATCCAATCAACAAATTTCCTTTATCTGCACCCGGATATTAGTATGGGACCATACCCCTATATCAAATGACAATTAACCAGAAGAAACAAACAAGAACACACATGAGAGAACACCCGCAGTGCTCGACTGCCGCCAGGTCGCCCTGAGCGCGTCTTCCCAAAACGCGGGCTAGTCACTAGGTCTGCCCATCCAGGATGGCCACAGACGGATCTATACTGGGAATACGTGACCACTTATTTCCCCTCAACAAGAGTAAAGCAGATAGGACAGAAACAGATAAACATTCAATCAATCTCTATATTGTATGTATATATTCAAATCCCTTATTCATCAAATTCCTAATCAAGTCTAACACAAAAGGTTAAAAATAAAATAAAAATAAAAATGTTACCTTGTCCCGAGAGCGGTCTCTTGTGCTGATCCGGTAAGTCGCTGCCCGGGAGGCACTAGTTCAGCGGACCGGCCTCTTTTTAACATCTAATTTAAGGAGGACTTACAGTTTTTTGCCGTACGGTCATCGGTCACTGTTGGCCAGTGCGTTTCGGGGGAGGACTTCCGGCTCGAAGGACCAAATTGTTAGGGAAATAATTCACCATCTCAGACCGTCCTCGGGCATCAAGGTAATATTTATTGCATATGCAAGAGAAATGAATAGCATTACATCTTCATGCTGTCATCGTCATTTCTTTTTTTTTTTTTTTCTTTCTTTTTTTTGCTACTTCAGCTTTTACAATGAGAGGGTTTAAATCACCATGTATAGGTCATTTCTTCCCATTATAACATCACATCATGGTAGCAAGATATAATATTCTTATTTTCATTTTAAAAAAACTTTTATTTTGACATTTCTAATAATTAAAGGGCAAAAAACCCCAATTACTCCTAAACCCAAGTGATATCTTGAATACCCCTATCCCTCCTCCCCCCCGCCCCCCGAATTTACCCCCACGGTTTACCCCCCCACCCCGGTCCCGCAGAAATACCTCCTCTAATATATGCGTCCTCATATAAACTTCTCCGCAAACGTCCATGTTTTTTTAAAGGCTAACCATTTCGCCCATTTTGTTCCCTCCCGGACTTCCTCTATCTCCGCCGAAGGATCTTCAGCGTCACCGGCCTCTAAGATATAGATTCCATTGACCCTAATTAGCCAGTCACGAATGTTTGGGCCTTCCATCTCTTGCCATTTTTTTTGGTATTAAGCTTTTGGCCGCGTTTAAGAGAATGGGCGTCAGAGAGGCGTTGTATTTGCCCGTCTGACCCCCAGTCCCATGGAACAAGCATACCCAAGGGTCCTCCCTGATCTCAGTCTCCGTTATCTCTTGTATTGTCATAAGTACTTCCTGCCAGAACCTTTTAATCGTTGGACAATCCCACCAGAGGTGGGCCATTGATCCCCTAGCGGAACATCCCCTCCAGCAGTTTCCAGAAGATTCTATTTGCATCTTATTTACTCTATCTGGCGTCATGTACCATCTGGCTAGGCATTTGAAATTTGACTCTATTGTTCTCAAATCTACTGCCGACTTATGTGTTGCGTTAAAAATATTCTGCCACGTTACATCGCTTGGTAACGGACCTAGCTCAGATTCCCATTTATTACAGTATAGCGGATTTACGCCTACCCCCTCATCCCGCACTATTTTATATAGTTCTTTCGTTTTCTTTGTGATTTTATTTTTCAAAAACAGTTTCTCCATAGGTCTAAGATTCTCCTTATCTCTGATTGAACCGGGGAGGCTTTTAATAAAAGTCGCCAGCTGATTATACCGCCATGTATCGATGTTCATTAGGTCCTTGAGTAAGGATAACTCCTGAAAAGTGACAATTTTGCCATTTCTTGTAATATCCAATAATTGTGTTTCGTGCTTCCTTATCCAATTCCCTCCCACTTCCCTTAACCCTGGTGGAAAAAACTTGTTTTCCTTTAAATAAATAAGTGGTGAGTTAAATTCCCATACCTTTTGTTTGTGTAATTGATCCCAAGTCCTAAAAGTGTGACGTGTTATTGTATGTGTGTTTGGACTTAATTCCCTAAAGTGTGGTGGATTCCAAATTAATTGGTGTATGTTTGCCTTGCTCAAATCTCTTTCTAATTTCACCCATCTTTTCCCTATTGGTTCCTTACCCCATTCTAACATTCGTGAAAGTACTATTGCTCTATGATAATTTTTAAAGTCTGGAAGAACCAGGCCACCCTGTGATTTATCCCTGCTCAGGACCTTAAAGGCAATCCGTGGCTTCTTATTTTTCCATATAAATTTGGAAATAATATTGTTCAAGGCTCTAAAAAAGGACTGTGCTAGCGGAATTGGAAGTAACTGCATTTTATATAGAATCTTCGGAGCTAGGGTCATCTTAACGGTATTGACTCGACCTAGCCAAGAAATCGGGAAATGCATACTTTTCTTTGTTTCCTGCTTAATCTCCTCAAGGAGGGGTATGAAATTTAACCGGTATAATTTCTTAGGGGATTTTGTTAGTGCTATTCCTAGGTAATCTATTTTTTTACACCACGGAAATTGGAAATATTCTTTGAGTTTGGTTACCTCTTGTCTCTCAATGTTGATATTTAGGGCCGCTGATTTACAAAGGTTCACCTTGTAGTTTGACAGTTCCCCGTATCTCCTCAGAGTGGCCAGGAGGTTCGGGAGTGAAATCCTCGGATTCGCGATGTAGAACAGTACATCATCGGCAAATGCCGAGAGCTTGTGTTCATCACCTTCCACTACACATCCGCATATATCCGGATTTTTCCTGATCACCGCTAGTAGGGGTTCTAGGGTCAGGACAAACAGGAGAGGAGACAGGGGACATCCCTGTCTAGTTCCGTTTTCCATCCTAAACTCTCTCTAAAATACACCGTTTACTTTGACAAATGCAGATGGGGCCTTGTATAATGCCTTGATCCAGTTTAGCATATTGTCACCCAATCCGATTGCCCTCAATGTCTTTATCATGAACCCCCAGTCTACTCTGTCGAAGGCTTTCTCTGCGTCCAACGACAGTAGCAGACTGGGGCCCCCCCCCGCTTTCATCGCGTCTATGACCAGTAGTGACCTCACACCACTGTCCCTCCCCTCTCTGCCTGGGATAAAACCCGTCTGGTCTGGGTGGATCCAATACGTCATTTTGTCCCTCAGTCTATTAGCTAATACCTTGGCGTATAATTTTGTATCGGTATTAAGTAAAGCAATCGGCCTATAGCTCGAACACAGTGAGCTATCTTTCGCCGCTTTAGGTATTAAAGTAATCAATGCCGTCAGTGCCCCTTCACAGAATTCCTCCTGACCCCCTATCTTATTCCATATCTGACAAAGCTTGGGGATCAGGGAATCTTTAAATTTTTTATAAAAGTAGGTGGTGAAGCCATCTGGCCCTGGACTTTTTCCAGAGGGAGATGTTTTCAGGGCCCTCTCAATCTCCTCCACCGTAATCAGTTCTTCTAATTCTTTTGCCTCACTTTCCGAGAGACTTGGTAAGCCTGCCTTTTTTAAAAATTCATCTATCGTTTCTTCTTTTCCCAGAGTATTAGCCCCACCTTGTTTGACTTTATAAAGAGCTGTAAAATATTTCTGAAATTCTTCAGCTATGTCTCTAGAAGTATATTTAAGTATCCCGTTTTTATTTTGAATCCTATCTATAAAGTTCGTATCCCTTTTTCTTTTTAACGACTGATGCCAGATGTTTCCCTACTTTGTTACTCCATCTAAATCTATCTTTTGCGTTTTTATACAATATACTTTGGATTCCAGTTCCATTAGGTCTTTTAGTTCTTCTCTTTTATGGATTAACTGCACTAGGAATGAATTGTGGCTCCCGTTAGCTGATTTATGTAGTTGTTCCAACTGATATATTTCTTCAATTAGTTCTACCTTCCTTTTTTTTCCCTCTTTTTTCTCTTTAGCTTCTAAAGAAATCAATATGCCCCTTGTGTACGCTTTCAACGCCTCCCATAAGACTGAGCCCGAGACCTCTCCGGTATCATTTATCAAGAGGAAACCCTCTATTTCTTCCTGTATCTTGCTATAGACGAGAGTAAGACCCGTGTACTGAGGAAAAAAAGGTATAATCTTTGCTCTTTGCGTGTTGTATCCTCCATGCGTCCATCAAATGGCAGTTGTGCAGTTTCTGGCCTACTTTTTTTAATAGTTTCCCACTCATTCTCTGAATACCAGCTGTGCTATCCAACGCTGGATCTAAGCAGAAATTCAGGTCTCCTGCCACTATCACCTGCCCTGCCCTGAAGTCTGCTAGCTTATTTAAAACGTGTAGCAAGAATTGCGCTGGGTTGTTGTTTGGACAGTAGATGTTCACCAGGGTAAAAACCCTTTCTCCCACTCTAATCTTCAGAAAAAGATAGCGGCCTTCCCTATCCTCACATCTTTCTAATAACGCAAACCTGGTCCTTCTCGAGAACCCAATTGCCACCCCTTTAGCTCTTTTAATAGGTGAATCGCTATAGAACCAGTTGGGGAAGCACTTGGAGAATAATCTAATGTGTGAGTCCTGTGAAAGATGTGTCTCTTGGAGAAACACTACATCTGCCTTAAGTTGTTCTAATTCTCTCAAGATTTTATGACGCTTAAGGGGGGAATTCAGCCCTTTAACGTTATAAGTAATACATGTAAACTCTGTCATTTAACTTTTAAGTAATGCTGCTCATTAGATACGCATATTATTCTTTGCACCCTTTTATTTGATACCTGCCGGACCCTTTCCACCCTCCTCCCCTCCCAGACCTCCCTCCTCCCCAGTCCCCCTTCCCCCCCTGTTTCCTTCTTCTTGTCTTTCCCACTTTGCTGTTTATTATCTTGAGCTGGATTTTTAGGGCTTCCCTGATTTGTCTCCTTCAAATACTTATGGATAGAAATAGAGTTCAAGCTCTCTCTAGGTTGCTTCACCTCCGCTCCTCTTTGAGGGCGCCCTCGCATGTTTATTATCTTCTATCTCCACTTTTCCCTCCTCCTGCCTGCCGACTCTGGTCCCTCTCCGTCACCTCCCCCCGCTATACTCTGTGTCTCCCCACCGGCTTTGGCTTTAGTCCTGCCAGACCTGGTGGACTACCGTTTTACTTTTGGTCAGGGATGGGGCAAAGTGCTTTAACCTAAGCACTATCGTTACCGACCTGGCTATCAGCTCTTATACTTTAATCTCACTATACTCCCAATCCCTCAATGTACGCATGCAGCGAGGGGACAGAGGGAGAGCGGAACCATCCCAAAAAAAAAAGGGCCGGCCAGACGAGGCAACCATAAACGGTAACGCCGCCCGCTTGCTTGTCCCTTTTTTTCTTTTTTTTTTCACAGTCCTTGTAACTTTTTGAAGCAGCAGTAATCTACTGTTAGTACAGCCTCTCTTAGGTTCATGCCTTCCTTCTGTCTTTAAGACCTTGATCTACACCATAGCCCAGCAAACAATTCTCTCGTGCACAGTTCCACTGTTACTTCTTTTGCTAGACTCCTTCCCGCTCCACAGACCTCCACAATATTACTGCGTTTACTTGCCTGAATTCGCCGGGGTTCCCTCATAGGCTTTCCGTCTCTACTTCAGGTTAGTCCCGGCATCGCTGGAGGCTGTGGACGTTCCTCTTATAGGCTGCTGTGCGTCCTCCGTTCCTGCTGCGCTCTGTGCTTGAAATCCGGTCCGCATTCAGCCCTCCAGGGGGTTTATGGTGTGTCAATGGATGGGAGGGGAGGGGTGCGGGGCCATCCGGAGACCCTCTAGGGAAGCTGATATGATCCCCTCATCAATCCGAAGGGCAGAGGGGAGCGTGAGGGAGAGCCACCCCGCGTGTCCTGCGGCCCGTGATCTACTGACAGACGCCGCTGTTCTGCTTACGGCTCCGGCACACTGTCAGTTCCTCCTCTCATGGCAGCCTCGTTCGCCTGAGCTGCTCTGCCGCCCGCTTCCTCGGCTCCGTCATCAGGCCCCTCCCCCGCTACGTGTGCGTCACATCACGCACCTGGCCACACTGACCGCCACCCCGTCACCTCATCGTCATTTCTAAGGAAAATACTGTGGTACATGTCTTTTTTATAAGCCCTGGACACCCCCCTTTCCTGTCTTAAAACATGCCCAGTCTCATGTATTTTCAACTTTATTCTGGACGTATTAGGAAAGGTGGAAGTGTCTGTTACAGACTGTTATCTTCATCTAACAATGGTTACAGGATACTGACTTGAAAACTCCCCAAGTCAACACAAAAATACAGGATATATGCAAAACTGCAGATCTAAGCATTTTATATTACTGAGTCTACATATTGCTGACTCCATATTATCTATAGTTTATTTCTAGGCCATGATAAACAAAATGGCGTCTTTCATAACTGACATTTAAAGTATAATTTCTCTAACATAGCTAAGGCAGACTTCTGGGAAAATTGGTGTGCCAATCGCACAAGCAGGAAATGATGTTTCTGGGGAGTGGTCAGTACACACTCTGTGTATGTACTTATGTACTCTGTATGTACAATATTTTAATTAGTAACCTTTTGGGGTGCCTAAAAATCCCATTTATCATTTAACCTTTTGTATAAGATGGAAGTATGAACTAGTAATAAGCGGAACATACTTGGGTTCGGTTAGAGAAGGGTTCTGCGAACATGGCTAAAGTTCAGGTGCCGAAACCGAACCCCATTAAAGTCAATGGGAGCTGAAAAAAAATAGTAATCACCATTTTTAGCAAATAATTAAAAATGTGGAGCTACCTCAAAGTTAACAAGTGTAATGTAAACCTAAATACAATCTAATGAACTCGAAATGCACATAACAAATATAGCAGATCCAAAGAAACATAGCATATCCAAAGAAATATGTAGATAAGCCGTAGCTTGGCAATAATAATAAAATAAAAATGAAGAAATATAATATAAATGAATGTACCCTACTGGGCAGTGAGAACAAATGACCAGAGCTGCAAACAACAAATAAATACAACTGTGTGAGCAAACTAGTGGCAATCAATACGTATATTTCATAGATAGAAAAAAAAGCCATTCTCAAAGGTTGCTTTTTAGTTAGGCAAATTAGGCGGTTTAGGCGGTTGCCTAAGGCGGTTGCAAATTAGGCGGTTGCCTAAGGCCTCACTCTCACAGGGGCCTCACGGCCACCTAATTTGCCTGCACACGGAGCATCACTTTTTGGGGAATGTCTCTCTCCCTAAGCGATGCGATTCGGGTTCCTCTCTGGTCCGGTAAATTACCTGCATTGCCAGAATCTTGCCAGTGTATCCAGGTTAAATCCTGCTGGAGCAGAGCCAAGTGGCACCAGTGACTTTCCCGGCAGGGGGGCGTTAATGTGGGCACACCCGCCCCCAGCTTGTGCGGGCTGTTTGGTGTCCAATGCGCTGCGATCTGAACTCAGGGAGAGATGCTGGCTGCAAGAATGGACTGAAGCTGCAGCTGCCTCCTCGGCTCTGATGTCTACAGACAGGAGGAGGAGCTGGGCAGCAAGAGGGACACCGCTGCCGCGGTGCATGATCTGCCGTGCTGATCTGAGGTCTATGATTACTGTACTGTAGAGAACACTTGCACTGGATCGGGGGGGGGGGCAAGTTAACAAAAAAGAATACTTGCAATGATTGGGGGTGGAGGAGAGTGAGTAAGAGAATACTGTATGTGCTAGGGGGCATTTTGGAAAGAGAGAGGGCTTGTTCTAGAAGGGGGGTTTGAAATGAAATCTGACCACCCACTCTGCACAAGTCCTCTCTCTTCCCAAAGTGCCCCCTAGCACATACAGTATAATTTGGATTAGTGCCCCAGCATACAGAGCTGCCTCTACACCATCCTGCTTATCTCTATTGGAAAAGCACAGCCACCCATCACTTTTACTCTATACTACAAACTTTGTACTGCTCATTTGTAAAATAAACTCACAACTCATCTGTGATCCTTCTCCTCCATAAACATTGGTGGGACCCTTGTCACAGTCCCAGTCCCTATCTTGCCCGTCTAGCTTCCCCAGCAATGGTGGAACTCCTGTCATATACCTGATCTTTCTCCTGCCTGTCAAGCCTCCCCAGTAGTGGTGGCGATCCTGTCTTAGCCCAGACTCACCCCTTAACCCCATTGTCTCATCCACCATTGATAACTTGCTTGAATATTTTTTTCCATTATGGGCATGAGTGGGGCCTCATGTCTAAGTTTTGCCTAGGGCCTCACAAAACCTAGAGCCGCCTCTGGCGAGACTAATATTATAAAGTCCACTTCCAGTGCTTTAAATAAAAAAAGTCCATACATGTTAAAAAATGTGAAAAAGAAACCAAAGTCCAGTGACAATAAAGGTGCAATATTGTAGCTTCTTGCATGATGTCATTACACTCCCATGTGCAGTCTGTATTCCACCACTGTGCAATCTAGCAGCTCACCTTAAATTAAGACCCATACTTCCATACAGCGTTTGAAAGCAAAATATTCCTCTACAGGATGTCGCTTTAAATGCAGTCTCCTCTCCTGCAGTCAGCAGTGATCATGTACAATATAAAGAATCACCATATTGAAGTACTTCCACATAGGTTTTATTAAAAAGTAGAAACTTACATTAAAATAAGCGGTATTCGACATAAACAATCTCCAGGGAAAGCAAAACAACTGACGTTCCTGTCTAAGACCTTCCAGAGCCCTGAGGAAGTCACGTGATTGGTGACGCAACACGTCGGAAGGAGGCTGGTGTTGTGACTTCTGGCCATGACGGAAACCGGAAGGTCAGTTTTGCTTTTCCTGGAGATTGTTATTATTTCTAATCACACTTGTTCACTTTGAGGTAGCACCACATTTTTTAATATTTATATACTATTCTTATTTGTGGGGACACAATATAGTGTTGGCAGATTCCTTGGATGTATTATTTATTGGTAAATCGCTATTGATTAGAGCATAAGCAATTTTTTTTAAACTCCATTTGGCAGGGAGCAGAAATTTAATAATGCTTATAGGAAATCCAGTGTCAAGATTCCTTTCAATAACATTCCTGAGAGATGCCCTGGCCCTGCCTGTAAAGTGGCACATTTGTACAAGGTACACAATCTACTGCAGAAAAACTGACATTTACAAAGAAATAAGTGTGTTTGACCACTTGCCGTCATTATACTGCGGCAGGTCGGCATGATCCTGCGAACCGTCTTAGCAATATGTCGATCCCTTTAAACGGGATAGCAAGGACGCCCGCTGCACAGCGGGGGTGCCGATGCTCGTGACTGGTGGTCGCAATGACCACCGGCCACGAGTGATCGTGGGCATGAGAGGCAGAACAGGGACGTGTGTGTGTAAACACACACACATCCCAGTTCTGTGAGGAGAGGAGAGAGAGATCATGAGTTCCTACGAGCTGAGAACCACAATCTCTCATCTCCTATAGTCAATTCCATCCCCCACAGTTAGAACACACACATAGGGAACACAGTTAACCCCTTGATCACCCCCTAGTGGTAATCCCTTCCCTGCCAGTGACATTTATACAGCAATCAGTGCATTTTTATAGCACTGATCGCTGTCTAATCGTCAATCGACCCAAAAATGTGTCAAAAGTGTCCGATGTGTCCACTAAAATGTTGCAGTCTTAATAAAAATTGCACATCGTCGCCATTACTAGTAAAAAAATAAAAATAATAAAAATGTCATAAATCTATCCCCTATTTTGTAGACGCTATAACTTTTGCGCAAACCAATCAATATACGCTTTTTGCGATTTCTATTACCAAAAATATGTAGAAGAATACATGTCGGCCTAAACTGAGGAAAAAATTAACTTTTTTTAAAAAAAATTGGGGCTTTTTATTACAGAAAAAAGTACAAAATATTGTGTTTTTTTTTCAAAATTGTCACTCTTTTTTTTTGTATATAGTGCAAAAAACAAAAACCGCAGAAATGATCAAATACCACCAAAAGAAAGCTCTATTTGTGGGAAAAAAAAGTATGTCAATTTAGTTTGCAATGCAGTGCCGTATCGCAAAAAATGGCCTCGTCATTGAGCAGCCAATTCTTCCTGGGCTGAAGTGGTTAAAGTGGTTGTAACGATAGAAGGTCTTTTAACTTAATGCATTCTCTGCATTACCACTTGTGGACCGCCCACTGCACATATACTGCAGCAGGGTGGCCGCTCTGTGTCAGATCACGTACCCAGGGACCCACCGATTATTCAGTACACAGGCAGAATGGTGATCTGCCTATGTAAACAAGGCAGATTGCTGTTCTATGAGGAGGGAAGGCATTGATCCTGTGTTCTTGCAAAGCAGGGACACGGATCTTTGCTTTCCCTTAGGAAAAACACCTCCCCCACAGTACACAAGCATTGGCTAGAAACACATTTAACCCTTTGATTGCCCCTGATGTTAACCCCTTCCCAGACAGTGTCATTAGTACAGTGAAAGCACATTTTTTTTAGCACTGATCACTGTATTAGTGTCACTGGTCCCCAAAAAGTGTCAAAGTATTTTGCCCCATCCATTTTCCTTCTATCCAGACAAGTGTTCCAGTCCCTGCTGCAGAGAAACATCCCCATAACAGGATATTACCACCTCCATGCTTTACTGTAGGAATGATTTTATTTGGATGGTAAGCTGTACTGGATTTCCGCCAGCCATGTTGCTTGATGCTGAGGCCAAATAATTCATTTTTTGTCTCATCTGACAACCTTAAATGCACCTTGAAGATTCTGAGGCCACATGGTTAGATGAGACTAAAATTTAATTATTTGGCCTCAACACCAAACAATATGTCTGACGGAAATCCAATACAGCTCACTATTCAAAAAACACCATTCCTACAGTAAAGCATGGAGGTGGTAATGCCCTGTTATGGGGTTGTTTCTCTGCAGCAGGGACTGGAGCACTTGTCAGGACAGAAGAAAAAATTGATGGGGCAAGATACCATCAAATTTATTGAGGAAAATCTGCTGCCCTCTGCCAGAAAGTTGTCAATGGGAAGAAGGTTTACCTTCCAACATGACAATGACCCAAAGCACACAGCAAAATGACCACACAGTGGTTAAAGGAGAGAAGGGTGAATGTCCTTGCATGGCCTAGTCAGAGCCCAGACTTAAACCCCATTAAAAATCTGTGGAAAGACTTAAAGACTGCAGTCCACAAACAGTCACCATCAAATTTATTTTTGTAATTCCTTTATTTTCCAGGAAGTTGCAATTTACAAGCATGTACATTGAGTAAAAGACAAATCATAATCAAGAATCAAAGGAAGTCTCACAATAATGCCCCGTACACACGGTCAGATTTTCCGACGGAAAATGTGTTATAGGACCTTGTTGTCGGAAATTCCGACCGTGTGTAGGCTCCATCACACATTTTCCATCGGATTTTCCGACACACAAAGTTTGAGAGCAGGCTATAAAATTTTCCGACAACAAAATTTGTGTACACAAATCCGACGCACAAAGTGCCACCCATGCTCAGAATAAATAAAGAGATGAAAGCTATTGGCTACTGCCCCGTTTATAGTCCCGACGTACGTACGCACAACTTTGTGTGACCGTGTGTATGCAAGACAAGTTTGAGCCAACATCCGTTGGAAAAAATCCTAGGATTTTGTTGTCGGAATGTCCGATCAATGTCCGACCGTGTGTACAGGGCATTAGGCCAAAATGCCCAAAGGCGTGCTAAAACAAGCTGCAAATGGTCATACATAACATTGCTGACTTCTGCAAAGAAGAGTGGTCAAATATTGCAAAGTCTAGATGTGCAAAGTTAGTAGAGACATATCTCAACAGACTAAAGGCTGTAATTAAAGCAAAAGGTGGTCCAACAAAATACTGACATAAGGGTTTGATCCTTTTTCCAACTCAGTGATTCTGTTTTAGACATATGCACACTAAAATATTTTGTTTCGGAATTTCGTTTTCGTCTGAAAAATACATTTATTTAGTTACTCCCGAAATTCTTTTTAATTTATTTCGTTAAAAAATTCATTGGTCTGAAAATCCGAAATAATTAAGGTCGAATCTGTCATTGAAGGCTTATGGTGTCTGTCGAATGTTCTAAGAAGATTCAAGGGAGCAGCTAAACTGTACGACACCGCAATTGTACATTTCCGGTCGAATGTTCCGCCTACAAGCTATAGTAGAATTCTAATGTTGTATGACACTAGTAATAATTATATGTATTAATTAATATTACTAGTCAACAAACATTAGAATTCTTCTATAGCCTACGGGCAGAGCATTTGACCATAAATGTCCGCTCGTGGCGACTGCTTCATCGAATTTTCATGTCGAATCTTTTCTCTCTATGTTGAAAATCTTGGACTAATATAATTAGGTTAGGCACATTCGACCCTTTTTGCTATTGTCTCTATAATGTTGAATCTTTTCTCTCTATGTCAAATCTTTTCTCTCTATGCAGAATAATCTTGGACTAATAGACCTAAGGTTAGGCACATTCGACCACAGGTTCAATGGACACAGATCGCTGTTGTCAGCGTCATGTCGAATCTCCTATCTATATCGAACTGTTGTCGAAAGGAAAACAAAGCATTTGTTTATGTTGGATCTTTCGGTTTTCGGATTCTGCACGTTCGTTATCGTTTGTTAAAACGATAACGAAAATACCTGAAATTTGGACAAAAATGCATTCGGATGAAAACGAATGCACATGTCTATTCTGTTTTCTATTTTTTTTCTGACATGTTAATGTTATATCTTTCACTTGGATATTATAAGTTGCACTAGTAAATACAGCTGGTTAAAACAAAAACTGTGTCTGTATTCACTTCAGGCTGCAAACCAACAAAATGTGATTATTTAAGGGGGATGATTCTTTATATACTGTATATACTGTATATGGTCAACAATGTCATGGGGACTACATGACATCATTGCCCATACTGTGTATGGTCAATGACATCACCCTTGAGACCTCACCCCTTTTTTATCAGTTGTCATCCATCGTACCTGTCATTCGCAGGAGTGAAGCATGGGACCAGATGTGTATCGGATCTCAGCCATTCTTTTCTTCCGGTGGGTCATCATATGCCGGGTTTGTAGAGCCACGATTGATGTAGATCTACATTACTGGATGATGTAATTGACAGTGGATGTACGCTGTAAGACTTTAAAAAAAAATGAAAGGACTTGTCAAGAAATGTGTCTTTTTTTTAAACTTTACATTTTTTGGGGGAATAATTGCTCAGTTACATAGGGGGAAGCCAGTATTTGGGCCCCCCCTTAAACTAAAGGTGACTTCCAGATTCTGATAAGCTCACCACCTGCTGATCCCCACAAACACGAGGCCAGGGTTGTAGGGGAGAGGCCGATGTCCTAATCAACATGCTTTTTCTTTTCAATAATACATAGGGGTTCCCCCTTAAATTTGAGGGACACCTCATGCCATTTTTTCTCCAGCAGATTGCATTGCTTATTTATTACATTTTATACATTGGCACAGTGGCTGCATTTGATGGGCACAGGGGCTGCATTTGATGGGCACAGGGGCTGCATTTGATGGGCACAGGGGCTGCATTTGATGGCACAGTGGCTGCGTTTGATGGCACAGTGGCTGTGTTTGATGGGCACAATGGCTGCATTTAAAGGCACAGTGGCTGCAATTGATGGCACAGTGGCTGCATTTGCATTTTTTTTTCATTTATCAGTTTGTTTGCGCCCCCCAAAAAAAATTTTGAGCACCAGCTGCCACTGGTATTGAATTAATTAAGGGAATCCTATGACAGAAGTAAGAAAAAAAATGGCATTTGTCCAGCCAGTCCACACCAGTAAGTTAGATTTTAAGGGGAACTCCACACCAGCATTTGATGGGCACAGTGGCGGCATTTGATGGCCACAGTGGTGGCATTTCATGGCACAGTGGCAGCATTTGATGGCACAGTGGCCGCAATTGATGACACAGTGACTGCATTTGATAGCACAATGACTGCATTTGATGGCACAGCGGCTGCAATTGATGGCACAGTGGCTGCATTTGATGGCACAGTGGCTACATTTGAGGGGCACAGTGGTTGCATCTGATGGGCACAGTGGCTGCGTTTAATGGCACAGTGGCTGCGTTTGATGGCACGGTAGCTGCAATTGATGAGCACAGTGGCTGTGTTTGATGGGCACAGTGGCTGCATTTGATGGGCAAAGTGGCTGTGTTTAATGGCACAGTGGCTGCGTTTAATGGCAGGGTGGCAGCATTTGATGGCACATTGGCTGCAATTGATGACACAATGGCTGCATTTGATGGCACAGTGGCTGCAATTGATGGCACAGTGGCTACATTTGAGGGGCACAGTGGTTGCATTTGATTGGCACAGTGGCTGCGTTTGATGGCACAGTGGCTGCGTTTGATGGCACAGTGGCTGCAATTGATGAGCACAGTGGCTGCAATTGATGAGCACAGTGGCTGCGTTTGATGGCACAGTGGCTGCGTTTGATGGCACATTGGCTGCGTTTGATGGCACAGTGGCTGCATTTGATGGCACAGTGTCTGCATTTGATGGCACAGTGTCTGCATTTGATGGCACAGTGGCTGCGTTTGATGGGCACGGTGGCTGCGTTTGATGGGCATGGTGGCTGCGTTTGATGGCACAGTGGCTGCGTTTGATGGGCACAGTGGTTGCATTTGATGGACACAGTGGCTGCATTTGATGGACACAGTGGCTGCATTTGATGGGCACAGTGGCTGAATTTGATGGGCACAGTGGCTGAATTTGATGGGCACAGTGGCTGAATTTGATGGGCACAGTGGCTGCGTTTGATGGCACAGTGACTGCATTTGATGGGCACCGTGAGGCTGCAATTGATGTTTTTTTTCAGAATTTATCAGTTTGTTTGCGCCCCCCCCCCCCCCACCAGCTGTCACTGGTATTAAAGTGGTAAGGGAATCCTTTGACTGAAGTAAGAAAAAAAAACATTAGTCCCCCCAGTCCACACCAGTAAGTTAGATTTTAGGGGGAACTCCATGCCAGCATTTGATGGGCACAGTGGCGGCATTTGATGGGCACAATGGTGGTATTTGATAGCACAGTGGCGGCATTTGATGGCACAGTGGCCACAATTGATGGCACAGTGGCCGCAATTGATGGCACAGTGGCTGCATTTGATAGCACAATGGCTGCATTTGATGGCACAGTGGCTGCATTTGATGGCACAGTGGCTGCATTTGATGGCACAGTGGCTGCATTTGATGGCACAGTGGCTGCATTTGATGGCACAGTGGCTGCATTTGATGGCACAGTGGCTGCATTTGATGGCACAGTGGCTGCATTTGATGGCACAGTGGCTGCATTTGATGGCACAGTGGCTGCATTTGATGGGCACTGTGAGGCTGCAATTGATGTTTTTTTTTCAGAATTTATCAGTCCACACCAGTAAGTTAGATTTTAGGGAGAACTCCACGCCAGCATTTGATGGGCACAGTGGCAGCATTTGATGGGCACAATGGTGGCATTTGATGGCACAGTGGCGGCATTTGATGGCACAGTGGCCGCAATTGATGCCACAATGGCTGCATTTGATGGCACAGTGGCTGCAATTGATGGCACAGTGGCTGCATTTGATGGCACAGTGGCTGCATTTGATGGCACAGTGGCTGCATTTGAGGGGCACAGTGGCTGCATTTGATAGGCACAGTGGCTGCTTTTGAGGGCACAGTGGCTACGTTTGATGGCACAGTGGCTGCAATTGAGCACAGTGACTGCGTTTAATGGGCACTGTGAGGCTGCAATTGTGTAAAGGTGTCCTTCGCGCTACTAAAAATAAATAAATAACCTAGTACAGAAACAAGTGATAATAATATATAAAACCTGCAGCAAAACCTAAAAGTCTTCACAATACACAAAATAAACAAATAGTAATATAAAGTGATCTTGCGCAGTAATAAATAATCACTCAAACACTAAAATGAAATCCACAAGAGGATACTAAAGTGCAAAAATGTGAAATCCCCTCATGGATTAATTTGTTTGAACACTTCTTCAATAATATGGAGGTCTATTAATCCTCTTATGCCGCGTACACACGGTCGGACTTTACGGCAGACTTTGCCCGGCGGACTTTTCAACGTACTTTACGACGGACTTTCTGAATGAACGGACTTGCCTACACACAATCCACCAAAGTCTGTCGAATTTGTACGTGATGACGTACGACCGGACTAAAATAAAGTTCATAGCCAGTAGCCAATAGCTGCCCTAGCGTGGCTTTTTGTCTGTCGAACTAGCATACAGACGAGCGGACTTTTCGACCGGACTCGAGTTCGACGGATAGATTTAAAACATGTTTCAAATCTAAGTCCGTCCAACTTTTGAGCAAACAAAGTCCGCTGGAGCCCACACACGATCGAATTGTCCGACGAAATCCCGTCCGCCGGGCAAAGTCTGCCGTAAAGTCCGCTCGTGTGTACGCGGCATTAGAGGTTGAGAAAGAGTCCGGAGGAATCGTTGCATTTGATTAAATCTCCATTTGTACATAAATGAATGAAAAATGCTGCGCCAACCCAAAAAATAATAAAAATAAAGGCAGCCAACACAACAATCAGACTAATTGTAAGAATATGTGAAACAATAAAGTGTAGTGCTCATAGAGTGTAGAAGGAACTATACTAATAATTAAAAAGTCACTGTAGGTGACAATACCATAGATCCAAAAATAAATGGATTAAAGGTGTGCACCTTAAAAAATACTTGATAAAGAATATTGAATGGTAAAGTTATTGTGAGTGGCAATAACACATGAATTCAACCGGAAGGTGAGGGGAAAAACAGGTGTAACCCCCAAGGGGGATAAGTAAACCCCAAATAATATTAAACTACTGAGATAGTAATGAAAACTAAGGCTATGTGTAACCTCTAATAATAAATCACATGAAAAAAACAGATCAAATATGTTATAAGTTGTGATGTGCTGGTAAGAGAAAAACAATCTTAGAAATAGGCTAGATATAACCTCTAGTATTGAATTTCACGTGGGTGTGTAAGACTAGAAAGGTGTGGTCTCAAAATTAAGTGAAATGAACCAATAATGAAATGGAGGACACAGTAACTTTATCATTCAATATTCTTTATCAAGTATTTTTTAAGGTGCACACCTTTAATCTTTTTATTTTTGGATTTATGGTATTGTCACCTACAGTGACTTTTTAATTACTAGTATAGTTCCTTCTACACTCTATGAGCGCTACACTTTATTGTTTCACATTTGTACATAAATGTGATTGGTTTGGAGTGAAAAATCTTGGAAATCGGCTTAAGAGTATTGGATTGGAGAACGTGATGCAGCAAGAGAGGTTCTTCTGATGCCCAGGATTTGAATCCTGGATCCATTAAGCCTGGTAAGAAATAATTATGGTTGAGGAGAGGGATCAAGGGGGAGTCAAATGCCCAGGGAAATTTTTTGTGTAGGGCGTCCCATACAGCCAAGGAGGATGTGGTAAGTGCCGAGGCCGTTTGGGCAAGATTCCTGAAGGAGCGGGGTATCCAGGGGACAACTGAGAGGTCTATGCCACTTAAGAAGTGTTCTAGTTGTACCCATAACTTAGAGCTTCTGGCATATTTCCAGTCTGCCAATCTTGACAACACAACCGTGTGGTAGTAGGTCTTAAGGTTGGGAAATGCCAGGCCCCCAGAACACTTGGAGCGAAATAACACCTCTCTGGATACTCTGGGGTGGCTGTTCCTCCAAATAAAGCGGGAGATCATGGTCTGCAGTATAGTAAAGAACCCTATAGAAACACACAGTGGAATCATTTGGAAAATAAAAAGAATTTGAGGCAGTATGTTCATTTTAATAATATTTATTTTGCCTAACCAGTAATGGGATAGGTCAGATCATTTCCTTAAGTCTTTTCTAACACTGTTTAATAGGGGAATATAGTTATGTTTAAAAAGGGAGTGGAGGTTGGGGGTAAGATATATACCCAAGTATTTCATGGTCGTTTGTTCCCATCTAAAGGGAAAGAGGGGCTTCAGTGAATCCGCCTCTGATCTCGAGAGATTGATGTTCAGGATTTCGGACTTGGAGAGGTTTATTTTGAAGTTGGATATCGTTTGGAAGGTGGAAAAAGCTGACATTAAGTTCGGAAGTGAGATGCAAGGTTGTTGGATAAAGAATAGGATGTCATCAGCATAAGCTGCATAATTGTGAATTCTATTGTACACCTTAATGCCGTGTATGTTAACATTGTGACTAATTGTGGCCAGGAAGGGTTCTAGGGTGATGGCAAAGCCCTCAGGTATTAATAAAGTGCAAAGTATAAAGTGTAAACTGTATAATGCAGACAGAACATATATAAATGTCCCAAAAAGTGATAAAAATCTTGAAAAAATAATAAACAAAGTGTAAAAAATTGCAAAATGAATATGAGATCACAAAAGTCAACAGATCAATAACATCCAGGGAAATAACATCCAGGGAAAGAGTTCAAAAAATGGATAAGAAATGGAAGGCAAGCTAATGACAGTATAAGTCCATAAAGAACTCCACAGATTGCCTCTTGTAATGGTAGTCTCACAGAACTCTCACCTCATATAAATTAAGAAATACGCATTAATTGGTAAGTATGTCTATCCACAGCATCCTATTGAAACCTTTTCCTGCTCACATACAGAGATTCTGATGTCTTGGACAATTCTTCCAACAGTGTATACCCTCCACAGAAATACCCTAATATGCTCCGGTGTATAATAGAACACAAAATGGGGGAAGAGAGAAAGAATGCCTCCAATGGTGTAGTAGGTTAAAGAAACTCAGGGCAACTTTAATAAGGTGCTAGTAGGTGGACTCTTACATTAAAAACATTAAAACAGGCAAAGACAGGTAAAAAACAACGTTCTCAACGCCTTTCCACGTCACTTCCGGTGTGTGTCTGATTTTGGCCACTCCCTACGTGTTGCGTCACATCACGTGACTTTGTCAGGGGAACCGGATTGGTTGTTCAAACATCATTTATAAATGTAGAAACCGGAAACCATTTTCTTGAAGCCCGCTCTATTAATAGCATAGCGGCCATTTTCTTGGTTATCTATAAGGCGTGCATAGCAGCCATTTTCTTGTAGTTCAACATACATAACAATGAATAATTCAACACCGCTTAATCTTTGTAAACAAACCTCAAAGGGTTCAACGGAATGGAAAGCGCAATGTGCTAAACCAATCCATATATCTATGTAGATATTAGATATTAAATGTACATATGGTATATAGTGAAGGCTGCAATTGATGTTTTTTTCAGAATTTTTCAGTTTGTTTGCACCCCCCAAAAAATTTGAGCACCAGCCGCCACTGGTATTGAAGTGGTTAAGGGGAACCCTATGACAGAATTAAGAAAAAAAAAACGGCATGTGTTCCCCCCAGTCCATACCAGGCTCTTTGGGCCTGGTATAGATTTTAAGGGGAACTCCACATCAAAATTGAAAAAAAAATGGCGTGGGGTCCCCCCCAAAATCCTTACCAGGCCCTTTGGGTCTGGCATAGATTTTAAGGGGAACTCCACATCAATATAAAAAAAAATGGCGTGGGGCCACCCAAAATCCATACCAGACCCTTATCCAAGCAAGCAACCTGGCAGGCCAGGATGGGGGGGAGCGAGCAAGTGTCCCCCCTCCTGAACCATACCAGACCGTTTGCCCTCAACATAGGGAGGGTGCTTTGGGGTCCCCCAAAGCACCTTGTGAGATATAATAAGATATAATATAATAAGATAAAATAAAATATTTACAAAAATGTGAGGGGTGTACTCACTTTTGTGAGATACTGTATATTGCCGGGATTCGGCAATACATTACAGCCACAAGCAATTTTAAATGACATTGTTTCCTTTAGAAATGTCGTTTTGCTGAAGCACAGTAAAACATCAGTCAGATGCACTATTTTACAGGCAGACTTATGCCGCGTACACACGATCGGACTTTCCGGCATACTTGGTCCGGCGATCTTTTCGACGGACTTTGTACGCTAGGTGTGCCGGACTTAAAAATGGATGGACTTGGACACACATGATCACTCCAAAAGTCAGATGGTTTTGAACGCGGTGGCGTACAGCATGTACGACGGGACTAGAAAAGGGAAGTTCAAGCCCCACTACGCCACCCTTTGGGCTCCTTCTGCTAATCTCGTGTTTATCTCGTGTTAGTAGAAGTTTGGTTAGAGACGATTCGCGCTTTTCACACTTCAGCTTATTTCGATCATTTTCTGTGGTTCAGTTTGTGCTTGTGAGGTTTATATCTGCTTTTCAGTGCGTGTTGGTCAGTTCGTAACCTGCCTAGCAGGCCGTTCTGGTCCGTTCGTTCCTGATTTTCAGGTCGCTCTTCATAGGCCTTGCTGTTCTTCAGTGCGTTTGTTCTAAGTTTGTTTGTTTGACCAGCCGACCGTTTTAAAGCCATGTTGCGTGGACGTACTCGTTCTCGAGTTCGTGCTGTGTGGGGACTTGGTGTTGGGGTTAATACTTTGACCCGAGTCCAGTCCATGAACAAGGAAAGGAGGAGTTCATGGATGAAGAATTGGTTGCGCCAGCGTGACCAGTTCTGTCACATGCCTTTGCTCCGTGAGATCCATGAGAATAATCCTGAGGATTTCAGGAATTTTCTCAGGATGATGGACCCCGTTTTTGAACGTCTGCTGGCTATGCTGACCCCCTATATCAGCAGGCAGGATACCTGCATTAGGCAAGCCATCACTGCAGAGCAGAGGCTAGTTGTCACTTTATGTTACTTGGAGACTGGGAGAAGCCTTCAGGACTTGAAGTTCTCAACAGGCATCTCCCCACAGGCTCTGGAGATCATAATCCCAGAGACCTGTTCTGCCATCATTCAGGTCCTGCAGAAGGACTATATAAAGGTAAGTTTTATCCTTTAACATTACATGATATGTATTTAATGTTTGCTAATGTATTGTCTAAATGTCCTCGTTACCTAATTACCATGCTTGGAACATGCTGGGAATATCCCCTTTATCTTCAGGTATGGCTGTTTTTTTACGTTAATAATTTTTTGCCCTACATGCATATTTCCCTTCAATAACCTCCCCACCATGCAATCCTGGGTCCATTTATACCTCTAGCCTATAGTCCTTTGTTCAATGTATATTGTCATATCTATTGTACTGTTTTACCTTTCCCCACCCCCTCAAATGTTTGCAACTGTCATGTGTGTTCTTGGCCCCAATTAGTACCCCTCCCCCACCCCCTCAAATGTTTGCAACTGTCAGGTGTGTTCTTGGCCCCAATTAGTACCCCTCCCCTACCCCCTTAAATGTTTGCAACTGTCATGTGTGTTCTTGGCCCCAATTAGTACCCCTCCCCCACCCCCTCAAATGTTTGCAACTGTCATGTGTGTTCTTGGCCCCAATTAGTACCCCTCCCCCACCCCCTCAAATGTTTGCAACTGTCATGTGTTTTCTTGGCCCCAATTAGTACCCCTCCCCCACCCCCTCAAATGTTTGCAACTGTCAGGTGTGTTCTTGGCTCCAATTAGTACCCCTCCCCCACCCCCCCAAATGTTTGCAACTGTCATGTGTGTTCTTGGCCCCAATTAGTACCCCTCCCCCACCCCCTCAAATGTTTGCAACTGTCAGGTGTGTTCTTCGCCCCAATTAGTACCCCTCCCCCACCCCCTCAAATGTTTGCAACTGTCAGGTGTGTTCTTCGCCCCAATTAGTACCCCTCCCCCACCCCCTCAAATGTTTGCAACTGTCAGGTGTGTTCTTGGCCCCAATTAGTACCCCTCCCCCACCCCCTCAAATGTTTGCAACTGTCAGGTGTGTTCTTGGCCCCAATTAGTACCCCTCCCCCACCCCCTCAAATGTTTGCAACTGTCATGTGTGTTCTTGGCCCCAATTAGTACCCCTCCCCCACCCCCTCTAATGTTTGCAACTGTCATGTGTGTTCTTGGCCCCAATTAGTACCCCTCCCCCACCCCCTCAAATGTTTGCAACTGTCAGGTGTGTTCTTGGCCCCAATTAGTACCCCTCCCCCACCCCCTCAAATGTTTGCAACTGTCAGGTGTGTTCTTGGCCCCAATTAGTACCCCTCCCCCACCCCCTCAAATGTTTGCAACTGTCATGTGTGTTCTTGGCCCCAATTAGTACCCCTCCCCCACCCCCTCAAATGTTTGCAACTGTCATGTGTGTTCTTGGCCCCAATTAGTACCCCTCCCCCACCCCCTCAAATGTTTGCAACTGTCAGGTGTGTTCTTGGCCCCAATTAGTACCCCTCCCCCCACATACAAATTGATCAATGGTCCATCAGAGAGGGTGAGTAATGTTATAAGTGGCCCTTTTTTTTTTTTTTTAAATAACACATATTAATAATGTTCAACTGCTGTTGTTCAATAATGTTTTTGTGTAATCTGATATTCAAGTTATGTTTAAAAGTACTTATATTTTTTTTTCTTGTTTGACTCCACAGTTTCCTTCAAACACACAGGAATGGCAAACTGTGGCCTCCCAGTTCGCTGACCGTTGGGACTTTCCCAACTGTGTCAGGGCGATCGATGGGAAGCATGTCCACATTGTGCCACCACCCCATTCGGGGTCTTATTTCTACAACTATAAGGGGTTCCATAGTATAGTTTTGATGGCGGTGGTCTCGGCACAATTGGAATTTATGTTCGTGGAAGAACGGCTGGATGTCTGACGGAGGAGTGTTTGCACAGACTGAGCTGTGCCAGCGTCTCCAGGCTGGTGGCCTGGGATTGCCACCTGATGACCAGAATGTGGATGGACTCCCCTCAGTTTTTATCGCTGATGAAGTGTTTGCTCTCGGCGAGCAATTGATGAGGCCATCCCCCCAAAGGACACTCACCCCTGAGAGGAGGGTATTTAATTACCGGCTGGCCAGAGCAAGAAGAGTTGTGGAGAATGCCTTTGGGATTCTGGCCAGCCGGTTCTGTTTGTTCCTTTCCGCAATAAATCTAGCTGAATACAAAATAAATCATGCAATCTTTGCTTGCTGCATTCTGCACAATTTTTTGAGACAACATTCTTTAACATATGTATCTTCTGTTGGGCCTGAGGCCGGACTTGGTGTTGATGTACCACTCACAGGCCTGGAAAGTGGCTGTATTGGCTTGGCCCCCCAAACTGCACGTGAAGTGCGTGACAGATATGTCAATTATTTTAATGGTCGGGGGGCCATTACAATGCCACAAGATCTTTAATTTTTTCTAGCAAAAAAATAAAAACTTTTGGCCAACAATCTCTTGTTTTGATTCCTGTTTGCATTCTGTTTTGTCTGTCTCCTAGTGCACTTGTAGTGGCAAGTGCATTTCCCTTTGGTTAATAAGGCCCTTTGTCACTGTAACCACACATTTAAACTAAAAAATGTTATTGATAAATAAGAAGCCACACACATTGTAGTAGTAAAAACATTTTACTGTGTGCACATTGAAAGTTGCATTTTGTTTGAACCTGTTTTAATATTTATTTATTTTTTGCAATTTTTTTTTTTAGTTTCGGCATATTTATCAAAAATATACATTTTTCAAAAAATTGTGCTTCACAACAGGGTTTTAAAAACCATAAGAACAAAAAATAAAAGGAACTTACAAAGTTCAACATGTTAATAATGGTGCTGGTGATATCACCCATGTAAAACAAAAAAAATTGCAGATGCTCACAATTTCCACTGAAAAAAGGTTCAAGTCAACATGTGCTATCTCCCATCATGGGGGAGCAATGGACGTGTTTTGTGTGTGCAGTCGCTTTGTTCCTCTCACAAACTAACGTTATTCTGATGAAGGGGTTGCAAACACAAAACAAGTACATTGATATCCCCGATGAAAGATAGCACATGATGACACACCGTGTGCATCTGCAAAATTTTGACATTAGTATTTAGCAAGTTAAAACATTTTAGAAAAATAAAACTTGACAATGAAAAGAAGAACATGATTGATGTTTTTAGGCAAAAAGTTATTAGATTCTGCCCAAAACATCAATCATGTTCTTCATTTCCTGTTGCATGCTGTCCAGCCGATTTCTCATGCTGTCAATTTGGTCACGCATTCGATCAATTTGGCCATTTCACACCATTATCTGGCCAATGAGTCTTTGTGCACTGTCTGTGCTAAATGGCTCCGCCGCTTGGCCTTCCACAACCAGAACATCACCTAAAATTTGTGGAAAACATTTTTTTGTAAAATATGCATGCCTAAATAGATTAACTTAAGCTGGTGTGTCAGTCACTCACTTGGTGGGGTGCAAATATCGCACACTTCCTCCATCTCTCCTTCCTCCAGCTTGTCGGGTGTGTGTGGTCTTGGGCTGGGGCTTGGGCTAATTTCATCTTCAGGCTGGTGACTTGGGGGGGGGGGGTCCTGGGATCCTTGGACTGTTGTCTGAGTCTTTTCTCCCCAATGAGAATTATACAAAAGGTATAGTTAAAACACAGTGATATTTCAGTCTTGAAAAAGGAATATGAAACGTTCGTTAGAAGTTGTGGACAATTGTCATTTTTTTTCCAACAAAACTTTTAAAGACAGGATCTACATTCACTCTGCCCAAAAATGCCAAACAATACACATTCTCATTCAAGTTTCACAGATGCAGAGACCTCAAGTACCCCCTGGAGCCCCTATGTGTATTACTCACAACAATTTTTTCTGGTGTCACATAGTACACTAGTGCTTGTGAGTCCAGATGTGGAAACAACTGCTGTGTCCTGTAATTACATTACACTGAATCATTTTTGAAGAAGCATTATATTTTCCAACACATCTACACAACATCACCACATTTTTGGAATACGACAAATTATCAAGACCTAAATGTATGTCCAAAACCTGTACCATCGTATTTGGCAAAAAAACCTGTCATTTTCTAAGTATCATGTTTTATATAAAGAACAGTCTTTACGAACGATGCTGCATAAACGAAAAGCATATGGATCAGCATGCAAGTTAAGTATCTAATTTGGAACACACAAAAAGTACTTACTTTTTTTAAGCAGCTTCTTTATTCGCCAATATTGTTCAGGCTCCCTACTTTTGAGGTCAGACCACAGCTTGCTCAATTGTTCTTTAGCCCGTTTAGTGCCAAATTTATGTTCAAGAGCGGTGACAACTGAGGACATTATTTTGTCCTTCCGCATATTGGGTCGGGTGTACGGTCCTTTTTTGCCATCGTAGTCCTCCCTTCTCAATATGGACACCATCTCCACCATCTCTTCAAAGGCCATGTTGGTGGCCTTATATCTCCTCCTGGATCTTGATGGTTGTGGCTCCGGGCTTTCCTCCACACTAGTTCCAGATAATCTCTCCACCATCTTTCTCTGTATACTCCCACTGCGCAACGAAGAGTGAAGGGGCGGGGACAAATCATACTAAAGAAGGCCAGATTAAACGTGGGTGTGTGTTTGGTGAATGTGTTTGGTGTGTGTGTGTGTACCCTAGATTGAGCCAAATATAATACTGGGAGTTTAGACTGACATTACAGTTTTTATCTTGTGTCTTGTCTTTCAGCAAAAATGAATCCTTTTAAGATTTTTTGGCAGGTTTTATTGATTTGTATGAACAAAACAGAAACCTGTGGGAGGTCAAGCACCCATTATATTCCAATAGAGAGGCAAGGAAGGCAACACTGGGCACACTTTTGGAATTTGTGAAGACTTGAGTCCCCCAGGCAGACCTTAAGTTCGTGGACACTAAAATTGGTATCTTGCGCAACGTGTATAGGCGGGAACACAGGAAGATCCAGGAGTCGCGCAGATCCGGAGCAGCAGCAGACCAGGTGTATGTCCCCAAGCTGTGGTACTACCACAAAATGCGATTTCTGGATGACCAGACAGAAGCAAGGCAATCACTTTCGAGCCTTCCCTCCAGCCTTCCCTCCAGCCTTCCCTCCACCCTTCCCTCCAGCCTTCCCTCCACCTCCACCCTTCCCTCCACCCTTCCCTCCAGCCTTCCCTCCACCTCCACCCTTCCCTCCACCCCATCTGAGGAGTCCCAAGAAGAACTGGGCCCTTTCAACATTGATGAGGTGGATGCGCCCAGCTTCAGCCAGGTATACTTTTTGGTGAATTTGGGATTATGTAAATATTAATGATGTAAACCTCTAAATGTTTTAAGTGCTTCACCAAAAATTACTTCATCACAATTATTAATATGTAGACATATCACTAGACAGTAGTGCGCAAAAATAGACTTCAAATATTGGTGAGCAGCTAGAATAATGGTGGAGTCAAAATGATAGCCTTTAATATTTATTTAGAATTATATTTATATATAAGTCATGAGCAGAAAATTGTGCGTGATTGCGTAAGCAAAAATTACAAATACCGGTATGTCCCTTTTTTTTACCCAGGATGAGCTCAGCCAGGAGGAGTCTGTGCCCAGAGGTATAGAGGAGGAGGCCTTGCCCAGTGGGAGAGAGCAGGAGGCCGTGGCTGGGCCCAGTAGAAGCCTCACGGAGTGTCAGGTGCCTCCCCTCCACATTACCACCAAAAGGGCAAGAAAGATGACCTGAACTGAGGAGGAATCACTAGCCCTCATTCGCGAAGCCAGCCAAATCCTCAGCAAACCACCCAATGCGGAAGAGACGTATGGAACCTATATGGCCACCAGGTTGCTGGAACTCGAAAAGGGGCAATGCCTCCTCTGTGAGTGTCTGATTTTTCAAGCCTATCGGAAGGGCTTGAGAGGGGAGCTTACTGCAAAATCATATATAGCAGATGAAGCCACTCCTCTTGCTACTCCTCCTCCTGCCCCAAGTACACCACCAGAGGCACAGCCTCCAAGGAAGGCTGCAGCGAAGCGTGGAGGGAAGGCTGCAGGGCAGCGTGCAGGGAAGGCTCCACGGAAGACTGGAAAGTGATTGGCTAGCTTCTGTCTGGTCTGACTTCTGACTGTGCTCCCTAGGCGCAAGATACCAATTTTATTGTCGTCTAACTTGATGTGTGTCCTGGGGGACAAAAGGCTTCACACATTCCAAAAGTGTCTCCAGTGTTGCCTTCCTCATTTCTGTTTTGACCCAAATAAATGGATATTTTCGTTACCTTACATTATTGACTATGTGTTTTGATTCAAAAAGGACATTTGGTTTGTGAGAAGGCAGGTACAGGTCAAAAAGACTATATGTGGGTTATTTACAAAAGGCTAAATCATTTTGCAATGCAAGTGCAAAGTGCTATTGCAAAGTAAACTTGATAAATTGCACTGCAAATGCACTTGTTGGAAGTGCAGTCGCTGTAAATCTGAGGGGAAGATCTGAAATGAGGGGAAGCTCTGCTGATTGTATCATACAATCATGTGCAAGAGTATTTTTTTTTGTTGGGGGGTTCCTTGCATGTGCCCCTCGGATCCACAGCGAATGCACTTACAAATGCTCTTTCAGGGCAATTCCAAGTACAATTTGCACTTGTAGTGAAAAAAGATTTTGCCTTTTTAAAATAACCCCCCTATGTCTAATTAACAAGGGACACCAACCTCATTAAGATTCATTAAAACAATAAAAATTATTAAGGTTATTGTGGTAACTTGAAACTCAAAATCCAAAAAAAACAAAAAAAAAATACATTTTAGATAATTTAGCACACATTGTAAAATCTTTATTGTTGAAATCTGTAAAAAATAAAGATGAGTCCAAAAACAAATTTGCTACTTTATTTCTGGAGATCTGGCTTTTCAAAAATCTAATATTAGTCATGGCATGAGGATAAATCATGAAGAAAGTAGTTTGTGAGAACTCTGTGTGAATTGAAGCAGCAAAACAACTTCCTTCTTCTCGCATTTTAAAGAAAAAAAATGCGCTGTATTAAAAGATCACAGAAGAGGAATGTGCTAGCTTCAATACGAAGTCTAGTTTTACCAGACCGAGCGCTTCCGTCTTGTAATTGCTTCAGAGCATGCGTCAGTTTGAGTCCGTCGGACTAGCACACAGATGACCGGCTTGTCTGCTAGAAAGAAGAGTCCGTCGGACAGATTTGAAACATGTTTCAAATCTAAGTCCGTCAAACTTTTGAGAAAACAAAGTCCGTTGGAGCCCACACACGATCGAATTGTGCGACGGACTCTGGTCCGCCGAACCAAGTATGCTGGAAAGTCCAATCGTGTGTACGCGGCATAAGGGGACCCCCAGGCACTTTAAGCACTATTAAAATCACTGCTCCTGAAAAAACGGCAGTTTTAAAACCTTTTTTTTTCATTAATATATGTCCCCTAGGGCAGTACCCGGGTGCCCAAACACTTTTCATGGCAATAACTTGCAAATAATGCCCCGTACACACGATCGGAAATGCCGACAACAAAACTCAGATATGAGGTTTTGGTCGGAAAATGCGAGCGTGTTTGCTCCATTGGACTTTTTCTGGCGGAATTCCAGCCAGCAAAAGATTGAGAGCAGGTTCTCTATTTTTCGGTCGGTAAAAGTTCCTTTCCGAAAATGCGATCATCTGTATGCAATTCCGACGCGCAAAAAAATCACGCATGCTCAGAATCAAGTATGAGACGGAAGCGATCGGTCTGGTAAAACTAGCGCTCGTAATGGAGATAGCACATTCATCACGCTGCAAATTATTGGATCTTTTAATGCAGCACATTTTTTTGTTCTTTATAATGCTAGAATAATGAAGTTGTTTTGCTGCTGAAATTCACACAAAGTTAAGACAAACTGCTTTCTTTATTATTTCTCATGATCTCATAAATAATCTTTTTTGTTTTTAAAGCCAGATCTCCATGATAATGTTTAGAATTATTTTTTATAGTCATCTTTTTTTTTATTTTTCAAGAGCTCCTGTTATTTGGATTATTTTTAAATTAGTTTCTAGTGATCTCCCTAATTTTTTTTTCGGTGTGTCAAGTTTCCACAACAACATTATCTTGTATTTTTATAAAGCTCAAGGAGGTTGGTTTGTATTGATGTCCGTTGTTCATTTGACATTGTATTTTTGAAATGTGCCTGCCTACTCACAAACAAACTGTCCTTTTTGAAGAAAAACACATAGGCAAGTATTTTCATATATCTCCATTTATTCTGGCTCATAATAACAAAATACAGAGGAAGGCAACGCTGGAGAAACTGCTTGAATTTGCAAAGCCTTTGGCCCCCAGGGCAGACATCAACTCTTTGTAAATTAAAATTGGTAGCCTGAGAAGTCCATACTTAACCACTTCAGCCCCGGAGGATTTTACCCCCTTCCTGACCAGAGCACTTTTTACAATTCGGCACTGCGTCGCTTTAACTGCTAATTGTGCGGTCATGCAATGCTGTACCCAAACGAAATTTGCGTCCTTTTCTTCCCACAAATAGAGCTTTCTTTTGATGGTATTTGGTCACCTCTGCCGTTTTTATTTTTTGCGCTATAAACGGAAAAAGACCGAAAATTGTGAAAAAAAAAGATATTTTCTACTTTTTGTTATAAAAAAAATCCAATAAACTAAATTTTAGTCATACATTTAGGCCAAAATGTATTCGGCCACATGTCTTTGGTAAAAAAAATGTCAATAAGCGTATATTTATTGGTTTGCGCAAAAGTTATAGCGTCTACAAACTAGGGTACATTTTCTGGAATTTACACAGCTTTTAATTTATGACTGCCTATGTCATTTCTTGAGGTGCTAAAATGGCAGGGCAGTACAAAACCCCCCCAAATGACCCCATTTTGGAAAGTAGACACCCCAAGGAAATTGCTGAGAGGCATGTTGAACCCATTGAATATTTATTTTTTTTGTCCCAAGTGATTGAATAATGACAAAAAAAAAAAAAAATTTACAAAAAGTTGTCACTAAATGATATATTGCTCACACAGGCCATGGGCATATGTGGAATTGCACCCCAAAATACATTCAGCTGCTTCTACTGAGTATGGGGATACCACATGTGTGGGACTTTTTGGGAGCCTAGTCGCGTACGGGGCCCCGAAAACCAAGCACCGCCTTCAGGATTTCTAAGGGCATAAATTTTTGATTTCACTCCTCACTACCTATCACAGTTTTGAAGGCCATAAAATGCCAAGATGGCACAAAACCCCCCCAAATGACCCCATTTTGGAAAGTAGACACCCCAAGCTATTTGAGAGGCATGGTGAGTATTTTGCAGCTCTCATTTGTTTTTGAAAATGAAGAAAGACCAGAAATTTTTTTTTTTCTTTTTTCAATTTTCAAAACTTTGTGACAAAAAGTGAGGTCTGCAAAATATTCACTATACCTCTCAGAAAATAGCTTGGGGTGTCTACTTTCCAAAATGGGGTCATTTGGGGGGGGGGGTTTGTGCCACCTGGGCATTCCATGGCCTCCGAAACTGTGATAGGCAGTAAAGAGTGAAATCAAAAATTTACGCCCTTAGAATGCCTGAAGGCGGTGCTTGGTTTTCGGGGTCCCGTGCGCGGCTAGGCTCTCAAAAAGTCTCACACATGTGGTATCCCCGTACTCAGGAGAAGCAGCAGAATGTATTTTGGGGTGTAATTTCACATATCCCCATGGCATGTTTGAGCAATATATCATTTAGTGACAACTTTGTGCAAAAAAAAAAAAAAATTGTCTCTTTCCCGCAACTTGTGTCACAATATAAAATATTCCATGGACTCGACATGACTCTCAGCAAATAGCTTGGGGTGTCTACTTTCCAAAATGGGGTCATTTGGGGGGGTTTTGAACTATCCTGGCATTTTATGCACAACATTTAGAAGCTTATGTCACACATCACCCACTCTTCTAACCACTTGAAGACAAAGCCCTTTCTGACACTTATTGTTTACATGAAAAAGTTATTTTTTTTTTGCAAGAAAATTACTTTGAACCACCAAACATTATATATTTTTTTAAAGCAAATGCCCTACAGATTAAAATGGTGGGTGTTTCATTTTTTTTTTCACACAGTATTTGCGCAGCGATTTTTCAAACGCATTTTTTGTGGAAAAAACACACTTTTTTAAATTTTAATGCACTAAAACACACTATATTGCCCAAATGTTTGATGGAATAAAAAAGATGATCTTAAGCCGAGTACATGGATACCAAACATGACATGCTTTAAAATTTTCTTTATTATTTTTTTGCTTTTTTATCTTATTTTTAAACTGTTCCTTTCATTTTTTTTTTTTAAATCATTTTTATTGTTATCTCAGGGAATGTAAATATCCCCTATGATAGCAATAGGTAGTGACAGGTACTCTTTTTTGAAAAAATTGGGGTCTATTAGACCCTAGATCTCTCCTCTGCCCTCAAAGCATCTGACCACACCAAGATCGGTGTGATAAAATGCTTCCCCAATTTCCCAATGGCGCTGTTTACTTCCGGCGAAATCTAAGTCATAAAATGCTCGGAGCTTCCGGTTTCTTAGGCCATAGAGATGTTTGGAGCCACTCTGGTCTCTGATCAGCTCTATGGTCAGCTGGCTGAATCACCGGCTGCTTTCTCAGGTTCCCTGTTGAGACAGGAGAGCCAGAGAAAAACACGGAAGACGGTGGGGGGGGGCATTCCCTCCCACTGCTTGTAAAAGCAGTCTAGAGGCTAATTAGCCGCTAGGATTGCTTTTACATGAAAGCCGACCGCTGGCTGAAAAGAATGATACCAAGATGATACCTAAACCTGCAGGCATCATTCTGGTATAACCACTCAAAGTTGTGAATGGCGTACCTGAAGACAAAAAATGGTTAACAATAAAGCACAGTAAACAGTAAAGTATAAAAAATTTCATACCTGAAAAGCAAACATGATAAAACATAACAACAATAAAACATTGCAGAATAGAACACAGTAAAAAAGAGCAGAACAATAGAGAGAGAATAGAGAGAGAGAGAACAATAAAACGACAACTATTTTTTTTAAATTTTTGTTTGTGTTTTTTTTGCAAACTTGTAACTTTTATAACGGTAACCGGTTCCAGGTTCGGGTCTCTCAAAATGCGATGGCATCTTGGGAGACCCTGTGAAAGTGTGTCCTAGTCTGTGGAATGCTGTACCCTACGCTAATACTCAACTAGTGAATGGTAGCGTTCAAAACATTCACCAATGCAAAGACCAGGATTGTCAGGACAGGAGGGACAATAATAGCGGGTGTCACGCCTATATCCGCGCTTGCTGCAGACACAACATCTTTTTTGGGGGGGTTTGTTGGGTAGGGGTACTCGGGAGGACATAAAAATGCCTCTCATGCAGCCGACTGCATTTGGTTGGGGATGTGAATGGGGGAAGTACGGGTGCTGCAGAAGTGGTGGGTTCCCAATTGGGATTGGCGAATGCAGCAGGAAGGGCATTATGGGCACGACGGGCCTGTGTTTGTCTTTTTGGTGGCAGCGGGACACTACTTGTGCTTGCCACCTCACCAGCTTGAATTGCACTTATGGGACTCGCCACGTCACCAAGTGTTACTGCAGTGCTGGTTTGACTACGACCGGGGTGTACTAGGCTGCTGGCGCTTGCCAGTTCACCAAAACGCTACCAAAAAAACTGTTAGCGATCGCAGGGATCAGGCCTGACTCTGCGAACGCTGCAGTTATGCGTTTAGTGTTTTGTAAGTGACAGTGATCGATCGATACTGCACTTGGGTGGGCTGGGCCGGGCCGGGCGGAGGGGCAAAACGCAGGTGCTAGCAGGTATCTGGGCTGATCCCGCTAACACCGCGTTTTTGGGAACCCTAAACTGCTGGGGACGCTAGTATAGATCTGATCGGATCAGATATTGATCCGTTCAGATACTATACCACTAAGGGAGGCGTATGCTGCGTGCATGGGTGTTAGCGGTACTGGCGCTAATCTGACGCTGCCTGGGGCGATGCATATCACCGCCGGGCGATCAGGGGGCTAAACCTTTATTCGGTAATAAACGGCGGGTGCCCTGACACTATAAAAAATAAACGAACTAACCAGCGTCACCCGTAACACTTATACGGTGATCAGTGGTGAAAGGGTTAACTAGGGGGCAATCAAGGGGTTAAAACATTTATTAGGTAGTATATGGGGGTCCCTGACGCTATAAAACGCTGACGGCGAACCTAAATATTTACCTCCCTAACTAGTGTCACCAGCGACACTAATACAGCGATCAGAAAAATGATCGCTTAGTGACACTGGTGACGGGGGGGGTGATCAAGGGGTTAAAACTTTATTAGGGGGGGTTAGGGGGGTACCCTAGACCTAAAGGGGGGTAATACTCACTGCCCTAACACTTCTAACTGTCACAAACTGACACTATGCAGTAATCAGGAAAAAAAAAAAAAAAACCTGCTTGGTGTCAGTTTGTGACGGGGGGGGGTGATTGGGGGGGGATCGGGGGGCGATCGGGGGGGGGGGATCGGGGTGTTTAGTGTGCCTGGCATGTTCTACTGTGTTGTGTAGTGTTGTGCACTCACTCACATGTCTTCTCTCCTCGGCGCTGGAACGGAAACTCCCGAGCCGAGGAGAGATGACATCACATCCTCTGCCTCTGTGTACTATACAGAGGCAGGGGATGTTTCTCATTGGCTGGGAGCGATCGCAAGGGGGGGGCCACGATCGGATGGCCTCCCCCTCATCTTTGATCGCTGCCAGACAAATGCCGACCGCCGCTGGCACCGGGGGGGGTCCGATCGGACCCCCCGCCCGCGGGAAGGCAATCACGTACCAGGTACGTGATTTTGCCTGCCCGTGCCATTCTGCTCACGTATATAGGCGTGAGGCGGTCGGCAAGTGGTTAAGGGAGCACAATCTGGTCCAGGACTCCCAGAAATCAGGAACAGCAGCAGATGACATATATGTCCCCAGGCTGTGGTACTACAACAGGCTGCATCTTCTGTCAGACCAGACTGAACCCAGGCCATAACTTTCTTGTCTTCCCTGCTGCCTTCCCTCCAGCCTTCCCTCCACACTTCCCTGCAGCCTTCCTTGCAGCCTTCCTTGGAGGCTGTGGCTCTGGAGGTGGACTTGTGGCAGAAGGAGGAGGAGGAGGAGGATGGGCGAGCGCACATAAGTGCATGTTCTCACTAATTTGGCCCCTCAACCCCTTCCGAAGGGCGTGAAAAATTAGATTCTACACATGAACCGTTGGGCCTCCTCCATTTGCTGCAATTTGGCAGCTAAATAGCAGCCATAGGCCTCTTCAGTGTCGGGGGATGTTTTCAGGGCCACATTAGCCTCCTTAATGAGGCCCAGTGCTGCCTCCTCCACGCTACTCCCCTTCCTGGCCCTTTTTGTTGTAAGGCGGAGGGGAGGCACCTGGGATTGGGTGAGGCTACAGGGCTCCGACACCTCCTGGCTGACACTTACCTCTGCCTCCTCCTGGCTGACACTTACCCCCGCCTCCTCCTGTATGCCACATTCCAGAGCCTCGTCCTGGCTGAAGTCTTCCTGTGTATGAAAAAGAGACATAGTTTTAGTTTTTGGTTCATCAATCACACACAATTTTCAGCTCATGATTGTTGCAAATTTAATGTTAACAAATAGAAAAGATTATCATTATGAGCCCAGCATTTTTCATTCTTGTCATAATCATTTTTGGCCCCTCCTGTCTATTGATATGTAAAACACTTTTTGTTAAATCATTCATTTGTTATCAATAATAACATCTAGTTAACAACAATAATTTTCGGACAATAAATATGTTAAAAAATACTGTACCTGGCTCCAGCTGGGCTCCTCCACTTCTTCCAGGATGGAAGGCCCAGGTTGGTCCTTGGACGCCTCAGCTGGGGTTGAGGAAAGGGTTGAGGGAAGGCTGGATGAAAGTGTAGAAAGTGATTCCCTGGCTTCCATCTGGTCTTCCAGAAACCGCATCCTGTTGTAGTACCACAGACTGGGTACACACACATCCTCTGCTGCTGCTCCTGATCTCATGGAAGCCTGGACCTTATTAAGCTCCTTCCTACACGTGCTTCTCAAGCTACCAATTTTTTTCTCCACAAACTCAATGCCTGCGTCGGGGACTTGCGTCTTCACAAATTGCAGCAGTTTCTCCAGCGATGCCTTCCTAGCTGGTTTATTGCGATATAAGGGGTTTTTAACCTCCCACAAATTTCTCATATCCCTGTATTTGTCTATGAACTGGCCCATGAATTCAGGGTCTTTGAATTGTTTCATATTTGCTGCAAGACAAACACAAGACAAAAACACTAATAGGCTAAACTCTCCTAATCTTATCCCAATATAGGCCTCAATCTAGAATCAGTATAGGCCACTGATGTCCCAAGTTAAAATGTTACCTTCGTTATAACGTTCGGTGCTTCCGGTCCTCCTTCCTCCGCACACAGAACGTAAGTACGACACAAATGTGTTAACTTTATATACACTGCGCATGCGTGAAACTCCGCCCGCTTCGCCTGCCCCTGACGTTCTTTCTAGAATATTCCCCGCCCCTTCTCTTTCTGCGCAGTGGGAGATGAACATGGCTGAGACACAGCAGGTGCATAATAGCAGTAATGAGGAGGAAAGCCCGGAGCCTGAAACATGCCAATCCCGGGGGAGAAGATTTAAGGCCACAAATATGGCTTTTGTAGAGATGGTGGAGATGGTGGACATCTTGAAGAGGGCCGACTATGATGGGAAGTTTGGACCTTACCTAAACCCAAATGTGAGAAAGGCCAAGATCATGACTAATGTTGTGAAGAGTCTGCACAGGAATTTTGGGATACGACGTTCCAAGGAGCAATTGAGGAAACGCTGGTCAGACCTGAAATTGAGGGAGCAGGATCAGTACAGAATCATCAAGAAAGTGCTTCTAAAAAGTAAGTACTTGTCGTGGTGTTGTACAGTTTAAAATGGCAACTTTCAGGCTCGTGGGCACAGCAATCGTTTGCAGTAAACATTGCTTGTTCACCAACTAAATACGATGTTTTTGGCAGATACAGGGTTACCTACATTTGGTCATGCTAATTTGTATCAAAAGAAGTTTAGGACATTGTTGTCTAGATGTGTTTGTAATTAGAATGAAATGCAAACTTGGTTCAGTGTAATGTAAGGAAAGGACACTCAGCAGCTATTTACACATCTGGACTCAGGAGCATTAGTGTGGGACACAAGAACAAACTTTTTAGGGTGTCCCACACAGGTGCTCCAGTGGATACTTGGCGTGTCTCCATGTGTGAAACTTGTCCAAAAAAGGTAAGTAATAAATGTCTTCAGATTGGAACTGCCCAAACAGACAATTGTACCCCACTTCAAAGCAATGTTTCACATTCATATTTCTGGCCACAAATATTGGTGTGCTAAGTATACCTTTTGCTTCATTCTCATAGGGGAGAAAAGACTCGGGACGTATGAGGACACCAGGGACCCCCCACCTACTAAAGAAGGGGAACTCAGCACACAACCAGAGGATGTGGACGAAGGAGAGGTGCTTGAAATAGTGACCACAACAGGTGAGTGTCTGAGACAACAGCTTCAGGTAATAGAGGTATGCCTGCATATTTATAATACATGGTGTGTATTTTTCTTTTAGGTGATGTGCATGTTGTGGAAGAACAATCTACTCATTTCACCACTGACAGTGCACAAAGGCTAATCCAGGACATAATGTTTTGTAGTCAGATTTAGACTTCATAAAGAAAAAAATCAAGGAGACTGAACAAAGAATGAAGAACATAATTGATGTATTAGGGAGAATCTAAATCCAAAAAATTACACCTTTTTTTTTTTTAAAAGAAAATTTAACTAAAGTTTTAATACAGTTTAAAAGCCAAATTTGGAAGATGCACACAGTGTGTCAACATGTGTTATCTGCCATCAGGGGATATCAATGTACGTGTTTTGTGGGTGCAACCCCTTCCTCACAACTCTAGTAGGTGAGAGGAAGGAGTTGCACCCCCAAAACACGTCCATTGACCCCTCATGATGGGAGATAGCATTTGTTGACATTAGGCATGGGATCAGGAGGCAAATCCCCATTTTGACTCCCAATTTGTGTGTATCTTCTAAATTTGGCTTTTACAGGGGTGACATCACCCCATCTGATGAAGGCAATATCAAGACATTTTTGACACTATAATGTCTGATATTGCCTTGAGTTTTTCAATGTTGTACTTTGTAAGTTTCCTGAGTTGTGTATGTTATGTTTTGAAACATGCCTGTTTATGTTAAAAAAAAAAAAAATTCAACGTAAAACTTTATAAAACCAAGATGTTATTTTTTTTACCAAAAAAGGTTTTACAACACACATGTGCACAGAGTAAAATGTTTTATACTCAACAATGTGTGGCTTCTTCTTTCAATGCTCAATACCACTTTTTGTATTAAGTCAGTGTTTACAGTGACAATGGGTGTTATTTAAATAATGGAAAAACCACTTGGCACTACAAGTGCACTAGAAAAACCTAGGAGACAGATAAAAGAAACACAAGCCGTAAATCTAATTCAAGATTTTATCATATCAATTTTTTTTTATCTTGAAAATATTTAAAAATTTGCTGGCATAGCACTGGCCCCCCTACCTGTAAAATAACTGACATATTTTTGACGCACTTCACAGGCGCTTTGGGGGGGCAAGCCAGGACGGCCAGCTTCCAGGGCCATCAGTGTTGGTCCATGAAGTCCGGCCTCAGGCCCAACTGAGGCTACATAATTAGGATTATTTCGCTTAAAAAATTTGTGCAGTATGCAGCATAACACAATGTGGTTAAGTTTGTTCTCCACCATATTTATTGCAGTTATAAATAGGCGGAACCGGCTGGCCATTATCCCAAAGGTGTTCTCCACGACTCTTCTGGCTCTGACCAGCTGGAAATTAAAAACCCTCTTCTCCAGGGTGAGGGTCCTCTGGGGGAATGGCCTCATCATGTGATCACCCAGACCAAATGCTTCATCAGCGATAAAAACAAATGTCCTTCAACGTTCTCTTCCACAGGTGGCAATCCCAAGCCACCACTCTGGAGACGTCGGTAGAACTCCGTCTGGGCAAAGACTCCACCATCCAACATCTGGCCATTCTTCCCCACGTCCACATATAAAAACTCATATGTCACCGACACCACCGCCATCAACACAATACTATTGAAACCCTTATAATTAAAATAGCATGACCCAGAATGGGGTGGTGGGATGATGTTGACGTGTTTCCCACAGTTGGGAAAGTCCCAACGCTCTGCAAACTGGGAGGCCACAGTCTGCCATTCCTGTGGCGTTGAAGGAAACTATGGAGTCAAACCAGAAAAAAACTAATTAGTACTTTTGCACATAACATTGCAAGCAGATTAGACACAAACATTCTTGGCCAACATCAGTATAACATTTATTTTAAGGAGTATTTAACCACTTCAGCCCCGGAAGGTTTTACCCCCTTCCTGACCAGAGCACTTTTTACAATTCGGCACTGCGTCGCTTTAACTGCTAATTGCGCGGTCATGCAATGCTGTACCCAAACTAAATTTGCATACTTTTCTTCCCACAAATAGAGCTTTCTTTTGATGGTATTTGATCACCTCTGCCATTTTTATTATTTGCGCTATACACGGAAAAAGACCGAAAATTTTGAAAAAAAATAATATTTTCTACTTTTTGTTCTAAAAAAAATCCAATAAACTCAATTTTAGTCATACATTTAGGCCAAAATGTATTCGGCCACATGTCTTTGGTAAAAAAAATGTCAATAAGTGTATATTTATTGGTTTGCGCAAAAGTTATAGCGCCTACAAACTAGGGTACATTTTCTGGAATTTACACAGCCTTTAATTTATGACTGCCTATGTCGTTTCTTAAGGTGCTAAAATGGCAGGGCAGTACAAAACCCCCACAAATGACCCCATTTTGGAAAGTAGACACCCCAAGGAAATTGCTGAGAGGCATGTTGAGCCCATTGAATATTCATTTTTTTTGTCCCAAGTGATTGAATAATGACAAAAAAAAAAATTACAAAAAGTTGTCACTAAATGATATATTGCTCACACAGGCCATGGGCATATGTGGAATTGCACCCCAAAATACATTTAGCTGCTTCTCCTGAGTATGGGGATACCACATGTGTGGGACTTTTTGGGAGCCTAGCCGCGTACGGGGCCCCGAAAACCAATCACTGCCTTCAGGATTTCTAAGGGCGTACATTTTTGATTTTACTCCTCACTACCTATCACAGTTTTGAAGGCCATAAAATGCCCAGATGGCATAAAACCCCCCCCCAAATGACCCCATTTTGGAAAGTAGACACCCCAAGCTATTTGCTTTGAGGCATGTTGAGTCCATGGAATGTTTTATATTTTGACACAAGTTGTGGGAAAGTGACAATTTTTTTTTTTTTTTTTTTTTTTGCACAAAGTTGTCACTAAATGATATATTGCTCACACAGGCCATGGGCATATGTGGAATTGCACCCCAAAATACATTTAGCTGCTTCTCCTGAGTATGGGGATACCACATGTGTGGGACTTTTTGGGAGCCTAGCCGCGTACGGGGCCCCGAAAACCAATCACTGCCTTCAGGATTTCTAAGGGCGTACATTTTTGATTTTACTCCTCACTACCTATCACAGTTTTGAAGGCCATAAAATGCCCAGATGGCATAAACCCCCCCCAAATGACCCCATTTTGGAAAGTAGACACCCCAAGCTATTTGCTTTGAGGCATGTTGAGTCCATGGAATGTTTTATATTTTGACACAAGTTGTGGGAAAGTGACAATTTTTTTTTTTTTTTTTTTGCACAAAGTTGTCACTAAATGATATATTGCTCACACAGGCCATGGGCATATGTGGAATTGCACCCCAAAATACATTAAGCTACTTCTCCTGAGTACGGGGATACCACATGTATGGGACTTTTTGGGAGCCTAACCGCGTACGGGGCCCCGAAAACCAATCACCGCCTTCAGGATTTCTAAGGGTGTAAATTTTTGATTTCACTCTTCACTGCCTATCACAGTTTCGGAGGCCATGGAATGCCCAGGTGGCACAAACCCCCCCAAATGACCCCATTTTGGAAAGTAGACACCCCAAGCTATTTGCTGAGAGGCATGGTGAGTATTTTGCAGCTCTCATTTGTTTTTGAAAATAAAGAAAGACGAGAAAAAAAATTTTTTTTTCTTTTTTCATTTTTCAAAACTTTGTGACAAAAAGTGAGGTCTGCAAAATACTCACTATACCTCTCATCAAATAGCTTGGGGTGTCTACTTTCCAAAATGGGGTCATTTGGGGTTTTTTTTTGCCACCTGGGCATTCCATGGCCTCCGAAACTGTGATAGGCAGTGAAGAGTGAAATCAAAAATTTACGGCCTTAGAAAGCCTGAAGGCGGTGCTTGGATTTCGGGGTCCCGTACGCGGCTAGGCTCCCAAAAAGTCTCACACATGTGGTATCCCCGTACTCAGGAGAAGCAACAGAATGTATTTTGGGGTGTAATTTCACATATCCCCATGGCATGTTTGAGCAATATATCATTTAGTGACAACTTTGCGCAAAAAAAAATAAAAAAAATAAAAAATTGTCTCTTTCCCGCAACTTGTGTCGCAATATAAAATGTTCCATGGACTCGACATGCCTCTCAGCAAATAGCTTGGGGTGTCTACTTTCCAAAATGGGGTCATTTGGGGGGGGTTTGAACTGTCCTGGCATTTTATGCACAACATTTAGAAGCTTATGTCACACATCACCCACTCTTCTAACCACTTGAAGACAAAGCCCTTTTGGACACTTTTTGATTACATAAAAAAATATTTTTTTTTTGCAAGAAAATTACTTTGAACCCCCAAACATTATATATTTTTTAAAGCAAATGCCCTACAGATTAAAATGGTGGGCGTTTCATTTTTTTTTTCACACAGTATTTGCGCAGCGATTTTTCAAACGCATTTTTTGGGGAAAAAACACACTTTTTTATTTTAATGCACTAAAACACACTATATTGCCCAAATGTTTGATGAAATAAAAAAGATGATCTTAGGCCGAGTACATGGATACCAAACATGACATGCTTTAAAATTGCGCACAAACGTGCAGTGGCGACAAACTAAATACATTTTTAAAAGCCTTTAAAAGCCTTTACAGGTTACCACTTTAGATTTACAGAGGAGGTCTACTGCTAAAATGACTGCCCTCGATCTGACGTTCGCGGTGATACCTCACATGCATGGTGCAATTGCTGTTTACATTTGACGCCAGACCGACGCTTGCGTTCGCCTTAGCGTGAGAGCAGGGGGGACAGGGGTGCTTTTTTTTTTCTTTATTGTTATTATTTTTTTTATCTTATTTTTAAACTGTTCCTTTCATTTTTTTTTTTTAAATCATTTTTATTGTTATCTCAGGGAATGTAAATATCCCCTATCATAGCAATAGGTAGTGACAGGTACTCTTTTTTGAAAAAATTGGGTTCTATTAGACCCTAGATTTCTCCTCTGCCCTCAAAGCATCTGACCACACCAAGATCGGTGTGATAAAATGCTTTCCCAATTTCCCAATGGCGCTGTTTACATCCGGCAAAATCTAAGTCATAAAATGCTCGTAGCTTCCGGTTTCTTAGGCCATAGAGATGTTTGGAGCCACTCTGGTCTCTGATCAGCTCTATGGTCAGCTGGCTGAATCACCGGCTGCATTTTCAGGTTCCCTGTTGAGACAGGAGAGCCAGAGAAAAACACGGAAGACGTTGGGGGGGGCATTCCCTCCCACTGCTTGTAAAAGCAGTCTAGAGGCTAATTAGCCGCTAGGATTGCTTTTACATGAAAGCCGACCGCTGGCTGAAAAGAATGATACCAAGATGATACCTAAACCTGCAGGCATCATTCTGGTATAACCACTCAAAGTCGTGAATGGCGTACCTGAAGACAAAAAAATGGTTAACAATAAAGCACAGTAAACGGTAAAGTATAAAAAATTGCATACCTGAAAAACAAACATGATAAAACATAATAACAATAAAACATTGCAGAATAGAATACAGTAAAAAAGAGCAGAACAATAGAGAGAATAGAGAGAGAGAGAACAATAAAACGACAACTATTTTTTTTTATTTTATATTTTTGTATGTGTTTTTTTTTTTTTTTTACACTTTTTTGTAACTAACTTTTATAACTGTAACCGGTTCCAGGTTCGGGTCTCTCAAAATGCGATGGCATCTTGGGAGACCCTGTGAAAGTGTGCCTAGTCTGTGCAATGCTGTACCCTACGCTAATACTCAACTAGTGAATGGTAGTGTTCAAAACATTCACCAATGCAAAGACCAGGATTGCCAGGACAGGAGGGACAATAATAGCGGGTGTCACGCCTATATCCGCGCTTGCTGCAGACACGACATCTTTTTTGGGGGGGTTCGCTGGGTAGGGGTACTCGGGAGGACATAAAAATGCCTCTCATGCAGCCGACTGCATTTGGTTGGGGATGTGAATGGGGGAAGTACGGGCGCTGCAGAAGCGGTGGGTTCCCAATTAGGATTGGCGAATGCAGCAGGAAGGGCACTATGGGCACGACGGGCCTGTGTTTGTCTTTTTGGTGGCAGCGGGACACTACTTGTGCTTGCCACCTCACCAGCTTGAACAGCACCTATGGGACTCGCCACGTCACCAAGTGTTACTGCAGTGCTGGTTTGACTACGACCGGGGTGTACTAGGCCGCTGGTGCTTGCCAGTTCATCAAAACGCTACAAAAAAAACTGTTAGCGATCAGGCCTGACTCTGCGAACGCTGCAGTTATGCGTGTAGTGTTTTGTAAGTGTCAGTGATCGATCGATACTGCACTTGGGTGGGCTGGGCTGGGCCGGGCGGAGGGGCAAAACGCAGGTGCTAGCAGGTATCTGGGCTGAACCCGCTAACACTGCGTTTGTGGGAACCCTAAACTGCTGGGGACGCTAGTATAGATCTGGTCGGATCAGATATTGATCCGTTCAGATACCATACCACTAAGGGAGGTGTACGGTGCGTGCGTGGGTGTTAGCGGTACTGGCGCTAACCTGACACTGCCTGGGGCTGGTGCTTGCCAGTTCACCAAAACGCTACCAAAAAAACTGTTAGCGATCGCAGGGATCAGGCCTGACTCTGCGAACGCTGCAGTTATGCGTTTAGTGTGTTGTAAGTGATAGTGATCGATCGATACTGCACTTGGGTGGGCTGGGCTGGGCGGAGGGGAAAAACGCAGGTGCTAACAGGTATCTGGGCTGATCCCGCTAACACTGCGTGTTTGGGAACCCTAAACTGCTGGGGACGCCAGTATAGATCTGATCGGATCAGATATTGATCAGTTCAGATACTATACCACTAAGGGAGGTGTACGGTGCGTGCGTGGGTGTTAGTGCTACTGGCGCTAACCTGACGCTGCCTGGGGCTGGTGCTTGCCAGTTCACCAAAACGCTACCAAGAAAACTGTTAGTGATCGCAGGGATCAGGCCTGACTCTGCGAACGCTGCAGTTATGCATTTAGTGTTTTGTAAGTGTCAGTGATCGATCGATACTGCACTTGGGTGGGCTGGGCTGGGCCGGGCGGAGGGGCAAAACGCAGGTGCTAGCAGGTATCTGGGCTGATCCCGCTAACACTGCGTTTTTGGGAACCCTAAACTGCTGGGGACGCTAGTATAGATCTGATCGGATCAGATATTGATCCGTACAGATACTATACCACTAAGGGAGGCGTATGCTGCGTGCGTGGGTGTTAGCGGTACTGGCGCTAATCTGACGCTTCCTGGGGCGACGCATATCATCGCCAGGCGATCAGGGGGCTAAACCTTTATTCGGTAATAAACGGCGGAGGCCCTGACACTATAAAAAATAAACGAACTAACCAGCGTCACCCGTAACACTTATACGGTGATCAGTGGTGAAAGGGTTAACTAGGGGGCAATCAAGGGGTTAAAACATTTATTAGGTAGTATATGGGGGTCCCTGACGCTATAAAACGCTGACGGCGAACCTAAATATTTACGTCCCTAACTAGCGTCACCAGCGACACTAATACAGCGATCAGAAAAATGATCGCTTAGTGACACTGGTGACAGGGGGTGATCAAGGGGTTAAAACTTTATTAGGGGGGGTTAGGGGGGTACCCTAGACCTAAAGGGGGGTAACACTCACTGCCCTAACACTGTAACTGTCACAAACTGACACCATGCAGTAATCAGAAAAAAAAAAAAATACTGCTTGGTGTCAGTTTGTGACAGGGGGGGTGATTGGGGGGGATCGGGGGGCGATCGGGGGGGGGGGTCGGGGGTGTTTTATGTGCCTGGCATGTTCTACTGTGTGTGTAGTGTTGTGCACTTACATGTCTTCTCTCCTCGGCGCTGGAACGGAAACTGCCAAAGCCGAGGAGAGATGACATCACATCCTCTGCCTGTGTGAAACTATACACAGGCAGAGGAGGATTCCCATTGGCTGGGAGCGATCGCGAGGGGGGGGCCACGATCGGATGGTCTCCCCCTCGCCTCCCAACGCTCCCAGTGAAATGCCGACTGCCGCTGGCACCGGGGGGGGGTCCGATCGGACCCCCCGCCCGCGGGAGGCAGATCACGTATGGGAACGTGATTCTGCCTGCCCGTGCCATTCTGCCGCAGTATATCTGCGTTAGGCGGTCGGCAAGTGGTTAAAGACAAAAAGATAAGGTCCACTTATCAGATTCCTCACCCCCTCTGATGGCCCATTGGAAAAAGTTTAGGGGGGTTCTAAATGAGTTTGGGAGCCAAAAAAAAGCCTCTTGCACTCTGCCTGAATTTAAGGACATAAATAACATTTATACACATTTTAGGTGGTGTTTAGGGTAAAGCACTACTGTGGAGCTGAAAAAATACATTGTTAAGTGACTAGGCTAGGTGTGTATGGGCCCAGGATAGCATGCTGGGGAGGTTAGTAAAGGCAAATATGCATGTAGGCCAAAAAAGGAGCATTAAAAGCTTACAGCATGTATGAGGACAAAGGGGACATTCACACCATGTTCCAATCATGGTAATTAGGGAATGATGAAATAAGTACAATATATTAGCATACATTAAATACATAAAATGTAATGTTAAAGGAGAAAACTTACCCTAATATAGTCCTGCAGGACCTGTATGATGGCAGAACAGGTCTCTGGGATAATGATCCCCAGAGCCTGGGGGGAGATGCCTGTATAGAACTTGAGGTCCTGGAGACTTCTCCCCATGGCCAAGTACCGCAACGTGGCGACTAGCCTCTGCTCCGGAGCGATGGCTTGCCACATACAGGCGTCCTGCTTCATAATATAAGGGGACAGCAAAGCCAACAGATGGTGAAAAAGGGGTCCGTCATTCTGAGAAAATTCCTGAAATCATCAGGATTATTCTCCTGGATCTCCCGCAGCAAAGGCATATGGGAGAATTGGTCATGCTGGAGTAACCAATTCTTGGTCCATGAACTCCTCCCCACCCTGTTCATGGACTGGGCTTGGGTCAAAGCAAGAACCCCAACACCAAGACCCCGCATAGCACGAACTCTACGACAAGAACATACCCGCAACATGACTTTAAAACGGTCGGCTGGTCAGAACGAACTAACAGAACACACTGAAGAACAGCGAGGCCTGTGAAGAGCTAGCTGAAAATCAGAAACGAGCAGACAAGAACGCACCGGAAAACAGATACGAACTGACTACACGCACTGAAAACCAGATACAAACCCACAAGCACAAGTTAAACAGCAGTAATGGACTAAAAAGCACTAGGCTGAAAAGCGTGAATCGTCTCTCACCAAACTTCTACTAACACGAGATTAGCAGAAGGAGCCCAAAGGGTGGCGCACTGGCTATTGAACTTCCTTTTTCTAGTGCCGTCGTACGTGTTGTACGTCACCTCATTCTTGAAGGTAGGAATTTGGTGTGACCGTGTGTATGCAAGACAAGCTTGAGCGGAATCTCATCGGAAAAGCCATCATACCTTTTTCCGACCAAAATTCCGATCCTGTGTATGCGTCATAAGCCTTTAAAATTAACACTTTTGATTTTTCATGTTCGTGTCCCATAGACTTTAATGGTGTTCCCATGTTCTCACAAAATTTTTGACTGCTCGCATGTTCTGGTGCGAATCGGGGGGTGTTCAGCTCATCCCTACTCATCAGGAGTAAGATGCAAGATTATACTGAAAAGATGCATGAATAAAATGTCTATTAGTATATGGTGCCCTCTAGGGGAAGAAGATAACAAGAACGAACAACTGGTCAATTACTTACAAATCAGCTCATAGGCTGTGCCTAGCTTCTATATGGGAAAATGCGGTGGCATGGGATATGATGTCTCACCCGGGGTTGAGGCGGGAGACCTCCCCCCAAAGGAAAAGGACCAAGGGGAACATATTATTATTATTATTATTATTATTGTTCATTGTTATACTATGCTTCTCAAAATCATGGATATTCTATGTGATTGCGACATCAAATTACATTAATTTTATTTATATATATATTTAATGTATCATCATATTCAATGACATGCCTCATGTAAAGTCCCATCGGTTTTCTGTCTTTTCGTACTAACACATTAGGGATGGCGGCATGCCACTGCTGGTCATGTTAGGTCACATTCAGTTTTAGTTGTCCATAAATAATTTTCTACCCTTAATCTTTAAAATGCATTAATCAGGTTTTGCTCGAAAGGAAAGTTGGGACTCTACTGAATTTATTACCTGGCATGTTCCATACCTTTCATATTAGCTTCAGCACCCAGTTATTTTCAAGACTGATGTTCTCAGTCCTCCAGAACATACAGTGCTATCTGGATGACATAACTCTATACGGCCAAACTTTTGAACAGGTACCTTAAAATTGTTCTAAAGTGTATTCAATGTACAGGACAAAAGTTGAATCTTTCTAAATGCTGCTTTAGATTATCTCAACTGTCATTTTTGGGTGGCTGGGTCAGTGGTAACATTGTACTCACAAACTGGCAGATGCGTCAAAGCTTGTCATATAAAAACAGCAGCTTTAACAGGTCAATTGAGACACGTTTCCAGGGCTTGCCTTTTCCTCAGTGGACTTGAAGCTGCTATTTTTATATGACAAGCATCTGTCAGTTTGTGAGTACAATACTTACCACCTTTTACATATTAACCGCTTAAGGACCGCCCACGTACTGTTTGATCGCCCTTGATGTTAACCCCTTCCCTGCCAGTATCATTTCTATAGTGACAGTGCATTTTTTTTTTAGCACTGGTCACTGTATTGGTGTCACTGGTCCCAAAAAAGTGTCACTTAGTGTCAGATTTGTCTGCCGTAATGCCGCAGTCCTGATAAAAATCACTGATCACTAAAAAAAAAAAGTCCATACATCTATCCCATGGTTTGTAGATGCTATAACTTTTGTGCAAACCAATCAATATTCGCTTATTGGGATTTTTTTTTACCAAAAACATATAGCAGAATACATATTGGCCTAAATGGATGAAGAAATTAGATTTTTTTAAAAATGTTTATTGGATGTGTTTTATAGCAGAGTTATAACAAATCTGCTTTCACCACTCCACCACTCCAGCCAGTGCCATTCCCTAATTCTTCTTGGAGACACTTGTTATTGATAGTGTAGGTCCTTTCACAGAGGAAACTATAGACTGCCAATTTTCTACAGTATTAAGGGATAATTACAGTAAATGGACAGAAATTGCATTTATCTCATATATAACATCTGTGGCTATAATTACTGTATATTTCTCACTACAGCCTTCAGCCAGGAAGATAAATCAAAGGAGCAAGTGAAAAAACCTGAGTAAAAACCTGATTGAACTCAACCACCTCTGGAAAAATGAATAAATGTGTTTTATATAGAAGAAATGTCTATCATCCACTCACTGGGCTCATTTAAATTAACACTTTATTGCATATCAAATATAAACTTTAAAATGGCACCACAATAACATATACCTGCAAACATACCTAAAAATATTCCAACCCGTGGTGGTAGAGGAAGTGGGAGGGGTCAGAACAAATATAAGAAACATAAAGAAGTAAACTCACAAAAAAGGAAGAGTATAGTACTAGAGTATGAATAATGTGACAGCGGGGACTCGGGATGGGTACAATGGTATAGATCCCTACCAAAAAATGATGCGGAGCCCCCCCTGTAGGCACAAAAGCAGGCGGTGCAAACAGGGGCCTGTCACAACTGACTACCGTTATACGGGTACCTGATACATTAAATCAGTACTCCCCTCTCCCAATGCATTGCATGAATCTATCCATGGCTGCCGCCATAGGCTCTAATAGGCTTCAAAAAAGGTGGACTCGGAGCGCAGAGCATTGCGCTCGGAGCCCACCCAGGTGTATTAGAAAAGCAAATTAATATTTGCTTTTCTAACACTAAACCGCCTTTCCACCAATCAGGTAGCGTGGGTCTGATACCCGTCACCCAAGTGTCTAAAAAGGACAGGCGCTGCTTTTGGACGCCTAGCAGGAAGCAAGAAGAGACACACGGAGGACACAGCTCAGCGCTGCCTGACCTGCCACCAAGATGGGGTTGTTATGGAAATGATTAAGAGCTCCAATCGAGCCCAAGGTTATCTGCTGCTGTCTCTAATTGGAAAGTGTGGCTATGCATGCATATAAAAGTAAACACTCTGAGACACGCTTAGCTCCGTTACTTTTTACACTTCTGATTTATTCAAGGCGGTGCTAATGTTTTATACACACAAATACGTCATTGCTATGTTAGTCTAATAGGTACATCTCATTGGTTAAGATACAAAAGAAGATGGAGAATCTTCATAACGAGGTTTGGCTGTCCTTGTCCTTTGATGACGCCCTGGGGGAGGGGCGAAACGCGTCGACGTAACATCCGGCTTTTTACACAACCAAGTGACGTTTTCCTTCCTGACTCCGTGGAACGCACGCTGTAAGCGGCGATCGCGGAGACTGTCTGATATGCCTGATTACAACCGGGAGTATGTGAGTAGCGGTTTGTAGCGCTAGTGATTTGCCTACATCCACAGTACTTCACTATATATTTTTTTCCTCTGTTTTGGGTGGTTAATTATCTACTTATGGCTTATTTGATCTGAGTATCGGCCATCTCTTCCACTGATCCACGCTAGAGATATACCTTGCATATCACCATTGAGAAAGGCTGTCAGCCTAGGAGGAGGAGCTGCTGTATCATCGCAGGACCGTCCTGCCTGCTGATTTAGTGACAAGTCCTGTTGTTGGTATCCTCTTTGGGACTATTGCTAGGATTAATATTTCTGTCTTGTGAGCAACCACTGTTTATATCCATCAGTCCAGCTGCCAATATTTATTTTCGTTTGTTCATCAATTGGTCAACACTTATGGTTTTTTTTATTTTTCTATTTTTCACATTATATGCGGTATGCCCATATGTTTAATATTTTTGTGCAATCACCTATTATGTTTCACTATTTACATCCAAAAGTTGTATGTGTAATTCTAGACTGCATGTGATATGTAGTCCATCATATATCTATCACTCTGTTTATATTTATTGTCAGCACTCAGCACTTTTAGTCACGTTTTATCAGCGCTGTATTTGCTTGTTTCTATGTCCTTGGTTTTATCTTCAGTTCCGCGTTCTTCTGATGTGTGGGATGTAGGGGGTACCCGCCATTTTGAGAAAAATATAGGAACAGAGCTAATCTGTATACTTATATAATGAGTAAGGAGAAAAATATGTATGCACATAAGAAAATAGACATTTTCAGATTATTATTATTATTATTTACATCACGTTCCTTCACAATCCCCCCTAAAATGACTATTTTCTCTTTTCTGTCCCTAATACTAAAGGTCCCACTTTGGCCTAGCCCTTCTCCTCAGCAACTCTTTTAGGCTGTATATAGAGTTGGGCAGCAACTGTTCACTTCCCTCCTCGATACAGCTGGAGAGGTGCAGTCAGGCGCTATCTATCCCTAAAACCTTATAGGATTGTGAGATTTTGGACAAGGAGTGACTGTAGAGGAGTGAAGGGTCTGTCATCTTCCATCATAAGGAGGTCCTCTTCTTCTTGGTGGAGAAATGTAGGTGTGCTATTGTCTACAGCCTTGCTCATTAACTTTTTTACAAAAGGTAGAATACAGCATACAATCAGGGCTAAAAGAACCAGGATTATTAATACCGTTACCCCTATCTGGGCGAGCACCTTCTGCCACCCACTCATCCAGCTGAAGTATTGATCCCATGGGTCTGTGATACCTAAGTTCTTCTTCAACTCCAGTGACAGATCTTCTAATTTCTTTATAGCTAAAGTAACCTTACCATTTGGGCCAGTATTATCAGGAATGTATGTACAACAGGTTCCCGTTTTTTCCTATGATTTTACAAAACACCTCCTTTCCCACCTAGCACCATGTCTAAGGCCATCCGGTCCTGGAATGTCATGTAGGAAGTGGGGGCTAACTGGTCAGCAATTCCCTGGAGGGCATCTTTAGAGTAATTTACAAATCTCTGTTGGTTATAATATGTGTAGTGTCAGGTCACCTAGAGGCTGGGTGACAGATGCACACCGTTGGGATCAGGAGTGCACCGCAAGGTAGTGGACCCTACGGCTGACTGCTGTGGATTGAACCCTGGGAGGTTCAGGAAGCAGGTCTACTGGATCACTGACACAGATCCCACTGGGAGCTAGAGCATAGATTCCCCAGGGCGCGGAGTCTAAGAGCCAGCAGGTGTTCACCAGAGCCTCTAGTGGTGAGGATGGACTGCGCTCCAGTCTGGCTCCAGGTCGCGGCCCCCAGGGTCTCACAGCTCACGCTCACGGTAGACTACAGAAGAAGAGGAAGGAGGCAGCAGGCTGGAACAACAAGGAAAGTAAGGGAGAAGCCAAGGTCGGTAACAGGAATCAGATGTAGGAAACACAGCAAGTACACACAGAGGCTAACACACAGTGGTTGATCAGCACTGCTGGCTTGCAGTGCACAGGTTAATATAGGGTTCCCTGATAGGGCCTGGGGTGGGGCCATGCTTAGAGGAGAGGTTACAAAAGCAGTCAGGTGAGGGTCAGCTGGTCTCTAGAGATGAACACATGGAGACAGGTATGCTGATCGACAAACTCTATTGCATAACCATGACATGTAGTTAATCCAATCTACATTCTTGCTGACAGTTGTTATGGGGATCAAAGACTCAAAACCAGCTTTTACCTGATCCCTGGCTTTAAACTCATCAGGGACCCCCCTTGTAACCCTTATGACATCTATGTATACATGAGGGTCAAAGCTTCCGGAGAGAGCTGCTCGCTTCCTCCTCTGACTGTGTGCTGGGTTAGTGTATGTATCAGGGGTATCTTTGGTTAGGATATGGGGGGGCATAATGACCTTTGCAAGGGCACATTCACTGGTCCAGATTCCCTCTAGATCCAACTGAAAAAGGATATGCAGCACCCGAAAACACGCTCTCCTGCAGTGATAAGCGTGCATTCAGGTGTTCTTCCTGGCCAACTTGACTGAGGTGGCTGTGGTCAGCAAAACTTGGAATGGACCATCATATCTTGGCTCAAGGATCTCCAGACAGTAGTGGGTGTGTTCCTGTATCTAATTCAGGATCTGGAATGGAAGAAAACACCTGGACATGCATTCAGGTTAATTCTCGTGATAATGTGGTTACATAATTAGTCAACACATCAGATTGCAACTGTAACTGTTGTGGAAAGTAACAACCAAGTCTGGGAGCTGAACCAAACAAAATTTCATAAGGGGATAGGGCATGTTTCCCCCGGGGGTGTGTCTGACACTGAAAAGGGCAATGGGATAACTGTCTGGCCAACTCATGTTAGTCTCTTGGGCCATCTTTAACATCCTGTTTTTAGTGTCCCATTCATCCTTTCTACCTTCCCGCTACTTTGAGGGTGGTATGGGATGTGTAGTGCCAACTGAACCCCCAGTGCTGCCCAAATCTCTTTTGTAAGGGTTGCTGTTAAGGCTGGTCCCTGATCTCTCAATATCACCTCTGGGACCCCAAATCTACATACTATCTCGCTCAGTAGTTTCTTAGCTGTGGTACTGGCAGCCGTGACCACTTCCACTAGGGCGTTTTCGAATCTGCCACTTCTTGGCACTTGAAAATGATAAATTTGCATCCTCTGGAATGGGGTATAGGGCTTTTGCCAGGTGCTTCTTCTGTGCTTCTTCTGTGCATCCTGGGTTACATTTGGTGCAGATAATGCATGATCTGCAGAAGTTATCGGTCAGTGGAGTAACTCTTGGTGCAACACTTGTTGATAAGAGAGTTCATAAAAGTCTTTGTCAAGTGGGCAGCTCCATGTGCCCATTGCACCACGGCTGGGTACATACTCCTGGGTAGACAAGGCTTCTTGTTGCACTCGAATAGTCCATTTCTGAGAGTTGCTCCTCTCCGTTTCCAGCTTTCCTTCTTATCCGGACTTGTTGTTTCCTGTAGTTCTTTTAGATAAACTCTGTCCACTGGGAAAGTCTGTAAGGTAAGCACGGGGTGGTCTTCTTCTACCACCCTGCTGTCCACTTCCCGTGGACCACCAGCTGTCTGTTTGGCAGCTGAATTGGCTAGATGATTGCCACAAGCTTCCTTTGAGTTCATTTTGTCGTGTGCTTTACTCAGAATAGTCACTTGGGTTGGGAGAAGCAAGGCATCAATTTTTTACAGGTGTTCCTGCAGCCGTCAGGAATCCTCTGTCCTAGATAACACTATAATCATGGGCAATGCTGAAAGCATATCTTGAGTCCATATGAATGTTGGCTCTTTTTCCCTCTGCCCATTTACGTGCTGTAGTAAGTGCTTACAGCTCTGCCTCCTGTGCAGACATCACCGATGGTAAGGCTTCAGCTTGTAGAACAGTGTTTTCAGTGGTGACCGCGTGTCCTGTGTGGTCATGGGGTGACAAGTCAAGACTCTACTCCTCCTCTGACTTTCCCCCCTCGAGAAGTGGAAGAAGGGTGGTAGGGTTCAGTGTTTGACAACTTAATAGAGTAATGCTGTCCAGTAGGAGGGAAACACAGGAGTCTCAAGTGTCTGGTAGTGGACAAGTGTTTCGGCTGGATCCTGGTTGAATATGGCAACAACGTCATGGGGAGCAAGCAGAACGAGGCAGTGTCCGAGGACCAAGTTCAAAGTTTTGTCAAGCAAGGATTGTATAGCAAAGCCAGCTCGCAGACACAATAGGCCTCCTCTTGCTACCGCATCCAGCCGACAGGAATAATATCCTATGGGGCGTAGGCTGATGCCGTGTGATTGGGTGAGTACACCTGCAGCATGTCCCAGACGTTTGGATACAAAGAGCTTAAGCGTTTTGTCGTAGGCTGGGAGCCCTAGCGCCGGAGGTGGCGCACTTAAGGGCCTCAAACTTAGATATTTCTTCAGGAGACATCTGGAAGGGTCTGATTGCAGAGCATCAGTAGGAAGGCTTCTGGAATCCATGCTCCACACTAGGGATGAGCCGAACACCCCCCTGTTCGGTTCGCACCAGAACATGCGAACAGGAAAAAAATTCGTTCGAACACGCGAACGCCGTTAAAGTCTATGGGACACGAACATGAATAATCAAAAGTGCTAATTTTAAAGGCTAATATGCAAGTTATTGTCATAAAAAGTGTTTGGGGACCCGGGTCCTCCCCCAGGGGACATGAATCAATGCAAAAAAAAGTTTTAAAAACGGCCGTTTTTTCAGGAGCAGTGATTTTAATAATGCTTAAAGTCAAACAATAAAAGTGTAATATCCCTTTAAATTTCATACCTGGGGGGTGTCTATAGTATGCCTGTAAAGGGGCGCATGTTTCCCGTGTTTAGAACAGTCTGACAGCAAAGTGACATTTTGAAGGAAAAAACACATTTAAAACTACCGCGGCTATTGCATTGCCGACAATACACATAGAAGTTCATTGATAAAAACGGCATGGGAATTCCCCACAGGGCAACCCCGAACCAAAATTAAAAAAAAAAAATGATGTGGGAGTCCCCCTAAATTCCATACAAGGCCCTTCAGGTCTGGTATGGATATTAAGGGGAACCCCAGCCAAAATTTTAAAAAAAAATTGACGTGGGGTTCCCCCTAAATTCCATACCAGACCCTTCAGGTCTGGTATGGATTTTAAGGGGAACCCCGCGCCAAAAAAAAAAAAAAAAAACGGCGTGGGGTCCCCCTAAAAATCCATACCAGACCCTTATCCGAGCACGCAACCTGGCAGGCCGCAGGAAAAGAGGGGGGGACGAGAGTGCGGCCCCCCCCCCCTCCTGAACCGTACCAGGCCACATGCCCTCAACATTGGGAGGGTGCTTTGGGTTAGCCCCCCAAAACACCTTATCCCCATGTTGATGAGGACAAGGGCCTCATCCTCACAACCGTGGCCGGTGGTTGTGAGGGTCTGCGGGCGGGGGGCTTATCGGAATCTGGAAGCCCCCTTTAACAAGGGGACCCCCAGATCCCGCCCCCCCCCCCCTGTGTGAAATGGTAAGGGGGTACTTACCCCTACCATTTCACTAAAAAACTGTCAAAAATGTTAAAAATGACAAGAGACAGTTTTTGACAATTCCTTTATTTAAATGCTTCTTCTTTCTTCCTTCATCTTCTTCTTCTTCTGGTTCTTCTGGCTCTTCTGGTTCTTCCTCCGGCGTTCTCGTCCAGCATCTTCTCCGCGGCGTCTTCTATCTTCTTCTCCTCGGGCCGCTCCGCACCCATGGCATGAGGGGGGAGGCTCCCGCTCTTCTCTTCATCTTCTTCTCTTCTTCATCTTCTTCTTCATCTTCTTCTTCTTCTTCTTCTTCCTTCTTCTCTTCTTCCTGTCTTCTCCGGGCCGCTCCGCAGCCATGCTGGCATGGTGGGAGGCTCCCGCTGTGTGACGGCGTCTCTTCGTCTGACGGTTCTTAAATAACGGGGGGCGGGGCCATCCGGTGACCCCGCCCCCCTCTGACGCACGGTGACTTGAGGGACTTCCCTGTGACGTCACGGGGAATGCCACAGGGAAGTCCCGTCATGTCACCGTGCGTCAGAGGGGGGCGGGGTCACCGGGTGGCCCCGCCCCCCGTTATTTAAGAACCGTCAGACGAAGAGACGCCGTCACACAGCGGGAGCCTCCCTCCATGCCACAGCATGGATTGCGGAGCGGCCCGGAGAAGACAGGAAGAAGAGAAGAAGAGAAGAAGGAAGAAGAAGAAAAAGAAGAAGAAGAAGATGAAGAAGAGAAGAAGATGAAGAGAAGAGCGGGAGCCTCCCCCCTCATGCCATGGGTGCGGAGCGGCCCGAGGAGAAGAAGATAGAAGACGCCGCGGAGAAGATGCTGGACGAGAACGCCGGAGGAAGAACCAGAAGAACCAGAAGAAGAAGAAGATGAAGGAAGAAAGAAGAAGCATTTAAATAAAGGAATTGTCAAAAACTGTCTCTTGTCATTTTTAACATTTTTGACAGTTTTTTAGTGAAATGGTAGGGGTAAGTACCCCCTTACCATTTCACACAGGGGGGGGGCCGGGATCTGGGGGTCCCCTTGTTAAAGGGGGCTTCCAGATTCCGATAAGCCCCCCGCCCGCAGACCCTCACAACCACCGGCCACGGTTGTGAGGATGAGGCCCTTGTCCTCATCAACATGGGGACAAGGTGTTTTGGGGGGCTACCCCAAAGCACCCTCCCAATGTTGAGGGCATGTGGCCTGGTACGGTTCAGGAGGGGGGGGGGCCGCACTCTCGTCCCCCCCTCTTTTCCTGCGGCCTGCCAGGTTGCGTGCTCGGATAAGGGTCTGGTATGGATTTTTAGGGGGACCCCACGCCGTTTTTTTTTTTTTTTTTTGGCGCGGGGTTCCCCTTAAAATCCATACCAGACCTGAAGGGTCTGGTATGGAATTTAGGGGGAACCCCACGTCAATTTTTTTTTTAAATTTTGGCTGGGGTTCCCCTTAATATCCATACCAGACCTGAAGGGCCTTGTATGGAATTTAGGGGGACCCCCACATCATTTTTTTTTTTTTTTTTTTGGTTCGGGGTTCCCCTGTGGGGAATTCCCATGCCGTTTTTATCAATGAACTTCTATGTGTATTGTCGGCAATGCAATAGCCGCGGGTAGTTTTAAATGAGTTTTTTCCTTCCAAATGTCATTTTGCTGTCAGACTGTTCTAAACACGGGAAACATGCGCCCCTTTACAGGCATACTATAGACACCCCCCAGGTACGAAATTTAAAGGGATATTACACTTTTATTGTTTGACTTTAAGCATTAATAAAATCACTGCTCCTGAAAAAACGTCCGTTTTTAAAACTTTTTTTTGCATTGATCCATGTCCCCTGGGGCAGGACCCGGGTCCCCAAACACTTTTTATGACAATAACTTGCATATAAGCCTTTAAAATTAGCACTTTTGATTTCTCCCATAGACTTTTAAAGGGTGTTCCGCAGCATTCGAATTTGCCGCGAACACCCCAAATTGTTCGCTGTTCGGCGAACTTGCGAACAGCCAATGTTCGAGTAGAACATGAGTTCGACTCGAACTCGAAGCTCATCCCTACTCCACACTAGGAAATTAGTCCAAGGAAGGCATGAAGGGATTTCTGACCTTGTGGCAGTGGGATATCAGAGATTACTTGCACCCTGTCTTCAGTGGGGTGTCTTGTCCCATGGGACAAACAGTGTCCAAGGAAAATGACAGGTGTTGAGCACCACTGCAATTTGGGCTTTGAGACTTTGCACCCCTGGTTGGCAAGATAGCACAACAGGCTTTCTGAGGTGACTTCAACAGGGGGTAAGTCAGCTGCACAAAGGAGAAGGTCATCAACACGTTGGAAGAGAATCACTTCCGGGTGTTCCTCTTGTCATGTGTCAAGGATGATAGCCATAGCTTTTGCAAACTGGCTTGGAAAGTTCTGTACCCCTTGTGGCACAACTGTTTAGGTATGTTTCCGTTTCTTTCCGTGGATGAATGCAAAAAGGTACCAGCAGGAGGGGTAAGGGTGGACACTGAAGAAAGCGTTTGTAAGGTCCACCTCTGTGAGGTACTTTGCAGTCAAAGGCATCCACCGCAGGTACCTGGTTCTCCTTTAGGGGTTCTCTTCTTGGGGTTATTGTGGTTTCCGGGGCAATGATGCGCCCTCTTTTAGCGCCCTCTTTTAGCTTGACTGAAACTGGTGGCACCTTTAAGTGACCGTTGTCTTCCGGTCCTGTGGACCATAGGCACGCAGGGATTCTGTCAAGTACTTCCTGCAGTATTGAACTTGAAGTTTTTGCTTCATTAAGTGTCATCAGGAGAGGCAGAGAACACAAAGCAGATTAGTCTTCTAAAGATAGGGGAGTATGTAACTTCATCCCCCCTTCAGGCGTGTCCTGATTGAGGCCTGTAGTCCGGACAACACATCAGCTCCTAGTAGATTCAAGGGACATGTAGAGGACGCCACAAATCTGGCAAGCAAATCAGGAAATGTCCCCACTTGGAGTGGCTCTACAAATGGACTGGAGCGGGGCACCCCATCCACTCCCACGCAGGAAACGTGTGTGTCTCTTTTCATAGTGGGAGAAACTCAGATCATCAAAGGCCTGTACGAGTCTAGCATGATACTTCTTCAGACTCCCCTTTATCTTGGGTAATATCTTGGATTGTGGTGGTCTGATCCGTCAATTTCTCCTTTGCCCAGTCGTGGAGTTGTGCACAGAACTCCACGCCTGAGGTGTAGGAAGTGGCACTTGATCAAGTCTCTCCAGGCAGCTGAGTAAGTTTCTTGTATCTGCACTATCCTGTGGTAGAAAGGAATTGGCTGCTTCTCTGGGTCAGGCAGACTTGTCACTAAGGCCTCTGCTTGTGATGGAGTAAAAGCGACATACATCACTGGTGCCCCTTCTGGTAACCGAGACTGTTGTTAGGGCGGGGGCTGGCAAGGGGCACTGTTCTTTACGGTTGCCAGCATGTGTTTGAGATCCTCTCGGAACTGTGAGTCCGGAGCCGGATTGGGGGTTAAATCAGTGGGTGGCCTTGCTGCCTGTTGTTGGGCTTCCCACTCAGACGCTTCTTCATCATTAACATATTCGGCCTGGGAATGTGATGCTTCCGTATTGGGGAAGACAGATGTGTGGTATGAACCATCCTGGTTTAAAACAGGGAGGGCTGGGTACAGGCTGTTTAAGCTTACTGGGTGTACCAAGATGGCTGCCGGCAGGAAGTGCACTGGGCTGGGTAGAAAGTGAAGGCATGGGTGCACTAAGATGGCCGCTGGGCTGAGTTGTCACAGTGGGTTGTGCTTGGGTGGTGAGAAAGGAGTGGTTGTTAGACGGAGGGCAGTGCCATCCCTCCCCTCCTTTTGTTTCAAGTTCCAACATATCATCAGCTCTGTGATACACATACATAATACAATTGCCATCTTTCTTAACTTCCTTTATCCAATTTTCTTTATCACACAGGATTTTTCTCCCTGTTTCTTTAGCAACATAACTTTCGCCACTTCTTTCAACTTTGTTAACTATTTCAACATCTTCTTCTCTCCTTCTTTACAATATCACATTCTTTTCTCTCTCTGTTTCTCGGCTAACGGCTTGAGAGGAGAATACGAACAACCAAGGGGTTAATATCCTTTCTCACTGTTCTTTATCAACAAATTCCTTGGGTGGGGGCACATAAGACTGTGCTCCTAGCTGCTACTGTCTGCTATAACCCTGTAATGTAATCTCAGAACAAGAACACATCAGGGGTAGTGAGGAGCAATGGCCCGCGACCCAACAGATCCCCCGGGCAGCCCCCCTCCGACCTTAACCAGTCCCCAACCCCTCTCGTGTATAGCAAACAGTAGACCACAAATACACTCACGACAGGACATTACACCTGCCACTCTTCGAACTGCAAAATTTCAGCAGGCTAAGGTAACCTCAGGGGCAGACAACTCCCCTTAAACCCAGTTAAAGGTCGTCATTACAGTTACTCCCAGAGGCCGACAGCTCATCTGGGGGTGAGACATCTGTAACGCTTTCAGACTGCGGGGGGCTCCAGCAGCTGAGATTTCCCTCAAAGGTCCGTCAAACCCTTGAGTAACCCGTCCTATAACCGTCTGCCACAATAACCCATCTCACTCCAGAGGCCGACAGCTCATCTGGAGATGAGAACACACATGTAGCACTTTTAGACTGCTGAGTTTCGCAGCCCAAAGAATGGCAGACAGTGAACAAATACAGACAGCAGAAACCCATCGGCAGGTTCGTTAAAACAACCTCAGGCGAGGAAATACCTGCCTCTAAGACAGTCTCAGCATACCGACAGAATCCAGCCGTCAACCGAAAGATAAGAAAGTCGTACAGTGGTAAGAATATAAAGAAGACTTACCGGTACTGTTAGGGCTGCGCAAAGACCCCCTCTGTTATCTTTCAATTAACGCTCGAATGCTTATCGCGGTATGACTTCGACTGTAGCCTGAGGTCCCGGGTTTCGGCACCATCTGTTATGGAAATGATTAAGAGCTCCAATCGAGCCCAAGGTTATCTGCTGCTGTCTCTAATTGGAAAGTGTGGCTATGCATGCATATAAAAGTAAACACTCTGAGACACGCTCAGCTCCGTTACTTTTTACACTTCTGATTTATTCAAGGCGGTGCTAATGTTTTATACACACAAATACGTCATTGCTATGTTAGTCTAATAGGTACATCTCATTGGTTAAGATACAAAAGAAGGGGGGCGCATGCGCGAAGCTTTACATGGCGGACATCTCCCTGTGAAGCTCCGCACTCCCCGCCGCACACCCGGGACCTTAAAGCACCTTCAACGCAGCGATCCGGCTCCCGTTTTCCAGGGATTACCTCCCCCGGACATCAGTGCTTCCTCCGGTATGGTACTCACGGGTCATCGCGGCAAAACAAAGCCGAAACCCATAAAAGAAGCGCTGGCCCGCGCTTCTTCCAAGATGGCGGCGAAGGCCCGAGCCCTGGCTGATCAAGCAGCGTCCTCTCCTGCACACTCAGAGGTGCTGGAGAGCGAAGATGAGACAGACATGCAATCTCACTCAGGCGGCTCTCCCTCCTTACCGCAAGCAGGTATGTCACAGACTGCTTTTATAAGGCTGATGGAAACCATGCTCCATAAGGCATTGAAAACAACCTCTGACCAAATCACTAACAATTTGACACGTGAGATCCGTGAAATAGGCCAACGCACTGCAGACCTTGAGACCAGGGTCGACGACATAGAACTCACACTACAAGAACAGGCCCAAGATCATATTGCCCTCCGTGAGGAAAATGCTATGCTGTTATCGCGTCTGGAAGACGCTGAGAACCGTTCTCGCAGGTCCAATTTGCGACTCAGGGGTATACCAGAGGCGATTGATGATTTACAATCATTTACCACTGCTTTATTTCAAGAGCTTGAACCCTCTATACCCATCGAACGCCTGGAGTTTGACAGAATTCACAGGGCACTAACCCGCCGTCAAGCAGACGGGCCACCGCGAGACATCATAGTCAAACTACACTTTTTCCGCACGAAGGAACAATTACTAGCAGCAGCACGGAATAAGAACTCCCTTCAGTTCCAGAATCACGACTACCAACTGTTCACGGACTTAGCGCCCCTCACCATCGCTAAACGGCGTGCTATGAAACCACAGCTGCAAGTATTACAACAGCACCATCTCAAGTACACATGGAGATTCCCATTTGCCTTACAATTCTCCTATCAAGGACAACAACATACCTGCACCACCCCTGAGTCGCTGCAACGCTTACTAGAATCTCTGCACCTGTCGCCCCAGACGCGTCAGCCTGAAACATCTCTGCCTCGCACACCAGCCAGATCAATCTCCCAACCATACAACATGACCCCGAAGAGAAACAACCCCGATCCACAGTCCATCCGGAAAGGAACCCCAGCACGATCATCTGGAAACTACCATCCCAGTACGAAATCTCAAGCCCTCCGCTGAAAGCATGACAGACATATATTCTTTTTTTTTTCCCTGTTTTGTTTCCTTCCCCCCTTGTCTCCTCCAGCATACAGTTCCCCGGTTGCATCTTCCATGACTCTCTTCACATAGAACTCTTCTCAGTGACCAGGAGCTGCTGGACGACATCGGTTGGTTTAGGAACTAATACAGCTTCTTGCAAACCTCCTCTACAGAGCTTCTAGGCCTTTTAAGGCCTACTCAGGTTCAGTTACGTTCCCCCCCCTTTTTTTAAAGGTTTTCCTTAGTGTTTGTTTTTTTTTTTTTTTTTTTTATTATTTTTTTCTCTCTCTTTTCGTTGATTTGAAAGGTTTAACCTCCAAACTGTATTTCAACCTGCCTGTATAATGTATAATGTATACACACATTGTATTTTGGCTCATACGCTTAAACTGGTATACACAAAGTGTGCCAGGTTAACCCTAGTATCCAGCCATTCCCACTACTATATTACCACAATATAGCAACCATAATCTTACGAGATTTTACCCTGAATACAAGTCATGTTAGGGGTAGTAAAAAGAGGAAAAATTGACTGATTATGTTGTATGTCCCAATTCCCTTACTTCCCTTATCCCCCCCCCTTTTTCTTTTTTTTCCCCCTCCCCCCTCCCCCTCCCTCCACTCCCAATTCCCCCCCTCCCCCTCCCTCCACTCCCAATTCCCCCCCTCCCTCATGTTCTGTGTTAGGTTTATGCCTTAATATATGTTACAACACTGTGGGCTTTAACTTTAAATTGTTTTGATTAATCCCGACTGCGGCGGGGAGCTGTCATTGTGCTCCCTCTCTATGGTGCGCCCTCTCTCTGATTGGTCAACTGATCGCAGGGATGGCGCATTTACTGGTCGGGCGCCACTGACCGTTTGCCTCCCTGATAGGGGACGATCTCGGTGGCGTACCCTACACCTTATGCCCTCTCCTTTCTTTATTCCCTCGCTTTTTCTTCTCTCAAACTCTCTCCCTTTACTTTTCCCCATTTCTTCTGTTGGTCGGCTCGCACGGGCTTGGTATCCCTGGCTAATAACTCTCCACATACTTAAACATGGCACCACTTAATATACTCACCCTAAACGTTAAAGGGCTTAACTCTCCACATAAACGGGTCAAAGCCTTTCAAACGTTCGCATCCCTAAAAGCCAACATAGTGGCTCTCCAGGAAACCCATTATTCAAAGCGCCACACCCCCAACTTCTTTAGCTCTAAATATCCGCAAGTCTTTACCGCCTCAGCAGACACAAAACACCGAGGGGTCCTTCTAGCTTTCCATCACACCACACCATTCACCCCCTTAACTGAAATAAAAGATCCAGAAGGTCGTTACCTACTCCTTGTAGGTCTGTTGCAGGATGTTACAACAACTTTTGTTTCTTATTACGCCCCTAATTCAAACCCAAACCCCTTTTTCTCACACCTACTACAAATAGTGAAAACCCACTGTAAGGGAACCCTATTCCTATGTGGTGACTCCAACTCTGTTTTACAACCACATACAGATAAATCCCCCTATGCCCCCGAGCACCACACCCCCTCTATCCAATTCCGTAAACAAATACTTAAGGCCTCCCTTTTAGACACATGGAGAGAATCCAATCCCACTAAGAAAAATTTTACATTTTATTCACACCCCCATAAATCTTTCTCTAGAATCGACCACATTTTTATTCCTATAGCATCCGCACCACTCCTCCTCCATTCACATATTCACCCAATCACATGGACAGACCATTGTGCTGTTATCACCACAGTATCTTCTTTAATACCACAGGCCCCTCAAAAGTGGTGGTCCATGAACGACTCCCTCCTAACCAACCAATCATACTGCTTAGATATCCAGATAGCTCTCAAAGATTACTTAACTCATAATGCCACTCCCGATATCTCCCCTATACTACTCTGGGAAGCCCATAAGCCAGTCATACGAGGCACATGCATTTCAGTGGCGTCACACCTCAATAGGGATAAAAATCTCCGAATACACCAACTTGAATCTGAATACCAGAACCACTTCCTACAATTTCAAACTAACCCAATTGAAGCCCATAAAATAACTCTAGAAAAGACTAAACTCGAACTAGACCTACTTTTGGCTGAAGCGGCTGATAAGACTATCCGCAGGTCTAGTCACACGATCTACACCAAAGCAAACAAACCCGACACATATCTGGCCTTACGCCTTCGTAGACCAGACCGTGCTCGTGTCCCTATCAGACTTAGACTATCTAAAGATAATGTGACTAGCAATCCGGTTAAAATTCTCGCTGAATTCCGTAAACAACTAGCAAACTTGTATGAGTCTAAAACGGCATTTTCGCCGAATCAGGCGGAAAGGCTTTTTAGCAATCTTCCTATCCCTACATTATCTAATACTAGTCGTGATCTGATGGAGAGCTCGATCACCACGGAGGAAGTCTTATCAGCCATCAAGTCACTTAAGCCTCATAAACGTCCAGGCCCGGACGGTCTGCCGAGCCTTTATTATAAAAAATTTGCCAGTGAATTAGCCCCCCTCCTTACCAACTCCTTTAACGCTATACTTAAACAACACTCCTTCGGCAGAGACACATTGACGGCACTCATATCGATGATCCCGAAACCAAATACGGACAACACCTCATGGTCTAACTACAGACCAATTTCACTCTTAAATGTCGATATCAAGATCCTAGCCAAAATTTTAGCCCTACGTCTCAACCCTATAATTGGGGGATTGATCCATAAGGACCAAGTAGGTTTCATACCTAAACGACAGGCAAGTGACAACATTCGCCGTGTAATTCTCCTCCAACACCTAGCCTGTTCCCGTAAAATCCCGATGCATCTCCTTTCCTTACACATCCGGAAAGCTTTCGATACTGTCTCCTGGCCTTACTTATTTTATATTCTCCAACGTTGGGGCTTCGGCCCACATTTTCTGGGATGGGTCAATGCACTGTACAATCAACCACAAGCATATGTGCATTACTCAGGCTTCCGCTCAGACCCCTTTCCCATTTTACGAGGAACTAGGCAAGGTTGTCCCCTATCCCCCATTTTGTTTGCACTCGTGATCGAACCTTTAGCTGCCCTGATAAGGAGTAACCCTGATATTCGGGGCTTGGAGATTGCTTCTACCTCACATAAACTTTGCCTTTTTGCCGATGATGCTCTTATGTTCATCACATCTCCCCATACTACCATCCCGATCCTTTTGCACACTCTAGATAGATTTGCCAGGGTCTCGGGGCTCGAAATCAACCAAACTAAATCGAGGGCTCTCAATGTGTCTTTGCCGCAAGCTGATTTAGAAATGATACGCCAAAATTTTCCTTTTCAATGGTCTACCACATCTATTCCCTATTTAGGGATTAAGCTGACAAGTGACCCATCCCACTTGTTCCAATCCAATTACCTCCCAATGCTAACTCAACTAACTTCCCTTCTTAACCTTTGGTTGCCCCTATGTATCTCCTGGCTCGGCCGCATTGCGGCTGTTAAGATGTCTTTGCTTCCAAAGTTATTATACCTATACAGAGTCCTCCCTGTCACAGTCCCTTCATATTATCATAGGATCATACAAAGTAAAGTTTTTAAATTTATCTGGGGATCTAAAAGACCCAGAGTGGCTAGATCCGTCCTTCTTCGTAACAAGTCTAATGGAGGCCTTGGCATCCCAAACTTTCAACATTATTACCAGGCTGCAAGGCTGGCCCAGACGGCTCTCTACCACTCGAAACTCGAAATACCACTCTGGGTTAGCCTTGAAGCTATTGACTCATTTCCGCTTACTATAACTAATCTGCTATGGCTTTCCCCAGCATCCCGAGGCCCCATATCTAACCCAATCACACAACACACTCTCAGACTCTGGGATAAACTGAAAACACCCTTCAAACTGATTTCCCCGCACTCCCCCCTCTTGTCATTTCTAGGTCACCCACAATTCTACCCAGCCTATACTGAACCAGTATCATTTCAGTTCTGGGAGCGTGCGGGCCTGACTCGCATATGCGATATAGTCAATACTGACGCTATTAAATCATTTGCCAGTATCCAAGCACAAACACAGCTCCCCAGTAGAGAATGCTTCCGTTATCTCCAAATTGCGCACTTTACTCAATCAACAATAAAATCTCTCACTGGATTGGATACTATGACAGAGTACGAGGCTATGTGTGACTCGGACCCGCATGCTCCAGGTGCTATCTCCCGTCTCTACGCCCATCTCACTACACCACCCTCGCGCCTTCCCGCGTATGCACAGAAATGGTCAAATGATCTAGACATTAATATTGAAGCGGAGGATTGGGTGACTATCTGGACCAACACAAAAAATGCTTCCCAAAACGTGATTGCCTCAGAGGCAAATTACAAGGTGTTGTTGCGGTGGTATCTAGTCCCGGCTAGAATTGCTAAATTCTTGCCTGAATTTTCCCCAAACTGTTTCAGGGGATGTAGTGACAGAGGCACTCACCTACACATCTGGTGGACATGTCCACTGGCGCAACGCTTCTGGGAAACTATATTCCAAATGGCGTCCACCCTTCACCAAGTCACCCTAAAACCCAGCCCAACGATAGCCCTGCTCAATTTAATTCCCCAGGACTATACAAGAGCACAGCTTCGCCTCCTTCTCCAGCTATTCACCGCAGCTAAGCAAACAATCGCTAAGGCTTGGAAAACACCCACGCTCAGTATAACCGAAGCTAAAAATCGGGTCACACAAGCAATGGTTCATAGCAAGATCGAGGCGAAAATCCTGGATAAGGTCCCCCATCATGTCAGAATCTGGCAACCATGGATGGACCACTTCCTGCCAGCTGGTATTGATGAACATTTGTTAGGACTCTGAATATATTCGGTCCTAAACCTGAGACAATGATGCCACACCTCTGCCCGTGCGACCCGGCCAACCCATACCCCCCCTTGCTTCTCTTTTTTCTATCTATTTTTTCTCTTTCCTTCCCCCCCTTTTTTCTCTTCTCTTTTTCTCCCTTCTTCTACCATTAATACCTATTGGTATTGTACTCGGTCTTGTACAATGGTCCTGGTGGCTCCCACGTCTGTTTTCTAGGGAGTAACTCAGAACCTTTACATTTAATACTTATTTGGGGGACCCGGTTCCCTCTAAAACCTCTAGTTATTCAATCTTATCCGTTTATACTTGCGATTTGACTGAGTATTCACTTGTTGGTATAATCCTTTATATGCCATTTTGTTAATGATATAATCTATGTCACTGAAAAGCACTGTCTTATGCTACCTGGCTATCTTTATTGTAATATATGGAACAGTTGCTTGTCAATTACCAATAAAATATTTGAAAGAAAGATACAAAAGAAGATGGAGAATCTTCATAACGAGGTTTGGCTGTCCTTGGTTTTATCTTCAGTTCCGCGTTCTTCTGATGTGTGGGATGTAGGGGGTACCCGCCATTTTGAGAAAAATATAGGAACAGAGCTAATCTGTATACTTATATAATGAGTAAGGAGAAAAATATGTATGCACATAAGAAAATAGACATTTTCAGATTATTATTATTATTATTATTATTTACATCACGTTCCTTCACAGGGTAAGTGCCGGTCAGACAGCAGGCGAGCGGGGGTCACAGTGGCTGCATTTGATGGGGCACAATCGTGGCATTTAATGGGCACAGTGGCGCATTCGATGGGCATGGTGGCAGCATTTGATTGGCACAATGGCGGCCTTTGATGGGCACAGTGGCTGCATTTGATGGGCACAGTGGTGGCATTTGATGGGCACAGAGACCGCATTGATGGCACAGTGGCTGCAATTGATGGGCACAGTGGCTGCATTTGATGGCACAGTGGCTGCATTTAATGGCACAGTGGCTGCATTTGATGGCACAGTGGCTGCATTTGATGTGCACAGTGGCTGCATTTTATGGCACAGTGGCTGCATATTATGGGCACAGTGGCTGCATTTGATGGCACAGCAGCTGCATTTTATGGCACGGTGACTGCATTTGATGGCACAGTGGCTGCATTTAATGGCACAGTGGTGGCAATTGATGGCACGGTGGCTGCATATGGTGGGCACACTGGCTGCAATTAGTGGCACAGTGGCCGCATTTGATGGCACAGTGGCTGCATTTGATGGCACAGAGGCTGCATTTGATGGGCACAGTGGCTGCAATTAATGACACAGTGGATGTATTTGATGGTACAGTGGCTGCATTTGATGGGGCACAGCAGCTGCATTTGATGGCACAGTGACAGCAATTGATGGCACAGTGGCTGCATTTGATGGCACAGTGGCTGCATTTGATGGTACAGTGGCTGCATTTGATGGGCACAGTGGTGGCATTTGATGGGCACAGAGGCTGCAAGATGGGGTAAGTGCCGGTCAGACAGCAGGTGAGCGGGGGTCACAGTGGCTGCATTTGATGGGGCACAATAGTGGAATTTAATGGGCACAGTGGCGCATTTGATGGGCACAGTGGCAGCATTTGATTGGCACAATGGCGGCCTTTGATGGGCACAGTGGCTGCATTTGATGGGCACAGTGGTGGAATTTGATGGGTACAGAGGCCGCATTGATGGCACAGTGGCTGCAATTGATGGGCACAGTGGCTGCATTTGATGGCACAGTGGCTGCATTTGATGGCACAGTGGCTGCATTTGATAGCACAGTGGCTGCATTTGATAGCACAGTGGCTGCATTTGATGTGCACAGTGGCTGCATTTGATGGGGCACAGTGGCTGCATTTTATGGCACAGTGGCTGCATATGATGGGCACAGTGGCTGCATTTGATGGCACAGCAGCTGCATTTGATGGCATGGTGGCTGCAGTTGATGGCACAGTGGCTGCATTCAATGGCACAGTGGTGGCAATTGATGGCACAGTGTCTGCATATGGTGGGCACAGTGGCTGCAATTGGTGGCACAGTGGCTGCATTTGATGGCACAGTGGCTGCATTTGATAGGCACAGTGGCTGCAATTAATGGCACAGTGGATGTATTTGATGGCACAGTGGCTGCATTTGATGGGGCACAGCAGCTGCATTTGATGGCACAGTGACAGCAATTGATGGCACAGTGGCTGCATTTGATGGCACAGTGGCTGCAATGGATGGCACAGTGGCTGCAATTGATTGGCACAGTGGCTGCATTTGATGGGACAGTGGCTGCATTTGATGGGCACAGTGGCTGCATTTGATGGGACAGTGGCTGCATTTGATGGGCACAGTGAGGTTGCAATTTTGTTTTTTTTTTCAGTTTGCTTGTGCCCCCCAAATAACACAGTGGCTGCGTTTGATGGCACAGTGGCTGCGTTTGATGGGCACAGTGGCTGCGTTTGAAGGGCCTCACTTTTTGCTCAACCTGGAAGGGTAATTTATTGGATATAGTCAAAGACAGTTATTTATTTGCCAGAAGACACTATAAAAAAGGAAAGGTGAACGTGCCCCCTTAGGATCCTTGGGGAATTGGTCCGGTTTAACGAGATGAGAGTATCACACTCCTAGAGATGTGATAGATCTTTGGGAAGAAGGACATGTGGAACAAGACCACGATATTGGAGAGTTTTTTTACATTTTGTCATCACTGATGACTCCCACTGTTCTAAATCATTACTTTTTTTTGTCACACATACTGTATATATGGTGGTAAAAATTAGGAGGATGATCTGAAGGGTCAAAATTAGTGTTTTTGTATTTCAAAGGAGCAAGTGTCTGACTACAGGCCACAATTTGTTTTGTTTGAATTTGAATCTTTTCTGAAAAAGGGAAATATTGTACATAGAAAATCTTCAGTTTATTACCCTAAGTAAATGTAGTAGTAATTGGCTGATTTGGGAGGAGCTGTAAAGAATTTCTTTAGACTAGAAATCTTATGGGGAAATCTTAGAAAGTTTTTTACTTTAGAGTTCTTACATGTCTACACAAGCATTACCAACTGAATTACTATGGCAGAAAAACGTGTACAAAATTACAGGTTTCAGAATGTCAGAAACCATTAAATCAGACTGAGACAGAAGTACAGTTAAATCACACTTGTTTAATAATAAAAGTAAAAAGAACAAACGTAGTCAAAACATAGCCAAAGTTCAGTAACCGGAACGGATAGTCAGCCAAGCCAGAAGTCAGGGATCAAAGTAGTGGAACAGCAAGCAGGATCCGGAGCCAGGAGGGATGTCAGCAAAGCCAGTCTTTAAACAGGAACGCAGGAGATGTTTCTTGTGATGTTGACCAAGGCGAAGGCAGAGCTCCTCTGGACTGGATGGCTTAAGTAGGCAGGACTGATGAGCAGGATAACAAAAACAGCTGAGTAACTGTGGAGAGAGATGGGAGCTGGCAATTAGCTGACAGCTGAGCGGCCAGCTCAGAGAAGGAAGGGATGAGCCCAGCCCTGACACTGACCTGCAACTCCTTCAAAGTCCAGTGCCTCTGAAATCATCAATTTCTCAGACTGATAAAAATCAACGGGATGTGTTTCTTCATTCAAGGTACTCTGGGTAATTCTGTGGCACATTTTTGTACTTGAATGTAATAATATATGTTTGTACCTCAAAAAGTTTTTGATGAAAAATCAACTTGATAAAAGCAAGGCATATATTGATCAGAAACATGGTGCAAGATAAGTACACTTTCTGCCTGGAACTCCTGCCTAGAGTTAAGAAACATGGCTTACTGAAACAGCAACAAATATTCCTATCTGCTTAGAGTGACAATCAACCAGGACCTTACACCTTTGAACTGTCTGATGAATGCAAATGGAATGCTATAGGCAGGACTTTTCAGAAATCTCATAAAATGAATATTTTCCTATCTCTGCTGTTAACAACCAAACTGGAGACCAGGACCCTAAACTGCCTAGACATATTCACTGTTTAGGATTGTAGATCATGCTGGACTGACTCACTCAGTTGAAGTCCTGGGAGTGGGTAATACTGGGGATGGGTTGGAAGAGTTCTCTCCCGATGATTCCAGCCCAACTTGACAGAAAGGTGGTGGTGAGCCCTTTTGGGAGGCTTGGGATGCTACCTCTGGGTACAGCTTTGAGGTATTTTCCGCATATACTTGTAAGTGTAGGTAAAAAGAGCACCTGATATCCAATAAGAATCAAAGTGAAAGTTGAATTTGTAAGTGTTTTATCGAAAGTAGCAACAAATGATCAAGCCAATGCGTTTCAGGGGAACAGAGACTCCCCCTTCTTCAGGGCTGTTGCTGTATGCTAATGGTCAGTGGGGATGCATCCCAAATTAGTGTGTCTGTGACACCGAAATCGGAATAGTTGCTGTTTGATTTTAGCATACAGCAACAGCCCTGAAGAAGGGGGGTCTCTGTTCCCCTGAAATGCGTTGGCTTGATCATTTGTTGCTACTCTATAAAACAATTACAAATTCAACTTTCACTTTGCTTCTCATTGGATATCGGGCGCTCCTTTTACCTACCCTTACATAGACATATTCGCAGAATCAGAAGGTCTATGTGGACCAATGATAATGTGATGTTATTAAAATGCAACGTATTGTTTTGTGATATAATTCTTTACATTTTAGTTGACTGTATTTTTCCACATTGAGGAAAAAGACTTTTGTGCTATGAGAGGAATATGTGGTGTTTATACTTCTAGTCTGTAGATGTCACTATTTACAGTTCTTACATGTATTATTCTTTCAGTACTCTGTACAAGTTGATTTCACTTCCTGCTTCTGTTGATGAGTGCCTGAACTTGTTAATAAAGTACTCTATAACTACACTGCCTCACAGACAACAGGACACAACACCCCCTTACAAGATATACAGTTAGATTAGCATCAAGCAGACCTCAGCACAAGTAAAGATTGTATTGGTCCACACAAACATTTGTTTCAGGATTTATAGCAATCATGTTTATTTTTAAAGTGAGGTAGATCATGCAGCCATAATCCTATGCACGAGTATATCCAACACAAACACAACTTGGGTCCACACCTGTCATGGCAACTATGCCTGAGCCAGCCATACATGGTTTCGAATCACCACCGATTCAGCAGGATGGGCAGGCTGAATGTACCAAGTTGATCGATCTATCAAATTTGATTAAACCAGCCTTGCAATTATTTCTAGCTAGCTATAGCTGCTAGCAATAATCACTGTTTTCTCCTGACGGAGACGGCTTCCCCTGTCTGCCCCCCCCAAAGGCCGCAACTAGAGGAAACAAATGCATTTCCTACTGCACAGACAGTGTTGACAGGGAAATCCCTTCCGCTAAACCATTGTGTTCTCCCGATGAGGGGGGGAAGCACAGTGATTATTGCTAGCGACTATAACAGCTGCTAGCAATAATTGCATTAAAAAATCTGGCAGGCTGGTTGTACCCAAGTCATTTGATCTATCAACATGGTGCATTCAGCCTGTCCATGCATGGTGGGAATAGTCTATGGCCGGTTTCATTCATGAATTCCCTGTTTTAAAGCCAATCAGTATGGCATGGTGGCCAGGAAGCCAACCCTTTTTTCTTCCTGTCCAGACTGCAGCGCCATCCAATAACAAGATCCAGATACCCGTCATACCCACAAATTTCAACTAGCAATTTAAGCAAATGACGTTCCTAGGCTCTTTTATAATTTGCAGTGGTGTCATCCATTGTGAATCGCAGTTCATAGGACTGTGAAAGGAGGTCCTCGGGCATTCAGTAGGCTGCTGCCTCCTGATGCATTTTTTTTCACCTTTTTATTGCTGATCTTCAATTTTAAAGAAAAAAGTATTATTGCGCAGGTGATAATAATAAGTGAAATAAAACTGCTTGCAATGTCACAATAGAACCAATTGTGCAAAAAAATACAAAATAAAAAATTGCCGTGCTAAATAAATAATATCCAGAAGTTAATCATTAAATAATAGTCCATAAGGTGCTTTAAACATTGAAGTGAAAAGTGACAAATAAATAAAAGAAGTCCATTGAAGTGAAATCCAAACAAAAGTGGTGGTTTAGGTGAGTATCCACCAGGTGCAGCTCCACTGGGAAAATTAATAGGATGTAGGCTTACCAGATCTCTAGACTCCACAGCATAGGAGTGTAGACAAGCGTTTGGAAAATGATGGCGCTTAAAGCGAATCCCTCAGTAGCTAACTACTACTGTAAAGGATGGTAATATGGCTGGCCAAGCAAACCCCCAGTGTTCTGACATGAACTAACCACACATCCGAGCTTGTATACAAGTCGTTTTTAATCCTGGGAACTACTATTTTAACTGCTGATTATTTACTGGATTAATGTAAGTGTTTATCAACTTTTTCTCAAATTAAAGTGCTTTACGGTTTTACACTATGTGGACCCCTTTTTCTTCTTTATTTGGTCACGTCTGAGGAACACTGGGGGCTTGTTTGGCCAGCCATATTACCATCCTTTCCAGTCTAACTACTGAGGGATTCGTTTTAAGTGCCGGTGTCTTGCCGAATAAGTTCCTTCGGCGGATAGGTTCCCCCCCTGTACTGCGCAGGCGCAGCGCCTGCGCAGTACGTACTACTGTCGGCCGCCGGAGATAGCCGAAGCTCAAACGCTTCGATCAGCTGTACACGGCGCCTGCGCTCTGGGTCCAGGTTCCTTCCCCTCTATCCAAGTGGACCTAGAGGGGGAATCTAAAAGTGCCGAGCGCAGCGAGGCCGTGCCCGAAGCGTGGCGAGCGAAGCGAGGCCGTGCCCGAAGCGTGGCGAGCGAAGCGAGCCCGCGAGGGGCCCTCTTACAGGCGCCGTGTACAGATGATTTTCAGCTGTTCCGCTTCGGCTATTTCCGCCGGCTTCTACTGCGCATGCGCAGTAGAGGGGGAACTAATCCGCCGAGCGGAACTTTCTCGGCAGAACACCGGGTCATTTTCCAAATGCTTGTCTAGACTCCTATACTGTGGAGTCTAGAGATCTGGTAAGCCTACATCCTATTAATTATCACAGTGAAGGTGCACCTGGTGGATACTCATCTAAAGCCTCGCACACACGCTTTAATTTTCGGACAAAAGAATGTCTGATTTTTGTGGCATGCTAGTCTCATGTCGAAAGTGAAGAGGTTACTAACAATACGAGAATTTTCGTTTGACAGAATACAACGTCAGAAGCGACGTAACGTGTTGAATAATTTTGTATGTATTCTTTAGTTTCTAAGCATGCATAGTCTTGCTCTTACAAATTTTTTTGTACGAAAACCATACTAATGAAACGAAAATCAGACGTTGAGTTTATATCTGACAAAAATTTTATAGTCTGCACCTCTAGATTTAGTCTGACGAAAAAGTGAAATCGGCTGTCGAAAGCACCATACTAACAGTAAGATTTTCGGACGATCAGTAGTCGTAACACAACTGACGTCTGAAAATCTAAGCTTGTGTATGGGCCTTAAACCATTACCTTTGTTTGGATTTTACTTCAATGGACTTCGTTTATTTATTCATCACTATTCACTTCAATGTGCAAAGCACCTTATGAACGATTATTTAATGATTAACTTTTGAATATTATTTATTTAGCGTGGCAATTTTTTTATTTTGATCTGCAATTTTGCATTTCGGTTCACTTACACTATATTGTCAAAAGTATTGGGACACCTGTCTTGACATGCACATGAGCTTAAATGGCATCCCAGTCTAAAGCCTCGTACACACGGTACGATTGCTGGCCAACCGAGCATCTGATTTTTGTCAAAAGGGCGTGTGCAAGGATCTTGTCTTGCATACTAACGTTTCACAAATTGTCGTTCGATAACACGAACGTAGTGACGTACTAGACATACTACGAGATTATAAAGAGGAAGTTCATTTCTCAAGCGCCACCCTTTGGGCTCCTTCTGCTAATTTCGTGTTAGTAGAAGTTTGGTGAGTGTCGATTCACGCTTTTCAGTTTGTGCTTTTCAGTTTGTGCTTTTCAGTTTGTTTCTGAGCAGCCGTTTGTCAACCAGCCATGTTGTGTAATCAGAGGAGAGAACGTGTGATTATTGGGCTAGGAGTTATTGCTTTGACCCAAGTCCAGTCCAGGAACAGGAGGAGTTCTTGGACCAAAAATCGGTTGCTTAATCGTGACCAATTATGTCATATGCCATTGCTGCGGGAGCTCCAGGAGAATAACGTGGATGATTTTCAGAATTATCTCCGGATGACAGACCCCTGCTTTCACCACCTCTTGGCATTGGTGACCCCCTATATTAAGAAGCAGGACACATGTATGAGGCTTTCCATCACTCCAGAGCAAAGGCTCATAGCCACCTTGCGGTACTTGGCGATGGGGAGAAGTCTCCAGGACCTCAAGTTTACTACTGGCATCTCCCCCCAGGCTCTGGGAGTCATTCTTCCAGAGACCTGCTCAGCCATCATTCAAGTCCTGCAGAAGGACTATATTGGGGTAAGTTTTTACCTTTAAGATCACATTCTATATATTTATGTTTGCTAATGTATTTTATTAATTTGTTGATTACATAATTATCAATATTATAATATGCTGGGAATATCCTCTTTGTCCTCATGCATGCTGTAATCTTTTCCTGCTCCTTTTTTGGCCTACATGCATATTTTCCTTCACTAACCTCCCCAGCATGCTATCCTGGGCCCATACACACCTAGCCTGGTAACTTAACAATGTTTTTTGTCAGCTACATTTTGGGGCTTACCCTAAAAAACCCCTAAAATGTGTACAAAACATTATTGGTGTCCTCAAATTCAGGCAGAGTGCAAGAGGCCCTTTTTTGGGCCCCAAACTCATTTGGAACCCCCCCCCCCAAAAATAATGCTAAGTCAACAGATCCAAATACTCTATCTGCTGACTTGTATGGAAAAATCCATACACGCTATCCCTCTTTTGTGTTCAAATTTCTGTATAAATTCCCCAAACCATGTAGTGCAAGGGCCTGCCTGATTACCTACAAATTGAAACTTCTTAAGTTTTTGTCTCCTATTATATTAATTGGTTAAATCATAATGTCAAAATGTGATGAAATTTGGACAGTGTGTATCCAGCTTTTTAGATTATGACACTTCTTACTTGTCCACTGGGCTGCCAATAGTGTAAGTAAGGAGGGGCTGCCAAAGTATCGCTGATTATTTATGCAAACATCTCTCATGAAAGTGGAGAGGTTTATCTGTCCAAAACATCTACCCATTACCCCCCCTAAAATTTGTCTAATGGGCCACCAGAGTGGGGGGGAGGAATCATATAAGTTGACCTTCCACGTTTGTCTTTAAATACTCATTTAATTGTATCCCTATGTTGGCTAAGTATGTTTGTGTCAAATCTGATTGCAATGTTATGTGCATAAGTAGTAATTTCTTTTTTCTTTTTTTAATCCACAGTTTCCTTCCAACCCAGAGCAATGGCAGGACGTTGCAGGCCAGTTCCATCATCAATGGGATTTTCACAACTGTGGTGGTGCTATTGATGGCAAGCATGTCCGGATTGTACCACCAGCCAACTCTGGCTCCTACTATTTTAACTTTAAGGGCTTTTGCAGCATAGTCATGCCAGCTGTAGTGTCTGCCAACTACAAGTTCTTGTATTTGGATGTTGGGAATAACGGCCGCAACTCTGAAGGAGGAGTGATTATGAAGACAGAGTTCTACAAGCGGCTCCAGAATGGCACCTTAAACTTGCCACCTGCTGACAAGAATGTTGAGGGCCTCAATTTTGTTTTTGTGGCAGATGAGGCCTTTGCTCTGGGGGAACATCTGATAGCCATTTCCTATGAGGAACCTCACCCCAGAGCAGAGAATCTTCCATTACAGGCTCTCTCATGCCAGAAGGGTGGTCGAAAACGCTTTTGACATCCTATTGATTCGTTTCAGGCTGTTTTTGACTCCAATCAACCTGGCACTCCTAAACCATGTAGTCCTGTGCTGCTGTATCCTACATTGTTTTTTAAGGAGGAATGCTACCAGCTACCTAGCCTAACTGCCAAGAGACGTGGACCCTGCAGTGGCAGACCCAGCTGAAGAGGCTGCAGCTTGTCCATCTGTGGGCGTACTGATGGCTATTGAAAATGCCTGTGCTGAATTGCCCTCACAAGTTGCCCGAGATTTAAGTCAGAAATACCTTGAATATTTTGTGGGTAGAGGGGCAGTGGCTTGGCAGCAAATTGTAGCTGATCATTTCTTATATTTTTTTGAGATCATAAACTCCTATTTAATTTGAAATACTGTTGTCTGTGTTTCTTATATGTCTAATATGTTCCCAAATGGGCTTTAATTCCTCCAATAGTGAAAATGTACCTTAATTGCTACTTGAGGTGACAATATCTTCTTCAGCTAACTATTATGGTGTGCTGTGGGTCTGCTACACACACACAATGTTTTTGTTCTTAATGGATCTAATGCATGAAGTTCAAAAACACTATTTCTTTACAACTCCTTAAATTTTTTGGAGGCCTAAAAATTGCAGGAGTTGTCCACATTTAACCACTTCAGCCCCGGAAGGATTTACCCCCTTCCTGACCAGAGCACTTTTTACAATTCGGCACTGCGTCGCTTTAACTGCTAATTGCGCGGTCATGCAATGCTCTACCCAAACGAAATTTGCGTCCTTTTCTTCCCACAAATAGAGCTTTCTTTTGATGGTATTTGATCACCTCTGCCGTTTTTATTTTTTGCGCTATAAACGGAAAAAGACTGAAAATTTTGAAAAAAAATGATATTTTCTACTTTTTGTTATAAAAAAAATCCAATAAACTAAATTTTAGTCATACATTTAGGCCAAAATGTATTCGGCCACATGTCTTTGGTAAAAAAAATGTCAATAAGCGTATATTTATTGGTTTGCGCAAAAGTTATAACGTCTACAAACTAGGGTACATTTTCTGGAATTTACACAGCTTTTAGTTTATGACTGCCTATGTCATTTCTTGAGGTGCTAAAATGGCAGGGCAGTACAAAACCCCCCAAATGACCCCATTTTGGAAAGTAGACACCCCAAGGAAATTGCTGAGAGGCATGTTGAGCCCATTGAATATTTATTTTTTTTGTCCCAAGTGATTGAATAATGACAAAAAAAAAAAAATTTACAAAAAGTTGTCACTAAATGATATATTGCTCACACAGGCCATGGGCATATGTGGAATTGCACCCCAAAATACATTTAGCTGCTTCTCCTGAGTACGGGGATACCACATGTGTGGCACTTTTTGGGAGCCTAGCCGCGTACGGGGCCCCGAAAACCCAGCACCACCTTCAGGATTTCTAAGGGCATACATTTTTGATTTTACTCCTCACTACCTATCACAGTTTTGAAGGCCATAAAATGCCAAGATGGCACAAACCCCCCCCCAAATGACCCCATTTTGGAAAGTAGACACCCCAAGCTATTTGCTGAGAGGCATGGTGAGTATTTTGCAGCTCTCATTTGTTTTTGAAAATGAAGAAAGACCAGAAAAAAAAATTTTTTTTTTCTTTTTTCAATTTTCAAAACTTTGTGACAAAAAGTGAGGTCTGCAAAATACTCACTATACCTCTCAGCAAATAGCTTGGGGTGTCTACTTTCCAAAATGGGGTCATTTGGGGGGGGTTTGTGCCACCTGGGCATTCCATGGCCTCCGAAACTGTGATAGGCAGTGAAGAGTGAAATCAAAAATTTACGGCCTTAGAAAGCCTGAAGGCGGTGCTTGGTTTTCAGGGTCCCGTGCGCGGCTAGGCTCCCAAAAAGTCCCACACATGTGGTATCCCCGTACTCAGGAGAAGCAACAGAATTTATTTTGGGGTGTAATTTCACATATTCCCATGGCATGTTTGAGCAATATAACATTTAGTGACAACTTTGTGCAAAAAAAAAAAAAAAAAATTTGTCTCTTTCCCGCTACTTGTGTCACAATATAAAATATTCCATGGACTCGACATGCCTCTCAGCAAATAGCTTGGGGTGTCTACTTTCCAAAATGGGGTCATTTGGGGGGGGTTTGAACTGTCCTGGCATTTTATGCACAACATTTAGAAGCTTATGTCACACATCACCCACTCTTCTAACCACTTGAAGACAAAGCCCTTTCTGACACTTTTTGATTACATGAAAAAATTTTTTTTTTTTGCAAGAAAATTACTTTGAACCCCCAAACATTATATATTATTTTAAAGCAAATGCCCTACAGATTAAAATGGTGGGTGTTTCATTTTTTTTTTTCACACAGTATTTGCGCAGCGATTTTCAAACGCATTTTTTGTGGAAAAAACACACTTTTTTAAATTTTAATGCACTAAAACACACTATATTGCCCAAATGTTTGATGAAATAAAAAAGATGATCTTAGGCCGAGTACATGGATACCAAACATGACATGCTTTAAAATTGCGCACAAACGTGCAGTGGCAACAAAATTAATACATTTTTAAAAGCCTTTAAAAGCCTTTACAGGTTACCACTTTAGATTTACAGAGGAGGTCTACTGCTAAAATTACTGCGCTCGATCTGACCTTCGCGGTGATACCTCACATGCATGGTGCAATTGCTGTTTACATTTGACGCCAGACCGCCGCTTGCGTTCGCCTTAGCGCGAGAGCAGGGGGGACAGGGGTGCTTTTTATTTATTTATTTTTTTCTTTATTATTTTTTTGCTTTTTTATCTTATTTTTAAACTGTTCCTTTCATTTTTTTTTTTTTAAATCATTTTTATTGTTATCTCAGGGAATGTAAATATCCCCTATGATAGTAATAGGTAGTGACAGGTACTCTTTTTTGAAAAAATTGGGGTCTATTAGACCCTAGATCTCTCCTCTGCCCTCAAAGCATCTGACCACACCAAGATCGGTGTGATAAAATGCTTCCCCAATTTCCCAATGGCGCGGTTTACATCCGGCGAAATCTAAGTCATAAAATGCTCGTAGCTTCCGGTTTCTTAGGCCATAGAGATGTTTGGAGCCACTCTGGTCTCTGATCAGCTCTATGGTCAGCTGGCTGAATCACCGGCTGCATTCTCAGGTTCCCTGTTGAGACAGGAGAGCCAGAGAAAAACACGGAAGACGGTGGGGGGGGGGGCATTCCCTCCCACTGCTTGTAAAAGCAGTCTAGAGGCTAATTAGCCGCTAGGATTGCTTTTACATGAAAGCCGACCGCTGGCTAAAAAGAATGATACCAAGATGATACCTAAACCTGCAGGCATCATTCTGGTATAACCACTCAAAGTCGTGAATGGCGTACCTGAAGACAAAAAAATGGTTAACAATAAAGCACAGTAAACGGTAAAGTATAAAAAATTGCATACCTGAAAAGCAAACATGATAAAACATAATAACAATAAAACATTGCAGAATAGAATACAGTAAAAAAGAGCAGAACAATAGAGAGAGAATAGAGAGAGAGAGAACAATAAAACGACAACTATTTTTTTTTATTTTTGTTTGTGTTTTTTTTTTTTTTACACTTTTTTTTTGTAACTGTAACTTTTTTAACTGTAACCAGTTCCAGGTTCGGGTCTCTCAAAATGCGATGGCATCTTGGGAGACCCTGTGAAAGTGTTTCCTAGTCTGTGGAATGCTGTACCCTACGCTAATACTCAACTAGTGAATGGTAGCGTTAAAAACATTCACCAATGCAAAGACCAGGATTGTCAGGACAGGAGGGACAATAATAGCGGGTGTCACGCCTATATCCGTGCTTGCTGCAGACACAACATCTTTTTTGGGGGGGGGGGGTTCGTTGGGTAGGGGTACTCGGGAGGACATAAAGAAAATGCTTCTCATGCAGCCGACTGCATTTGGTTGGGGATGTGAATGGGGGAAGTACGGGCGCTGCAGAAGCGGTGGGTTCCCAATTAGGATTGGCGAATGCAGCAGGAAGGGCACTATGGGCACGACGGGCCTGTGTTTGTCTTTTTGGTGGCAGCGGGACACTACTTGTGCTTGCCACCTCACCAGCTTGAACTGCACTTATGGGACTCGCCACGTCACCAAGTGTTACTGCAGTGCTGGTTTGACTACGACCGGGGTGTACTAGGGCGCTGGTGCTTGCCAGTTCACCAAAACGCTACAAAAAAAAGTGACAGTGATCGATCGATACTGCACTTGGGTGGGCTGGACTGGGCTGGGCCGGGCGGAGGGGCAAAACGCAGGTGCTAGCAGGTATCTGGGCTGATCCCGCTAACACTGCGTTTTTGGGAACCCTAAACTGCTGGGGACGCTAGTATAGATCTGATCGGATCAGATATTGATGCGTTCAGATACTATACCACTAAGGGAGGTGTACGGTGCGTGTACGGTGCGTGCGTGGGTGTTCGCGGTACTGGCGCTAATCTGACGCTGCCTAGGGCGACGCATATCACCGCCGGGCGATCAGGGGGCTAAACCTTTTTTCGGTAATAAACGGCGGGTGCCCTGACACTATAAAAAATAAACAAACTAACCAGCGTCACCCGTAACGGTTATACGGTGATCAGTGGTGAAAGGGTTAACTAGGGGGCCATCAAGGGGTTAAAACATTTATTAGATAGTATATGGGGGTCCCTGTCGCTATAAAACACTGACGGCGAACCTAAATATTTACGTCCCTAACTAGCGTCACCAGCGACACTAATACAGCGCTCAGAAAAATGATCGCTTAGCGACACTGGCGACAGGGGGTGATCAAGGGGTTAAAACTTTATTAGGGGGGGTAAGGGGGGTACCCTAGACCTACAGGGGGCTAAACCTTTATTCGGTAATAAACAGCGGGTGCCCTGACACTATAAAAAATAAACGAACTAACCAGCGTCACCCGTTACGGTTATATGGTGATCAGTGGTGAAAGGGTTAACTAGGGGGCAATCAAGGGGTTAAAACATTTATTAGGTAGTATATGGGGGTCCCTGTCGCTATAAAACGCTGACGGCGAACCTAAATATTTACGTCCCTAACTAGCATCACCAGCGACACTAATACAGCGATCAGAAAAATGATCGCTTAGCGACACTGGTGAGGGGGGGTGATCAAGGGGTTAAAACTTTATTAGGGGGGGTAAGGGGGGTACCCTAGACCTACAGGGGGGTAACACTCACTGTCCTACCACTGCCAACTGTCACAAACTGACACTATGCAGTAATCAGGAAAAAAAAAAAAAAAAAAAAAAAAAAAACCTGCTTGGTGTCAGTTTGTGACAGGGGGGGGGGTGATTGGGGGGGGGGATCGGGGGGGGATCGGGGGTGTAATGTATGCCTGGCATGTTCTACTGTGTGTGTGTGTGTGTTTGGTGCACTTACATGTCATCTCTCCTCGGCGCTGGAACGGAAACTGGCCAGCCGAGGAGAGATGACATCACATCCTCTGCCTCTGTGTACTATACAGAGGCAGGGGATGTTTCTCATTGGCTGGGAGCGATCGCGAGGGGGGGGCCACGATCGGATGGCCTCCCCCTCGTCTCTCAATGCTCCCAGCCAAATGCCGACCGCAGCAGGCACCGGGGGGGTCCGATCGGACCCCCCACCCGCGGGAAGGCAATCACGTTTCAGGTACGTGATTTTGCCTGCCCGTGCCGCTCTGCTCACGTATATAGGCGTGAGGCGGCCGGCAAGTGGTTAAGAGCACATTGTCACTGTAACTACAACTTATGAAATACACTGGTATTGAGCAATAAAAAAATAAGCCACACATTGTTTATTAAAAACATTTTACTCAAAGCACATTCACATGTGCATTTTAAGGTTTTAAAACAAACCAACATCTTGGTGTATAACATGTATGTTTTGCATTATTTATCCTTTTTTTGTGGCTAAACAAGCATGTTCTAAACCATTAGATACACATCCAAAACTCAGTAACTTACAAAGTTCGAATTTGGTAAAGTGAAGGGCAAACGAGACATTAGTATCCTAAGACTGTGTGGATGCTGCCTTCCTCAGATGGGGTGATCTCACCCCTCTAAAAGCCAAAATTTTAAGCCACGTACACTTAGAGGCCTAACAATTATATGTCCCTTATGATCCCATGCCTAAAATGTGTGTAGTTACAAACATCTATTTTTCTAAACCCCCAAAACAAGTGTGTCAACATGTGCTCTCTCTAATCACTGGGTATCAATGGATGCGTTTCGGGGGTGCAACCCCTTCCTCAGAGCTACTTTAGTTATGAGGAAGGGGTTGCACCCCCAAAATGCATCCATTGATACCCTGTGATGGGTGATAGCACATGTTGACACACTGTGTGTTTTGGGGCTTTTGAAAAATAGATGTATGGAACTACACACATTTTAGGCATGGGATATTGGAGGAAATAAGAATGTTAAGGCCCAATTTGTGGGCACCTCCAGATTTTGGGTTTTAGATTCTAAAAAACACATAAACATTACAATTCACAATAGTTAGGGCAGTGTTTCCCAACTCTCCTCCTCAAGATGAAAACCCAGGTCATGTTTTTGAGATTTATTGAATTTTGCACAGGTGATGATGTCATTTTCACTGTTAGTAATACGCACAGTCATTTATAGACTGAGGAAAATCTAGAAAACAGGACCTGGTGGTGCACCTAGAGGAGTGGAGTGGAGTGGAGAAACACTGAGTTCTGTCCCTAAACTTTCACATTTTAAAGTCATAAAAACATGGTACTTCGTAAGGGCAAACAGGAGCCAACAAGTGGAACAATAAACTTCAGACCAGGCAAGAGAAAATTAGAATTTGGCAAGCATGTCCACAAAATCTCTGATTCTTCGCTGTAGCAGTGGCAGCCTCCTTGATTTGCTCCAGTTCCTTCAAACAATGCAAAATATCTGCACTCATTCTGCCAATAGTACATCATGGAAGATCATGACCTAGTAAGAAGAGTAAAAAGTATTAAGGGAACGATGGTCAAGTGGCTGAGGCCCTACATAGTGAGTTATGATCAAGTTACTAGTCAAATTAAGGAAATACTTACCTACTCAGTCTATTGTTGCTTGTAACCTGCTTGCCCTTCAGACACCTACACTACTGGGAATGTACACACTGCAACTACACTGTAATCTTGGCCCTAGTGCCTGGGTCTCCCAAACTTGGGTACCTAGCATAACTGCCAGCTCCTTCCACCTCTTCCTTCTCCATGCTAATATTAAGGCACTACACACATTGCTAATGTGTGGAGTGGGTGTTTGGTTTGGACATCTAGACACTCGACATGTATACACATTTGAAGCAAGATTCCAAGAATACTTACTTGCGCAAACAAGAGGCTCCCGAATACTATCTTCCTCTTCTGGTTCGCTTTGGCCCTCACTGTGACTCGTGTCAGGAGATTTGACGTCCACAATGGCAATGTCTGTGCTGGGTCCAGGAGACAGATCCCATGGCTCCAAAGAAACATTCTGGGTGAGCTGACCACACTCTCTTTCCTCTAAAAAGAAACAATACACCATTATGGGCCTGTCTCCTGGACCCAGAACAGACATTGTCATTGTGGACATCAAATCCCCTGACGCGAGTCACAGTGAGGGCCAAAGCGAACATATATGTGGATATATGAGGACCATCCTAGCAGGCTTGACTCTGTGTGACTGGGAGCCCCGGGGCCTCTCCTCTACCCATGTCTACACTAGCAAGGCTTAGGGATGAGCTTCGTGGGTTCGACTCGAACATCGTTTGTTCGGTTATTCGCCGAATTACGAACGATTAGGACCGTTCGCGCCAAATTCGAGTGGCACGTCATGGCCAATAATTCACCGCGGCATCGCAGTGCATTGCTGGCTGATGATTGGCCAACCATGCACTATGACCCGCATGCTTGGCAAATCACAGCGCTGTGTGTACAGAGAGCTGTAATTGGCCAAAGCAAAGGAGGCTTTGGCCAATTATGGCTCAGGGGGTTTAGTACACACCCCACACTATATAAGGCCGCCTGTACGTCGGCCCTGTGTAGTGTGTTCCAGCTTGAGAGAGAGATAGACAGAGAGAGAGACAGTGTCATTTGATTTAAGTTAGATAGAGTAGGCAGGTCGTTAAGTTAGATAGAGTAGGCAGGTTAGCTGCACTTTCAGTGTATTGTGTATATTTATGCATCCCAGGTGTTGTGTGTGTGTGTGTATATATATATATATATATATATATATGTTGTAACCTGAGGGACAGGTAGCAGGCACAAAGCTCCCTGGGATGAGTGGTCTTTCAGGCACAGATACCAAATCCAGTGGAATAGTGACAAACAGTGCGGTGTTTATTTGTGATATTTACAAGTCTATATACAGGTGCTGTACAGTGTTCCAAAAGAAACAAATAGGAACAAAAATAGCCAAAACAAAACCTAGCCGTGTCTCGGCACTAACTAAACAATATTTACAGATCCTAACTATTAAGCTGAGCAAGCCTACAGCTTGTCAGCTTCCTCATACCTTTTTGCTCTCTTACACAGAAGTTCTCTGAGTATCCCAGGCCAAGAGCAAGGGCTGTCTTGCTCAGGTGAGCTTAAATTAGCCTGGGGGTGAGGACCAAGAACTGAACTGGACCATGGATCAGAGATCCCTGAACCTGTATGAGAGGAGCCTGGGAGATGTATAAACCCCGAACAGGACTTTTCCTGGCTCTCTCTGGGACGCTCTGCTACATATCCTCCCCCCTTGTTTCAACCCCAGGGTTGGAACACCTGTAGCCCAACAGGAGTGAACACGGGACAGGGCATCTACATTCCCCATCTCAACACCTGGTCTGTGTTTTACAGTGAATGAGTAATCCTGTAGAGCCAAAAACCACCGGTTCACCCGTCTATTAGTCTCCTTCTTTTGGGCCATCCATTTCAGAGGAGCATGGTCAGTTATTAACTCAAACTGGCGTCCTAACAAATAGTACCTGAGTGCGTCCACGGCCCACTTTATGGCTAAACACTCCTTTTCAATGACTGCATACCTTTGCTCATGGTCGTTGAGCTTTCTGCTTAGGTACACCACAGGGTGTTCTTCCCCATTGTGTACCTGTGATAGTACTGCCCCGATACCAACATCAGACGCATCCGTCTGAACCAAAAAATCTTTGGAGAAATCGGGGGAGTACAGTACTGGTTGTGCACAAAGAGCCTTCTTCAGGACTTGGAAAGATTCCTCTGCTACTGAGGACCATTTCACCATTACAGAGTCTCTCCCTTTCGTAAGGTCTGTTAGTGGGGCAGCTATAGTTGCAAAATTTGGGATAAATCTTCTATAATACCCCGCAATGCCAAGAAAGGCCCTGACCTGCTTCTTGTTTGCAGGACGTGGCCATTCTTGGATGGCTTCTATTTTATTCACTTGAGGTTTTATTACACCACGCCCAATAGTGTAGCCCAAATACTTGGCTTCCTCTAGACCAATGGCACATTTTTTTGGATTTGCTGTAAAACCTTCTTTGAAGAGGGAATCGAGGACAGCCTGGACCCGGGGCAAGTGAGACTCCCAGTCAGTGCTATGTACCACTATGTCATCTAGATATGCTGCTGCATATTGTCGGTGGGGTCTTAGAGTCCTGTCCATGGCCCTCTGAAATGTGGCGGGGGCATTTTGCAACCCAAAAGGCATTTTTTTATATTGAAAGGAACCCTCTGGGGTCACAAATGCAGTCTTCTCTTTGGCGCTACCAGTCAGGGGTATTTGCCAATAACCTTTTGTCAAGTCCAAAGTGGTCAGATAGCGAGCCTTGCCAAGTCGGTCTATAAGTTCGTCCACTCTGGGCATTGGGTACGTGTCAAACTTTGTCACTGCATTAAGCTTCCTGAAGTCATTACAGAACCTCCAAGTGCCATCCGGTTTTGGGACTAACACGATGGGGCTAGACCAGTCACTATTGGATTCCTCAATGACATCTAGCTCCAACATTCTTTTAACTTCCTCGCTGATGTCCTTTCTCCTCGCTTCAGGAATTCGGTATGGTTTTAGCTTGACACGGACCCCAGGTTCAGTAACAATATCATGCTGAACTGCTGAAGTCGTGCCAGGTAACTCTGAAAATTTCTCTCTATTTCTTATCAGGAATTCTCTAGTTTCCTGCTTTTGAGAATATGACAGGGTGTCTGGAATCGTGACCTCAGGGATCAGAGGAGACTCAGTACCCTTAGGCGTTACCGGGAGGGACCTCGCAGTTAACGCCAGTCTATCCTTCCAGGGCTTTAACAGGTTTATGTGGTAAATCTGTTCGGGCTTCCTTTTTCCTGGTTGATATATTTTGTAATTGACCTCCCCAACTCTTTCAATTACTTCAAAGGGACCCTGCCACTTAGCCAGGAACTTGCTCTCAACAGTGGGAACTAACACCAGGACCCTATCACCAGGTGAGAAAACACGGAGTTGGGCCCCCCTGTTGTATATCCTCTGTTGAGCTGTTTGGGCCTGCAGTAAGTGTTCTTTTACCAACGGCATGATTGCTGCAATCCTGTCCTGCATTTGAGCGATATGCTCAATGACACTTTTATGGGGTGTCTGCTCCCCCTCCCAAGTTTCTTTGGCTATGTCCAAGAGTCCCCGAGGGTGTCTCCCATAAAGCAACTCAAAGGGAGAGTACCCCGTGGAGGACTGGGGAACCTCCCTGATGGCAAACATCAAGTATGGTATCAGGAAGTCCCAGTTTTTCCCATCCTTGTCAACAACCTTTTTTAACATGCTCTTTAATGTTTTATTGAAGCGTTCCACCAAGCCATCCGTTTGAGGATGGTACACCGAGGTTCGCAATTGCGTCACCTTAAATAACTTGCACAGCTCTCTAGTTATTCGTGACATAAATAGGGTGCCCTGGTCTGTAAGGACTTCTTTAGGGATTCCAACACGACTGAACACCATAAACAGCTCTTTGGCAATGTTTTTAGCAGACGCGGTGCGTAAGGGAATTGCCTCTGGGTAACGGGTAGCATAATCCATGATTACGAGGATATGCTGATGACCTCGGGCAGACTTGGGGAGTGGACCCACAAGGTCCATGGCAATCCTCTCAAAGGGCACTTCAATAATGGGCAAGGGCACTAAAGGACTTCGGAAGTGTTGTAGTAGGGCTGACATCTGACACACAGGACAGGATTGACAATAATTCTCAATATCCTTCTGTATTCCGGGCCAATAAAACCTGCGCAACACCCTTTCAGTAGTTTTCTCAACCCCTAAATGACCTCCTAGCAAGTGCCCATGGGCAAGTTCCAACACCACCCGTCTGTATGGCTTAGGGACCACCAACTGTTCCACCACTTCATCATTTTTTTTTACATACACGATACAATAAATCCTCATTGCTGCTAAAATAAGGAAAACAGAGCCTGTCCCCTGATTCGACAGGTACATCATTAATCACCATTACATTTTCCCAGGCCCTGGCAAGGGTTGGGTCTTTTCTCTGCTCTGTACCAAAATTTTCCTTGTGTACATTAAGGTCAGCAAACTCCAACGTAGGCTCAGATTCAGCAGATGGCTGTCCAGCTCCACTGGTTGTGGGGACCTCCTCAGGCTCCTCCAGCTCTCCTGCCATAACTGAGAAAGGAAAACCCGGGGAGCACTGAGAAGAGTCCCCTGAACCCACATTTTCAGTAGCGGCCAGGAGTTCTGGCTCTGTCACTGAGTCAGCTACTGCGACCGGGTCAGGACGATCCCACAGTTCCCAAAACTTAGGGAAGTCCCTACCAATGATGGCCTCGTGCACCAAGTGGGGCACAAGTCCGACCGGATGGGTCACCGTACCTAAGCCAGTTTTAAACTGAACAGTGGCTATAGGATACTCGCGGGTATCCCCATGTACACAGATCACAGCAATTTTTTTAGCATGCAAATTCACAGTGTCAACCATCTCAGCTGTAACCAAAGTCACTAGACTTCCAGAGTCTAGCAAGGCCGTAATAGGCTTATTATTAACAGTCATTTGGCACATGTGTTTTCCCATACTTGGTGCTGCAGCGCATGAAACAGCAGCAAACATAGACTGCCTTCTAATGGACAGATCGCACTGCATTGGTTCATCTGTCAATGGACAGTTTGCTGCAACATGTCCCAGTTCTTGGCAACGAAAACACCTGATGTTTCCCCAGTTGGGTTTGCTGACAGGCAGTAGCTTCCCTTGTTTGGGACGCCAAACTTCAGTCCTGGCACCAAAAATCCTCCCCCCTATTTCCTTGCCATGCTTACCACCCACTTCCCCTGGAACAGTCTTACCGGTTGCCTGGGGAGACCGTGGCTTTGGGCGGAAAGTCCGTGCGGCTGTAGGGGTGGTGACCAGGTTCTCTGCAGCAAAGTACCTTTCAACAAGTTCCACGAGGTTGTCCGCCGAGTTGGGGTCTCCTTGACTCACCCACTTCTGCAGGGGAACTGGTAGTGACCTCAGGAACTGGTCCATGACCACACGCTCCACTATTTGTGGCCCAGACAGGGACTCCGGCTGTAGCCATTTCCTCACCAAGTGAATTAGGTCGAACATCTGCGATCTTGGGGGCCTCTCGTCTTGGAAGAACCAGCTGTGGACCCGCTGTGCTCGAACTGCCAAGGTGACACCAAGTCGCGCCAGGATTTCCCGCTTGACCTTTTCATAGTCTCCTACTTCTGCTGACTCCAAATCATAGTAGGCCTTCTGCGATTCTCCAGACAGCAAGGGGGCGACCAGTCCTGCCCACTGGGTTTTGGGCCAACCTTCCCTCTCAGCGGTCCGTTCAAAGGTTAAGAGAAAGGCCTCTGGATCATCATCTGCAGTCATCTTGGAAAGAAAACGACCCACATGGATGGCTGAGGGCTTGTCTCCAACAACATTAACTTTAGCAGGTGACCACTGTGCAAGCGTCTCTACAACCGCAGCCAGGGTTTTCCTATCCTCTTTTGCATCAGTGGCTAGCTGTTCAAACAGCCTCTGCGATAGCTCCTGTACAGCACCAATCTGTTGGCACAGCGCCTTGGTTTGCTCCTGTGCGATAGCGTTTGTTTGTTGCTGTGCAGCATTGGATTGTTGCTGTGCAGCATTGGATATCACCAATTGTTTTAGGATTTCCTCCATGTTTAGTCACTCTAGGTACTGGCCTTTTAAGTAGTAACTTACTACAGCTGGTCGCAGTCTCCACCATATGTAACCTGGGGGACAGGTAGCAGGCACAAAGCTCCCTGGGATGAGTGGTCTTTCAGGCACAGATACCAAATCCAGTGGAATAGTGACAAACAGTGCGGTGTTTATTTGTGATATTTACAAGTCTATATACAGGTGCTGTACAGTGTTCCAAAAGAAACAAATAGGAACAAAAATAGCCAAAACAAAACCTAGCCGTGTCTCGGCACTAACTAAACAATATTTACAGATCCTAACTATTAAGCTGAGCAAGCCTACAGCTTGTCAGCTTCCACATACCTTTTTGCTCTCTTACACAGAAGTTCTCTGAGTATCCCAGGCCAAGAGCAAGGGCTGTCTTGCTCAGGTGAGCTTAAATTAGCCTGGGGGTGAGGACCAAGAACTGAACTGGACCATGGATCAGAGATCCCTGAACCTGTATGAGAGGAGCCTGGGAGATGTATAAACCCCGAACAGCACTTTTCCTGGCTCTCTCTGGGACGCTCTGCTACAATATATATATATATATATATATATATATATATATATATATATATATATATATATACTGTATTCAGTTTAGCTAGATCCTGTTCTTCTCTTCCTAATATACTGACAGGCAGGCAGGTGTTTTTACAGTATTTCCAGTTACTGTACTGTGTACCCTGCACAGTTGCACCTACAGTATAGCTACCTGCAGCCAGGTGTTTGTGTAGGCTCTTTGAAGTATTTCCAGTTACTGTACTGTGTACCCCGCACAGTTGCACCTACAGTATAGCTACCTGCAGCCAGGTTCTTGTGTAGGCTCTTTGAAGTATTTCCAGTTACTGTACTGTGTACCCCACACAGTTGCACCTACAGTATAGCTACCTGCAGTCAGGTGCTTGTGTAGGCTCTTGAAGTATTTCCAGTTACTGTACTGTATACCCCACAGTTGCACCTACAATATAGCTACCTGCAGCCAGGTGCTTGTGTAGGCTCTTTGAAGTATTTCCAGTTACTGTACTGTGTACCCTGCACAGTTGCACCTACAGCATAGCTACCTGAACACAAGTGCAGGTGTTATCATACTAATAATACTACAGGCAGGCAGTTGATTCTGCTAGCTCCAGTATAATAGGTATATATATATATATATATCACAGTTTTGTGCAGCTCACTGCAGGCCAATAGTATGTCTGGAAGGCCAACAAGGAGAGGCAGACAGTCACAAGCCAATAAAAGAGGGCAAGCAGGCTCTGTGTCTAGAGGCAACAGTGCTGGTCGTGGACACGGTGCATCCTCATCAGCACGTGGCCGTGGGACACGCTTGGCCTTTTTTTCGGCAGCTGGCCATGTTGAGCCTCAACATGCGGGAGACTTGGTCGAGTGGATGACCAAGCTGCCCTCATCGTCCTCATCCTCTCTCACTCTCTCACCCAGACTCAGGGTACTTTGTTTGGCAAAGCAGCTGCCAATGTGGCCTCTTCCCTTGGCTCAATGGCATCAGTGACTCCTTCCCTAGCCCCACCATGTCCTCCTGAGGAGTCCCTCGAACTGTTTGACCACAGTGTTGGGTACATGCTCCAGGAGGATGCCCAGGCTCCGATGATGGTACTCAGCTAGAGGAAGGCAGTAACGTGAGCCCAGGCAGAGGGGGTGCCCAAGAAAGACAGCAATCTGGCAGTCATGTTCCCCCTGCTGCAGCATACTGCCAGGTTTGCTCCAGTGATGAGGAGGGAGGAGATTATGAAGTCACTGACTCCACAGGGGTGCCTGATAGGAGAGAGGAGGAGGAGGAGGCACATCACCAACGAGGCAGGATGCTCTCCAGGGGCCAGCCTAAGGGCAGCACACTGAGTGCATCACACCGCAGAGCTCTGCATGTGCAGGGCGCTGCTGTCTCTGCGCGTTATTCCAAAAGTTCTTTGGTGTGGGCCTTTTTTGAGATGAGTGCATCAGATCCCACCGCTGCTATTTGCAACATATGTCTCAAGCGTATCTCATGTGGCCAAAACATCTCCTGCTTGGGCACCACATGCTTGACCAGACATATGAAAAGGAGGGGGGTTGGGAGGCGCCAACTCTATATATATACTGACAGATAATGTTAATATAGTGCAGTATACACACTTACTGGTTCGTAGCTTCAGAATGGGGTGGCGGTGTCCATGAAACCTAAAGATGATGTCCTGTGATGGTGCACCCCCTGGTGCTGGGGTGCAGGCTTTGGTTGCTGTCTATGAGCTCAGGGGAAGTAGAACTCCTGGATGGTGAAGCAGATCAGCGGTGTCCAGTGTGTGGAAGCTCCACGCTAACCACCCTGGAACGGGGAAGCAGACGTGACATCAGCGGTGCACAGAGAGCATCCAACCATGGGTAGTGAAATGTACAGGCTACGTGCTCAGGGCTCACAGCTCCTTCTACTGGCCTGTCAGCTCTCAGGAGGAGAGCAGTTTAAATAGAATTACAGGACATAGGACTGAAAGGAAGTGGGCGGGGGGTCCACGGCTGTGGAACCATAACAGCAAGTGGACCTACATTAATGCAAATGCAAATGGGGATACGATTTGAAAGTCATGAAGGTCTGTGGGAAAAAATATAAAGAATGAAAAAATAAAATATAAAAAAATATATAAAAAAATAATAATTAAATAAATAGAGAAAAAAATAAAAATAAAGGATATATATATATATATATATATATATATATATATATATATATATATATATATATATATATTATATTACAATGGGTTCCCCATTGAAAACGTCACCTTATGACGAAATGCGTCTGGAAGGGACGTGCTGACGTCACCACGTTGCCCTGTTGAGGACGGGAGTTTGTCTGAGTGCCCGCTGGCATCGCTTTTATACTTCGGTTTTATTGTAAGTGTTATTTTGATTTAAATAAATTTTAGTTTGATACAGTATCACACTATTGGCTACTTCTTTATACATTATGCACTGCTGAGCTCGGGACAAGGATGTCAGGACGTATTTACGCTGCTCCTGCCAGGAAGTTCGGTCTGTGTCTGTGATAATCTGCTCACTTATAGTTGGCATCTGGTAAGTAGGATTTTCATGAGGTTCTTTTACCAAAAAATTTCACGCTCCTATGTGTTCCACTGTTTCAACAATTTTTTTTTCTGCTCTTCCATGCATTTTCAATGCATTTTTAATACTTTTCTCATATTTCTCTTTTTTTCATTTTATATATATATATATAATTTTTTATATATATATATATATATATATATATATATATATATATATATATATATATATATATATATATATATATATTCTTTATTTTTTTTCTCTATTTATTTAATTACTATTTTTTTATATTTTTTTTATATTTTATTTTTTCATTCTTTATATTTTTTCCCACAGACCTATATATATGTATATATATATATATATATATATATATATATATATATATATATATATATATATATATATATATATATATATATATATGTATATGTATTATTTTTTTTTTTTATATGTATATATATACACATATATCATTTTTTTTATATATTTTTCATTGTCATAATTTATAATAAAGTGCTTTTTCATACAATTAAGTGACTTTTAAATCTTATTCCCATTTGCATTTGCATTAATGTAGGTCCGCTGGCTTTTATGGTTCCACAACTGCGGACCCCCCGCCCACTTCCTTTCAGTCCTATGTCCTGTAATTTTATTTAAACTGCTCTCCTCCTGAGAGCTGACAAGCCAGTAGAAGGAGCTGTGAGCCACGAGCGCGTATCCTGTATATTTCACTACCCATGGCTGGATGCTCTCCGTGTCCTGCTGACGTCACGTCCGCTTCCGCGTTCCAGGGTGGTTAGCGTGGAGCTTCCACACACTGGACACCGCTGATCTGCTTCACCATCCAGGAGTACTACTTCCCCTGAACTCATAGACGGCAACCGAAGCCTGCACCCCAGCACCAGCATATCACAAGTCATCATCTTTAGGTTTCATGGACACCGCCACCCCATTCTGAAGCTACGAACTAGTAAGTGTGTATACTGCACTATATATTATTATTATCCGTCAGTATATATAGAGTTGGCGCCTCCCAACCCCCCTCCTTTTCATTTGTTTGCTGACAGAGGTCCTTGGACACCCTCTGAGGATGGCTGCCTCCTCTCCTTTGTTTTTTCTATATTTTCTACATTAGATGAGCCATTTTAGCTAATATTACACCATCCTTTGAAGGCATCACAATATTTGGAGCGCCGGAACCCTTTCCTTTTTTGACCAGACATATGTTGACCTGCCATGCAGTTCGTTGGCAAGCGTACCCAAAAGACCCACACCAAAGAACAAAGAGGACCTCTCCTTGCTCCTCATCAGCTGGGATCTCCAACCCCACTATACCTTCAGTCCTCTCTGAGACCTGCACTGAGAGGAATGAAGGTGTAGAATTAGGTGTGTCACAGCCAAGTACTTGCGGGCAATCTACTATCGGTACACCGACGTCAGATTGTACCAGGCAAATTTCCCTGCCCCAGCTGCTGCACCGCAGAAAGAAGTTCGCTCCCAGCCATCCACATGCCCAGCGGTTGAATGCTAGCTTGGCAAAATTGCTAGCACTTCAACTGCTACCTTTTCAGTTGGTAGACTCTGCCCCCTTCCGTGAGTTTGTGGAATGTGCAGGTTCCTCAGTGGCAGGTTCCCAAATGCCACTTTTTCTCACGGAAGGACATTCCGGCTCTCTACCGGCATGTGGAAGGCAATGTCTTGGCCTCGCTGGACAGGGCAGTCAGCGGTGAGGTGCATATTACCGCTGACTCATGGTCCAGCAGGCATGGACAGGGACGTTACCTAAGTTTCACTGCGCATTGGGTGCCTCTGCTGGCAGCTGGGAAGGATGCAGGACAAGGTGCAGTAGTGTTGGAGGTTGTTCCGCCACCACGCCTCCAAAATGCCAGTACTGGTGATTCTGACACACTTCTCTCCTCCACCCCCTCCTCTTCTTCCTGCATGGCCTCCTCCTGTGCTTTGTCCTGGGAACCAGCGTTGCTCCCTAGGCGTTAAAGGGGCTACGCAAGTACGCAGGCCAAAAGATGCCATGCAGTGCTTGAGCTGGTGTGCTTGGGGGACACGAGCTACACTGGGGCAGAGATTCTGTCAGCTCTGCAGGGGCAGGTTCAGAGGTGGTTGACAACATGCCAACTTAAGGCAGGAATGGTGCTTTGCGTCAATGGCACCAACCTCCTCTCCGCCCTCCGACAGGGACAACTGACCCATGTGCCCTGTTTGGCTCACGTCCTTAACTTGGTGGTGCAGCGGTTCTTGAGCAGGTACCTGGGCTTACAGGATGTCCTGAGGCAGGCTAGGAAAGTCTGTGTGCATTTCCGCCAGTCATATAATGCCAGTGCTCAGCTGGCAGACCTCCAAAAGGAATTTAACCTGCCCAAGAACCGCCTAATCTGTGACATGCCCACCAGGTGGAACTCAACGTTGGCCATGCTGCAGCGGCTGCACATGCAGCAGTGGGCCATCAATGAGTACCTGTGCGACTATGGCTCCAGGACAGGGTCAGGGGAGCTTGATTTTTTTCCCCCACGCCAGTGGGCCATGATCAGGGATGCATGCACTGTCCTATTACCATTTGAGGAGGCCACGAGGATGGTGAGCAGTGACAGTGCATGCATCAGTGACACTGTCCCCCTTGTCCACCTGTTGGAGCACACGCTGCGTGGAATAATGGACAGGGCACTTGAGGCAGAACAGAGGCAGGAAGAGGAGGACTTCCTTACCTCTCAAGGCCCCCTTTTATCCAGACAGTGTTCCTGCGTGCCCGCCGATCACACAGGAAGAGGAGGAGGAGGAGGAAGAGGAGGATTGTGTCAGCATGGAGGTGGAGCCTGGCACTCAGCATCAGCAGCAGTCTTTAAGGGATCATTTACAGTCCCAAGAAACCCATGGACTTGTACGTGGCTGGGAGGAGGTGGCTGCGGATCATGTCGTCCTTAGTGACCTGGAGGACTCCGGACCGAATGCCTCAGCAAACCTACTCTGCATGGCCTCCCTGATCCTGCAAAGCCTGCGGAAGGATCCTCATATTCGTGGTATCAAGGAGAGGGATCAATACTGGCTGGCATCCCTCCTTGATCCACGTTACAAGGGTAAGGTTGCGGACCTTATCTTGCCGTCACAGAGGGAGCAGAGGATAAAACATCTTCGGGAGGCCTTGCAGAAAGCTCTGTGCAACGCGTTCCCGGAGACTGGGAGGTTACAAACTCCTGTTCCTGGAAAACGTGTTGTTGAGGCTTCAGTCAGTCAAAGAAGGAGCGGTGGAGAAGGTGGCCATCTGACGGATGCGTTCAGACAATTTTTTAGTCTGCTGCCCCAAGGTATGATCGGTTCCAGCAACCATCGACAGCGTCTGTTTTACATGGTGCAGGAATACCTAGGGGCAAGATCTGACTTGGATACCTTTCCCACCGAAAATCCTCTGGATTACTGGGTCTTGAGGATAGATCACTGGCCAGAGCTTGCACAGTATGCAATTGAGCTACTGGCCTGTCCTGCATCCAGCGTTCTTTCGGAACGCACATTCAGTGCTGCTGGAGGCTTTGTAACCAATCACAGGGTGCGTCTGCCCACCGACTCCATCGATTGACTGACCTTCATAAAAATGAATCAGTCTTGGATCACCACCAGCTACCAAGCACCTGATGCTGATGTAACCGAATAATTTTTTTTGAAATGTCAGATCCCTTCAAGACTGCCTACGCTGATGTTGAGTGACTATCCTGTTATGCTGAGTGATTATCCTCTTCCTCCTCAATGATCATGCTGATAGCTTGTAAGAACATTTTTGGTTCTGGGCGCAGCCACCAGTGGCTAAGGCCCAATTTTTCAGCCCCTGTTTAACAGGGGCATGTAATTACAATTTTTGATGCAATACTTTGCAGCAGGGCTCGTTCCTGCGCTCCAACTAGAGTATCTGTGAGGGGTTGCAGTGTTGTGGCACCAGCACCAGTGCCTAAGGCCCAATTTTTCTGCCCCTATTCAACAGGGACATGTAATTACAATTCTTGATCTAATATTTCACAGCAGGGCCCGTTTCAGCGCCCACCAAGAGTAACTGTGAGGACTTACAGTGTTGTGGCACCAGCACCACCACCCCCAAAGGCCCAATTTTTCTGCCCTTGTTCAACAGGTGCATGTAATTACAATTCGTGTTCTAATATTTCACAGCAGGGCCCATTCCAGCACCCACCAAGAGTAACTATGAGGACTTACAGTGTTGTGGCACCAGCACCACCACCATCACCAAAGGCCCAATTTTTCTGCCCCTGTTCAAAAGGGGCATGTAATTACAATTCTTGATCTTATACTTCACAGCAGGGCCCTGTGAGGGCTTACAGTGTTGTGGCAACACCAACACCTAAGGCCACAATTTCTGCAGAATATATACGGCAGGCCCCTACTTTCAAACATCCAACTTACAAACGACTCCTACTTGCAAACGGAAGGAGACAACAGGAAGTGAGATGAAATCTACCCCTTGGAAGGGAATTTCTCTCCTGTAATGCCCCGTACACACGGTCGGATTTTCCGATGGAAAATGTCCGATCGGAGCGTGTTGTCAGAAATTCCGACCGTGTGTGGACTCCATCGGACATTTTCCATCGGATTTTCCGACACACAAAGTTTGAGAGCAGGATATAAAATTTTCCGACAACAAAATCCGTTGTCGGAAATTCCGATCGGGTGTACACAAATCCGATGGACAAAGTGCTACGCATGCTCAGAATAAATAAAGAGATGAAAGCTATTGGCCACTGCCCCGTTTATAGTCCCGACGTACGTGTTTTACGTCACCGCGTTTAGAACGATCGGATTTTCCGATAACTTTGTGTGACCGTGTGTATGCAAGACAAGTTTGAGCCAACATCCGTCTGAAAAAATCCTAGGATTTTGTTGTCGGAATGTTCGAACAAAGTCCGACCGCGTGTACGGGGCATAAGAGTTAATATGGGAAAAACTTTTCTCCTTTCCACTGTTGCTTTATCACCAATTCTTGTTTCACTAAAAACGCGAAATTTTCAAAAAACATTTGTTATTGGGACAGAAAGTGAGGTGAAATCTTCTGAAGAGGAGCACTGACAGCAAAACAAATGTCCCAGGGGTGATAACCCTTCCCTATGTTTTCCAAAAATCTTAAAATAGATTTTTGGGCTGGAGCTAAACACGTTAAAAATGTACCAGTTCAAAATTACAAACAGATTCTATTTAACAACAAGCCTACAGTCCCTGTCTTGTTTGCACCGCCTGTATACTGCTGTTCAGAGTATATAGGGCCTGGTGGCCCCACGCCTTTCCTTTTTTTAATTTGGGTGTGGGGTTCAGCTTAATATCCATACAAGACCCAAAGGGCCTGGTAATGGACTGGGGGGTACCCATGCCATTTGTCTCACTGATTTTCATCCATATTGCCAGGACCCGGCATTACATTAAAGCCGCAAGCAGTTTTAAATTACTTTTATTCCTTTAAAAATTTCATTTTGTGCAGGGACTGTTCTAAGCACGGGAAACATGCGCCACTTTACAGGCATACTATAGACACCCCCTAGGTACGATATTTAAAGGAATATTCCACTTTTTTTTTTTTTACTTTAACCAGTTGCCGACCGCCGCACACAGATGTACGTCGACAGAGCGGCACGGGCAGGCAAAAGGGCTTACCTGTACGTCCCTGCCTGCCCGCGGGTGGGGGGTCCGATCTGACCCTCCCCCGGTGCCTGCGGAGGTCGGCAAATCTTCCCCGGCGATCGGTGGTGAGGGGGAGGCCATCCATTCGTGGCCCCCCCCTCGCGATCGCTCCCAGCCAATGGGATCATTTCCCTGCCTCTGTATTGTACACAGAGGCAGAGGAAATGATGTCATCTCTCCTCGGCTCGGTATTTTCCGTTCCGGGCCGAGGAGAGAAGACTGGAATGTAAGTGCACAAACACAACACAACACAGTAGAACATGCCAGGCACACAAAACACCCCGATCCCCCCCCCCCCCGATCACCCCCCGATCCCCCCCAATCACCCCCCCCCCCTGTCACAAACTGACACCAAGCAGGTTTTTTTTTTTTTTTCCTGATTACTGCATAGTGTCAGTTTGTGACAGTTACTGTGTTGGGACAATTAGTATTACCCCCCTTTAGGTCTAGGGTACCCCACTAACCCCCCCTAATAAAGTTTTAACCCCTTGATCACCCCCCGTCACCAGTGTCACTAAGCGATCATTTTTCTGATCGCTGTATTAGTGTCACTGGTTCCGCTAGTTAGGGACGTAAATATTTAGGTTCGCCGTCAGCGTTTTATAGCGACAGGGACCCCCATATACTATCTAATAAATGTTTTAACCCCTTGATTGCCCCCTAGTTAACCCTTTCACCACTGATCACCGTATAACCATTACGGGTGACGCTGGTTAGTTCGTTTATTTTTTATAGTGTCAGGGCACCCGCCGTTTATTACTGAATAAAGGTTTAGCCCCCTGATCGCCCGGCGGTGATATGCGTCGCCCCAGGCAGCGTCAGATTAGCGCCAGTACCGCTAACACCCACGCACGCATCATACGCCTCCCTTAGTGGTATAGTATCTGTACGGATCAATATCTGATCAAATCAGATCTATACTAGTGTCCCCAGCAGTTTAGGGTTCCGAAAAACGCAGTGTTAGCGGGATCAGCCCAGATACCTGCTAGCACCTGCGTTTTGCCCCTTCGCCCGGCCCAGCCCAGCCCACCCAAGTGCAGTATCGATCGATCACTGTCGCTTACAAAACACTAAACGCATAACTGAAGCGTTCAGAGTCAGGCCTGATCCCTGCGATCGCTAACAGTTTTCTTGGTAGCGTTTTGGTGAACTGGCAAGCACCAGCCCCAGGCAGTGTCAGGTTAGCGCCAGTACCGCTAACACCCACGCACGCACCGTACACCTCCCTTAGTGGCATAGTATCTGATCGGATCAATATCTGATCCGATCAGATCTATACTAGCGTCCCCAGCAGTTTAGGGTTCCCAAAAACGCAGTGTTAGCGGGATCAGCCCAGATACCTGCTAGCACCTGCGTTTTGCCCCTCCGCCCGGCCCAGCCCAGCCCACCCAAGTGCAGTATCGATCGATCACTGACACTTACAAAACACTAAACTAAAGAGTCAGGCCTGATCCTGCGATCGCTAACAGTTTTTTTGGTAGCGTTTTGGTGAACTGGCAAGCACCAGCGGCCTAGTACACCCCGGTCGTAGTCAAACCAGCACTGCAGTAACACTTGGTGACGTGGCGAGTCCCATAAGTGCAGTTCAAGCTGGTGAGGTGGCAAGCACAAGTAGTGTCCCGCTGCCACCAAAAAGACAAACACAGGCCCGTCGTGCCCATAGTGCCCTTCCTGCTGCATTCGCCAATCCTAATTGGGAACCCACCGCTTCTGCAGCGCCCGTACTTCCCCCATTCACATCCCCAACCAAATGCAGTCGGCTGCATGAGAGGCATTTTCTTTATGTCCTCCCGAGTACCCCTACCCAACGAACCCCCCCAAAAAAGATGTTGTGTCTGCAGCAAGCGTGGATATAGGCGTGACACCCGCTATTATTGTCCCTCCTGTCCTGACAATCCTGGTCTTTGCATTGGTGAATGTTTTGAACGCTACCATTCACTAGTTGAGTATTAGCGTAGGGTACAGCATTCCACAGACTAGGCACACTTTCACAGGGTCTCCCAAGATGCCATCGCATTTTGAGAGACCCGAACCTGGAACCGGTTACAGTTATAAAAGTTACAGTTACAAAAAAAAGTGTAAAAAAAAAAAAAACACATACAAAAATATAAAATAAAAAAAAATAGTTGTCGTTTTATTGTTCTCTCTCTCTCTATTCTCTCTATTGTTCTGCTCTTTTTTACTGTATTCTATTCTGCAATGTTTTATTGTTGTTATGTTTTATCATGTTTGCTTTTCAGGTATGCAATTTTTTATACTTTACCGTTTACTGTGCTTTATTGTTAACCATTTTTTTGTCTTCAGGTACGCCATTCACGACTTTGAGTGGTTATACCAGAATGATGCCTGCAGGTTTAGGTATCATCTTGGTATCATTCTTTTCAGCCAGCGGTCGGCTTTCATGTAAAAGCAATCCTAGCGGCTAATTAGCCTCTAGACTGCTTTTACAAGCCGTGGGAGGGAATGCCCCCCCCCCCCAACGTCTTCCGTGTTTTTCTCTGGCTCTCCTGTCTCAACAGGGAACCTGAAAATGCAGCCGGTGATTCAGCCAGCTGACCATAGAGCTGATCAGAGACCAGAGTGGCTCCAAACATCTCTATGGCCTAAGAAACCGGAAGCTACGAGCATTTTATGACTTAGATTTCGCCGGATGTAAACAGCGCCATTGGGAAATTGGGAAAGCATTTTATCACACCGATCTTGGTGTGGTCTGATGCTTTGAGGGCAGAGGAGAAATCTAGGGTCTAATAGACCCCAATTTTTTCAAAAAAGAGTACCTGTCACTACCTATTGCTATGATAGGGGATATTTACATTCCCTGAGATAACAATAAAAATGATTAAAAAAAAAATGAAAGGAACAGTTTAAAAATAAGATAAAAAAAAATAAGAATAATAAAGAAAAAAAAAAAAAAAAAAAAAAGCACCCCTGTCCCCCCTGCTCTCGCGCTAAGGCGAACGCAAGCGTCGGTCTGGCGTCAAATGTAAACAGTAATTGCACCATGCATGTGAGGTATCACCGCGAACGTCAGATCGAGGGCAGTAATTTTAGCAGTAGACCTCCTCTGTAAATCTAAAGTGGTAACCTGTAAAGGCTTTTAAAGGCTTTTAAAAATGTATTTAGTTTGTCGCCACTGCACGTTTGTGCGCAATTTTAAAGCATGTCATGTTTGGTATCCATGTACTCGGCCTAAGATCATCTTTTTTATTTCATCAAACATTTGGGCAATATAGTGTGTTTTAGTGCATTAAAATTTAAAAAAGTGTGTTTTTTCCCCAAAAAATGCGTTTGAAAAATCGCTGCGCAAATACTGTGTGAAAAAAAAAAATGAAACACCCACCATTTTAATCTGTAGGGCATTTGCTTTAAAAAAATATATAATGTTTGGGGGTTCAAAGTAATTTTCTTGCAAAAAAAAAATATTTTTTTATGTAATCAAAAAGTGTCAGAAAGGGCTTTGTCTTCAAGTGGTTAGAAGAGTGGGTGATGTGTGACATAAGCTTCTAAATGTTGTGCATAAAATGCCAGGACAGTTCAAAACCCCTCCAAATGACCCCATTTTGGAAAGTAGACACCCCAAGCTATTTGCTGAGAGGCATGTCGAGTCCATGGAATATTTTATATTGTGACACAAGTTGCGGGAAAGAGACAATTTTTTATTTTTTTTATTTTTTTTTGCGCAAAGTTGTCACTAAATGATATATTGCTCAAACATGCCATGGGAATATGTGAAATTACACCCCAAAATACATTCTCTTGCTTCTCCTGAGTACGGGGATACCACATGTGTGGGACTTTTGTAAAATCAAAAATGTACGCACTTAGAAATCCAGAAGGCAGTGATTGGTTTTCGCGGCCCCGTACGCGGCTAGGCTCCCAAAAAGTCCCACACATGTGGTATCCCCATACTCAGGAGAAGCAGCTAAATGTATTTTGGGGTGCAATTCCACATATGCCCATGGCCTGTGTGAGCAATATATCATTTAGTGACAACTTTTTGTAATTTTTTTTTTTTTTTTAGTCATTATTCAATCACTTGGGACAAAAAAAATGAATATTCAATGGGCTCAACATGCCTCTCAGCAATTTCCTTGGGGTGTCTACTTTCCAAAATGGGGTCATTTGTGGGGGTTTTGTACTGCCCTGCCATTTTAGCACCTCAAGAAACGACATAGGCAGGCATAAATTAAAGGCTGTGTAAATTCCAGAAAATGTACCCTAGTTTGTAGGCGCTATAACTTTTGCGCAAACCAATAAATATACACTTATTGACATTTTTTTTACCAAAGACATGTGGCCGAATACATTTTGGCCTAAATGTATGACTAAAATTGAGTTTATTGGATTTTTTTTAGAACAAAAAGTAGAAAATATCATTTTTTTTCAAAATTTTCGGTCTTTTTCCGTGTATAGTGCAAAAAATAAAAACGGCAGAGGTGATCAAATACCATCAAAAGAAAGCTCTATTTGTGGGAAGAAAAGGACGCAAATTTCGTTTGGGTATAGCATTGCATGACCGCGCAATTAGCAGTTAAAGCGACGCAGTGCCAAATTGTAAAAAGTGCTCTGGTCAGGAAGGGGGTAAATCCTTCCGGGGCTGAAGTGGTTAAGCATCATTAAAATCTCTGCTCTTTTTTTGCATTGATACATGTCCCCTGGGGCAGGACCCGGATCCCCAAACCCTTTTTAGGACAATACCATGCAAATTAGCCTTTAAAATTAGCACTTTTGATTTCGAACGTTCGAGTCCCATAGACGTCAATGGGGTTCTAAAGTTTGTGCGAATTTTCAGTCCGTTCGCAGGTTCTGGTGCGAACCGAACCGGGGGGTGTTCGGCTCATCCCTAGCAAGGCTGCATTATTTGGCACGGATGAGCCAGGCATCAACCAGAAAGTGTTCTTTACCCCTTAAGTTCTGCCCTAAGCCTATGGCCTTTGGTCCACCTGGAAACACCCCTGTTGGTGGCTAAATTAGTGTGTTTGAAGTTGGCACTTACGTTTTTGGGGGGAAGATGGCCTTGTTGCCTCCCCTGTTGGGGTCCGAGCCAGGGTAGCCTCCCTTCGTCCCTTGTGGTGGCTTAGCTGGAGCCTCCTTTTTTTGTGCCTCCCTAAGTACCGAAAAAAAAGGAATTTCCAAAAACATGACCAAATAAGAATGTTCATATATGCTTTATATTTACCTTTATCTTTGGAATCTCAAGTCATACAAAGATTTTATAAAAGCTTATATAGAATTCTCTAGAGCTACTTGGAGAAAGAACATATACAGACAGCTAATTTACACATATACATATTGTTTAGATCCAAATATTGCTTACTTTTTTTTATGATCTGATGTATGTACTCCATCTGGTCTTGCTTACGGTGTTTGAGATCAGACCATCGTTTTCGGATTTGGTCCTTTGATCGTTACACCGAAAATTCGCAATGCAAAACGGCGATGACCTTCTCCAAAATGATGTCCTTTCGGCTGTTGGGCCTTTCGTAAAAGCGCAGCTTGCAGTCGTAATCGTGCTTCTCTAGGATGCACACCATCTCCACCATCTCACCCTTGCTCATGGGTGTTGCTTTGCGCCTCCTATAAGCTCCACCACCACGGGGCTGGCTGCAATCTGCCGAATCCGCCATGTTTTCCCTCCCCAATGTTCTGCCGTGTGTGTCGCATGCAGAAGAGAGATGGTTACGCCCCAGCGTCATGACACACTGAGAGCGGAGTTTGACGCATGCCCAGTGTGTATAAAGCCAGAACGCACGGTCGATGGAACAGCCGTAGGAACGATCTTGGAGTGGAGGACGAACGATCACCAACGCACGAAAGGACCAGAAAGCTAAGGAACAATTGGAAATTGGGGCATAGTTGGTAGTGGCCTCATAGGCGTGCGCACAGGGTGTGCCGGGTGTGCCTGGGCACCACCTAATCACCCCATGTGCATATCCATTATCCAGAAGCAGCACCAGGTGGGTGGTTGGGGGTGCCAGTGGCCAGTGTAAATGCCCCCATTATATTAAAGTCTAGGTTCAACTTTAGGAACACGTTACACCAGTATTTAGGGTGTACCATAATATGCTCCCAATCGACTGCCTCCCACCACCAGAGCCCCCTCCCTGTGACAGAAGGTGGCATTTATGTATGTTGGAACTTTGGGGTGCACACCCTAATGCAATAGGCTGCACACACCTATGAGTGGCCTGTGCTGCTTACATTGAGGCCTATACTGGGACCAGCTTATGGGTTAAGCCAGACATTATGGTTTGTCTTGTGTTGTGTCTTGCAGGCATCATATCATCATGACTGATAAATTCACTTCACCAGAATTTCTTCCCTAATTCATTGACATGTACCGGGAGCTGCCCTGTCTCTGGAAGGTGAAGATTAGAGACTACTCAAATAAAATACTGAGAAAGGCCGCTTTGGAGAAACTGGTAGAGTTGTGCAAACCTGTGTACCCCAGGGCAGACACCAACTACGTAAAGCAAAATATAGCCAACCTTCGGAGTACATTAAAAAAGGGAACTGAACAAGGTCCTTGACTCTGAGAAATATCGAGCAGCAGCGGATGACCTATATGTCCCCAGGCTGTGGTATTACCACAGCCTTCGGTTTTTGACAGACCAGACACAACCCAGACCATCGCTGTCTACGCTCCCTTTGACGTCTGCTGAGGTCACAGTTCCTGAGGTCTGCACAGGTCCTGAAGTTCGCACAGGTCCTGCATTATTTTTATTTTACTTCCCCCACCCAATTCCAGCAGCGATCTTTTCTCTCTATGTCGAATCTTTTCTTTTTATGTCCAATCTTTTCTCTCTATGTCGAATCTTTTCTCTCTATGTAGAATAATCTTGGACTAATAGAGTTAAGGTTAGGCACATTCGACCACAGGTTCGATGGACACAGATTGTTATTGTCAGCATCATGCCGAATCTCCTATCTATATCGAACTGTTGTCGCAACGAAAATGAAAATAAAGCATTTATTTATGTCGGATCTTTTATTTTTCGGATCCTGCACTTTCGTTATCGTTTGTTTAAACTATAACGAAAATACCTGAAATTCGGACAAAAACGCATTTGTTCGAAAATGAATGCACATGTCTATTACGAACGCTAGTTTACAAGACCGACAGCTTCCAGCTCGTTCCTTGGTTCCGGTCATGCGTATTTGTACTTTCGACCTTTGTGTGACAGATTTGTGTACTGACCATACAAAAATCAGATGTGGAGCTGTTGTCCGCTGAAAATTTATTAGCCTGTCATCCAACATTTGTTGGCGGAAATTGGTCAACAATTGTCAAAAGGAGTGTACTAACGGTAAGAATTTAGGACAGCAGTCTGTCAACAGACAATCCACTTTCAACAATCGTACCGTGTGTATGAGGCTTCAGACGTGTGCAGGATTTTGTCTAGCATACTAACTATCCACAAATTGTCGTTTGACAAACACGAACTTAGTGACATACTATGAGAGTATAAAGAGGAAGTTAATTTCTCAAGCTAGTGATAAATGTGAAAAAAACAAAAGCGCTGTGATGGTTATTAAATGAGAAACCAAAAAACCAAAGTGGAACTAAGCATATATATGAGAAAGGCTGCTATCAATATAAGGTGCTCAATATCCCTTCATAAAGACATATAAAAGTAATAATAATTGAAGCGCTTCACTCAATGATCAGTATAAATTGTAAATATAAAATATAAAATGCACTACTGTGCATCCGCACATAAAATCCAAACCAGTGAAAATTCCCCTAATATTCCAGGTGTTTCAAAAAGCTTATAAACTTATAAATACTATGTCAAAAACAAACGTGATCTTGCACAGATAAATAAATAAAATTGAGATACATACAGGAACAATCTTCCATCATTGTAATTAATTTTATTTCACTATTTATACTACAATGATGGAAGATTGTTCCTGTATGAATCTCAATTTTATTTATTTATCTGTGCAAGATCACGTTTGTTTTTGACATAGTATTTATAAGTTTATAAGCTTTTTGAAACACCTGGAATATTAGGGGAATTTTCACTGGTTTGGATTTTATGTGCGGATGCACAGTAGTGCATTTTATATTTTATATTTACAATTTATACTGATCATTGAGTGAAGCGCTTCAATTATTATTACTTTTATATGTCATTTCTCAAGCGCCACCCTTTGGGCCCCTTCTGCTAATTTCGTGTTAGTAGAAGTTTGGTGAGCGTTGATTCGCGATTTTCAGATCGTACAAAACAAATGCCTTTTAAAATACGTTTGGCATTAATACATCAATATCACCAGCAAAGCAGCTTCATTATTATCCAATTAAAGAAGATGAGAATGTGCGCTGCATTTCGACATTTCCTCAATTGCCGCGTCATGAATGTTAATTCTAGATTACGAAAGGTAGTTTACAAGACCAAACTCTTCCCAGTCGTTCCTTGATTCTGAGCATGCGTGTTTGTACTTTCGACGTTTGTGTGACGATTTCTGTACTGACCATCCAAAAATCAGACATTGAGTTCACATCTGACAAAAAATTTATAGCCTGCACATCCAGCTTTTGTCTGCCGAAAAAGTCAAATCGTCTGTCGAATGCACCGTACTAACGATCCAAAAATCCACAGACAGCTCATCTTACAAATTTTCCCTTCTGATTTTTATATCGTGTGTACGAGGCCTAAGTCCATAGGGTTCAATATTGAGTTGGCCACCCTTTGCAGCAATAACAGCTTCAACTCTTCTGTGAAGGTTGTCCACAAGGTTTAGGAGTGTGTCTATGGGAATGTTTGACCATTCTTCCAGAAGCGCATTTGTGAGGTCAGGAACTGATGTGGATGAGAAGGCCTAGCTCGCAGTCTCCGCTTTAATTCATCTCAAAGGTGTTCTATCGGGTTGATGTCAGGACTCTGTGCAGGCCAATCAAGTTCCTTCACCCCAAACTTTCTCATCCATGTCTTTATGGACCTGGCTTTGTGCACTGGTGCGCAGTCATGTTGGAACAGGAAGGGGCCATCCCTAAACTGTTCCCACAAAGTTGGGAGAATGAAATTGTCTTGGTATGCTGATGCCTTAAGATTTCCCTTCACTGGAACTAAGGGGCCAGGCCCAACCCCTGAAAAACAACCCCACAACATAATCCCCCCTCCACCAAATGATTTGGACTAGTGCATAAAGCAAGGTCCATAAAGACATGGATGAGCGAGTTTTAGGTGGAGGAACATGACTGGCCTGCAGAGAGTCCTGACGTCAACCCATAGAACACTTTTTGGGATGAATTAGAGCAGATGACTACGAGCCAGGCCTTCTCGTCCAACATCAGTGCCTGGCCTCACAAATGCGCTTCTGGAAGAATGGTGAAACATTCCCATAGACACACTTCTAAACCTTGTGGACAGCCTTCCAAGAAGAGTTGAAGCTGTTATAGCTGCAAAGGGTGGGCCAACTCAATATTGAACCCTATGGGCAAAGACTGGGATGTCATTAACGTTAAAGCGGGGGTCCACCTATCTATCGTTTTTTTTTTTTTTTAGTTCATTCACAAACTTTTCTTCTCAGCATTACATACTCACATATTGTGTGTAATATGTCCACCTGTGTCAGATTTCGTCGGAAAGAATAACTTATATTATTCACTGCAGGCGGTTTCCATCTTCATTGTGGGCATTTGAAGCCCACAAGCATTTATTTCCTGGATGTGGTGAATGCTGTGCTCCCAGCATTCACCGCTCCTTCCCGCACATGCTCAGTGGCATACTGGGAAGCCTGAGACTAGCTCCCAGGAGTCTGGGAGAGGCTAGAAACACGCCTACTCCCACGGGATGAGAACCAGGAAGTGCAAAGAATAATAGAAAAATAAAAGGTAATTACGGCGATTTAAATTTTTTTAAACGGCATGTCAGCATCTAGGCAAGGAAGAGAATACATACAGATATTGTTCAAAATTTGGGTGGAACCCCGCTTTAATGTGCGTGTAAAGGCAGGTGTCCCAATACTTTTAGCAATATAGTGTACATGGCAGAGATTGACTGGCAGTACTGCCTGTCAAGCTTGGCATGTAGCAGTAAAATTGCAGCACTGGAATCAGGAGCGGACTAATAACGCATGGGGCCCCCGGGCAATAGGAGATTATGGGGCCCCCAGGCAATCAGAGATTATGGGGCCACACAGTATACACACACACAGTATACAATCACACAGTATACACATACATGTACACACAGTATACACAGACAGATGTAAAAAAAACACAGATTTATACATACTGTTTCTTGTTTTACTGAGGCTGGCAACCCTGATGGGGCCCCCTAGTGGCCCAGGGGCCTCGGGCAGTGCCCGAGTGGCTCAATGGTCAGTCCGCCCCTGACTGGAATGCAAAGCAGGACTGCCACCATAATGTTTACCCACTCAAGAGGCACCATGTCTTTTATGTAGTTGGGCAGTCGGACAGCAGTAAAAACGTGGATCAACCTCCTGTGTTACCACCCCCCCTTGATTGTCTGTGTGAAAGAAACCTGAAAGCAGAACGTTTCTTATGAGCTGCTGTGCGTAGCTGATTGCATTTTTAGCATCAGAAATACTGTAACAAAATGCCAATCTGTAAGTGTAGAAAAGTATGAATTCTGTGTTGTGTCATCTAGAAACAAGTGTTATATAACCCTAGCACTTACAGTATGTAACCTTAGCACTAAAACAGCCAGAATAAATACATGTTAACGGGTAAAGTCAATGCTAGTGCAGTTTTCTTGAATGTGAAATTGTATACTCCAATTGCAGACACCTTTCCTGCTAGATTCCATTATAAACTTTTTGCTTGCAGCAGAAAGTAAGCCAAATAAATCAAGAGCAATGTCTGCAATGCAAGCCCACGAGAATCTACAGGATTGATTTTTGTGACAAACTGTATCGGGTTAGCATATATAATGTAATGAGGAAAGCAGGAAGAGAATAGTAAATCCTGCTCTGCTTTACTCCATTATAGCTGCTATTTAATGTATGCCACTAATCACTATATATCAAAGTTCTACCTGTCGAAGGCACAGCACAGGTTATATTTAGATACAGATGAGAAAGCCTTCGGTGCATAAAAATATAACATATAAAAATCTACAATAGAATTGATGTAAACCCTAACTGAATGACATTTAATTTACTAAAGCACTGTTTACCAATGGCAACTGTCATTTAAAAATGAAATACTTGTTTTCACCTTTTTTTTTTACACATTTTCTTACCTCAGCATGCTGCTCTCCTGCAACTCTTTTTCAGCTTTTTTTGTTTGTTTGACCATTCTGAAATTAAGTAGAGAACAAATAATCACTCCTGTCATTGATCTGATATTTAAAATTTTGTTTCTAGAGTTTTGGTGCTAATTTACAAAGCATTCACTAGAACAATAAATAGGAACTTTACTTAAAAAAAAAAAGCTCCACTAATCCTTTTCCTTCCTCTCTCCTCTCTTGCTATTGTATTATTTACAATTACAATTACAAATATTTTTTTGGGCGGGAGCAGGTACCTAATTTTGAGAGCTCCCACTTCTACTCGATTTGCCTAGGTGAAGTTCGCCTCCCCTGCCGCCAACCCCCTGGCGCATGCCACAGGTCCCAAGAAACTGCAGGACTATTGAGATACACTGGGGAGCCAGCTGTGAAGCCACAGGAATTCACAGCCAGTTTCCCAAAGTCAACAAGGCGACACCAGGGACCCAAAGACTGGCGAGAATGGGAGGGGGAAGCACTCCTAATGCCACATCTGGGTAAGGGTACTAATTGAGTAACCAAACGTCGGACTTTTAAGGCATGGAAACAATGGAGAAACAACAGAAAAAATAATTGTCATAGTATTTATTGAAAAAAGTTCATCATATATTACAATATTCAAAAAAGGTTAAAAACATGGAAAAATGATTTGTACGGTGAGCCCTTGTGCATCTACGCATTTCGCCTTGAGGCTTCTTCAGGACACGATCAAAGGTTCAGAGACATAACATGAACACGAAAAGAGCAAATCTCACTATCTGGAATGAGATCTATTCCAATTAAAATCAAAATCAGAAATATTACATAAACATATTGAATCATATTAAATTAAAAAGCATATGCTAGACCATCCACTAGAAACCAGAAGAACTTTGATGTTCACACATCTCATCTGCACCTTAGCAAGCTCTTCTGCCCCTATTGCTTGTATACCAGCGCGATCTGAGCGGAGCTCCGCTCGTCACGCTGCCTACAATTCCCATAATCCACTTCTGTTGCTCTTTTTAGTGTGCGCATGCGCAAATCGAGCGGAGGTCCGCTCCCCAGGCTGCCTACAATCCCCACAATCCATTCTACTAATAACGTCCAGACGCAAGCACGTCATATGACGCTCCCTCGGAGGTCAGCTGGGACACGGCCGGGGAATATAAATAGCCGTGTGCATACAGGGACGCTGTGTACAGCACCCGGCTGTCTCCCAGGGGCACACTTTCTGTTCAACTTCTATGTAAGTACTTTTGCCTTTACCTATGCAGCTATGGTCTTGGCCATTTCTGGTCAATGTGTTTAACAATACTGGTATATAAAAGTGTTTATTATGTTTAGTAAAACAGAAGATAGTTGAGATGATGTAGCAATTGTATTTGGAAAGATATTCCCATGAACAGCTGATTTGCTGCCTGGTTAATGCAATGAACACAATTTCTGGCCAGCCTTTATGTAGTCTAAAATGGTTAAAAGAGAAGCATAATTAAAAAATTCACACTCACCTAGATGCTGCAGTTGTCAGCTGTCCCCCACTGGCTCTATGCCGAAAACCTGAGTGATCAAAGACCACTGATCGCTCAGTTCTCAGGTCCGCTCTGAGCACAGAGCGGTGACTGTGCTCTGCCCCTCCAGTGCTCACTGGAGCGCCAGGCTGTGGAGATGATGGGAACAGCTGGCTCAGTGGTGCACTTAGAGGCCAAGCCAGCTGCCAGTAAGGCATCTGGGTGGATCCTGACATTATTGTTGGGATCCGTGCAGAGCCTGGACCGGATCTGCGACGTCAGCCAAAAGCAGGCTTTTTCTTACAAAAAATAATGCTGATTTGTTTACTGGTTTTCTGAATATGTATGACCTATTTTGCATTGTGTGTTCTGCAGTTCTCTTAGGGAGTCTGGGGAGTTGTGGCTGGATGCATACCTGCACAAGTAATGAGTGGCCTATCTGTCAGTCTGCCGAATCAATGAAGCCCAGGGAACTACTGCTGCAAAGAACACTGTCATAACATTCCTCTAGTGTCCACACTGCTATGTAATCAATCAGGACCTCTGAAGCCCTGCAGTGCTGTAATGTTAGCACATCATAATCATGACTGATGAATGCATTTTAGCCCGGAAAGGCTAGATCTTAATTTGTATGCAGTGTATCTTTCCTTCTAAGCAAAATCAAGGTGCAACCCTGAACAATGAATGGGCATTACTTTGAAATGCAACTCATTTAGTGAAAAGCCAAAATGATGTTAAAGCCAATACAAATGGCTGTGAATGTTTATGAAATGGAAGAACAGTTCTACCATAACAGTCCAGGCTGCCCGTATCAAGAAGGAAACCATATGATAGTAGGAATAGGTTATATTATTATTTGGGAGGAGAAACATACAAATATGTATACATTTATTTAAGAAGCATAGTTGATGTCAGGAATGACTTTAAGGACCTGAGAAATAATGGGACGGACTGCATAATTTTACTCTCCAAGATATCCAATGTGTACAGTTCTATAATTAGGTGTGGATCATAATCTGTATTCCAGAGGGCCCTCCTATATGCTGGACATGATATCTTATGCTGAATTTTCTTCAGCTTTGATTTTATTCCTGAGAGGTGATTCTGTCCACATAACGTTAGGAAATTTACTAAGATAAATGATGTGCTGTGCAGTACAAGAGCGCTTTGTATGCTTGTGACATTTATAGGCTGACAATGTGTAATGTACTACTTGTCCCTGACCAAAACATATCATACACTGTTAATGTTGCCTTAAAGCGGTATTAAACCAAAAATATAATATATTGCAGCTTACCAATCATAAGATGTGGTGGCTGCATTCATTTTTTTTTTTTTAGGCCTTTTACCCTTTATTTTTCACTGGGTGATCTGGCCCTTAACACACCTCCTGTATTAGAGTGCCTACACTCTGGATGAAGGAGTACAGAAACCTTTGAACCAGCAGCATTGGTAATGAGGGGAGTGTTAGATGCACTAGCAGATTTAGATACACTAACAAATTGAAGCCCAACTCCAGCTAATAACTCCAGCTAAGCAGTTACAACCAACCTTTTTTTCCCTTTCGGGATAAAGGGTCTACATGAATAAATAAAAACTGACCATTCTAAGCACCCATCAGTGTTAAATGGTTTGACTCTACTATTTGTTGCTACATCCGCAGGACAGCTTGTTCTTTTGAAAAACAACAGACTTACGGCTGGATCACCGGGTTAAAAGAAAGCCTAAGGGCTCTTTCACACGGGACGGATCCATGATGATCCGCCCCGTGAACATCCGCTTGCTCAGCGGGGATTGCTCCGCCGATCCCCGCTGAGCAGGAAGATGACAGGTCTGTTTCTGCACACTGTGCAGCGACGGACCTGTCAGAGCGCCGCTCTCCTCTATGGGGGATCGGATGACGACGGACCGTAGAGTCCGTCGTCACCCGATCCAATCCGAAAACGGATGGAAAAGTAGGATTTTCCTCCGCTACACTTTTTCGGAACGGAGCCGGTCGGATGTCAGCGGACATGTCACCGCTGACATCCGACGCCCCATAGAGATCTATGGAGGTTCCGTTCAGGTCCGCCTAAAAAAACAGACAGGCGGACCTGAACGGATCGTTTTTGGCAGATGCTGGTGTTTTTAATCACACCACTTTATCTGTGTAGGGATTCCAATGGAAAGATCAGATTTTTTTATTTCCCAGGTCCGCCCACCTGCCATGGACCTAACAGTGGGAGCTCCCGATTTGTTCATAGGTTTTACTAGGAATATTATTAAGAGCGATTCAGGTGACACCAGTGCAGAGCTCAGAACTATGGCAGGTTCATTTCATGTCAGTCTCACAACTAAAAGGAAACAAAGTCTGTAATGTAACTTGTTCTGGGTGAAATGCATCAGAGGAGTCCCTCAGGTCCTGTTTTGCAGTGTACAAAAAAATGATCGCAACTAAGTGTGCAGCTGTCATTTCCTATGATTCAACTTACCAGTATCTAACACAAATTTTAAGATTTGGTTTAGGGTGTAGACATCTATTGAAGGAAGCCTGTAGTGGGAGAGCACGCAGGCTGACATTGCTGACCTGTCCACCTGAAAATGCAAGTTGCCTGGCTGCCATGCTGATCCAGTGGCTTCAATACTTTTTCAAGCACTGACCTAGAATAAGTTTACAGATCAGAAATACTAAATTCACTTTGATTTTCTAATCTGCATGCTTGTTCTAGGTTCGTACCCTGTTTCCCCGAAAATAAGACCTAGCGTGATTGTCGGTGATGGCTGCAATATAAGCCCTACCCTCCAAATAAGCCCTAGTTAAAGTCCTTGTGGGTCTTATTTTCAGGGTAGGGCTTATTTTCGAGGAAACAGGGTAGGGCTTATTTGGGGTGTAGGGCTTATATTGCAGCCATCACTGACAGTCACGCTAGGTCTTATTTTGGGGGAAACAGGGTAGCTGATTTTAACTAGTAGTATTTTTAATTAGATGAAAAACAAAAAAACCTGTGCACTGCCACCAAACATAAATCAACCTAATTAGAAGCTTATTTTAGCTAGAGCTAGCCAGGCAGCTAGTTTTTTTTTAAAGGTCAGCAGTCGCAGCCTTGTATTGTTCTCAATGTGGACATTTTCAAAGTTTTGTAGTCACAGAGCTGCCCAGTATTTTGCAACAATTCTGACACCTGGTGGACACCGCTTGTATTGCATAGGAGCATACCGACAGGCAGCCTTATGTGATGAACTCCTTCAGGTAGACGTTTTTCCTAGGAGAATGAAAATATTGAATGAACATATAGCAGTGTTTTGGGAAATTGTATCACACTGCTACAGTAGACTTAAAGAAGAACTACAGCCAAAACTTGTTTGACTGTACTTATCCTGTGGATTACAGGAGTGCAGGTCGTTCTGCACTCCTGTGGCCTGTTTTCTGCAGATGGCGGGCTAAAGTCCGCTGACGTCACAGAGGCAGTGCATGCTCGGGAAAGATCCAGACCATATGGTCGGGATCTGCCCACATGCCACCCAGATCAACCTCTCAGCAAGCCGCTGAGAGCCTGAACTGGCCGTAACCCCCACCTCCACAGCTCAGTGCTCCAGCGAGGAGGGGGCAGAGCAGAGAGCTGGTGACTGACAGTCTGCAGCTCTCTGCTTGTGGAGCTGTGAGAACCAAGCGATCGGCTGTGTTTGATCGCTCGTTTCTCAGTGTTAGAGCCGTTGCGGGACAGATGCAGCATCCAGCTAGGCAAGTATGATTCTACAAAAAAAACAAAACCGTTACTTTTCTTTTAATATTACATTCTGTTTTATCATTACACTGTTGATTGTAGAACCAAATCAATCTACAACATGCTATATTGCCTTTTAGGAGTAATGGTACCAAGATTAAATTTTGTTTCAGTGCAACAGTGTTATTGCAAAGCAGGTTATTCTGAAGAGTATTTTCTAGCTTTTAGCTTGATACTTTCCAATTCCCTCGACAACATGGACTCCCAACAAATGCCTACTTACTGGATGTGGTACACATGCCCATTAGCTTTCTGGACTACAGAGGCAAAAGCTTCCACTAATGTTAAAATCTTTTTTGTAGTTTTGTACCAGCAAGGCCTTTTATTATGACGACAGTAATAGACTAATTACATTAACTTATCTGTATTGATTGTAAATGGGATTCATGGTTTGATTTTGTTGCAACAACTAATAAATTGATTTCATAAGCCTGCATGTGGTCCCAGCAGATGGAGGAAAAGAAGAAATCTTAATGATACAGTACAGAATGTGTATTCTTAAACCATTGGTATGCAGTTACTTTCAGGTGATTGGACACTGGCAAAAAAAAACTTGCTAGGGCTGCCCCTGTGCCCATTTCATAAGACTCCATTATCTTAAAGTGACTTTAAAGGGTATTTTTATTATAAACATGTTATACTTACCTGCTTTGTGCAATCAATGGTTTTCTACAGAGCAGATCCTCCTCCTCCTCTGGTTTCCCCACTGGCGCTCTTGGCTCCTCCTCTTCTCGGTGTGCCACCATAGGAAACTGCTTGATTTCAAACACAGACAGCACGTCTCACCCCCACCCCTGTTCCCTCTTTACAGGATTTGATTGATAACAGCAGGCGTCAATAGCTCCTGCTGATATTAATCTGCCCTGTGAGGAGGGAGAGAGACGCTGTTCTAGTGCATAGCGCTGGATGAAGATAGGGCTTAGGTAAGTCTAATGCCCCGTACACCCGGTCAGATTTTCCGACGGAAAATGTGTGATAGAACCTTGTTGTCGGAAATTCCTACCGTGTGTAGGTTCCATCACACATTTTCCATCGGATTTTCAGACACACAAAGTTTGAGAGCAGGATATAAAGTTTTCCGACAACAAAATCCGTTGTCGGAAATTCCGATCAAGTGTACACAAATCCGACAGACAAAGAGCCACGCATGCTCAGAATAAATAAAGAGATGAAAGCTATTGGCCACTGCCCCGTTTATAGTCCCGACGTACGTGTTTTACGTCACCGCGTTCACAATGATTGGATTTTCCGACAACTTTGTGTGACCGTGTGTATGCAAGACAAGTTTGAGCCAACATCCGTCGGAAAAAATCCTAGGATTTTGTTGTTGGAATGTCCGAACAAAGTCCGACCGTGTGTACGGGGCATTAGGGGGGGCTGCACACAGAAGGTTTTTTTACCTTAATGCCGACGATTCAGGTAATTGGACACTGGCAAGCTTCTAAAGGACACGCCCCCCGTGGCACCTCCCCTTTAACCCCACCCCACTGCGTAAGTCTGTTTTTGCTAGCATCTCTAGTGATGCATAGTTGCCAACAGTCCCGATTTTCCCGGGACAATCCCGATTTTGGGACCCTCGTTCCCGATTGGAGGCTGTCCCGAATTGGGATTTTCCATAAGGAAAATCGGGAATGTTGTTTTTTTTTATTTTTGGAGCAGCTGGCTCCAGCAAAATGGCGGCCGGCGCCGCCGCTCGATCTTCCCCCTAGTGTTCAGTCAGTGGAGAGAGGAAGGGGGCTCGATCCGTGCAGCCAATGAATTGGCTTCTTTAGCTGCACGGCCCCTCCCCTCTCCACTGAAGACACGGCGCGGCCGTGTCTTGCCGAAAAATTCCCCAGCTCGACTATTTCCGCCGGCTCGTACCGCGCAAGCGCTGCGCCTGCGCAGTACAGGGGGTCCTTACTTGCCGAGGGGAACTTTCTTGGCAGAACACCGGCCGCTCCTGGACGAGGTGAGGGTCTGCACTGAGAGGGGGGGCTGCACTGAGGGGGGGCTGCACTGAGGGGGGGCTGCACTGAGAGGGGGCTGCATTGATGGGGGGGTCTGCACTAATAGAGGGGGTCTGCACTAATTGAGGGGGGTCTGCACTAATTGAGGGGGGTCTGCACTAATTGAGGGGGGGCTGCACTAATAGAGGGGGGCTGCACTAGAGGGGGGCTGCACTAGAGGGGGGGTTGCACTAATAGAGGGGGGGCTGCACTGAGGGGGACTGCACTAAGGGGGGTCTGCACAAATAGAGGGGGGTGGGCTGCACTGAGGGGGGGCTGCACTAATTGAGGGGGGTCTGCACTAATAGAGGGGGGGCTGCACTGAGGGGGGTCTGCACTAATAGAGGGGGGCTGCACTGAGGGGGGTCTGCACTAATAGAGGGGGGGCTGCACTGAGGGGGGGTCTGCAATAATAGAGGGGGGGCTGCACTGAGAGGGGGTCTGCACTAATAGAGGGGGGGCTGCACTGATGGGGGCTGCACTGAGGGGGGGGGCTGCACTGAGGGGGGGGGCTGCACTGAGGGGGGGTCTGCACTAATAGAGGGGGGGTCTGCACTGATGGAGGGGGTCTGCACTGAGGGGGTCTGCACTGATGGAGGGGGGTCTGCACTGAGGGGGTCTATACTGACTCTGCTGGGTGCACCTGATGCGAGGACAGACTCTGCCGGGGGCACCTGATGCAAGGACAGACTCTGCCGGGGCACCTGATGCAAGGACAGACTCTGCCTGGGGCACCTGATGCAAGGACAGACTCTGCTGGTGGCAGGCGTTGTGGCTAGTGACACGCTCAGGGATCCCACTGATTCGGCATTATGGTGAGTTGAATGATTTCATTTTATATTACAATGTAATAATAGAAATAATGCGCTTCAATCATCCTGACACCATAACAACCATGATTAAAGCGTTAACACCAGGTGTTTGGTGTATCTTTATCTGCTGATTGTTAAACTTTCTAGAATACACATATTTTTATTGTGTAGGATCTGGGGCTGCTGTCCCGTCATTCCCCTCTCCCCCTTTCCCTCTCCATCCCTCATTCATCTCAGACTCTAACCACACCCTCTGGAGCCACGCCCATTTAAGCCACCCCCGCTATTTCGCGTAAACCACGCCCATTTTCCGCTGCTGTGCGATTTGCAAGCAGCACTTGTATTTTTCTAAGCCACGCCTACAAATGAATGCCCCACCCCCTAATTTTTGTACGGCTCCGCCTACAGCCAAAAAAGTGTTCCACATATTTTTTTTACAATGTTGGCAACTATGGTGATGGACCCTCTTCAGCTTCACTGGTTTATTATTTTTTCCTGTCATTATTTTATCTTTCGATTCTTCAGTCAACCCTCACTGTCTTCCAATGGCAAGACCTTTATCCTGCATAAGCCTTTAGGCAAAGTTCCTCTTTTCCCTTTCAGAGCCCATTACATCAGGGCTGTTTGTGTCTCTGTTTACATGTTTACAAAGTTCTACCAGTAGGATGTTCAGGCCATGGCTGATGCAAGCTTCATCTGCAAGGTACTTCAAGTTTTTTTGTTTGGGTTCCAATCACCCAAAGGCAGCTGCCATATAACCCAAGAATAAGAAAACAAGTCATGTACTCCGAGATAAGGAATTTACCAGTAAGTCAAAATTACTATTATTTTGTACTTACCATAAAATGTATTTTTTGAGTACATTATGGAACACGGGAATTCAGATACAGACAGGTAATACTGCTGCCTACAAAAGGTTTGGACACTGGCAAACAGAAAAACTGCAGTCACCGTATAACCCCTCTTCTACCCAGCACACCTCTGTGTCTCTTTTCGGACTCTAAGAAAGGTCTTAAAGAAAATACAGATATTTGATTTTCTTTCTCATCCATTAAGAGACACAGGGATTTAGATACAGTTGGTACATCCAAAAGCAGTCCAACTAAGGAGTGGGAAACAACCACTGCCAAACCCACATAATAGACTAGGGTGTATCTGTAACTTGGGAGCACCAGAAGGACCAATTCCCAAATCTAAACTAGATGAGGAAAAGCCCCCTGAAAGCCAGGGGAAACTTCAAACGATCGAGGGAGAACCCTGGGGAGCAACCTAAAGCTGAAGACCAGGATAGAGATCACTTTCAGAGTAAAATGACTCCATCCGAAGGAACACTGAGCCTGAACCAGCAGAGAGACTGTGAAATCAATAATCTACCAAAACAGGCATAATAACCTAATTAGGGAGAACAAACCCACAACATGATGTGGATAGCAGAAAAAAATAATGGGGCAATCCCCAAGAGAATGGGCCCTCAGGCAGAGGCTTGGACAAAACCAGGTACCTAACCACTTTCAGACCGGGCCTCTTTTTTTAGATGTGATGTTTACAAGTAAAAAAAATATTTTTTTTTGTTAGAAAATTACTTAGAACCCCCTAACATTATACATTTTTTTTCTAACACCCTAGAGAATAAAATGTCAGTTGTTGCAATACTTTCTGTCACACCATATTTGCGCAGCGGTCTTACAAGCGCACTTTTTTTTGAAAAAATACACTTGTTTGAATTAAAAAATAAGACACCAGTAAAGTTAGCCCAATTGTTTTTTTTTTTATATTGTGAAAGATAATGTTACGCCAAGTAAATTGATACCCAACATGTTACGCTTCAAAATTGCGCCCGCTCATGGAATGGCGACAAACTTTTACCCTTAAAAATCTCCATAGGCAACATTTTAAAAATTCTACAGGTTGCATGTTTTGTGTTACAGAGGAGGTCTAGGGCTAGAATTATTGCTCTCGCTCTACCGATCACAGCGATACCTCACGTGTGGTTTGAACACTGTTTTCATATGCGGGTGCTACTCACGTATGCATTCGATTCTGCACGCGAGCTCGGCGGGACAGGGCACGTTTAAAAAAAAATTTTTTTCTTATTTATTTTACCTTTTTTTTACACTGTTTAAAAAAAATGTGTCAGTTTTATTCCTATTACAAAGAATGTAAACATCCCTTGTAATAGAAAAAAAGCACGATAGGACCTCTTAAATATGAGATCTGGGGTCAAAAAGATCTCAGATCTCATATTTACACTAAAATGCAATAATAAAAAAAATGTTGTCATTTAAAAAAAAAAAAAAAAAAATGGCCCTTTAAGAGCTATGGGCAGAAGTGACGTTTTGACGTCGCTTCCCCCCTGCACTGTCATGGAGACAGGTGGGGGCCATCTTCCCCTCACTTGTCTCCATGCACAGCCACAGGAAGGATCCGATCGCCTCTGCCACTGCCGACCAGATCGCGGTGGGAGGGGGGCCCCTCTCCCGCCACCGATAAAAGTGATCTTGCAGCGAATCCGCCGCAGAGACCACTTTTATCTTGTACCAGACCGCCGGCCGAACACGGGTATACCGGGGTTATGGTAGCTAGCTGCTGCCATAACAACGATATCTGTCCTCAAAGTAGGGGCGTATATTGGCGTGCGGCGGTCCGGAAGTGGTTAACCACTTGAGCCCCGGACCATTATGCTGCCTAAGGACCAGAGGTCTTTTTCCAATTTGGCACTGCGTCGCTTTAACTGCTAATTGCGCGGTCATGCAATGCTGTACCCAAACGAAATTTGCGTCCTTTTCTTCCCACAAATAGAGCTTTCTTTTGATGGTATTTGATCACCTCTGCGGTTTTTATTTTTTGCGCTATAAACGGAAAAAGACCGAAAATTTTGAAAAAAAATGATATTTTCTAATTTTTGTTATAAAAAAAATCCAATAAACTCAATTTTAGTCATACATTTAGGCCAAAATGTATTCGGCCACATGTCTTTGGTAAAAAAAATGTCAATAAGCGTATATTTATTGGTTTGCGCAAAAGTTATAGCGTCTACAAACTAGGGTACATTTTCTGTAATTTACACAGCTTTTAGTTTATGACTGCCTATGTCATTTCTTGAGGTGCTAAAATGGCAGGGCAGTACAAACCCCCCCCCCCCCCAAATGACCCCATTTTGGAAAGTAGACACCCCAAGGAAATTGCTGAGAGGCATGTTGAACCCATTGAATATTTATTTTTTTTGTCCCAAGTGATTGAATAATGACAAAAAAAAAAAAATATTTACAAAAAGTTGTCACTAAATGATATATTGCTCACACAGGCCATGGGTCTATGTGGAATTGCACCCCAAAATACATTCTGCAGCTTCTCCTGAGTATGGGGATACCACATGTGTGGGACTTTTTGGGGGCCTAGCCGCGTACGGGGCCCCGAAAACCAATCACCGCCTTCAGGATTTCTAAGGGTGTAAATTTATGATTTCACTCTTCACTGCCTATCACAGTTTCGGAGGCCATGGAATGCCCAGGTGGCACAAAACCCCCCCAAATGACCCCATTTTGGAAAGTAGACACCCCAAGCTATTTGCTAAGAGGCATATTGAGTCCATGGAATATTTTATATTTTAACACAAGTTGCGGGAAAGTGACACTTTTTTTTTTTTTTTTTTTTGCACAAAGTTGTCACTAAATGATATATAGGAGGTCCCGGAGCAGAGGACTGAAGGGGATCAGCGCAGGGACAGCATGACATGTGCGGACTGCACAGTCACGCTGTCGTACGCTGCTTCCCCTTTAAGAAAAAGGGGGGAGTGGCTGAAACAGAATAGGAAGTCTTGGGAGGATTAGGAGGAAGAAGGGGGAAGTGACGTCAGTGGAGAGCGACGGGGAAAAGATTCTACACGTGCTCCCATCGCTCCACTGACCATCACTGATATGGCTGATCTAACGGCGGATATGATAGTTTCACAGCTCAGAGCAGCGGCGGCAGCACAAGGGGCGGACTGGCTGCAGGCTCAGGTGGCAGCCATCCGGTCGGAGGACACAGCTACAACGAGCGGGGGGGCCATGGAGGCTCCACATGCACGCCGTTCCAGGCCGCCAGAGCGATTCAGCCCTGACCCTGCTCCCAGGGGTCAGGGGCCACAGCAGAAGGCCAGAGGAGGATCGATCCAGCCGCCCCCCAGTGATCAGCAGGTTCGAGTAGCCAAAAGGGGTGACGGCAAGAGGACACAGCGGAGGGGCCGGAGTGCAGGGACGGGGGAGACCAGCGCAACCCATGGTTCCCCCCCCTCAGCTCGTCGCAGATGCCAGGAGCAGTCGGCTGGTGAGTCGCAGGGGGCTTCGAGCGACCAGTGCGGACGGCGTTCGTCATCCGTTAATCGGGGGGCTGGCCAGGTGGCCGAGGCGGCCAGCAGCCCTGTACCGTCCAGAGGAAGGACCGTAAAGAGCGCGGTTTCGTTGGTGAGCAGAGGCGGAGGGAGTACAGCGGAGGCCCAGTCCGGGCGGCGGCGCAGAAGTCCATCCAGGCGGACTGGTCACGGGTCTGGCGTTACATCGCAAAGAACAGGACGAGAGCAGCAGCGCAGACCCCCAGCAGCCAGAGCGGGTCCCTCTGGAGTGCAGCCTATGGTCGACAGTCCAGATGAGGTCAGCGACAGATCGGAAGGGGAGCTGTCCGGGTCGGAGAGGGACGAGGACCAGGGACACGCGTCAGCGGTGGATTCCGGAGTGGCGGCTGGTGGGCCCAGTCCTGGGCAGCCCGGTGAGTGCAGCTCTAATTTATCCATTACTTCTTTGTTAGCAAAGTTATTAGAGCAAGGCAGAAAAGGGGGTTCCCCGGGGGGGGGGTGGTAATTTGGCAGGGGGGAGTGTGGTTAGGCCCCCCGCAGAACAACCAAGTGAGTCACGAGAGGGGGCGAGCAGTACAGGCCTGCAGGATTTATTGGCTGGTTTGCGGGATTTAGTACAGCGCTTTGAGCCGACGACGGGGGACAAGTCGGCACCGGCGCGGGCGTGGGCGACGCCGCAGGAAAGAGAGGCTGCCGGGGTGTCAGGGGATGTTATACACAACATCCAATGCAGGTGATCAGATCGCTGGGCTGCACCAAGGAATCAGGGACAAACGAGTAAATGAATAAAAAGGTATGTTTATTGTTAATGATAAAGACACACGTGAAATCAAGACAGCAAACCAAAAACAAGTAAATGGTGAAAACACAGCAAACCCCCAAACCCCCCTAACTATCTATCTAACTAATATAATATACCAGCAAGGAAACCAATATGAAATAAAAGATAAGGCATGAGCCAAAGCGACAAGGGAACAGGAAACAGGGTTCAAGGTCAGGATACACAAACGGGGTTCAGGAATAAACAGGAACAGGCTGGAACAAGAGCAGGTACTGGCAGGGACAAGGGCTTAGCAGAGGAATTCTGAAGCACTGAGCCTAGTTCAGGGCGGGTTTATATAGTCCAGCAAAACAATGACAGGTGCGCTTGATGACAAGTCTGCAGTCCAGGCAGGGAGACCCCCGCTGGTGGCCACTGGAATTACACCCTTTTGGTGCTGAATGTAATAGTGCCACCAGCAGGAGAAACCGGAGATGACACCGTTCCTGACAGTTCCCCCTCCTAAAGGAGTGGCCTCCGGACACTCCATTCAGCCCTGGGTACGACAGTCCGAGTGGGTGCAGAAACACCTTAAAATGTTTCCCTACTGAGTCTGCGGACTTCTTCGCACTCCCAAGGCCAGAGTCTTTTAGTTCACTGGGGGACGTGCCATCAGAGTCTGAAAATAGGACACAAACCCCACCACCCGGGTCAGGAAGTTTGGATCTGGAGATGAAAATTAGCAGGGTAACGGGAAAGAAACCATCAGAGGCAGACCACACAGGAGCATTACATTCAAGCCAGGCAACAGACAGGATTGACCCAGCGGCAAGATGGACATCAATCAGGAACAGTTTTAGCAGGCACCATGTCATCAGGCTGAGCAGAAAGCAGAGGTACATCACGCTGGGCAGTGGCACATCCGCATCAAGCTGGGCAGCAGGCAAAAGCACATCGAGCTGGGCAGCAGGCAAAAGCACATAGAGCTGGGCAGCAGGCAAAAGCACATAGAGCTGGGCAGCAGGCAAAAGCACATAGAGCTGGGCAGCAGGCAAAAGCACATAGAGCTGGGCAGCAGGCAAAAGCACATAGAGCTGGGCAGCAGGCAAAAGCACATAGAGCTGGGCAGCAGGCAAAAGCACATAGAGCTGGGCAGCAGGCAAAAGCACATCGAGCTGGGCAGCAGGCAAAAGCACATCGAGCTGGGCAGCAGGCAAAAGCACATCGAGCTGGGCAGCAGGCATGGGCACCTCAAGCTGGGCAGCGGGCTCATCAAGCTGGAGAGCAGGCACTGGTACTTCCGGCTGGAACACTGGCACCTCAGACTGGAACACTGGCACCGAGACATCAGGCTGGAGGGCTGGCACCGAGACATCAGACCAGGCGGCAGGTACTGGAACTTTAGACTGGGCAGTAGGCCCATCAGGCAGAACAGCAGGTGCTGGTACAACAAGCGGAACAGCAGGGACATCGGACTGGATAGCGGGTACTGGAACTTCAAACCGGGCAGCCGGTACTGGAACTTTAGACTGGGCAGCAAGCACAGACACTGGCACATCAGGCAGAACAGCAGGTGCTGGAACAGGCAGGACAGCAGGTGCATCGGACTGGATAGTCGGTACTGGAACTTTAAACCGGGCAGCTGGTACTGGAACTGCAGACTGGACAGTGGGCACAGGTGCTGGCACATCAGGCAGAACAACAGGTACATCAGACTGGATAGCAGGTACTGGAACTGCAAACCGGGCAGCTGGTACTGGAACTTCAGACTGGACAATGGGCACAGGTGCTGGCACATCAGGCAGAACAGCAGGTACTGGCACAACAGGCTGAACAGCAGGTACATCGGACTGGATAGCTGGTACTGGAACTTCAAACCGGGCAGCTGGTACTGGAACTTCAGACTGGACAGTGGGCACAGGTGCTGGCACATCAGGCAGAACAGCAGGTACTGGCACAGAAGGCTGAACAGCAGGTACATCGGACTGGATAGCAGGTACTGGAACTTCAAACTGGGCAGCGGGTACTGGAACTTCAGACTGGTCAGTGGGCACAGGTGCTGGCACATCAGGCAGAACAGCAGGTACTGGCACAACAGGCTGAACAGCAGGTACATCGGACTGGATAGCAGGTACTGGAACTCCAAACCGGGCAGCTGGTACTGGAACTTCAGACTGGACAGTGGGCACAGGTGCTGGCACATCAGGCAGAACAGCAGGTACTGGCACAACAGTCTGAACAGCAGGTGCATCGGACTGGATAGCAGGTACTGGAACTTCAAACTGGGCAGCTGGTACTGGAACTTCAGACTGGACAGTGGGCACAGGTGCTGGCACATCAGGCAGAACAGCAGGTACTGGCAAAACAGGCACATCGGACTGGATAGCAGGTACTGGAACTGCAAACCGGGCAGCTGGTACTGGAACTTCAGACTGGGCCGTGGGCACAGGCGCTGGCACATCAGGCAGAACAGCAGGTACTGGCACAACAGGCAGAACAGCAGGTACATCGGACTGGATAGCAGGTACTGGAACTCCAAACCGGGCAGCTGGTACTGGAACTTCAGACTGGACAGTGGGCACAGATGCTGGCACATCAGGCAGAACAGCAGGTACTGGCACAACAGGCTGAACAGCAGGTACATCGGACTGGATAGCAGGTACTGGAACTTCAAACCGGGCAGCTGGTACTGGAACTTCAGACTGGACAGTGGGCACAGGTGCTGGCACATCAGGCAGAACAGCAGGTACTGGCACAGCAGGCTGAACAGCAGGTACATCGGACTGGATAGCAGGTACTGGAACTTCAAACTGGGCAGCTGGTACGGGAACTTCAGACTGGACAGTGGGCACAGGTGCTGCCACATCAGGCAGAACAGCAGGTACTGGCACAACAGGCACATCGGACTGGATAGCAGGTACTGGAACTGCAAACCGGGCAGCTGGTACTGGAAATTCAGACTGGACAGTGGGCACAGGTGCTGGCACATCAGGCTGGAACAGATCAGCTGGTGGGGAGGCAGGATTGGATACTGGCATGATGGTATGGGTTGGAAAAAACTTCCGCTTCTTTTTGCTTTTAGCCACTGGGGATCTATAAGTGGGTACAGGGCTGTAGGTAGGGAATGCAGCTGGTAGAAGCGAAGAGTGAAAGGATGGCAAGACAGAGGGAGTAGGTTTTGAAGGGAGATTTAGTGGAGCTGATGGAGGCAGTTGAGAAGCAGCAGGGGAGTTAAAGGCAGGGTAGGTGCAACAGGAGGAAACAGGGTACTGGTATTTCATTGGTAGAGAAGTATATTTGGAGCTAACAGAAGCTGAATGCAACAGACTTGACCAGGCCTGTATTAATGATTGCACTGAATCAGGTTTGCACTTGGCTTGTCTGACCAGAGACTGCACTGATTCAATGCATTTTGCAAGCACCTGCTGAGGACAAGCTGAATATTGTTCAAAAAAAGAATGCTGAGTCATCCTTCAACAGCCAAACTAAAGATTCTACCTGAGCTGCACTAAAAGGGGGTGTATAGTCATCACCTCCCTCAGCGACATCAGACAGGGCCAACTCAGTACAAATCCAAATTAACGGTTGCACATCTTCAAACAAAAAACTGCCTTGCTCAATAAAAACATGAGCTAGGCGGATGCCTTCTAACAACTGTTCCCTAGTGTATGCAGCCAATGTCTGATAACAAAGGTCTCTGTCATCAGTTGCCAGGAGCGATAAATACAAAATACTTTCAAAATCCATATTTCAACAATAGCTGGGACTCAGGCCCCAATTCCCAGGTGCAACCGATCTGATTGTATGGCTTCAGAATTCTGTCAGGGGATGTTATACACAACATCCAATGCAGGTGATCAGATCGCTGGGCTGCACCAAGGAATCAGGGACAAACGAGTAAATGAATAAAAAGGTATGTTTATTGTTAATGATAAAGACACACGTGAAATCAAGACAGCAAACCAAAAACAAGTAAATGGTGAAAACACAGCAAACCCCCAAACCCCCCTAACTATCTATCTAACTAATATAATATACCAGCAAGGAAACCAATATGAAATAAAAGATAAGGCATGAGCCAAAGCGTCAAGGGAACAGGAAACAGGGTTCAAGGTCAGGATACACAAACGGGGTTCAGGAATAAACAGGAACAGGCTGGAACAAGAGCAGGTACTGGCAGGGACAAGGGCTTAGCAGAGGAATTCTGAAGCACTGAGCCTAGTTCAGGGCGGGTTTATATAGTCCAGCAAAACAATGACAGGTGCGCTTGATGACAAGTCTGCAGTCCAGGCAGGGAGACCCCCGCTGGTGGCCACTGGAATTACACCCTTTTGGTGCTGAATGTAATAGTGCCACCAGCAGGAGAAACCGGAGATGACACCGTTCCTGACACGGGGTGAGGGCGCCTACACCGACGGCCGCGGTTAGCGTAGATTCAGTTACACCGGCAAGTTGAGCTGGGACGGCGGTGATTGACCCGATTGGACCATCAACCAGCGTTTCGGTCCCGGACAGCCAGGATAAAACGGGGGACAAGAAGGCGGAGTCAGTCAGGTTGGCAGACTCCGCAAAGAGTGAGGTCTATGTCTGTTTTGAAGGCCCATTGGGGGCCCACCTCAAAACAGAAGTGAAGGAAAAGGTTTGGAAAGGAGAATATGTGGAGACATTCACATTGCTCCCGTTAGAGAAATTCAATCTGGACAGGGTGAAACCGGAAGAGCGCAAGAAAGAGGACGAGGAAAAACGCCGATATAGGCTGATTCTGCGCACTTTCTCTAATTGGCTTCAGGCGTTCCCGATCTTGGCGAGTGTGGTTGGGGAAAAGTCCCCCGAACATTGCTCAGCCTTGTTCGTTTATTTGGATGCCATTAGTGAGGCGCATCGGACATACGGCGGAGTGGCATGGCTGCGATACGACGAGCAGTTCAGACAACGGATGGCCGTCAGACCTTCACTACGCTGGGATCATAAGGATATCAGCTTGTGGATGAAACTTATGACCGCGGCGAGGGCTCCGAACCAGTTTTTTCAGGCAGGGGTCGGGGGTAACGCTGCTCCAGGACAACCGACCGAGAAGAAATGGGGCTTCTGCTGGCAGTTTAATGAGGGCACCTGTAAGTTCGGAACAAACTGTCGCTTCAAGCATGCATGCTCCGGTTGCGGGGGCTCTCACGCACTGTCAAAGTGCTTTAGAAGAGGTAAGGGGCGTGGCGGAGAGTCTGCGAACAAGAGGGACGACGCCGGTACGGGTGGAAAGGATGCGACCTTTCTTCAATAGGTACCCTGACAAAAGTGCGGCCCAGCTATTAGACTCAGGTTTCACAAGCGGTTTTAAGATACCGTGTTCCTTGGAGGCTGCACCTCCCATAGCAAAAAAATTACGCTCAGCCCTCATGCATCCGACGGTGGAGTCAGAAAAATTGGAAAAGGAAATACAGTTAGGGCGCATGGCCGGCCCTTTCACTTTAGTCCCACTTCCGGGATTGGTCGTATCCCCATTGGGAGTGGTTCCAAAGAAGGAGCCAAATAAATTCAGGTTGATTCACCACCTTTCTTTTCCTAAGGGTGGTTCAGTCAATGATTCGATTGCGCCGGAGGAGTGTACAGTTACGTACACTTCTTTTGATGCAGCGATATCATGGGTCCGTCGCTACGGCCGGGGGTCGCTCATGGCGAAAGCAGATATTGAATCTGCATTTCGGCTTTTGCCAGTTCACCCGGAAAGTTTCCGTTTGCTAGGCTGCATATGGGATGGGGCATACTATGTAGATCGCTGCCTCCCGATGGGGTGTTCGATCTCCTGCGCTTTCTTTGAAAAGTTCAGTTCGTTTCTGGAATGGGTGGTACGGGACGTTTCTGGTATCAATTCAGTCATCCACTACCTGGATGACTTCCTTTTTTTGTGTTGGCCCTGCTGGTTCCAACATCTGTGCAGTTTTATTGGGCACGTTACAGCACATAGCGGAGCGTTTCGGGGTCCCATTAGCGCCGGAAAAAACAGTGGGCCCCTTGTCCAATATTGTTTTCCTGGGAATTGAGGTAGATTCCATGGGAATGGAGTGCCGCCTGCCGTTGGACAAGCTTGAAGCGCTCAAGGCAGAGGTGAGTGGCATCATTGGGAAGCGTAAGGTGCAATTGAGGCAGCTACAATCGTTATTGGGCAAGCTAAATTTTGCTTGCCGAATAATTCCCATGGGCAGGGTCTTTTGCCGGCGGTTGTCGGCAGCGACTGCAGGGGTCACCGCCCCTACTCACTTTGTGACGCTTAACAGCGACCATAGGGAGGACTTGCAGGTATGGTATGCATTCCTGGAATCATTCAACGGGCGGGCTCTTTGGATGTCAGGCCCCATCAGTAATTGGGACCTGGAATTGTTTACGGATGCGGCCGGCTCTACGGGCTATGGCGCCGTTTTCCAAAGATCTTGGAGCGCTGCCCGCTGGCCCCTTACTTGGGTGGAGGCTGGGTTCTTGAAGAACCTGGTGCTACTGGAGCTGTTTCCAATTGTGGTGGCAATGGAAATTTGGGGGGAGTCTTTCCGTAACCTGAAAGTGCGGCTCAACTGTGACAACTTAGGCGTTGTCCAGGTGATTAACCGTTTGTCAGCTAAGTCCATGCCAGTGGTCAGGTTGCTGAGGTATTTAGTATTGCGCTGTTTGAAATTGAATGTTTTCATCTACGCTGTACACTTACCAGGGGTTGAGAACACCTTAGCTGACGCACTGTCTCGTTTTCAGTGGGACAGGTTTCGGGAGTTGGCACCAGACGCGGAGCAGCAGGGGGTTACCTGCCCGGACTGGATATGGAAGGTTGCCTTGGGAACGTGGCAAGGTGGATTCAGCACTCCGTGAGTAAGGCCACTTGGGACGCTTACTCCAAGGTATGGCAAGACTGGCTGGCATGCTTGAATGGGCTGAAAATAGACCCTGCGGGCCGAGAGGTTCCGCAGGCGATTCTTTATTTTATTAATATGGGTTTTGAGAGGGGCATCTCGGCAGCTGCCATCGATAGGAAACTGGCAGGTTTGGCCTTCCTTTTAAGTTACAAGGGCTGCGCGACCACACAAAAGACTTCTGGGTGAAACAAGCAGTGAAAGGCTACAGGAAGGAGCATAGGAAGAGTGATGGTCGACGCCCAGTGTCGTTTGACATGTTACACGGCCTAATTCGCCAGGTTTCGTTTATTTGTAGTTCTGAGTTTGAAAGCACGTTATTCCGGGCGGTTTTTGCCTTAGCGTTCTTTGGGGCGTTACGGGTAAGTGAATTGGTCAGCCCGTCCAAACGGGCCACAGGGGGCTGCAATGCGATGACCTGGTTTTTTCGACCGATTCGGTTAGGATATGGATTAAAAGGTCTAAAACTGATCAGATTGGGAAGGGAGCGCAATTAGAGGTTTTCCGGATTGCGGGGTCCCACATTTGTCCGGTAGCAGCGATGGCATTGTTCAGGGATAGGCGTCCGCGATTACCGGGCCCCTTTTTGATTCATGCAGATGGATCGTCCTTGTCAAAATTTCAATTTGTAGCAGTGTTCAAAAAATGTTTATCGGCGGCCGGGCATGACCCTGCCAGGTACTCATCCCACTCTTTCCGCATAGGGGCTGCTACAGAGGCGGCCAGGGCGGGGCTTAGTTTTGAAACAGTGAAGCGCATTGGCAGGTGGGACTCAGACAGATTTAAGCTTTATATACGTCCACATTTATTGTAGGCTGGTGTTGGAAAAGTTTTTTCAGTTGGGGGATAGAGTTTAAGGTTGGGGGTACTTTGTTTTCTGGGGGGCAAAAAGGGCCGACGTTCGGCCGAATGGTAGGCAACTAGGTATCCCGAGACAGGAGGCACGGGTCAGGTGGATCGGGCTTCCGGGCATGCTGTGGAACAGGGTAAGGTCAGAGGTCCACAAATTTGCTCGTTGGGACAGGGCGCCAGATGTGTTAGTGCTGCATGTGGGGGGGAACGACATGGGGGTTAGGTCCATGAGGGATCTGATACGAGACATCAAGTGCGATTTCTTACGCTTACAGGCATCATTTCCCGGCATGGTGATAGTGTGGTCAGATATGGTGGGGAGGACGACATGGAGGTGGGCGTTGTCTGATAAAAAGGTTGACAGGGCCCGTATTAAGGTAAACAAGGAAGTTAGCAGGTTCGTTATGCGTAATGGGGGGGTTACCATAAGACATAGAGAGTTGGAGGTGGATACGTGGAGATACCTTAGGAGTGATGGGGTGCACCTTACTGAAGTAGGTACCGACCTTTGGGCGTTAGGATTGCAGGATGGGGTACAGCGTGCTTTGAGGGTTTGGAGGTGCGCGCAAGGGTAAGGCTTTACCCCTTGCGTGCGGTGGCAGTGGTTTGGGTCTGTGAGGAGGAGGAGATTCATGTTATGGTGTTTTTACATGGTTGGTATCCATATGTAATATGGGCTTTGTTATGTACCTTCCGGTTACGAGGTGTTAACCCGGAAGGGGTAAAGTTAGGTCACTGGGGAAGGTTGGTCACGGGACCACGTCCTGTTGTGACGAAACGACGTAGGGAGGAGGAGCTACGTCCCGACGACACCGCGATACACACACCCGGAAGACACGGGTTACCTTGGAGCCGGCCGGCTTTTTTCATACACGCTTGTAATCTACCATGTTTCTGTAAGTGCAACCTTTACTTTTTATTCAATAAATCGCTGGATTTTATGCTATGTGGAGCACTTTGTTTCTTACATGGTGATATTCCCATATTTGCTGAGGCTGGTTGGAGTGAGTCCCTGGACCTGGACGTTGAGTGCCTGCTTTAAAGATCCCTGGCTGGGGTTGCAGCCATCCGCCTCCTGGGTCTCCTGTAATTAAGAGACCATTCCCATCTGGTAAGAGGCAGCAATTTTTCTTAGAGGTGGAGGTCTATCTACGCACTCTATTTTTCACCACAGCGAGATCCTGTTACATTACTTCACAGAGCACTTGGAGACCAGTTATAATTTATGCATGTCAATTTAATACGGATGGACTTTATTCAATACTGTCCTTTTTGAGCTACGGACTTTTTTTGGGTTTATTTTCCCTTTATTGTTACACCATTTTCCTATATCAATTATGGTTTAGCTTTGTAGACACAGTTATGGTATATTATCATTTCTATTGATACTAGAGGAATTCACCGTTTATTGATTGTGTCATGCAATATTTGTTTTTCGCCACGGGCATAGTTATTATTATCTATGTCCTATTCACTTATTAGTATTTTTTAGTTTTGTTTTTCATAGTGCTTGACACTCTTATATCATTTATTCACTTATTGATCACTATTCAACCCTCATATCTATATTAGTTTTTTCTAGGCATTCGCCTGCTGTCACCTTTAGCCTTTAGCGCGACTTTTTGAGGTCCACATAAAAAATTGCATACCTGAAAAGCAAACATGATAAAAGATAATAACAATAAAACATTGCAGAATAGAATACAGTAAAAAAGAGCAGAACAATAGAGAGAATAGAGAGAGAGAGAACAATAAAACGACAACTATTTTTTTTTATTTTATATATATATATATATTTTTTTTTTTTACACTTTTTTTTTGTAACTAACTTTTATAACTGTAACCGGTTCCAGGTTCGGTTCTCTCAAAATGCGATGGCATCTTGGGAGACCCTGTAAAAGTGCGCCTAGTCTGTTGAATGCTGTATCCTACGCTAATACTCAACTAGTGCATAGTAGCGTTCAAAACATTCACCAATGCAAAGACCAGGATTGTCAGGACAGGAGGGACAATAATAGCGGGTGTCACGCCTATATCCGCGCTTGCTGCAGACACATCTTTTTTGGGGGGGTTCGCTGGGTAGGGGTACTCGGGAGGATATAAAGAAAATGCCTCTCATGCAGCCAAATGCATTTGGTTGGGGATGTGAATGGGGGAAGTACGGGCGCTGCAGAAGCGGTGGGTTCCCAATTAGGATTGGCGAATGCAGCAGGAAGGGCATTATGGGCACGACGGGCCTGTGTTTGTCTTTTTGGTGGCAGCGGGACACTACTTGTGCTTGCCACCTCACCAGCTTGAACTGCACTTATGGGACTCGCCATGTCACCAAGTGTTACTGCAGTGCTGGTTTGACTACGACCGGGGTGTACTAGGCCGCTGGCGCTTGCCAGTTCACCAAAACGCTACCAAAAAAACTGTTAGCGATCGCAGGGATCAGGCCTGACTCTGCGAACGCTGCAGTTATGCGTGTAGTGTTTTGTAAGTGACAGTGATCGATCGATACTGCACTTGGGTGGGCTGGGCTGGGCCGGGCGGAGGGGCAAAACGCAGGTGCTAGCAGGTATCTGTGCTGATCCCGCTAACACTGCGTTTTTGGGAACCCTAAACTGCTGGGGACGCTAGTATAGATCTGATCGGATCAGATATTGATCCGTTCAGATACTATACCACTAAGGGTGGTGTACGGTGCGTGCGTGGGTGTTAGCGGTACTGCCGCTAACCTGACGCTGCCTGGGGCTGGTGCTTGCCAGTTCACCAAAATACTACCAAAAAAACTGTTAGCGATCGCAGGGATCAGGCCTGACTCTGCGAACGCTGCAGTTATGCATTTAGTGTTTTGTAAGTGTCAGTGATCGATCGATACTGCACTTGGGTGGGCTGGGCTGGGCCGGGCGGAGGGCAAAATGCAGGTGCTAGCAGGTATCTGGGCTGATTCCGCTAACACTGCGTTTTTGGGAACCCTAAACTGCTGGGGACGCTAGTATAGATCTGATCGGATCAGATATTGATCCGTACAGATATTATACCACTAAGGGAGGCGTATGCTGCGTGCGTGGGTGTTAGCGCTACTGGCGCTAACCTGACGCTGCCTGGGGCTGGTGCTTGCCAGTTCACCAAAATACTACCAAAAAAACTGTTAGCGATCGCAGGGATCAGGCCTGACTCTGCGAACGCTGCAGTTATGCGTTTAGTGTTTTGTAAGTGACAGTGATCGATCGATACTGCACTTGGGTGGGCTGGGCGGAGGGGCAAAACGCAGGTGCTAGCAGGTATCTGGGCTGATCCCGCTAACACTGCGTTTTTGGGAACCCTAAACTGCTGGGGACGCTAGTATAGATCTGATCGGATCAGATATTGATCAGATACTATACCACTAAGGGAGGCGTATGCTGCGTGCGTGGATGTTAGCGGTACTGGCGCTAATCTGACGCTGCCTGGGGCGACGCATATCACCGCCGGGCGATCAGGGGGCTAAACCTTTATTCGGTAATAAACGGCGGGTGCCCTGACACTATAAAAAATAAACGAACTAACCAGCGTCACCCGTAACACTTATACGGTGATCAGTGGTGAAAGGGTTAACTAGGGGGCCATCAAGGGGTTAAAACATTTATTCGGTAGTATATGGGGGTCCCTGACGCTATAAAACGCTGACGGCGAACCTAAATATTTACCTCCCTAACTAGCGTCACCAGCAACACTAATACAGCGATCAGAAAAATGATCGCTTAGCGACACTGGTGACGGGGGGTCATCAAGGGGTTAAAACTTTATTAGGGGGGGTTAGGGGGGTACCCTAGACCTAAAGGGGGGTAACAGTAACTGTCCTAACACTAACTGTCACAAACTGACACTATGCAGTAATCAGAAAAAAAAAACTGCTTGGTGTCAGTTTGTGACAGGGGGGGGGTGATCGGGGGGGGGATCGGGGCGATCGGGGGGGGGATCGGGGTGTTTTGTGTGCCTGGCATGTTCTACTGTGTGTGTGTAGTGTTGTGCACTCACTCACATGTCTTCTCTCCTCGGGCCGGAACGGAAATTACCGAGCCGAGGAGAGATGACATCATTTCCTTTGCTGCTGTTTAGCATACAGCAGCAAAGGAATGATTCGATTGGCCGGCGGCGATCGCGAGGGGGGGGGCCACGAACGGATGGTCTCCCCCTCACCTCTGATCGCCGCTGGACAAAAGACGACCGCCTCGGGCACCGGGGGGGTTCCGTTCGGACCCCCCACCTGCGGAAGGCAAATCACGTACATGTACGTGATTTTGTCTGTCCGTGCCATCTTGCCGACGTACATCGGCGTGAGGCGGTCGTCAAGTGGTTAAGACAAGACCAGCTGGTCTACATGGAAAGGCCAAAGCCTTATCCTCCTAGCTCTTAAGTGAAAGAAAACTCCATGCCAGCCAGACAACTACTTTCGAAAAAAAAGAAATATCTAAGAATATTTAAAATGAACATAACACAAAAACCTCAAGGATACAGTCCAACAAAGTCAGCCTGAGTAAAAGGGTACATTAGTATGGAAAGCACCCCCATAATGGTACACAGGGATGGAAATTATATCTCAGCCCCAGACTGGAGAAGCAGAGATACCTACAGAAAATAAGGATGAACGATGAAGCATCCAATCAAACACCCAGAGTTGTCCCTGGGACCTGGCAGATATAGTCCATAGCTGTGGAGTAAGAAACAAGACACTGCTAAAGACAGTGTCTAATAAAAATAAGGGCAGAGCAAAGGAAAGTATCTGGGGAATCTTCCTCAAGGAGCTGCAGAACAGTCACAGAAGGAGGACTTATACCCAGCCAATTTGATCCCACAAAGTCTTCTGAACTTATGCTGGGGGAAAAAGACCACCACATTTTTACAATAAGAGACAGATGGGTCAAACCATGGATTACCTGGTTCATAGGGATAATTTTGATTGTCTTGCTCAGAACCTAGGCCCATAGCAAAAGAGGGGTTTGAGGAGGGCCAAGAATCAACAGGAAAAGGGGAGACTATCCTGAGGGGGTGCTCCTCCAATGCCCTACACACCCGATGGAGGGAAAGGGAAAACTCCCCAACTGTGACAATAGCATACAGGGTGTAGACCTTTTTGACAAGGGTTTAAAACTGCCTCTGCTACAAAGGAAAGTTTTCACAGAACTCTTTATTACTACAATCCCACAATGCATCATGCGTTCCGTGAATGGACAAGACTTGCCATTAAACTACCCCTCCATCCAGAACAAAAATGTCACTCAAGGCTCCACTAGGTCCTGTTGCATGACAAACCGCTAGGAGTGCCAACAGGGACAGAGCTCGTCCCAGCTCAAAACATCCAAGCAGGGAAAGGAAGTCCTGAAAGTCGCACATCACAGCAAAACCATGTGAGGATTTAGCTCCGGGGGCAAAGTGAAATGCATTGGGGAGCGTGGTCGTATGGCTGGCTTCTGTTGGACGAGCATGCTGGAAAACTAGCATCCTACCAACTCCCGGTCAGTGCTCTCAGTACCTGTCCCCCTGTCAGAACACAACAGCTCAGCTGGGGAGATCGCTGAACTTACCTCGCATTGTTAGTACAGCGGCTCTGACCGGAGCTAGGTTGAACGAAAAAATAAACTAATAGTGTGTATCCGACTTTAGGACTTCCTTTCCCTACTGCCCCTTCATCCATTCACATAATCCAATGCATTGTGGGAGTGTAGTAATACTAGTTATGTGAATGGCAGAGAAAGCAGAAGGGGTGGGCGGCTGGTCAACACAACTTTTCCCTGTAGTTATCACTGCAGTAAACTCCAATAGGGCCGGAAGACTGCTGCTGAGAATGGTACCCAACAGCTCTGAGGGGAACACTGTAGTAGAAGCAGTCACTTGCAAGCAATGGGATACACACTGTGTAACTAATGTGTAGAATTCTGTATTCCAGAAAAAAAATCCATACTAAATTTCAGTTTAAGCTGAACTGCCTTATCCATTGGTGGCATGTAGCCGCCAACAATAGATCCTATCTGGTGACATCTAACAGGTATATTGGGCCTTTCAGAAGAGAGCCGACTACAAAAGGTCCATAAAGCTTCAGAGGAGGTTGTCAGAGCAGCCCACAATAAACAGAAGGCACTGAAATGGCAGGTACAGTGGGTATAGAAAAGAATCACTCCCCTATAAAATAATCACATGTTATTGCTTTGCAGCCTGAACTGAAGAAAGACACAGTTTTTGTTTTATCCTGCTGTATTTACTCAGTGCAACTTATAACATCCAAGTGAAACATATAACATCAACATGTCATAAAAAAATAAAAAAACGATTCAAAAACAGAATCACTGAGTTGGAAAAAGGAACACCCCCCTCCTAAAAATGACTTATACCCTCAGGTGTAACTAATCACCTTCTCAATGACACACAAAGCCATTTGGTTTTCAACTGTGATCAGTTGTGGTAATTTTGAATAGCTCAGCATGAAAAGAGCTTTCCTGGGGCATTTGAGTCCCAGATAGTGCAACTGAAGCATACAATCAGCTATGGGTGTCAAGGCACTGTCAACAGATCTCCAGGATAAAGTTGCGGACAGGCACAATTCAGGAGATGGATACAAAAAAATGCCAAAAGGCTTTATCAATGTCTAGAAGCACTGTGAATTTTATTATTAAGAAGTGGAAGGTATTTGGTACAAAACAGACCCTCCCTGGATCAGAACATCGCTCCAAACTGGATGAAAGAGCCAGGAGGAAACTGGTCAGAGAGGCTACGAAGAGGCCTACAGCAACTCTAAAGCAGTTGCAGGAATTTATGACAAAGAGGGGTCATTGTGTGCATGTGACAATATCACAAATTCTGCACAAATGTGGCTTGTATAGCAGGGTTGCAAGAAAAAATTGTTCAGGCACCTTTTTACTTGTTTCATATGGACAGGGTAGACCATTGAATAATGCAACGTATGGGAACATGCAAAAAAACGCGCGCATTTGGACACACCTCCTGGTCTGCCCCAAGATTGTGCAGAATTCTTAAGGGTATCTTGAGTAAAAAGAAGGTTGGAAAACATTGACATAGGCAAAAAGTCCCAAGCGCATGTTGAGGGCACCATGGGGGAGTCTCTACCTCATTCGACAAAGCTGAAGAAGACTCCAGTGATGTAGACCCTATATAACAATAGGGGTCCCAAGATTACAGGCATGGGTTCCTTTTGAGGATAATGAATAAATGCCCCCAGAACCACTAGGTGAATGTGGGCTGAGGTCACCCATCGCAGTCCACTCTTGTCTAGTGAAGACTTGTTATGTTAGCGCAGCGGTAATGCAACTTGGCCCTAAATGTGATACAAACCCTCTGATACTCACAAACCCTAGCAGTCCTCGGCGACCCGTCAGATTAGGTATAATGAAAGTGATGTTCTGTCAGCTGTGCATGCGTACAGCTGCTAGAAAACGGAACACATGCTAATCTGACGGAACACATGCAGTCATAAGAAGAGAACGGACATCTTAGTACACCCAGCTACGTCTTTAATTTAACGGTCATTTTAGCAATAAAGTGAGCGGATACACATAGATATAGTATGTTGACATCTGTGATGGTTATTTGATGTTAAATTTTGCAAACCTAAAGTTTTAGCGCTGAACATTGCGAATGTACCAACATGGCCTCCGCCACCTTCTTTCAAAATTTAACATCAAATAACTATCACAGTCGCCAACATACTATATTTATGTATATACGCTCACTTTATTGCTAAAATTAGTCTTAAATTCAAGACATAGGTGGGTGTACTAAGATGTCCGCTGCCGTCTTCTTCTGAGTATAGCGTTCTGTCAGAGTAGGCAACCTGCTAGTGGGTGTACGCATGAGCAGATGATTGAACGTCACTTCCGTTACCTAATCTGATGCAACACCTGCCTCCCAGAATGTGTAGACAGTGGCCTCTACCTCTTGTGAATTGGATCTCTGCTTCTTGCTTCACTAACCAAGGAAAATATACAAAACACTGCTCTCTAAATGTAAAACAAACTGAATCAGCAGCAGCATACGTTGTGACAAAAACAATAAAATGAGAGTAAAAAATGCAGCGCTAAGAAAATATTAAAGAAGAAAAACGATAAATCAGGTCCATGGGTGTGGTCTTGGTGGTGGATAATGTGATGAATAAATCATATAGTCCAAATGCTAAAAGTGAGAAAAATATGTAGATAAAATGTCCACTTGTGTCGACACACTGAGGGAAGAACAGAAGTGGATGGTTGAGGTCCAAAAAGGACTGGTAAGGATGATGTAAATCCGTGGGAGGGAAACAACATCAATGGTGCTCAACATCAATAAGTAGAAAGAGATGGGTACTCTTACCGGATACGGTGGACTTCCCTGTCAGCGACATGGAGTCAGTAAGGCAATAAGCTCCATCGGGCTGAGGAAGGGAAATCCAGAATGCTGGAACTGGCAGGGTGGACTTCAACCGGCGAACCTCCAAAGATCGTCAGGTGGGTCCTCCAGGTAGAGATTCCAAGTACAGAGCCTCAAAGCCACAGCATGACATAGATCGCTCAAAGTGGATATTGTTCTCATCCAATAAAGATAATAACAAGGGCAGCATGGAGAGGGGGTAACCGCCCCAAGGGCGGTTACCCCCTCTCCATGCTGCCCTTGTTAATATCTTTGTGATCACTATTTTATCCTTATAGTTTTTTAGCAATAAAAATCCCCCTTTTTTACCTGCACTATGTGGAAGTTGTAATTTTTCTTTTACATAACATCTGGATGAGAACAATATCCACTTTGGGCGATCTATGCCATGCTGTGGCTTTAAGGCTCTGTACTTGGAATCTCTACCTGGAGGACCCACCTGACGATCTTTGGAGGCTCGCCGGTTGAAGTCCACCCTGTCAGTTCCAGCATTCCGGATTTCCCTTCCTTAGCCCGATGGGGCTTATTGCCTTACTGACTCCATGTCCATGTGACAGGGGAGTCCACCGTATCCGGTAAGATTACCCATCTCTTTCTACTTATTGATGTTGAGCACCATTGATGTTGTTTCACTCCCACGGATTTACATCATCTTTACCAGTCCTTTTTGGACCTCAACCATCCACTTCTGTTCTTCCCTCAGTGTGTCGACACAAGTGGACATTTTATCTACATATTTTCTCACTTTTAGCATTTGGACTATATGATTTATTCATCACATTATCCACCACCACACCCATTTCTTCACTAACCAGCCTGATCCAGCAACAGAAACATTAGTCTCTCTGCCCTGCCCAAACTCCAGCCCACCATTATCCCCTAGCCGGCATAACACTGCTAATCTTTCTTCTACCCCTACCACCCAATTATTCCGGAATGGGCCAGGCTGTCCTGGGATTTGATTGAAAACCCGGTGTCCCACCGATCCATTGCTAAATCCCAGAGCCGTTGCCAATTTTGACACCTGGCTGCTCTAATCACCCTGCTCCGATCCTGGGGTCTGATCCCCCTGCAGCACAGCCGGCTTCTCCTCCTCTCCCCTTCCACTGGGGTTCCAGTATCTGTATCCAGCACCCCCCACTGCCTTTCTGACTACCCAGCCACTGCTCCTATCCCCCTGTATGCCCCCCCCCCCAACATTTCCAGCTCCCCTTCTCTCTGCTGCAGGGAGAGCCACATTGGGGAATTGGTTCCAGTTGTGCCACCCCCCTTCGCTTTCTGACCCACCACCTCTGTGCAGGCTGCAGCTCAGATTCCCCCTGTGTGCCCCTCCACACAGTGCTGCCGAATTCCATCCTGTGCTCTTTCACCAGCTGCTGCAGGACACACAAAGAAATCTTTTCAGGATAAAGTGCATGGGGGTCAGTAAATATGTTATATTTACTGGCCGCTTCTTTTCCTGAATATAAACAGTGAGCAATGCAAATGAATAGGAAGCCAGTTTGCACAGCGCACTTTCTGTTCAGTCACTGTGCAGTGCAGCTGAGCCTGCAGAGAAAGGAACTGAAGCATTTACGCCTTCAGTCTCTTTCAAAAGTGAGACATCAGGGGTCTGTTTAGACTCATGATGTTTCACCCAAGTCCTCCCAAAAATGTAAAAAAAAAAAATTCTTAAAACCGTAAAAAAAAAAAAAATAAAAAAAAAATAAAAAGTTTGTTCACAAATGCTTCAGTCTCTCAAGAGCAATTGCTATTTTGATCGCTCTTCAGAGAGCATTTGATAGGCAGCAAGGAGATGTTATATCACCTCCTCACTATGTGCTTTAACCTCTTCAAACCCATACTTGCCAACTGTCCCGAATTTCCCAGGACATTCCCGGGATTTAGACCTTTTCCCCGATTTTAACATTTCCCGGGAAATCAGTTTTTTCCTGATTTTTTTGCCCCCCATGCCGCTAGAGATCCGCATCCGGCGGAGACAATTTCTCTGCCGGCTGCCATTTTACAGAAGACCAGAAGAAGTAACGCAGAGAACAAACAAGAAGCGGAGCCGGCCAGATGGCTGAAAATAGAAATTGAGCTGCGGCGCCGCCCACCCCTGCCCCTTTCCACAACAGGTCACAGACAGACTGGCAGCGGGGTGGGAGGTTGGCGCAGCTCAACTTCTATTGTCAGCCACCTGGCCGGTTCCGCTTCTATTTTGTTCCCCCTCGGCCTCTGTTACTTCTGGAATTCTGTAATGGCAGCGGAGACTGTAAAGGGGGTTCCACTGGGGGGATACCTGATGTAAGGGGGACACCGCTGGGGGATACCTGTGATGTAAGGGGGACACCACTGGGGGGGACACCTGTTGTAAAGGGGGTCACCGCTGGAGGATACCAGATGTAAGGGGGACACCTGACACCACTGAGGGATACCTAATGTAAGGGGGACACTGCTGGGGGATACCTGATGTAAGGGGACACACCGATCGGGGACACCTGAGGTAAGGGGGACACTGCTGGGGGACACCTGATGTAAAGGGGACTCTACTGGGAATGCCTGGTGTAAGGAGGGACTCTACTGGGAATGCCTGATGTAAGGAGGGACTCCGCTGGGGACACCTGATGTAAGGAGGGACTCCTCTGGGGACGCCTGATGTAAGGGGGGCTTTACTGGGGGACACCTGATGTAAGGGGGACACCGCTGGGGGATACCTGATGTAAAGGGGACTCTACTGGGAATGCCTGATGTAAGGAGGGACTCCGCTGGGGACACCTGCGGTAAGGAGGGACTCCACTGGGGACACCTGCGGTAAGGAGGGACTCTGCTGGGGACACCTGCGGTAAGGAGGGAGACTACTGGGAATGACCGATGTAAAGAGGGACTCAGCTGGGGACACCTGGTGTAAGGAGGGACTCCGTTGGGGATGCCTGATGTAAGGAGGGACTCCGCTGGGGACGCCTGATGTAAGGAGGGACTCCGCTGGGGACGCCTGATGTAAGGAGGGACTCCGCTGGGGATGCCTGATGTAAGGAGGGACTCCGCTGGGGATGCCTGATGTAAGGAGGGACTCCGCTGGGAATGCCTGATGTAAGGAGGGACTCTACTGGAAATGCCTGGAGTAAGGAGGGTCTCTGCTGGGGACACCTGATGGTATCTGGTGGCAGGCGACGTGACAAGTGACACGCTCAGGGCTCCCACTGATTCTGCATTATGGTGAGTTGAACTATTTCATTTTATATTACAATGTAATAATAGTAATAATGTGCTTCAATCATCCTAACACCAGGTGTTTGGAATATCTTTATCTGCTGATTGTTAAAATTTCTGAAATATACATATTTCTCTTGTGATGTAGGATCTGGGCCAGCTGTCCCTCCATCCCTCTTTCTTTCTTTCTCTCTCTCTCTCTCTGTTTCTCCCTCCATCCCTCGTTCATCTCAGACTCTAACCACACCCCTTTGAGTCACGCCCCTTTAAGCCACGCCCAATATGTAAACATCCCTTGTAATAGAAAAAAAAGCATGACAGGAACTCTTTAATGTGAGATCTGGGGTCAAAAAGAGCTCAGATCTCACATTTACACTTCAAAGCAATAAAAAAACAAAAAACAAAATGTCTTTTTAAAAAAAAAATAAAAAATTGTCCCTTTAATGCCGTTAGACGGAAGTGATGTTTGACGTTGCTGGCGTCATCCAATGACATGGAGTCGAGTGGGGGCCATCATTCCCTCACTCGACTTCCTGCCTATCAGGGGATAGCATCAGATCGGACCGGGACGCTGCTGATAAAAGTGATCTCGCTGTGAATCCGCAGCAGAGACCACTTTTATCATAAAGCGGACCGCCTGCCGTTGTAAAAAATACCAGGGTTATGGCAGCTATCTGAAGAACCGACGTATATCAATGGCGGGCGGTCCGGAAGTGGTTAAAGCATCTGCAGACAGGGTGCCCAAAAAATCCTGTGTGGAGGTCCCTAACAATAGGGAACTTGTCCCAAAAGACTTTATTGCACCTCCAAGCGGATTGGACCGGCTTTTCATGAGCTACTGAGATCAAACTTCTGGAATCCTTGTGCCAGCTGCATTGGCTCTGCTACCACGAGTTTCACCTCTTCATAATAACGCTTCATGGGGAAGACAAAGAATATTCCATCAAAGTCTTCAATATGAAAACATTACCACACATGGCATATTTTGAGGCACAACTGTGACAAGCCAAGAAAATTTAACTCAGCATATTTTGAAGAGTTTTTTTTTTTTTAATATTATCTTCAATAAAAACATTCTGCTTGTACCTGTCCATAGATATAATATGTTGAAGCTCTATATGAAAATTCTACACATCCTCTACAGGAAGACCAAGCCTTCATCTGACATTTGTTGCCAACAAGTTAAAATCAGTATTTTTTTTTGCTTAAAAATTACTTAGAACCCCCAAACATTATATATATTTTATCAGAGCCCCAAGAGACTAAATTGGCAGTCGTTACAATATTATATGTCACACTGTATTTGCACAGCGGTCTCGCAAATGCAATTTTTTTGCAAAAAATACACTTTAACGGATTAAAATAAAAGGTAAGTAAGGTTAGCCTAATTTTTTGTATAACACGAAAGATGATGTTACGCTGAGTAAAAAGATACCCAACATGTCATGCTTTAAAATTGCGCACACTCGTGGAATTGCGACAAACTAAAAAGTCTCCATAGGCGACAGTTTTCTTTTTCTTTTACAGGTTACCTATTTAGAGTTACTAAGGAGGTCTCCTGGTAGAATTATTGCTCTCCTTGACATTCGCAGTGATACCTCACATGTGTGGCTTGAATTTGCGAGAGCGACTTACGTATGCGCTCACTTCTGCGTGCGAGCATGCGCATAATTATTATTTCTTTTTACTCCGTTCCTTTCATTTTTTTTTTATAACTTTTATTGCTGTCACAAGGAATGTAAACATCCCTTGTGACAGTAATAGGCAGTAACAGGTACCAAACCTCTCCTCTACACTTGAAAGTATTCAAAGCGCCAAGATCTGCATTTTTAAATACTTTCACATTTTTAAAACTGGTGCCTTTAAGACTCCAGTAAACCAGAAGTTATGTTGTGACTTCGCTTCCGGGTTTCTACATCCTCAATTCTGGCCAGCCGGGTCCTATATACAACACAAACATTTTTCCAGAGATTAAGGATGGCCATATATTATACAATTTTCTTTTCTTTCACCAGGTGGAAGGAAAGAAAATCACTTGATTCCCCCATCAGCACAGTCAGTGCTGATGGGGGAATGCCTCCCGCTGCGCTACTGAACCAGACGAATTTCGATCCATGTTTGGTCGGCTTCACTCCAGTTCCTGAATCTCTCTGGGGTCATTCCGTGTGATAAGAAGCCTCAATTGTTGACAGGGAAGCTCGCGAGGCGGGAAGGGGTAGGAGCAACTCGACTACAATAAATATTGTTAGTACATAACTTCATCTCTGCATGAAAACAGGTTACCGTACATAAAATACATGCATCTATACCAGAAAAGTGTGATCCAGGCCTGGGTACAATTGTAAGAGCTGATAATGGAATTTACAGATAGGAGGTACAGATTGTGCTTTTCAGGTCCAGGACACTGAGAGCCAACAGGAAGGTAGGTCTACAACTATTCTGTGGAGGTGAACACCAAACAAAACTAAACCTATAGCCGACTATAGGAATCAGAGGTAGGCCAGATCAGCTAACCATGCATAGGCCCAACAGGCTGCTGGGGGATTGTGTGGGTAGGACAATCTGCACCAAGAGTTCAGATCCTTACCCCTAAATAAAGGAAACATCATAATAATGTATGTCGTACCCTGTGCAACTCCACAAAGGTAGGTAACAAAGCATTTATCAGAGGCAAACCACTGCAGGGCAGGCCAGGGCTCTAAGACAGTGGTCTCCAAACTGCAGCCTGGGGTTTGGATGTGGCCCTTTGCCTGTCTTTATCAGGCCCTGTGGGCCCTATTCCACCCACTGACACCAATAATGTAGCATCATTCCTCTCAATGACAACAATGTGATGCTATTTCTCTCACCGACATCAATATGACACACTATTCCTCCCACTGACACTAAAAATAGGGCATTTAAAGTGTTTGTTAAGTCTAATTTGCAAGTAACTGCCAGACCCTCTATTAGAGCCTGGCATATCACACTATGGAAGTTATTTCTAAATACCTATTTACAGCTGTCTTCAGGCCAGTCACATGACTCGCAGCTGCTTTACAGCTACGAGACAGAGCTTCTGCGGGAGGAGCAGAGCGGCCATGTGATCTCCCCGGCTGGCGCTTGGCTCCTCCCACAGAAGCCCTGTCTCGTAGCTGTAAAGCCGCCACGAGTCATGTGATGGGCCTGAAGAAAGCTGTAAATAGGTATTTAGAACGCTTGTTTTTTACATAACTTCCATAGTGTGGTATGCCAGGCTCTAATAGAGGGTCTGGCAGTGACAATTTTAGGTTTTTAATTTTTAACAATAGTGGTGGGGGGCGGGGACAGAGACACAGAGAGTGAGATGACATGCAGGAAGGAGGGGGTGAGGGGGAGAGAGGAGAGCAGAGGGGACAGCAGCGTATGACGGAGGGACGCACTCTGACCACGGTGGTCAGGGCTCAGTAGCTATAACTTTTACGCAAACCAATCAATATACGCTTATTGCGATTTTTATTACCAAAAATATGTAGAAGAATACATATCGGCCTAAACTGAGGAAAAAATTCGCTTTTTTTTTTAAAAAAATGGGGATATTTATTGTAGCAAAAAAGTACAGAATATTGTGTTTTTTTCAAAATTGTCGCTCTTTTTTTGTTTATAGCGCAAAAAATTAAAACCGCAGAGATGATCAAATACCACCAAAAAAAAGCTCTATTTATGGGAAAAAAAAAGGACATCAATTTTGTTTGGGTACAACATCGCACGACCGCGCAATTGTCAGTTAAAGCGACACAGTGTCTTATCGCAAAAAATGGCCTGGTCATTGAGCAGCCAAATCTTCCGGGGCTGAAGTGGTTAATCAGCTTTAAGGGACCAGGATGTGTATTTTTTTTTGGGTTGACAAACACTTGAACTTCCCACTGACAACAAAAGGGCAATATTACTCCCACTGACATCAGTGATGGGGCACTATTCCTCCCACTGACACCAGTGATGGGGTACCATTCTTCCCCTGACACCAATGAGGGGCACCATTCCTCCCACCTCCACCAACAATGGGGCACCATTCCTCCCATTGACACCAGTGATGAGGCACTATTCCTCCCACTGACACCAGCGATGGGCCAATATTCTTTCCCCTGACACCAATGAGGGGCACCATTCTTCCCATTGCCACCAACAATAGGGCACTTACGATTTCTGCTACTGATACCAATGATGGCATTGCTTACTCTAAATGACATTAGGATTATCAGATTATAATAGACTATGCCTACTTAACTGGTATTAATTTTTTCTTTTCTTCAAAGGATGTAGACCAGTGGTCTCTAAACTGTGGCCCAGAGGTGGCCCTTTGTTTGCCTTTATCAGGCCCCTGGGGCTCTATTCTTCCCACTGACGCAAATAATGTGGCACCATTCCTCTCAATGACAACAACAATGTGACACTATTCCTCTCACCAACACCAATGAGTTGCACGATTCCTCCCACTGACACTAAAAATAGGGCACTCTACTTCCCACTAACACCTACAATGGGGCAATCTTACTCCCACTGACACCAGTGATGAGGCACTATTCCTCTCACTGACACCAGTGATGAGGCACTATTCCTCTCACTGACACCAGTGATGAGGCACTATTCCTCCCACTGACACCGGTGATGAGGCACTATTCCTCTCACTGACACCAGTGATGAGGCACTATTCCTCTCACTGACATCAGTCATGGGGCACCATTCTTCCCCTGATACCGATGAGGGGCATCATTCCTCCCACTGCCACCAACAATGGGACACTATTTCTCCAACTGACACCAATGATGACATTGCTTACTCTCACTGACACCAGAAGAGATTGCTGTTCCTGATCACTAGGAACAGACGATCTCTCTCTACTCCCCTGTCAGAACGGGGATCTGTTTGTTTACACTGGCAGATCCCCGTTCTGGCTCTCTGTGGATCGTGCAACGGGAGTGCCTGCTATAGCTATTGCACAGAGCACCGTACCGGTATGGCAATTTGTGCAATAGAGCCACCCTGCCGCATATCTGCGGCAGCTGGTCGGCAAGTGGTTAAAGGATGTAGACAAATGGTCTCCAACCTGCAGGCCAAGGGCTGGAGGTGGCCTTTTGCTTGCCTTTATCTGGCCTACGGGGCACCATTCCTCTCACCAACACCAATTAGAGTCACTATTCATCCCACTGACACAAAAAAATAGGGCACTCTAATTCCCACTAACACTCTTCCCTATCTAAATCCCCCTCAGCAGAAATTTCCTTGCACAAACACCCCCCCCCCCCCACTGGCTCAAATCCCCCCATTCTTATACATTTCTACAGGTTACCAGTTTTGAGTCACAGAGGAGGTCTTGTTCAAGAATTACCGCTCTCGCTCTAATGATCGCGGAAATACCTCACATGTATGGCTTGAACACCGTTTTCATATGCAGGCGCGACTTACGTCTTACTTTTACGCGCAAGCTCAGCGAGACGGAGCGCTTAAAAAAAAAAATCTTATTTTACTTTTTATTTTTACAATGTCCATTAACCACTTACTGGGCACTTAAACCCCACTCCTGTCCAGACCAATTTTCAGCTTTTAGCACTGTCGCACTTTGAATGACAATTGCTCGGTCATCCAACATTTTATACAGATGAAATTTTTATCTTTTTTTTCCCCACAAATAGAGCTTTCTTTTGGTGGCATTAGATCACCTCTGCGGTTTTTATTTTTTGTTAAAAAAAATTGAAAAAGAGCGAATTAAAAAAAAAAAATTTATATATTTTTTATATTTTGTTATAAAATTTTGCAAACGGGTAATTTTTTCTCCTTCATTGATGTACGCTGATGAGGCGGCACTGATGGGCACAGATAGGTGGCAGTGATGGGCACTAATGGGTGGCAGTGATGGGCACTGATGGGTGGCAATAATGGGCAGAGATTGCTTACTCTGATGGCAGCACTGCTAGGTGGCACTAATTGGCAACACTGGTGGGCATTGATAGGTGGCACTTGTGGGCATTCATAGGTGGCACTGCTGGGCACTGGCAGGTGGCAATGACAGATGGCACTGGCAGGCTGAGATGAGGCATATGTGCTTCCTTCCTCTTCGGGACCGATGTCCCTTTAACATAAGCCGGTGATCGGCTTTTTTTCTCCTCATGCTGTCAGCGTGAGGAGAAAAAGAAACCGATTACCGAGCTTTTGTTTACATCATGTGATCAGCTGTCATTGACTGACAGCTGATCACATGGTAAAGGGCCGGGATTGGCCCCTTACTCGGATCTGTGATCATCCGAGTCTCCGTGACTCTGTGATCACAGCACACGCACCGCGCACCCTACAGGGTGGGCGTGCGCAGGGAAGGACGTCCCATGGCGGCCTCCCGGAAATTGAGGTCCACACTGTGGCCGTCATTCGGCTATGGCCCAGACTTCAAGTGGTTAAAAAAAAAAAATTGGGTCACTGATTTCTATTACAAGGAATGTAAACATCCCTTCTAATAGAAAAAAAAGCATGACAGAGCCTCTTAAATATGAGATTTGGGGTCAAAAAGACCTCATATCTCATATTTTTTTTTACAAGAAATCATATCTCATATTTACACAAAAAATAAATAAATAAATAAAAAAGGGGGAGGGGAAAGAGAGAGAGGGGGGAGTGAGGAAGAGAGGGGGGAGGAAAGGGGGGGGGGTGAGGAAGAGAGGTGAGGGGGCTGTGCGAGGAGTAGAGAGGGAAGGTCTGTGGTAAGTTGTCCCCCTCTGTCCTTGTACTTACAGAGACAAACCGTGAAACATTTTCTTCGTCCTCCCTCCAGTCATGTGACAAGGGGATAGAAGGAGTGAGAACGGGCACAGCCTTCCCTCACTGCACAGCGGCGCTCTCTATTGCCACCTGCAGGCTGGAGGGAGAAGAAAGCCGAATTCTCTCTCCAGCTATCTGTATGCTCCTGTCACTGGACATCGTGACTTAGCTGGCGTCAGACAGCGCGCGCGTCAGACAGCACGCGCCCCGTGCGACGGCGGCGGTGGCGCGGGGGGGTCGCGTTTACTCTGATTGGCGGAGGCGGATAACGGTCATACCGAGCACGAGACGGCTGATCGGCGCCATTTTCTTCCGTAGACTGCCAGCGAGAGGGAGTGTTGTATCGGCGCTCATCACAGCAGAGGAACAGCGGCCTACAGAGGATTATTTGCAGATTACATCCACATCTCGTTCATCGGAGATATAGTAAGTGTCATTAGAAGTGATGTCACCTTACAATGAGATCGGGTCCAGTGTCGGGATGTGGTGGGGGGACAATAGAGAGCTGGACCCCTCTTGTGCTTTAATGATCTGTCAGTGTTTTCTCTCCTCCTTTCTGGTTTGAGGGTAGAGAAATCACTTTTCACACTCAGGATCAGAGCTTCTCCTTTGTCAGTACTTCCAATCAGTGCCACCTGTCAGTGCCAATGAGTACCAGTCTGTGCCAATCAGTGCTATCTGTCAGTGCCAATCAGTGCCAGTGCCACCTGTCAATGCCAGTTAGTAAAAAACAGTGCCACCTGTCAGTGCCAATCAATGCCACCTATTAGTGCCCATCAGTGCTGCCTATCAGTGCCGCCTATCAGTGCCAATCAGTGCTTTCAATCATTGCCACCTGTCAGTGTCCATCCTTGCTGCCTAACAGTGCCCATCAGTACTTCCAATCACTGCTTCTAATCAGTGCTGCCTATCAGTGCTCATCAGTGTTGACTATCAGTGCTGCCTATCAGTGCTGTCAATTAGTGCCCATCAGTGCTGCCTATCAATGCCCATCAGTGCCGCCTATCAGTGTTGACTATCAGTGCTGTCTATCATTGCCCATTAGTGCTGGCAATTAGTGCCCATCAGTGCTGCCAATCAATGCCACTAAATGCTGCCAATCAGTGCTTCCTATCAGTGCCCATCAGTGCTGCCAATCAGTGCCCATCAGTGGTGCCTATCAGTACCAATTAGTGCTGTCATCAGTGCCCATCAGTGGTGCCTATCAGTACCAATCAGTGCTGTCAATCAGTGCCCATCAGTGCACCGAGTGCAGGGATGGGGCGATGAACTCAGCAGACAGGCACATTTTCCATGGGGGGCTGGCCTGGTGGGGCACAACTGAAATCTGTTTATGTTTACCGACCAACTCCTGTACATATACGTCGGCACTTTGAAGGTGGATATCTCGGTAACGGCAGCAGCTGCTGCCACAACTGAGGTATCCATCTTTTCAGGAGCCGGTCGTGTTTCTGATAATGGTGGTCTCTGCGGTGGATTCGCCGCAAGATCACCGTTATCGGCGGCGGGAGAGGTGCCACCCCCTCCCGCCGCTCTCCTGCGCCCTTCGGCGCTTACCGGAGCCGTCGGTAGCGGCGGAGGCGATCTGGACCTGTCATGTCCGTGAGGGGAAGATGGCCCCCACCCGTCTCCATACCATAGGAGGGCGGAAGCGACGTCATAACGTCAGCTCCGCCCATACGTCTTAAAGGCATATTTTTTTGTTGTCATTTTGTCAATTTTTTTTTTTGCATTTAAGTCCACATATGAGATTTGAGGACTTTTTGACCCCAGATCTCATATTTAAGAGGACCTGTCATGCTTTTTTCTATTACAAGGGATGTTTACATTCCTTGTAATAGGAATAAAAGTGATCCATTTTTTTTTTTTTAAACAGTGAAAAAATAAATAAAATAAAGTAAAATAAATAAGTAAAAAAAAAAAATTTTTTTTAAAGCGCCCCGTCTCGACGAGCTTGTGCGCAGAAGCGAATGCATATGTGAGTAGCGCCCGCATATGAAAACGGTGGTCAAACCACACATGTGAGGTATCGCCACGACTGGTAGAGCGAGAGCGATAATTCTAGCCCTAGACCTCCTCTGTAACTCAAAACATGCAACCTGTAGAATTTTTTAAACGTCGCCTATGGAGATTTTTAAGGGTAAAAGTTTGACGCCATTCCACGAGCGGGCGCAATTTTGAAGCGTGACATGTTGGGTATAAATTTACTTGGCGTAACATTATATTTCACAATATAAAAAAAATTGGGCTAACTTTACTGTTGTCTTATTTTTTTATTTAAAAATGTGACATTTTTCCAAAAAAGTGTGCTTATAAGACCGCTGCGCAAATACGGTTGCGAAAAAAGTATTGCATTGACCGCCATTTTATTCTCTACGGTGTTAGAAAAAAACAATATATAATGTTTGGGGGTTCTAAGTAATTTTCTAGCAAAAAAAAATGTTTTAAACATGTAAACACCTAAAATCCAAAACGAGGCTAGTCCTTAAGTGGTTAATGCCACATGCTGATCTTTAGACCCCTTTCACACTGGGGCGGTTTGCAGGCGCTATTGCGCTAAAAATAGCGCCTGCAAACCGACCCGAAAGTGCCGCTGCTTTGTCTCCAGTGTGAAAGCCCCGGGGCTTTCAATGGGGCAGCGCGGCTATACCGCCGGCAACGATTTGCGATGGTTTTTAACCCTTTCTCGGCTGCTAGGGGGGGTAAAACCGCCCCGCTAGCGGCCGAATACCGACGGTAAAGCTTTACCGCCAACGCCGCCCCAGTGTGAAAGGGGCCTTAGTATATTAAGTAATCACAATAACTTTACAATAATGGTAGAACACTCCAATGTATGGAAATCTCAATAAACTTCAATATTACCACAATACCGGTCTCTATGATACGCAACTTCACATATAATACACATCAAACTGAAAATAAGACATAAATTAAAAACTTAGCAGGAATGGTGGAAACCCCTCCTATAGAATTTTGACATATAGATTAACCTCAAGTGCAACAACTTTTTAGTTAGAAGGTTCCCACAATTATAGCACTTTGGAATTTTTATTTTTTATATTGTTACACTTAATTTTATATGTTTTAGTTACTATTATAATGTGAATTTTTGCACTTGAAGTTAATTTTCCATCACCCTTGCTAAGTCCATGTCTTATGGACCTTGATTTGTGCACTGGTGTGCAGTCATGTTGGAACAGAAAGGGGCCGCCCCAAACTGTTCCCACAAAGTTAGGAGTATGAAATTGTCCAAAATGTCTTGGTATGCTGACACCTTAAGAGTTCCCTTCACTGGAACTAAGGGGCCAAGCCCAACACCTGAAAAACAACCCCACACCATAATCCACCCTCCACCAAATGATTTGGACCAGTGCACAAAGCAAGGTCCATAAAGACATGGGTGAGCAAGTTTGGGGTGGAGGAACATGACTGGCCTGCACAGATTCCTGACCTCAACCCGATAGAACACCTTTGGGATGAATTAGAGCCGAGACTGCGAGCCAGGCCTTCTCGTCCAACATCGACGAGAAGCTGTTATAGCTGCAAAGGGTGGGCCAACTCAATATTGAACCCTACGGACTAAGACTGGGATGCCTTTAAAGTTCATATATATATATATATATATATATATATATATATATATATATATATATATATATATACACATACATACATACATACATACATACATACATACATACACACATACACAAATACACATACACACACACACACACGTGTATTTGAGCTTTGGGGTGCACACCCTAATTCAATAGGCTGCGCACGCCTATGGACGGCAGGTAGGAGAAGCTGCCATAAGGACACAATAGTAAGGCACTGAGGTATAGTAACAAAGTATAACCTAAACAGAATTAGTAAAAATACAAAATGTACTTTATTATATATCAAATGATAAATGTAATGTAACCAGGGGCGGACTGGCCATGCCCGAGGGCCCGGGCCAGTAGAGGCCCCATGAGTGTCTCCTGGGCTGTTATCATTATTGGGTCACCAATTGCCTGCTGTAAGTTTCCCCTCCCATGTGACAGCTCCTGTGTTTGTATCTGGCTCGGACCTGGCTGGCGTCCTTATGTCCCAGATCTCCACGTAGTGGGTGGCCTGGCCGGCCAGTGTTTACTGTTGCTAGGATACAGGGGGCTGCATAGAGCATGCATAGTCACAGGGGGCACAGAGATCCCCGCCTGGGGGGGCACACACACTACCAAGTGGGGGCACAGAGATCCCGCCTGGGGGCAAAACACTATCAAGTAGGGGCACAGAGATCCACGCCTGGGGGCACACATACTACTAAGTGGGGGGTAGAGAGATCCCTGACGGGGGGGGCACACACTGCCCAGTGGGGGCACAGAGATCCCCACCAGGGGGCACACACTACCCAATGGGGTCAGAGAGATCCCTGACGGGGGACAAAACTACCCAGTGGGGACACAGAGATCCCCGCCTGGGAGCTCACACTACCCAGTGGGGGCACAGAGATCCCCGCCAGGGGACGCACACTACCCAGTGGGGGCACAGAGATCCCCCGCCAGGGGGCACACACTACCCAATGGGGGCACAGAGATCCCTGCCAGGGGGGCACACACTACCTATTGGGGGGCACAGAGATCCCTGCCAGGAGGGCACACATTGCCCATAGTAGGTAGTATAGTGTGTGTGTGGGGGGAGGGGTATAGTGGTTCTGGTATGTTCCAAGAGTAGGGTATATAGGGGGGGGGGTCTGTTGTTACCTAATTGTGGGAGGTACAATAGTTCTGTTGTTATCAAGGAGTGGGGGGTATAGTGGTTATGGTGTCATCTAGGAGTAGGGGGTATAGAGGGGTCAGGGGCTAGCTAAGAGTGGGGGCATAGAATCCCACCTCCCAACTCACATCCCACCCCAATTCCCCCTCCTAACAAAAATCTACTCCCCCAAACTCCCCATCCCAGCAAAAATCCCCCCCATCCCTCATTCCAGCACAAATCCCCCCAATCCCTCCTAGTACAAATCCCCCCCCCCCCAATTCCTCCTCCTAGCACAAATCCTTCCAATCACTTCTTCTAACACAGATCCCCCTCCTCAATCCCCCTCCTAGCACAAAATCCCCTCCCAATCCCTCCTCCCAACTCAAGCCCCCTTAGCAGGAATTTTCACCCCCTCTCCTAGCACATACATTCACCCAATGCCCCCTCCTAGCTCAAATCCCCCACAAACTCTCCACCTAGCACATACATTCACCCCCCCCCCCATCCTGATTACATTTCTCAGCAAAGATAGCTGCCCACCCTCCCTTATCCACAAACATCCAAAGCACATACAATTACCCCCCCTCCATTGTTTACAATTTCCCTGTAGCCTTCCCCCTTCACCCTCTCCTGTCACTACAGTGCTACTCCAGGACATGAGACAGGATAGCTCTTAGATGGCATCCAACTGTACACAATTACAGTATGATTACTGCCCCCTATCCACATTTCCTGCTGCTGGGAGATGAGCAGCCCTTGGAGGAGATAGGGGGCGGTAATCAAACTGTGTGTGTACAGTCCGATGCCATCTCTCCACTCTGCCACTTCTCCTCTCACTGCTCCAGGATGCCGTTCCCTTTTCCCGACTCTGGGAGTGGGTGTTTCGTCACATATGGCGACCCATCACATTTGGCTACCTGCTGGAGTGCGCATGCGCGACGCCGCCATATGCGTTCCAACACTGTTGTTTCATCAGCTTAGGCGACCCGTCAGAATGTGTTACGTAAGTGACGTTCCGTCTCCACCATCTTGCTACACCCCGCACTCCTCAATAGTAAGGATACACTGAGAAGGAGAAAGAGGACATCTTGTTACACCCTCCGGAGTTTTGCATTTTACACTTATTTGTAACAGTAAACTGAGTTTATATAGTGAAATACAATACTTAGAACTCCGTCTGACTGGTTAGATGTTAAATTTTGAAAGCAGTGAACTTCTGTCAGATTAGCAAACCTATGACATAAGCAGGCTTGACACTGCTTTTAAAATTCAACATCTAACGAGTCAGATGGAATTGTAAGTACCGTATTTCACTAGATAATCTCACTTTACTGCTAAAAACTAAGTGTAAAATGCCAGACTCCGGTGGGCGTAAGAAGATGTCCGCTTTCCTCCTTCTCAGTGTATCCTTACTATGGAGAAGTATGGGGTGAAGCAAGATGGTGGCGACGGAACGTCACTTCCGTGACGGTTTTAGTGTGCTCCTTTGTCCTAAAACTGTTGGAACGCATATGGCGGCGTCGTGCATGCGCACTCCAGCGGGTAGCCAAATGTGATGGGTCGCCATATGTGACGAAACACCAGCGATGGTGGGGGGGAAATCAGATGCCACTCAGGCATCACATCAAAGTGAGGGCTGGCCTGAGGGGGTGGGGGGCACAACTAAAATCTGGGTGGAAATCAGCACCCCCCTGGATCCGGCCATGTCTGTGTCTCTCCCTCCAGCAGCTGAAAGCCGGTGGGTAGGAGAGGGGAGAAACTGGCTTTAACTACTTCCTGCCCGCCGGCCATCATATGCGGTCCTTGACTTTGTGCGGGTATATATGAATGACGGGTGCAGCTTAGGGTTGCCACCTTTTCTTCAAGTCAAACCCGAACACTTTAGCGGCGCACAGCACTTTTTTTTTATAGTATAAACTATACATATATTTTGCAATTAAATAACATTTCTAATCATATGAAGTTAATCACAAGAGTCCCCCTTTACATCTGAATCCACAGAGTACCCCCTTTACATCTGAATCCACAGATTTCCCCCTTTACATCTGAATCCGCAGAGTTCCCCCTTTACATCTGAATCCACAGATTTCCCCCTTTACATCTGAATCCACAGATTTCCCCCTTTACATCTGAATCCACAGATTTCCCCCTTTACATCTGAATCCACAGATTTCCCCCTTTACATCTGAATCCACAGATTTCCCCCTTTACATCTGAATCCACAGAGTTCCCCCTTTACATCTGAATCCACAGAGTTCCCCTTTTACATCTGAATCTACAGAGTTCCCTCTGAATCCACAGAGTTCCCCCTTTACATCTGAATCCACAGAGTACCCCCTTTACATCTGAATCCACAGATTTCCCCCTTTACATCTGAATCCGCAGAGTTCCCCCTTTACATCTGAATCCACAGATTTCCCCCTTTACATCTGAATCCGCAGATTTCCCCCTTTACATCTGAATCCGCAGAGTTCCCCCTTTACATCTGAATCCGCAGAGTTCCCCCTTTACATCTGAATCCGCAGAGTTCCCCCTTTACATCTGAATCCGCAGAGTTCCCCCTTTACATCTGAATCCGCAGAGTTCCCCCTTTACATCTGAATCCACAGATTTCCCCCTTTACATCTGAATCCGCAGAGTTCCCCCTTTACATCTGAATCCACAGATTTCCCCCTTTACATCTGAATCCGCAGAGTTCCCCCTTTACATCTGAATCCACAGATTTCCCCCTTTACATCTGAATCCGCAGAGTTCCCCCTTTACATCTGAATCCACAGATTTCCCCCTTTACATCTGAATCCGCAGAGTTCCCCCTTTACATCTGAATCCACAGATTTCCCCCTTTACATCTGAATCCGCAGAGTTCCCCCTTTACATCTGAATCCGCAGAGTTCCCCCTTTACATCTGAATCCGCAGAGTTCCCCCTTTACATCTGAATCCGCAGAGTTCCCCCTTTACATCTGAATCCGCAGAGTTCCCCCTTTACATCTGAATCCGCAGAGTTCCCCCTTTACATCTGAATCCGCAGAGTTCCCCCTTTACATCTGAATCCGCAGAGTTCCCCCTTTACATCTGAATCCGCAGAGTTCCCCCTTTACATCTGAATCCGCAGAGTTCCCCCTTTACATCTGAATCCGCAGAGTTCCCCCTTTACATCTGAATCCGCAGAGTTCCCCCTTTACATCTGAATCCGCAGAGTTCCCCCTTTACATCTGAATCCGCAGAGTTCCCCCTTTACATCTGAATCCGCAGAGTTCCCCCTTTACATCTGAATCCGCAGAGTTCCCCCTTTACATCTGAATCCGCAGAGTTCCCCCTTTACATCTGAATCCGCAGAGTTCCCCCTTTACATCTGAATCCGCAGAGTTCCCCCTTTACATCTGAATCCGCAGAGTTCCCCCTTTACATCTGTATCCGCAGAGTTCCCCCTTTACATCTGAATCCACAGAGTTCCCTTACACTGTAAGGGGGGACTCTGCAGACTCTGATGTAAGGGAGAAATCTGGGGACTCTAACATAAGGGATGCTCTGGGAACCCTGATTTAAGGGGGGAACACTGAGTACTCTGATGCACGGTGAGGACTCTGATGTAAGGCTGAACACTGTGGCCTCTGGTGTAAAGGGGAACTGTGATATAAGGGGTGCTCTGAGAACCCTGATTTACCTTAGTGTACTCAGAGGCAGGAGAGAGAAGGGGGAGACTTCAGTCACAGGCAGGGATGGATGGTGAGCTCACTCACCCCTTGGCAGTCAGCACCTCTCATCCAGACGTATCTGAGGCTGCTAGACTTCAAATTTCCGGCCCCCACTTTCCTTTTCTGAGGCACATCCCTGGGGATTGGAGTGTGGGCAGACACAGAGGGGTAGGGGCGGGAGGAAGAGGAGCAGATCGAGCCCTCTCTCCTCTCCTGTCTGTATGTGGGGGGAACTGTTAGTGCTGGCTTTGGGCAGTGTGAAAGAGAATGTAACAGACACTCTCAGCTTAGACAACTGCAGCCAGCAACCCTGCTGGGAGGCCATAGTCCAGTCTGAATTATGTGTCCGGGTTTGTCTGGGTGAATCCCGGACAGGTGGCAACCCTAGTGCAGCTACAGGCATCTTTCAGATATTGTATTATATCAGCCGGCGATTCCCTACACCAGGGATATTCAATTAGCGGACCTCCAGCTGTTGAAGAACTACAAGTCCCATGAGGCATAGCAAGACTCTGACAGCCACAAGCATGACACCCAGAGACAGAAGCATGATGGGACTTGTAGTTTTGCAACAGCTGGAGGTCCGCTCATTGCGTATCCCTGCCCTACACCATAAGAACGATCATAGCGGCTGTTCCATCACTTGATCTTTCTCATGGGCGGCGAGAGGGGACGTCCCCCCCTCCCGCCGCCCTCCGGTGCTTCTACTGACTCACCGCTGCCATTGGTGAGCCAGAGAACAGATCCGCCGGCCCCGGATGTCTACCATAGAGATTTCCAGCGGACCAGGTGGTCGCCGGATTCTCTATGATCGTTTGGAGGCCGGGCGCGATGTTATGACGTCACGCCCGGCCTCTGCATTCAAACAAACGGCGCCGCCTCGGCTGAGAAACTGAGATCGTTTTTTTTTTTATTATTTCAGCTGTCCCAGCCTAGAGGTGAGATGTGGGGTCTTATTGACCCCATATCTTACTGTAAAGAGGACCTGTCATGCCATATTCCTATTACAAGGGATGTTTACATTCCTTGTAATAGGAATAAAAGTGATCAATTTTTTTTTTTTTAAAGTGTCAAACTAAAAAATCTAAAAAAAAAAAGTAAAATTAACAATAAGAAAAAAAATAAAAATATAAAGTGCCTCTGTCCCCGCGTGCTCGCATTCAGAAGCGAATGCATACTTAAGTCCCGCCCACATATGACAACGGTGTTCTAATCACACGTGTGAGGTGTCGCCGTGAACGTTAGAGCGAGAGCAATAATTCTAGCCCTAGACCTCCTCTGTAACTCAAAACATAACCAGTAAAAATTTTTAAAGCGTTGCCTATGGGGATTTTTAAGTACCGAAGTTTGGCGCCATTCCACGAGTGTGTGCAATTTTGAAGCATGACATGTTAGGTATCTGTTTACTCGGCTTAACTTCATCTTTCACATTATGCAAAAAAAATTGGGCATCTGTTTTGTTTTTTTTAAAGCATGAAACAGTTTTTTTTTTTTAAAAATCGCATTTGATAAATTGCTGCGCAAATACTGTGCGAGATCAAAAGTTTCAATGACCGCCATTGTATTCTCTATGGTCTCTGCTAAAAAAAAACATATATAATGTTTGGGGATTCTATGTAATTTTCTAGCAAAAAATGATGATTTATACATGTAGGAAAGAAATGTCAGAATTGGCCTGGGTGGCAAGTGGTTAAAGGAGAAGTACAGCCAAAGCTCATTTTGCACTCCTGTGATCGTCACATAACTCATCACGACAATGGAAGTCGGGATCCGCCAGGTCCCTGGACCAACACCCGGATCAGCCTCTCAGTGAGCCGCTGAGAGCCTGAGCCGGCCACTCCACCCCCTCCACAGCTCAGCGCTCCAGTGAGTGAGGAGGGGGCAGAGCAGAGAGCGGTGACTGACAGTCTGCAGCTCTCTGCTCACGGAGCTGTCAGAACCGAGGGATCTACAGTTTTCGATCGCTCAGTTCTCCATGTAGAGGTGCCAGGGGACAGATGCAGCATCCACCTAGGTAAGTATGATACTGGAAAAAAAACACCCAGCATACGGGACAAGAGAAGTGGTACTGTGGAGAGTCCATCCATACAGAATAAGAAGAGATATTGAGAATTATACCCAGCATAGGGGAAAATAGAAGTGGCACTGTGCAGGGTCCACACATACAGAATAAGAAGAGATATTGAGAATTATGCCCAGCATACCCAGCCATTAAAATGATAATAGTACAGTTTAATTACATGTAAAATCTATGAAATGATATAAAATTTATTTGGTACAGTGTTATATGACCGAGGTATTCCCAGTCAAAATTTTCAGGCTTAAAAAGTGTCAGCTGGTATGAGGTGTGTGATGTCACAGTGGGCTGCAAACCAGGTCAAACCAAACTGCAGTTGTTTCAAAACATTCCTGCACTGGAAGCTGACCGAGTCACATTGTCAGATTGTGTTTCCTGGGATTATTATAGTTTTTTATTCAAATATATTGCTATGGTACTATTGTATATATTACTATTTATGATTAATATTAAACATTTTTAGTTTTTTTTCAGGTACACCGACATCAGTCACCACCACCATGCCACGAGCTTCACGACTTCGGTCCCGTGGAAGGCGATCTCGTCATAAGGGCGGAGAGGAGCCAATTGCACACTGGACAAGAGGACAACTACGGAGGAGATGGGAGGAGGCAGAAAACAGGAGCTGTTCTCCCGGAGACAGAGATGCTCGTCAACACCCAGCGCCACAGAGTCCACCGGCAATGGAGCAGCCTACCTGTTCCATTTGCCTCGGTGAGTATAATTCAGAGGACACCCGAACATTACCATGTTATCACACGTTCCATTCTGATTGTATTAACAGATGGCTTCGACGATCCCCAACTTGTCCTATCTGCCGGGCATTTGCTCCACCAAATGTGGACCCTGTCCTGCAGATTTGTGTTGTCGCGAGGATTGATGAAAATGGAGGCATCCAAATGGTTTTCATGTAATGTATAGTTTACCACTCATGCCTCAAAGACAACATAGGGCAATACAATGGGGACGGAAAGTATTCAGACCCCCTTAAATTTTTCACTCTTTGTTATATTGCAGCCATTTGCTAAAATCATTTACGTTCTTTTTTTCTCCTCAATGTACACACAGCACCCCATATTGACAGAAAAACACAGAATTGTTGACATTTTTGCAGATTTATTAAAACAGAAAAACTGAAATATCACATAAGTATTCAGACCCTTTGCTCAGTATTTAGTAGAAGCACCCTTTTAAGCTAATACAGCCATGAGTCTTTTGGGGAAAGATGCAAGTTTTTCACACCTGGATTTGGAGATCCTCTGCCATTCCTCCTTGCAGATCTTCTGCAGTTCTGTCAGGTTGGATAGTAAACGTTGGTGGACAGCCATTTTTAGGTCTCTCCAGAGATGCTCAATTGGGTTTAAGTCAGTGCTTTGGCTGGGCCATTCAAGAACAGTCACAGAGTTGTTGTGAAGCCACTCCTTCGTTATTTTAGCTGTGTGCTTAGGGTCATTGTCTTGTTGGAAGGTAAACCTTCGACCCAGTCTGAGGTCCTGAGCATCCTGGAGATATCCCTGTACTTGGCCGCATTCATCTTTACCTCGATTGGAACCAGTCATCCTGTCCCTGCAGCTGAAAAACACCCCCACAGCATGATGCTGCCACCACCATGCTTTACTGTTGGGACTGTATTGGACAGGTGATGAGCAGTGCCACACATACTGCTTAGAATTATGGCCAAAAAGTTCTATCTTGGTCTCATCAGACCAGAGAATCTTATTTCTCACCATCTTGGAGTCCTTCAGGTGTTTTTTAGCAAACTCCATGCAGGCTTTCATGTGTCTTGCACTGAGGAGAGGCTTCCATCGGGCCACTCTGCCATAAAGCCCCGACTGATGGAGGGCTGCAGTAATGGTTGACTTTCTACAACTTTCTTCCATCTCCCGACTGCATCTCTGGAGCTCAGCCACAGTGATCTTTGGGTTCTTCTTTACCTCTCTCATCAAGGCTCTTCTTCCCTGATAGCTCAGTTTGGCCAGACGGCCAGCTCTAGGAAGGGTTCTGGTCGTCCCAAATGTCTTCCATTTAAGGATTATGGAGGCCACTGTGCTCTTAGGAACCTTAAGTGCAGCAGAAATTTTTTTGTAATCTTGGCCAGATCTGTGCCTAGCCACAATTCTGTCTCTGACATGCACTGTGAGCTGTAAGGTCTTATATAGACAGGTGTGTGGCTTTCCTTATCAAGTCCAATCAGTATAATCAAATACAGCTGGACTCAAATGATGGTGTAGAACCATCTCAAGGATGATCAGAAGAAATGGACAGCACCTGAGTTAAATATATGCGTGTCACAGCAAAGGGTCTGAATACTTAGGACAATGTGATATTTCAGATTTTCTTTTTTAATAAATCTGCAAACATGTCAACAATTCTGTGTTTTTCTGTCAATATGGGGTGCTGTGTGTACATTAATGAGGAAAAAAAATAACTTAAATGATTTTAGCAAATGGCTGCAATATAACAAAGAGTGAAAACTTTAAGGGGGTCTGAATACTTTCCGTCCCCACTGTATATACCAATATGTATGTTTTTTTTATTACTATACTATTACTATATTACTACCGAAAAGGAGTCCCTTCACCCTGACACGCCCTCTGGCTCACGGGTGGAGGCTCCCAGACAATTGCCACCGAAAAGGAGTCCCTTCACCCTGACGTGACCTCTAGCTGTCAGGTGGAGGCTCCTAGACAATTACCACAGAAAAGGAGTCCCTTCACCCTGACGCGGGCTCTAGCTCGCGGGTGGAGGCTCCCAGACAATTACCACCGAAAAGGAGTCACTTCACCCTGACGTGACCTCTAGCTGTCAGGTGGAGGCTCCTAGACAATTACCACAGAAAAGGAGTCCCTTCACCCTGACGCGGGCTCTAGCTCGCGGGTGGAGGCTCCCAGACAATTACCACCGAAAAGGAGTCCCTTCACCCTGACACGGGTGGAGGCTCCTAGACAATTACCACCGAAAAGGAGTCCCTTCACCCTGACACGGGCTCTAGCTCGCGGGTGGAGGCTCCCAGACAATTACCACCGAAAAGGAGTCCCTTCACCCTGACACGGGTGGAGGCTCCCAGACAATTATTACCAAAAAGGAGTCCCTTCACCCTGACGCGGGCTCTAGCTTGCAGGTGGAGGCACCCAGACAATAACAACCGAAAAGGAGTCCCTTCACCCTGACGTGGTCTCTAGCTGTCGGGTGGAGGCTCCCAGACAATTACCACTGAAAAGGAGTCCCTTCACCCTGACGCGTGCTCTAGCTCGCGGGTGGAGGCTCCCAGACAATTACCACCGAAAAGGAGTCCCTTCACCCTGACACGGGTGGAGGCTCCCAGACAATTACCACCGAAAAGGAATCCCTTCACCCTGGTGCGGCCTCTAGATCGCGGGTGGAGGCTCCCAGTCAATTACCACCGAAAAGGAGTCCCTTCACCCTGACACGTCCTCTAGCTCGCGGATGGAGGCTCCCAGACAATTTCCACCGAAAAGGAGTCCCTTCACCCTGACGCAGGCTCTAGCTCGCGGGTGGAGGCTCCTAGACAATTACCACCAAAAAGGAGTCCCTTCACCCTGACGTGGCCTCTAGCTGTCGGGTGGAGACTCCCAGGCTATTACCAATGAAAAGGAGTCCCTTCACCCTGACGCGGGCTCTAGCTCGCGGGTGGAGGCTCCCAAACAATTACCACCGAAAAGGAGTCCCTTCACCCTGACGTGCCCTCTAGCTCGCGGGTGAAGGCTTCCAGACAATAACCACCGAAAAGGAATCCCTTCATTCTGACCCAGCCTTCAGCTCTCAGGTGAAGGCTCCCAGACCATTACCATTGAAAAAGGAGAGGCATTGGCCGGCTATAGGGGGTGGAGGAGGCCGAATTTTTTTTTTTGTTGCAACACCAAACAATGACCGTATTTTTCAGTAAAAATCAATACAGACTCCCCCTTTTTTAATGGACCTGTTTAGGGCTGAAACAACTAATTGATTAATCGATAACTAATCGATTATGAAATTAATTGATTACTATTTTCATAATCGATTAATCGGCCAGTAACATAATGGGGTTAAAAAAAACTAAAATAAGCCCTTTATAGTACAAAAAGAGCAAATAATCGCTACTGTAAATATTACTTTCACAGCCCACCCAAGTGCAGTATCGATCAATCACTGTCACTTACAAAACACTAAACACACATAACTGCAGCGTTCGCAGAGTCAGGCCTGATCCCTGCGATCGCTAACAGTTTTTGTTGGTAGCGTTTTGATACAGTCGCTAACAGTCAGGAGCTTTTTTGCCTGTGAGTCTCACTAGTGTACCACTAAATTTAGAGCCCAAAATGGCAAATCGAAGGTACACTAGTGAAGAGGCCTACACGTTTCTGAGCATGACAGATAGTGAAGAGGAAGTCACTCATCTGTTAGATTGAGGCTCAGAATACGATCCTGTAGAGGACAGCGGCTCCATGACAGATAGCTCTGACGACGGAGTTGTGATCCCTGCCAAGGTCAGGCGTACCAGACCCTGAACTTCTTCTTCTGTCCTTGATGTACAAGAACCGTAGGTCCCTCTTATGGAGCAGAGAAGTACTTGCGCCGCTATTCCTTCTGGTGAACTGGCAAGCACCAGCGGCCTAGTACACCCTGGTCGTACATCCAGCACTGCAGTATCACGTGGTGACGTGGCGAGTCCCATATATGCAGTTCAAGCTGGCGAGATGGCAAGCACAAGTAGTGTCCTGCTGCCACCAAGAAGACGAACACAGGCCCGTCGTGCCCATAGTGCCCTTCCTGCTGCATTCGCCAATCCGAATTGGGAACCCACCACTTCTGCAGCACCTGTACTTCCCCCATTCACTGGCCAACCCGGCATTCAGGTGGAAACAGTTGATTTTACGTCACTGGATTTTTATTCGCTGTTTTTCATCCAAGATCTCTATAGATCTATTGTGGACCAAAGCAATTTGTACACTGGTCAACACATCACCACTATTCCCCAGTCCTCCCTTGCCAGAGATTGGAAACCAATTACGGTTTCCGAATTTAAGTTCTTTCTGGGCCTTTCCCTCAACATGGGCATAACTAAAAAGAGTGAGGTGCGGTCATATTGGTCCACTGACCCAATTCACCATATGCTCGTGTTCTCTGCTTCCATGGCCAGGGCACGATATGAGCAGATTTTGTGGTTCATGCACTTCAACAACAATGAACTCTGTCATCCTCGTGGAGACCCTGAATACGATGGGCTCTACAAAATTTGGCCCCTCGTAAATCACTTCAACCAACGTTTTGCAGACTTGTTTACTCCCCATCAAGTTGTCTGCGTTGATGAGTCCCTGATTACGTTTTCTGGCCGCTTGTCATTCAAACAGTACCTTCCCAGCAAGCGTGCCAGATACGGGGTCAAGATGTATAAGCTCTGTGACTGGGCCACAGGCTATAAATGTAGTTTTATGGTTTATGAGGGCAAAGATAGTCACGTAGAGCCGATAAACTGCCCTGACTACATAGGAAGCGCTGGCAAGATTGTGTGGGACTTGGTGTCACCCTTATTCAGAAAGGGGTACCACTTGTACGTGGACAATTATTACACAAGCGTGCCACTTTTTAGTCACCTTTTTGATCATCAGATTGGAGCATGTGGCACCGTGCGACCTAATTGCCGGGGCTTTCCCCAGCGGCTTGTAGATTCCCATCTTAGGCTGGGGGAGAGAGCCTGCTTGCAGTGTAATAATTTGCTCGCTATGAAGTGGAGGGATAATAAGAATGTTTTCGTTCTTACTTCCCTTCATGCAGACACGACGGTCCAAATTACTATGGCGACTGGTGTTGTGGAGAAACCCCTCTGTGTCCACGAATATAACCTTAACATGGGAGGGGTGGACCTCAACGACCAGTTGTTGGCGCCGTACCTAGTTGCCCGTAAGGCCAGACGCTGGTACAAAAAAGTGTCTGTTTATTTATTTCAATTGGCTTTGCTGAACTCCTATGTGCTATACAGAGCTTCAGGACGGACTGGATCCTTCCTTAAATTCCAGGAAGAGATTGTCAGAGCCCTTCTGTTTCCAGACGGTGCTCCACCTCACTTTTCCCAACCAAATGCAGTAAGTCGGCTGCATGAGAGGCATTTTCTTTATGTCCTCCTGAGTACCCCTACCCAACGAGCCCCCCCAAAAAAGATGTAGTGTCTGCAGCAAGCGCGGATATAGGCGTGACACCCGCTATTATTGTCCCTCCTGTCCTGACAATCCTGGTCTTTGAATTGGTGAATGTTTTGAACGCTACCATACACTAGTTGAGTATTAGCGTAGGGTACAGCACTGCACAGACTAGGACACACTTTCACAGGGTCTCCCAAGATGCCATCGCATTTTGAGAGACCCAAACCTGGTACCAGTTACAAAAGTTACAGTTACAAAAAAAAATGTAAAAAAACAAAAAAAAAAAAAGTTAAAAAAAAAAAAAAAAAAAAACACAAAAAAATATATAAAATAAAAAAACCACAAATAGTTGTCATTTTATTGTTCTCTCTCTATTGTTCTGCTCTTTTTTACTGTATTCTATTCTGCAATGTTTTATTGTTATTATGTTTTTATCATGTTTGCTTTATAGGTATGCAATTTTTTTATACTTTACTGTTTACTGTGTTTTATTGTTAACCATTTTTTTGTTTTCAGGTACGCCATTCAGCTGCAGAGCAGATTCATTTATCTTGACAGCAACAACGTTTGCTCCCACGATACATAAAGCCGTGACTCCAGTGCTGTCGGAGGTGATTTCACCACCACAGTTACATACTCCAGCATATATGCCGAAGCATGGGGGCAGCAGTGGGTGGAGGAACGATTTGCTCCTACCTTTTGCGGGAGGATGCCCCCATGCTTCGGCATATATATATGTTAGGCACAGGTTGGGTTAAATGTTTTAATTTTTACTATGTTTTTTTTGTATTTGCTTTGCAGGTATGGTAAGTCTTACTGTTATACTGTAATGTTACTTTGTTTTATTGTTAACCATCATTTGCTTAGCAGGTACGCCATTCAGTTGCAGCGCGGATTTATTTATCTTGACAGCAACAGCGTTTGCTCCCACGATACATAAAGCTGTAACTCCAGTGCTGTCGGAGGTGATTTCACCACCACAGTTACATACTTCAGCATATATGCCGAAGCGTGGGGGCAGCAGTGGGTGGAGGAGCGATTTGATCCTACCTTTTGCGGGAGGATGCCCCCATGCTTCGGCATATATAAACGGTGCATGTATGCCCATCATTAGAAGTGGGTGGATGAAGGGAGGTATTCTAATGGTGGGCATACCCACCGATCAATATCTTTTTTTCGTTCAGCCCACAGGCTGCATGAAAAAAACATTTACAATATATGCACAACAAGGACCAGCAACGTACTGGTATGTTGCTAGACTTTGAGTGGTTATACCAGAATAATGCCTGCAGGTTTAGGTATCATCTTGGTATCATTCTTTTTAGCCAGCGGTCGGCTTTCACGTAAAAGCAATCCTAGCAGCTAATTAGCCTCTAGACTGCTTTTACAAGCAGTGGGAGGAATGCCCCCCACCGTCTTCCATGTTTTTCTCTGGCTCTCCTGTCCCAACAGGGAACCTGAGAATGCAGCCGGTGATTCAGCCAGCTGACCATAGAGCTGATCAGAGACCAGAATGGCTCCAAACATCTCTATGGCCTAAGAAACCGGTATCAGGTCACCTGTATCCAGGTGACAGATGCACCCAGTTGGGGTCAGGAGTGCACCGCTATGATAGTGGACCCTAAGGCTGACTGCTGCAGATGGAACTCGGGGTGGTTCAGGAAGGCAGGTTCCCTGGAGAACCAACATGGATTCCACAGTGAGTTAGAGCATAGATTCCCCAGGGCGCGAAGTCTAAGAGCCAGATGGTGTTCTCCAGAGCCTCTAGTGGTGAGGATGGACTGGGCTGCAACTGGATCCAGGTCGCGGCCCCCAGGGTCTCCCAGCTCACGCTCACGGTAGGCTACAGAAGGATGGAGAGGAAACAGCAGCCCAGGACAGCAAGGAATAGTAAGGAGGTAGCCAAATGTCGGGGTGACTAGCAGACAAGGATAACAGAGAACACGCCAAAAGTCAGGGTCACAGGCAAACAGGGATAGTCGAGATCGCGCCAAAGGTCAGGGTCACAAGCAGACAGGAATAGTCGGGAACACGCCAAGATCTGTAACAGGGACAGAGACAAACTAGAGCACACGGCAAACAGGAAGCCAAACACACAATATTGCACGGCAAGGCAGGCTTGGAGAATACGGTGTTAAATAGTGGTTCCTGTTGAGGCTAGGGTGGAAGGAAGATTACTTAAGCATGCAGGTGTGAGAGCACAAGCCTCAAGGCTGATACACAGACCAGGTAAGAGGCAGACAGGTCATGAATGTATTACTGCAAGGTCATGACAACCGGAAGCTACGAGCATTTCATGACTTAGATTTCGCCGGATGTAAACAGCGCCATTGGGAAATTGGAAAAGCATTTTATCACACCGATCTTGGTGTGGTCAGATGCTTTGAGGGCAGAGGAGAGACCTAGGGTCTAATAGACCCCAATTTTTTCAAAAAAGAGTACCTGTCACTACCTATTGCTATCATAGGGGATATTTACATTCCCTGAGATAACAATAAAAATGATTTAAAAAAAAAATGAAAGGAACAGTTTAAAAATAAGATAAAAAAGCAAAAAAATAATAAAGAAAAAAAAAAAGCACCCCTGTCCCCCCCCCCTGCTCTCGCGCTAAGGCGAACGCAAGCGTCGGTCTGGCGCCAAATGTAAACAGCAATTGCACCATGCATGTGAGGTATCACCGCAAAGGTCAGATCGAGGGCAGTAATTTTAGCAGTAGATCTCCTCTGTAAATTTAAAGTGGTAACCTGTAAAGGCTTTTAAAGGCTTTTAAAAATGTATTTAGTTTATCGCCACTGCACGTTTGTGCGCAATTTTAAAGCATGTCATGTTTGGCATCCATGTACTCGGCCTAAGATCATCTTTTTTTATTTCATCAAACATTTGGGCAATATAGTGTGTTTTAGTGCATTAAAATTTAAAAAAGCGTGTTTTTTCCCAAAAAAATGCATTTGAAAAATCGCTGCGCAAATACTGTTAAAAAAAAAATGAAACACCCACCATTTTAATCTGTAGGGCATTTGCTTTAAAAAATATATATAATGTTTGGGGGTTCAAAGTAATTTTCTTGCAAAAAAATAAAAAAATTTTCATGTAAACAAAAAGTGTCAGAAAGGGCTTAGAAAGTGGTTAGAAGAGTGGGTGATGTGTGACATAAGCTTCTAAATGTTGTGCATAAAATGCTAGGACAGTTCAAACCCCCCTCAAATGGCCCCATTTTGGAAAGTAGACACCCCAAGCTATTTGCTGAGAGGCATGTCGAGTCCATGGAATATTTTATATTGTGACACAAGTTGCGGAAAAAGACTATTTTTTTTTTTTTTGCACAAAGTTGTCACTAAATGATATATTGCTCAAACATGCCATGGGAATATGTGAAACTACACCCCAAAATACATTCTGTGGCTTCTCCTGAGTACAGGGATACCACATGTGTGGGACTTTTTGGGAGCCTAGCCGCGTACGGGACCCCGAAAACCAAGCACCTCCTTCAGGCTTTCTAAGGGCGTAAATTTTTGATTTCAGTCTTCACTGCCTATCACAGTTTCGGAGGCCATGGAATGCCCAGGTGGCAACCCCCCCCCCCCCCAAATGACCCTATTTTGGAAAGTAGACACCCCAAGCTATTTGCTGAGAGGTATAGTGAGTATTTTGCAGACCTCACTTTTTGTCACAAAGTTTTGAAAATTGAAAAAAGAAGAAAAAAAAAATTATTGTCTTTCTTCATTTTCAAAAACAAATGAGAGCTGCAAAATACTCACCATTTACAAATCAATACTTCCACATTTTTGCTTCCTACAGCCTCTTAAAAATGTGTTGTGCTGCATTTAAGGGGATAGCTCAGAAAAAAAAGTAATCTGAAAGAATTAAATGTAATTTAGTTACTAAAAGCCTGTCTAAAGAATATTTTTCCTTTGCTGATTTAAGTAAGCACCTTGGTAAGGGAGACACAGACTAATATCTGCAGGGGGCCTGGGAGCAGCACATAATTGCCAAAGAGCCACATGTGGCCCCTGTGCTTCAGGTTGGACACCAATGTCTTAAAGGATACTTAACCAGTTGTAGACTTCAAGCAAAGCATATACCCTAAAACAAAAACCTAATCTAAATTGTGTGCAGTTTTCTGGCTTGCAGGAAAGTGCATATTTTAAATCTCAATATAGAAAAATGAACCACACTAACATAGATAAGAATTATGACATGGAAAATAATGGTACAGGTGATTCCATGCCTTTTAGGGGTAGTTTAGTGTGGACGGGCCCTTAGAGGTTTATTTTAAAGTGTAATCAATATATTTGGTATACTCCAGCGCTATCACTACTGATCAAAGCTACGCTAATTCATAAAAGCAAGCTGCTGCTGGCACCTGGTAGCTTACCCCAAGATAAAGTGCATAAGTTAAATAATAAATGGTGCTGCACTGCTTGAATATGATATTTTTTGCATATCTTTTTCTTTAAGTCTTTTTTTCCTGTGTAATGTTTTGGTCCGGTTGGTGAAAACAACACCCTTTCTGTAGACACCTCATCCCAATAAAGACAGATACATCAAAGGGGGGGATAGGGGGATTTTTACGGTGTCAAATATAGAGATGCACAATTGACTTACTATAAATAAAACATAGTTTTTATTGACATAACATAGTTAAAAAAATAAAAAAAAAACATACTGTTACAGGGAAGTATGAAGTTATAAAAAATTGGTGGTCAAAATCATATACAGGTGAGTGATAAATCGCAGCAAAAGATATTGCACACTAGCCCGACATGTTTCGCTACTTTAGCTTCCTCAGGGGATGTGCAAGAGATTTATTTTACTGAGACCACCTAATACAATATTTGCACCCATGAACCACCTGGCCGGGCCCCTGACTAGGCCCCAAAAGACCGGATCCAAGGGGGTCAATTTGGCAGGGCCATAGAGGGCTGATAGGGGGACAATTGAATTCTCTGGTAGTTTTGATAGTCTAATTGTCTGTGAGGAGGATAATATTTGGGTGATCACCCAAATATTATCCTCCTCACAGACAATTAGATTATCAAAACTACCAGAGACAATTAGATTATCAAAACTACCAGAGAATTCAATTGTCCCCCTATCAGCCCTCTATGGCCCTGCCAAATTGATACAGTGGAGAATTGAGTGTAGTCATGAAGGGATAGGTAGTGTGTTTAAGTGAAATAATGAGAAACAAAATTATAAAAATAAAAAGAATGCAGCTACCACATTGAAGGACTGGTAAGTTGCATTATATTACATTTTTGCTTTGTTTTCAGATTAAAGATAGGCTTTAGGATGTTTCAAACTGTCCAAGATTATGAATTTACATATATGCACCATCTACGACCCAAAGCTTTAAAGACAAATACTTGTACATGTGCAAAATATCTTCCCCGAACTACATGAGCATTTTTTTGCTATGAACTACTGAGATCTTTATAATCATACAGACTGCTTATGGAAAGGAAGTACTTTTTAAACCTATATGTGATAAACAAGTAAAAGACATAAACTTAATGGAAATAACATTATCAGTGTGTGTTAACATTTTTACAAATGTTGTTTCTATGCATAGTTCCTAAATTATATATGTACATGGGAGCAGTAAGCACTTTAAACATCATTTATGAGACCATTAAATTGTTTTCCTTATTTCTTATACAGATTGTAATCAGGGATTATAGACACTTGGGTCACTGACCATCATTCCTCTAATAACCAGCTGAAGACAGCAGAGCATCTGTGCTAGGATTATGGTAGCTCCATTCTAGAGCAAAATTATATGCATTAGTATATGCATATTAAAAACAATTTTAACCAATATAATACCTGAGTGAGATCTGTAGAGCAGTGGTTCTCAACTTAATTGAAACCAGGGCCTGGTAAATTCTGACAAAACCTTTCATACCCCAACAGTAAAAAAATAAACAAAAGTTGATGCTCGCGCCAAAAGTATGGGGTCTCTTCAGAAGGCTGGGGGCTTTGCAGAGGTACTGTGGGTAAACTGGAAGCTACTGCAGGGGCTAGGAGGCACTATGGGACACTCTTGTAGGTTAGGAGCACTATGGGAGGCTGGAAGCCCTGCAGCAAAATAAAGAATGGAGACATAAATGGATGGAGGAGTTTGCTTTGAATATTAAAAATTAATTATATAGAATTTTTGGTTTGTAGTGCTCAGATGCAGTGCAGTTCCACTTTAGGTATCATGGAAAGGGAAGTAGAGACTAGTTCAGAATTAACAATGGTTTAAAAAGTTAAATTACAGTCAAACAAAATTACAAACAAAACATTATATATGTCCTTCCTAAACTCTCTAAAATAATAATATAAAGAGATAGATATATAAAATATGTAAATTTTTAATTATATACCATTACAGAATGTCACAAAGACTTGCAAAGTCTACACCAAGAGTGATGCAAGACATTGGAGAGCTTGAGTATGGAGAATGTCCTATAGTCCCATTTAGTGGCACTTTACTAAGCTCCACACATTTTGGGTATTGTTTTTTCTTTTGAGCAAATATAAAAAAAAATATAAGCAATCAGTTGATCTTCAACTATTAAATGCACTTAAAAGCCTAACGTGAAGAACAGAGCTTCCTTCCAATAACGTTTAGTTTTAAGAAAATGCAGAACAAAAATATGGAAGAACTTGGGGGTGCCATCCCTCCAAAGGGCCCGTTCTTCAGGGAAACCACATGTCATAGTTTTGGATTTGTTGCTATGGACTCTAGTTACTCTAGATGGATAATTAGCTGGTTAGGTGTGGGCAACACCAGTTTCTTACACACCAATACTTGTACTGCCGGGGATAGTGTAATGATCAGACAACACAGCCAGCACAGCCAATCTGCCTAACTTAATTACATGTGTATGTAAACAATTTTTTACCATTCTTCTTTGAATGTAAGTTGTATACTTCACTATTTTGACAAGTAAAAGATGACATTAATTTCAACAGAGAAGTGTCTTTACAGAAGAAGGAGATATATAAGCGTGGAGTCATGGTGTAAGTATGATGTTTCACAAGAACATAATACTGGGGGTTAAAATCATTTAATCTCCAGGTTAAAATGTGCTGTGCTGATGCAGAGCACACATTCATCCTGCTGGGTTGGGACACATGGGTTACAAAGAAATAGCGTCCAGCTAGGTTAGGTAGCAAGTGATTGTGGCAGGTTTTGGCAGCCCTGCTGGTTAGGGGACTGGTGTACTTCATGTTCCTCACCCCATGGCTTTGTCTTCTTCTTGGAGCCTGCTGCAGTGCAAGGCCAGCCTGGGGACTTGGCCTGTGGGTCATGAGAGAAAAGTCTAAGAGATATTGCATCAAGGTAAATTGCGACAAGCTGGTGAAGAGTATTAGCTGAGTATTGAAATCAAGCTTTGGAAACTTCTTGGATTCAGCAAACGGCTTTACTTTTATGGATAAATATATTACATGCCTTTATCATCATGGAGACAGACAGGGAGAGAACACAAACGAATGCATTGAGCATAGATAGACAATACATCCTGTTATATCATAGAATATAAGAACTATACACTATACTACCACAGCTCCACCTGCTGCATAGATAGGTATAATGCATACAGTATTATCAGTTTATAAAAGAATCTTTACATTACATGCTGTTCTTCCAAAACCCCTTCTCAACAGCATGTGCTTTGTCAAATTATATTCAACCCATTCTGGAAATAACTATGACGTTCCTTCAATAAAGACTTGGTGAGTGCATCAGCAGTCATCTCCTCTGACAGGCAGTGTTGAATGTCCATAACACCTTGCTCTTGATTGTGCCTCAGCAGGTGATACTTGACATTGATGTGTTTGGTCCTAGGGTTGACCCTTTCTGATTGCATAAGCTTTATACATCCCTGGTTGTCTTCAAAAATGGGAATTGGTTTTGACATGTCTATCCCAATGTCCATAAAAAGTTGACGAATCCTTATCGCTTCTTGACATGCGTGTGCTGCTGCAATGTACTCTGCTTCAGTTGAAGACAGAGCGACAGTTGCTTGCTTTCGACTAGACCAACTTATGGTTCCTTCCCCATATTGGAAGTTGAATCCTCTTGTGGATTTGCGGTCCATACAGTCCCCGCCCCTATACACTATAATACCACAGCACTACCTGCTGCATAGATAGGTATAATGCATATAGTATTGTCAGTTTAGAAAAGCAACTTTACATTACATGTTGTTCTTCCAACAAAGAGTGGGTCATGTTCAGCATTCTGGGGGTGAGAGCTTGAGACAGTGTCTGCAGACTTCCAGCATAAACAGGTTAATTCCTTGGAGGAATCATGGTGTGGAGTGCTACTTAAAATGGCTTGTAAGTTCATAATTTCCCCCTAGGGGGGCAGCCTCCCAGCACCCAATGGATTGTTTTTTTCTGGTTGCATTCATTTTTTTCTCCCCTATGTTCTTTTTTTCTAGTTTCTACTCGTTTTTTTAAGTTTCCCATGTTAAATTTAAAGTTAATTATCAGATAAAAGAAACAGAGTGGGCTTAATAATAACATCCGTACATTACATACTTGTTTCTAATTAATACTGTGAAAAGTTGTATCAGATGTGTTTGTGAAAGACCGTAGGAGTAACTTTTGCTGTAGCTCACTTATGCTGAAAGAAAGATTACAATAAAAAATCCAGACTGGGTGCATGTCACATAACTCAAAGTTAACTGCCTTTTTTTCCATCATTTGAGATTACAATAAACATTATGATTTTATGTAAAAAAAAAAAGAGAATGTTGATTGTCTTATATTCGTGTGGGTTCACTTTGACGCATAAAAGGGTAGACGGGAGCACAGGTGTGTTAAATCTTAGTTTGAAGCTATACTATGGTATGTTTACAGCTACAGTAATTCAGCAGCACAGTTGCTTAATGGTTCACATTTTTGCCTTGCAGTACTGGCATCCTTGGTTCAGATCCCAGCCAGGACATGGCATTTGCATGGTCTCCTTGTGCTTGTGTGGTTTTACTCCACTTTTCTCCCACACAACAAAGACATGCTGGTAAGCAAATTGTTCCTAGTATGTGTATGCATATGAGATAGGGACCTTAGATTGTAAACTCCCTGAGGGCAAGAACTGGTGTGCATAAATAGTATGCAAAGCATTGTGTAAATTGTTGGTGCTTTGAAATTACCTTTAGTTATTAAAAAAAAATACTTCAAAATCCACTAAATCCATACAGAATTTCCTAAAACCCGCTAATCTGTTGAAACTTTCTCCACCGGAAGAAGAGCTACCCCGTAAGGGCCACTGGATTTTTCGGGCCTTCCTTTTACACACAGCCAGGCAACAGGAATTTTTCAGCTTTTTGTACAGGCTCAATCATTTTTGTTTTGTTTTTGTTTATTTAAGGGGTTAAACTTGGATGGGGAATGGGGAGAATCATGGGATGCCCAGAACTGTAGAACTTGAATGAAACCTTGAGGACTTTCTAATCTCTCTGGCTGTTAGATATTAACTTTGCAGTATTCCAGTGCGATTGATGGCACAGCTAAACTGATAGCAAAAAAAAGTTCCAACTGATGAATGCAGGTGCTAATCCTTAGAGAACTGTTGATGCACCTGGCTGTCTTTAACCCAAGCTAGAGGTGTAGGATGGCTTTGAAGGCTATGAACTAGCAATAAGCAGTCCATTGGATAAGGTCATGCAAAATATTGCACCTTGCTGCCCCCCTTCTATCCAAGCTTGGGGTGTGATGAAAAGAAGTTACTTACTCAGTCCTTCTTTGGTGAATCCAGAGATCCAAGAGGCTGCTGCAAAAGCTTCCTGCTATACAAGCCCAGATCTTGACTGTCAGGATGGTTTCGGATAAGCCTAGCTAAGGCTGGAAAGTGTGTGAGACTTCAGCTGCTCCTTCTGTCTTCCACTGGCTCTCTCCTATCCTTTCTTCTGCCCAGGAGCAGAGCCCCCAGCACAAGGGTCCCCTTCAGGCAACAGGACCCTGGACTTTGCAGACATCACTGCTAGATCCTTCCAGGTGCAGGAGCTGTCAGATTCTCATACAATTTGATAGGCTGCCCGCTGCGGGGCTGGATGGTGTGCCTGTGCCCTCCTGCCTCAGCTAAACACAGGAGCATTATGCACTAGGGCCAAACACTCAGTAAGCATGAGGCCTTAATCTTCAAAATCATTAAAGCTCCTGGTGACAGTGGCATCACTATGAGGGTGCGGGGGGGTGTACCCCATCAGCAGGGGCGTTGCTAGGGGGTGGCTATTGGGGCTACAGCCCCGAATCTGGAGCCCATAGCCCCGAGTCTCATGCTGCAGGCTCCCTGCCTAACCAGCGGGTTGCGGCTGCTGTGGCGGGCAGGCTGGCTGCATGAGAAAGGGAGAGTAGAGGAGAAAAGCGGGCGGACGAGCAGAGATGATATCTCTCTCCGCCCGCTCTACATCAGTGCTCTTCACAGCCTGGCCTCTTCAATCTGAGAGCGAGGTGTGGCGAGTGGCAGAGAAATGACATCATCTCTCACTGCCCGCCAGACATCAGCGCTCTTCCACCCTCACAGCACGATGGAGTGGAGGTCACGTGCTTCCTGTCATTGTGGAGCTCCACTTTGCAGCCAGACCCCCTTGCTTCAATGTCGGAGGTGCAGTGGGGAGCAGCGAGATTACATCATCTCTCACTGCTCGTCCTGAATCACCGCTCTCCCGCTCTCTCTAAATGGACCAGTGCTGTCAGCCTGCCACCAATGCAGTGTCAATGCACATTTGGTGGAACTGGCTGGCATGACATGTGACAATCCACATCAGTTGGCAAATAACAACCCACATCTGGTGGCCGGTGGCGTGGCAAGTGACAATCTGCAAATGGTGCCAGGAGACGTGGCAATTGACAATCTGCAAATGGTGGCAGGTGACGTGGCAATCTGCAAATGGTGGCAGGTAACGTGGCAATCTGCAAATGGTGGCAGGCGACATGGCAAGTGACAATCCACATCTAGTGGCAAGTAACACGCTGCATCTGGTGACAGTGGCAAGTGACATGCTGCATCTGCTGGCAGGAGATGTGGCAAGTGACACGCCCAGGGCTCTAACTGATTCTGCAGTATGGTGAGTTGAACCACTTTATTATATATTAGAATGTAACAATAGAAACAATGCACTTCAATCACCCTGACACCATATCAACCATGGTGCCAGGATGATTAAAGCTCCAACACCAGCCATCGCCCGTGAAAAATTGCTTACCACCTCCCCCCCGCGGGCATACAAAAAGGTTGGTGACCGCTGCTGTGGGCTCTAGCCCCAGATCTTTTGGAGACCTAGCAACGCCCCTGCCCATCAGGGTCGGTGCTAGCATGCTCTGCTGATGCCATCGTCGCACACGCTATGCAAATGCGGCCAGGGATGCCGTGTTTGGCATTGCACCAGCGGCACCTGCAGGGACTCCTGCACGTAAGTGCTGCCCACTGGGACGCAATTTTGAGTGGGAGGAGAATGGCTTAACAGAGGTAGGGCCTGTGGTGGGGAGAACCTGGGACAGGCTGAGACTGGGATTCCACTGAAGTAAAGTGCTGGCTTGTTGCTCGGGGCCCAGGATGGAGGGAGAGAAGGGTAGACTCAGGGACCGGCTGTTTGCAGTAGAGACCATGTCATTTTATGACTAGCAGAACCCAGCTCCATACTGCAACCCTGTCGGCTCACCAATCCCTGGGCACTAAACATGTGCAATTCATTTCTGTCTGAATACAAATTCAGACAAATTTAACGAATAGTAATGAATTTCTGTAAAATTCATTAAAATTCATTTAGTGTATCTAACGAATTCCACATATTTAGAAAGATTAGAATTCGGATTGGTCGAAAAATGATCGACCGATTCAAACTCTGTGTGAAGAATAGCTGGTTGTTAAGCAGTGTGCCGGGAAGTCGGCCTCCGCATCCCCAGCTGTCAGCTGGTCACCAGCTGTCAGCTGGCTTCATCACTGATAGCTGAATTGTAAACAAAACATAAAATAGAAAATTCAGGAAAAAACGGCATGGGATCCCCCCCAGTCCCCCCGGGTCTGGTATGGATTCTAATGCCAAAATTTTAAAAAAAGACGGTGTGAGGTCCCCCCCAATTCCATACCAGACCCTTCTCCGAGCATACAGCCTGGCAGGTCAGAAAAGGGGGGTGAGCAAATGCCTCCCCACTCCTGAACTATCACAGGCCACATGCCCTCAACATGGGGTGGGTGGGTGCTTTGGGGCTTTCTTGTGCATCTTCTTTAGAAGAGGCTTCCTTCTGGGACGACAGCCATGCAGACCAATTTGATGCAGCGTGCAGTGTATGGTCTGAGCACTGACAGGCTGACCCCCCCACCCATTCAACCTCTGCAGCAATGCTGGCAGCACTTATACGTCTATTTCCCAAAGACAACCTATGGATATGACGCTGATTACTAAACCGCTGTATGATCTTGGCCACCATGCTGCAGCTCAGATTCAGGGTCATGGCAATCTCCTTATAGCCTAAGTCATCTTTATGTGGAGCAACATTTCTTTTTTTCAGATCCTCAAAGAGTTCTTTGCCATGAGGTGCCATGTTGAACTTCTGGTGACCAGTATGCGAGATTGAGAGCGATAACACTAAATTTAACACACCTGCTTCCCATTCACACCTGAGACCTTGTAACACTAACGAGTCACATGACACCAGAGAGGGAAAATGGCTAATTGGGCCCAATTTGGACATTTTCACTTAGGGGTGTACTCTCTTTTGTTGCCAGCGGTTTAGACATTAATGGCTGTGTGTTGAGTTATTTTGAGGGTATAGCAAATTTACACTGTTATACAAGCTATACACTCACTACTTTACATTGTAGCAAAGTGTCATTTCTTCAGTCCTGCCCCATGAAAAGATGTAATAAAATATTTTAAAAAAATGTGAGGGGTGTACTTACTTTTGTGAGATACTGTAAAATAAATATTATGTCTTAAAGTTAAAAGGCAAAACTTTGTTTTCCACTTTGAATTGTGGAAGTTTTAGAACTTCAAATATATTAGCTGTCTCTTTTCCTGCTGGCCGAATTCCCCCCATCCATTTGAAGGTGGTCACCATGCCCCAGAAAGTGATGGGAAATCCACGTTTTTTTATGGTCATCTGAACAGAAACTGAGGAGAAGTATTCCCATAAGAAATATATGAGGGTGGCAGACATCTCAAATGAGGCACAAACAGCAAAAAAAATATACATATATTCTTATCATTCTATACTTTGTCCAGTTCTGACTTTAGATTTAATTCAAATAAAATAAACATAAATGTTAAAATATCTATTTTTTCTAAATACTAAAAAAATAAGTAAACTGGACAGAATACCGAAATCCATATTGGTTTTAGCATTGTCAGGTAGTAGCTAAGCAATAGGAATGATGGCTATACAGGTAACATTTCTGTTTTATTCTTCAGTGGAAGATCATTATTATTTGCTATCATCCAGTACTTCTGGAAAAAGTGATTGGAAGAACCTGTCATCAGTAACTACCCAGAATGCATGGACTTGCACTGATCTCTACGTGCACACCAGAGTGTACATCTGTGCAGGTCTGATGCACTGATCAGAATGCAGCCTGTCTGCATTCCATGCATTGCACCTGCACTGATCTACAGCTCAGGATGCCCATGGAGATCTGTGCAGGTCATACAGCCACCCACCTGTGAATGAGGTTCACTGTAATGGGCCGTACACACAATAGGATTTTCTGACGGCAAATGTTCGATGTGAGCGTGTTGTCGGAAATTCCCACCGTGTGTATGCTCCATCGGACATTTGCTGTCAGAATTTCCGACAACAACTGTTTGAGAGCAGGTTCTCAAATTTTCCGACAAGAAGACTTGTTGTCGGAAATTCCGAGCGTGTGTACACAATTCCGATGCACAAAAGTCCACGCATGCTCGGAATCAAGCAGAAGAGCCGCACTGGCTATTGAACTTCATTTTTCTCAGCTCATCGTACGTGTTGTACGTCACCGCGTTCTTGACGTTCGGAAATTCCGACAACATTTGTGGGACCGTGTGTATGCAAGACAAGTTTGAACCAACATCCATCAGAAAAAAAATCCACGGTTTTGTTTTTGGAATGTCCGATCGTGTGTACATAGCATAAGGCTGGGTTCACACTGTTGCGAATTGGATGTGGGTTTCCCCACATCCAATTCGCATAGCAGGAGATTGTGACTGGCTCTCTATGGAGCCGGTTCACACATCTCCGGAGTGGCTCCAGTGCAAATTGCACAGGAGTCCTGTGAGTCTTTTGGTCTTTTTCAGGTCCGAATTCAGCCAAAAATTCAGCATAGAAAACGCATCATTTCCCTGTGCCTGGAGCAGGTGGGGTGTACAGCCAGCAATAGAAGTGAATAAGGCTGTATGCCTCTGTACTCGTGTAAACATTGATGCTTCTGTGCATCTCCATTTACCCATGCATGCTTGTAAAATTGAGGACATTTGTCAAAACTGAAGCAGCTAGAAACTGAAGCAGCTGTGCACCAATCAGCTTCTATCTTTCATTTTCAAAGATTTCCTGACAAGCTAAAGATAGAAGCTGATTGGTTGTCATGCACAGCTGCTCCAGATTCTATCTGTTCCAGTTTTGATTAATTCCACACAAAACTTCCATGTTCAGGAAAATACATTGTATGCTCAAGTGTGCGAAAAGTCTGATGTACATTAGCATTCGCATTTTCACAACTACAGGAAGCCTACAGCCATTAACCGCTTGCCAACCAGCACATGCCGATTTACGTCGGCAGAATGGCGCTGGTGGGCAAAAGGGCATACAGGTACGTGCCCTTTAAGAAGCAGTGTTGCTGGTGCGCGCCTGCCACGGTCTCCGAGACCGCGGGTCCCGTGGACTTGATGTCCGCCGGGCGGGTGCCCGCGATCGTGTCACGGAGAGGAAGAATGGGGAAGAATTTTTTAAACAAAGCATTTCCCCGTTCTGCCTAGTGACAGGACAGTGATCACAGCTCTCTGTCATCGAGAGCAGTGATCACTGTCCTGTGTATTAAAGCCCAACCCCCTCACAGTAAGTATCACTCCCTAGGACACAATTAACCCCTTCACTGCCCCCTAGTGGTTAACCCCTTCACTGCCAGTGTCATTTACACAGTAATCAATGCATTTTCATAGCATTGATCGCTGTATAAATGACAATGGTTCCAAAATAGTGTCAAAAATGTCCGATGTGTCCGCCATAATGTCACAGTCTCGATAAAAATCGCAGATCGCCGCCATTACTAATAAAAAAAATTTTTTTAAAAAATGCCATAAAACTATCCCCTGTTTTGTAGACACTATAAATTTTTCGCAAACCAATCAATATACGCTTATTGCGATTTTCCTACCAAAAATATGTAGAAGAGGGGGGCGTGGCTTGCGGCTGATGGAGTAGGCAGTACTGTGTGAGAGCCCAGTCGAAAGCCTGTGCAGTTACCCTGTCATATCGATCCTGTTACACCGGCATCGCCTGCTATCTACACCGGAGGTTTCCTCTCCTATTCCCCGAGTTAGCGGTGCAAATTTCATCCACATCCCAGCGGCGGACATGTCCCGCAAAAGCAGTAAGGACAACATGCAGGTCGTGGAACATGGAGGCCAAGATGGCACCCGGACACAGCGCTCACCCAAGGAGGCGGCCATGAGGATGTTCAGCGGCGCTATGGGGAAAGGTGGCATACATTAAACACCCTCCCAGCACATGGACACATCTGACATGGACTCCCCAGCAGAAACCCTGGATCAGGCATGGCCAGAGGATGAAGAACAGACCTCCTCCTGGGATGCAGTAAGTACTCTGGCCCCTAATATGGCTCCCAGGGCCCAGGCAGACCAGGACATTCAAACCCCTGAAACAACCCTAAGAGACATTTTTGCAGCAGTAACCTCCTGCAATACCTCTATTAACACACTAACTAATGAGATCAAAGGAGTGAAACTGGAATTAAATATGGTTAGACAGGATATGCAGAAGCTGCGTGATCGCACGGCTGCACTGGAGGACAGAGTGAGCAATGTGGGGGATGATGTTGCCCCCCTGCAGAGGGAAGTCCGCCATATGAAATCTATTATCAATGGCCATACAGAGCGCTTAAAAGACATGGAAAATAGACAGAGGCGCAACAATGTTCGCGCGGTAGGCATACCAGAGCAGGCTGAGGGCAAAAACCCTGTGGCATTTATTGAGAACTGGCTGAATAACACTTTTGGTAAAGACTCTTTTCCAAAACGTCTTTCAGGAGAGATCATGGCTCCTCCTCCCACAGGAAACACCTCATCAATTAAGTCTTTAATTGGAGTCCTCCACGTTGCCTCGTCAGTTTTTTGTGCTTCCTCCAGCTGGTGGGAGCCATGATCTCTCAGGATTTTCCCTGGGAGACACAGGTTCTCACCTGTTAGGTCTTTTTTGGCTAGGGGAGTGAGCCTCCTACTTGCCTCCCAGATGGACGGTCCCGTAGGCTCCCTCTCCCTCTTCCGTGCTCGGGGAGAGCCTGTACGTCTGGGGGTGCTGCTTCCAATTTTTGGCCAGACAGGCGGCCGTCCTCCGTTCCCTGCTTTGCATTGGAGGAACAAACGTTGACGGCCGCCATGTTTCTGTTGGCAGAGGAGCGCCTCAGCCACATCCTGTAATGGGAAGAGGCAGCACTTTCGGGTCGGCGCGCGTGTCAATTCCGAACGCAAAGTGCAGAGGGAGAGTGCAGAGTCACCTGGTGCCTTATTTCCGGTTCCAAGTCAGCGCAGCGGCGTTTTCGAATCTGGAACTGTTCGTTTCACCATGCATCCGCAGACAGCTATAGATAGCGATGCAGCGGATAAGGGGGCAAGCCAAGGCGCCAGCAAGGCTAAGGTAAGGGACTGTGTCCTCTATTACCCTGGGCCGTTTTCTCATGTGGGGGGGTTACTCACCCTTTCCCCCCCTTCCCCCACCACCCCCCCCCTCCTCCATCCTGGGAATGTATGTTGTAGTGGCTAGGTTAAGTATATCTGCCCTGCAACAGGGGATTAGGTGGTGGTTGGTGGTGGTTTGCTGGGCACATGGAAGTGAGATGTTATCTTCCTTAGTGCACCTGGGTGTCTTATTTGTGCTGTATTGCAGCCTTTTAAGCGTGGTTCCATGTCTTTTCTGTTTGTCCAGGCCAAAGGTTCTGCCCAACCAGTCAAGAAAAGGTGCCCTTTCTGCAAAGAGAAATTAAGCGATGTTTGGACCAAAGCGCTTTGTGCAGAGTGCATTACAAATTTGGTCAGAGAGGAGACTCCATCCGTATGTGGCGATTTGGTTACAACAATAAAGGATGAGCTCCGGGCCACCTTTCAAGCTTTTAGCTCAAACCTAAGAGAGGAACCAGGTCCCTCTAGGGATTCTTCGGTTCCGCAGCCATCTTCAGAACCCCAGGGCGGCTCTCAAATAATTTTAGGGGGTCCAATATCCCAGGACACTTCCCAAGGGTCAGTTTCCCTCGCTCCAGATGCTACAGATTCTGAGGAGGAGGAAAATGAATCAGATGCCGCTTCTAAATACAAAATGTCGCTAGAAGAGGTGGGAGGACTCCTGAAAGTGATCCATGCCACTTTGGGGATAGAAGAGGAAAAGAAGGAACTCTCCCTGCATGACCGCATGTATGCTGGTTTAGGAGATTCAAAAGGCCGTTCTTTTCCAGTCCATTCGGTTATCACTGATATGATTAAAAAAGAGTGGCTGGAACCTGAGAAAAAGCCTTTCTTTTCCCGGGCTCCCAAGAAAAGATTTCCATTTGAGGAAAATCCGGATTCTATATAGAACAAGGTTCCAAAATTGGACTCTGCCTTTTCTCAGTTCTCTAAGTCTACGAACCTCGCCTTTGAGGACATGGGCACTCTGAAGGAGCCCATGGATAAAAGGATGGACCTGCTTTTTAAAAGAACCTGGCAATCAGTGATGAACAATCTGAAACCGGCAATGGCAACAACCTGTGTTGCAAGGAACTTAGATCACTGGGTTAACCAGTTGAAGGCCCATGTCATAGCAGATTCCTCAAAACAGGAGATTCTAGACTCCTTTTCAACCCTGTCTGCAGCAATATCATATATTGCGGATGCGTCTGTGGAATCTATCCGCATGTCAGCGAGGTCAGCAGCGTTAACTAATTCTGCCAGAAGGGCCTTATGGCTGAAGATGTGGCCAGGGGATGCTGCATCTAAAAATAGACTGTGTGGTATTCCTTTTGCAGGTTATCTGCTATTCGGTTCGGAGCTAGACTCCATTCTTGACCGTACGGCAGATAAGAAAAAGTCGTTTCCGGTTAAGAAAAAACAGGTGCAAACCCGTAAGCATTTCTTTCGGCCCAAAAAAGGTCAGCAGGAAGGAAAAAACGCAGGGCAAGAAGGCATGGTCTTCTCAGAAGCCCAAAGGTAGGGGTGGAGTGCTCTTCAATCCTCCTGCGACCTCCGGAAAACCACAATGACTCCCTCAAGGTCGGGGGAAGACTCCAGGAGTTTCTTCCTCAGTGGAGAGCCATTTCTTCAAATCAGTTCATTGTAAATATGCTCTCCCAGGGGTATGTGATAGAATTCACGGAAGAACCTCCAAAAAGATTCTTGGTGACAAACGTCCCAAGGGATGCAGTCAAGGCTTTCGCCATGAAGTCCCTAATTCAGGAACTGAAATTTCCGTATCAACTCTTTGGAACAAAAAAAAAAAATTTTCTTCTAGAGGAAAAACAGAAAAAGTTGGTACAAGTGGTGTCACTGCTACAGTCCAATCAATTTCTGTCCATCAGGAAGGTCATGTCAGCATTGGGAGCCCTGACCTCTTCCATACCGGCCGCCCAGTGGGCAAAGCTCCATTTCAGACCTCTGCAAAATTTCCTGTTGAAAACCTGGGATATTCAGAGGGTCTGTTATGGTCCTTCCCAACCCAGGTGAGGTTGACAACCGATGCCAGTTCCTGGGGTTGGGGGGCTCATATGAACGGTCGGTGGGCCCAGGGCTCGTGGGCCACAAAAGATGCACTGAGGTGCTCAAATTGGAGGGAACTAAAAGCTATACAGATAGCCTTACTGACCTTTGTGAAAGAAGTCCAGGGACAGCATACTCAGATCCTGTCAGACAACGCCTACATAAACAGACAGGGGGGAACCAGAAGCAAAGTTCTGCAAATCCTAGCAAAAGGCATTCTAAGTTGGGCAGAGCTCCATACTCTATCCTTATCCGCGGTCCATTTAAAAGGGACCCTAAACAGAGTAGTGGACTTCCTAAGCAGGAACCAGGTATTAGAAGCGGAGTGGCAATTTAATCCAGAAGTCTTCCATTTGATAGTACAGAAATGGGGGCACCCAAGAGTGGATCTCTTTGCGACCCAGGAAAACTCACAAGTGTCTCGTTTCTTCTCCCTGAACAAGAACGAGGCATCACTGGGAGTGGATGCTCTGGCAAACATTTGGAAATTTCACCACTGTTATGCATTCCCCCGTTTCAGCTTTCAGCGGGTCATAGCAAAAATCAGGAAGGAGGATACAACAGTGATCCTCATCACTCCCTTCTGGCCCAAAAGGCCTTGGTTTTCATCCCTTCTGCAGATGCAACTAAAACCGTTCTGGCACCTTCCGTTAAGGAAAGACCTTCTGTTACAAGGTCCTCTGCTTCACCAGGAAGTAGCAAAACTAAAACTCACGGCCTGGCTACTGAGGAACAGCTCTTGAAGAGAAAAGGTTTTTCGGATAGATTGGTGGCTACCCTCCTATCCAGTAGAAACAAGGTTACAAGAGCAATATATTCCAAAGTTTGGAAAGTCTTCAACTCCTGGTGCACAGCATCTGACAGATCACCAAAACAAACTTCTTCTGTTCTTGAGTTCCTGCAAGAAGGAGCGGACAAGGGCCCATCGGTCTAGACCAGTGGTGATCAAAAGCTGTCCAGCATGGGACTTATCGGTGGTTCTTCAGGCCCTGACCAAGGAACCTTTTGAAGCCATTAATTTAGCCTCCCTGAAATTAGTTACTTTGAAAACAGTTTTTTTAGTGGCGGTTACAACAGCTCGAAGAGTCAGTGAGCTGCAAGCCTTATCAATCAGGGAGCCTTTCTTTTTCATTTTTTCAGACCGAATTGTTCTGAAGACGGATCCTATTTTTTTACCGAAGGTCGCTTCAGTGCAGAATCGAACTCAGGAGATAATACTTCCTACCTTTTGTTCTAATCCATCAGGTAAGAAGGAAGAAGAATTCCATACCCTGGATGTTAAAAGAGCAGTCTTGAGTTACTTGAAAAACACTAAAGACTTTAGATGTTCAGATGCTCTATTTGTTTTATTTTCCGGTAATAAAAAAGGAAGACAAGCTTCTAGAGGAACCATTGCCAGATGGTTGAGAATGACTATCTCAGAAGCCTATTCCCTTACAGGTCAAGAGAGTCCAGTGAATGTCCGGGCTCATTCTACAAGAGCTTCGGTGGTGAGTTGGGCAGAAAAAGCTGGCGCCACCCCCCAACAAATCTGTAAGGCAGCTACTTGGACAAGTCTGACAACCTTTGCCCGTCATTATAGGTTAGACCTCATGACGGCTGGGAACCTGGCTTTTGGAAGAAAAGTCTTACAGGCTGTTGTCCCACCCTAAATGGAGTAAGTGTCGATTATCCTCTCGGGTGCTGTCCTGAAAGACGTTTTGGAAAATTGCAAGTTAGACTTACCGGTAACTTGTTTTCCAATAGGCTTTCAGGACAGCAGTAACCCGCCCTTTTTTTATGCTGATACTGTAATACTATGATATAACTGTCGCTTATGTGTTGCAGCTGGGGCTGGAATTCTCTACAAACAACTGACGAGGCAACGTGGAGGACTCCAATTAAAGACTTAATTGATGAGGTGTTTTCTGTGGGAGGAGGAGCCATGATCTCTCGGCTGCTGTCCTGAAAGCCTATTGGAAAACAAGTTACCGGTAAGTCTAACTTGCATTTTTCCCCATGTTTGCGGTGGAGCGCGCCCACAGAGTCCCACCCAGGCCTCCTAAACCTGGTGAGCCTCCCAGAACGTTCCTGTTCAAAATGCTGAACTTTAAAGACCATGATGCCATTCTGTACCAAGCCAGGACCAGAGGTGCCCTTATGAGAATAGATAATGCTCACATATCTTTCTATCCGGATCTCTCTGCTGAAGTTAAGAAGCATCTCCGCAAATACAAGGTCACATATGTACCCTGCCAAACTCAGGATCGCTGTAAACGGTGAAACACAGTCGTTTGACAACCCCGCCACTGCTTGTATGTGGCTGGACCGTATGGAACACACCCTCAAGAAAGCACCAGCAAGCACCAGCACCTATGGCCTAATGAGGACCTGCCCTTTTTCCTCTCTTTACCAGGTGAAGTAGATGCCATGCAAGAAGATTTGGACACATTCTCCCTTTGCTTTAACCATCCTGACAGGCGGAGAAGAAGACGAATGTTACCTGAATTATTCCTTACCGCATGTCCCTGTGAATCGGAGTAGAACTGAGACATTGGGGCCCCCCCTATACCTGTCCTGTGTGGACACATTTTGTTTTCTGTCAAGCTTCCTTAATGTTTACAGGATGCATGGACATTTTTTTTCCTTCCCATGTCCCTTTCTTTTTTTTTTTTAGTTATTTGTTCCATGCTACGTGGTGTTTTTTCCTTTTGTTCACAATGATCTCTGCCGTTGGCAGAGTGAATGGCTCAATATTTTTTTCTGATTTACCAACCAGAGATGTGTCTGTGTGGCTGAGGCCGCCACTCTTTTACATGTATTCTACCCGGAATACCAGGTTTGCCTTTAAAGCTGTCAGGTGGGGACGTGGAGTGCCCCTTGGTGAACTTCTGCACCTGACAAGGTTCCCCTTCAATGATTATGCATGTGTCTTGCTATGTCTAACGCTTGTACTATAGTTTTATGGAATGTGAGGGGACTGGGTGATGGGGTGAAACGGATGGCACTTTTCTCCACGGTTAAGGCCTACAAGCCCTCAGTGATATGCCTGCAGGAAACTCACCTGCAGGACAATTCCATATCTACGCTCAAAAATCGTGGCTACCCCACCCAATTCCACTCCATCCATTCAGCTTACTCGAGGGGAGTCAGTACACTTATTTCTCGGGTGGCCAGCTTCCAATTACTGCACTCCCTGGTTGACGATCAGGGAAGGTATATATTTTTACTTTGCAAAATTACAGGTCTGATGTGCATAATTGCAAATATGTATGTCCCTCCACCCTTCTCCCTTGACAGTCTGAAACAATTGGCTCAATTTATGGCCACACATCCCAAAGTCCCTGTCTGGGTTTTGAGAGATTACAATAATGTAATGGACAAAAAACAGACAATTTCCCATCCAGACCTGGCAGTGCTCCCCAGTCGGGTGGCATCGCCCCATTTACCAGATTCCTAATGGAAATTAATCTGCAAGATGTGTGGAGGGACCAGAATCCTAATGTACAGTGCTACTCATGCTTTTCAGCTTTATACAAATGTTTATTCAGTATAGATCTATGTCTAACTAATGAACTGGCACATGCACTGACTGAATCTGTGAAATATGCCCCACGTAACATTTCTGATCACTCCCCTGTAAGTGCTACTATAAAGTTATTGCCAAACCCACACCGCAAGCTCTGGAAGGTTAATCCCTTCTGGTTCACAATATTCCTGAGTACTGACTCCATTCCCAGGGCTCTAGCAGAGTTTGTGCGTCATAACCAGGACATGGCCGGGTCGGCGGTGGTCTGGGATGCACTGAAGGCTCACCTAAGGGGCCTAATCATCAAGCAGATCAATGCAATCAAAACTAAAACTAAAGAGTGGGAGAATTTGGTGATGGACGAGGCTGCTAGTGCGGAGGAGAGGTTCATTGCGGACCCCTCTTCAGAGTCAGAGCGTAGATGGCAGGAAGCACAGGCCCTCTATCAACAAGTTTCCACAGCCGCTGCGGAGAACAAGAGGTTCTTCCTACAGCACAAATATTTTAATGAAGGGGAAAAGACAGGTCATCTTCTAGCTATGATAGCCAAGACCCAGCAGAGCACGACACACATAGACATCCAAAATACAGACGGAGTAACAGTCACTGACCAGGCCCACATACCTGATGTGTTTTCACAATTCTTCAAAGACCTCTATACATCTAAGGTACATCCCACCCACGAGGACCTGGCCCATTTTTTGGACCAGTGTTCTCTTCCCTGGCTAACACAACAGGGACTTGCTGCCCTTAATGCACCACTGAAGCTAGAGGATTTAACATTGGCGGTAGCACAAATGGCTAATAACAAGTCTCCGGGAGCTTATGGCCTACCCACAGAGACATACGGGAGGTATGGGGACACTCTCTTGCCTACTCTACTTAAAACCCTAAATAGTGCCTTACAGCTTGCCAGCCTCTATCAATGAGGCTATTATAATAGTGTTACCAAAGCCGGGTAAGGACCCATTACAACCGGACTCCTATAGGCCTATATCTCTGCTTAATGCAGATGTTAAATTATTAGCACGAGTATTGGCCGCTAGACTTTCGGGAGTCGTGGCAGGACTGGTTAACTCTGACCAGTCTGGCTTCATCCTGATTAGGTCTACGGCATTGAATATTCGAAGATTGTTCCTTAATGCTCAAATACCAGTAAATAACCTGGGCAACAGAGCCATCTTTTCTCTCGACGCTGCCAAAGCTTTTGACAGCGTGGAGTGGAAATATCTGTGGGAGGTTTTACGGCGCTTTGGTCTAGGTGATAAATGTATTTCCTGGGTGCAGCTTCTATATGCTGCCCCTATGACCAGGGTGGGGATAAATGATTCCCCGTCGAAACCCTTTCCTTTGTTTCGGGGCACACGGTAGAGGTGCCCTTTGTCGCCCCTGCTGCATACCTCTGGCAGGTATGGTGCAGGCCTCTCCTGAAATCATGGGCTTCTGCAGAGGACAGGGGAAGGAAAAAATGTCTTTGTATGCAGATGACACTCTGTTGTACTTGGGAGATACCGACCACTCCCTGCGAGCGGTAATGCATCTAATGCCGTGTACAGACGACCGGACTTTTCGACTGAACTGGTCCGACGGAAAGAATCCGTCGGACAATTCGATCGTGTGTGGGCTTCATCGGACCTTTTCTGTAGAAAAATCTGTCGGACTTTAGAAATAGAACATGTTTCAAATCTTTCCGACTGACTCGAGTCCGATCGAAAAATCCGTTCGTCTGTATGCTAGTCTGACGGACAAAAAAGGATGCAAGGGCAGCTATTGGCTACAAACTTCCTTATTCTAGTCCAGTCGTACATCATCACGTTCGAAACGATGGGACTTTGGTGTGATCGTGTGTAGGCAAGTCCGTTTCGTTGGAACTCAGTCAAAAAGTCCTTCGGGGTTCAGTCCGACAAAGAGTCTGGTCGTGTGTACACGGCATAATAGATCAGTTTGGACAACTATCAGGATTTGCCATTAATTGGCATAAGTCGGCTCTGTTGCCACTGGATCCATTACCGGCACCTTTACCGGAGGACGTATGCCACATACAGGTGGCCTCCTCATTTAAATACCCGGGAATAGTGGTGACTGGGGACACACAAGACTACATAGCTCTAAACCTAAAACCTATATTACAAAAATTCCAGCATAAGCAGGCCAGCTGGAGTAGACTGCCGCTGTCCGTGACCGGTCACATTAATCTCATAAAAATGATCTGGGCACTGCAGCTGTTATACATTTTACATAATGCCCCAATCTGGATACCACAGTATTGGTTCCATCGCATGGATTCGCAGTTCAGAGCTCTTATATGGAGAGGTGGAGTGGTGAGAATTAAACTCGCCACTCTATAGCTCCCTAAGGATCAGGGGGTATGGCGGTTCTGCACCCTCTAATATACTACCTGGCTGCACAGATGCAACATTTCACGTGATGGGATCTCGAGCAATGGTCAGACCCCTCCAGGGGTCTTCTCCTGGGCCCTAACACGGACTATACTGCCCTGTCTAATATGGAAATGGGTTTCCCTGGAGTTCCCCCTACTTGGCCCACAGTTTGGTCACTGATGAAAATTTGGAAAAAGGTCAAAACCACATTGGGACTCACAGGCTATCTCCGTCAGACCGCTATATGGCGGAACCGCTTTTACATTGACCTGACCAGGGTACCTAGCCCGTCGTTTTGGGAAAGAGCTGGGGTTAGATTCCTCACCCAAATACTCAACGGACCTGTCTTAAAACCGTTTACCCAATTAATGAGCGAATTCCCTGCACTCAAAGGCTACCGCTTCCAAAATATACAACTACAACATGCCATTAGACAGAGCAGACACTCTAATATGCAACTAGAAGACTCCACGTTCCTTGAATCCATATACTCTGATCCAGAAAAGAAGGGAATCATTTCCAGAATCTATATCCACCTACTATCTCACATACAAGCCCCTGGTTTGCTGCCATGTAGAGAGGGGTGGGAGCGAGATGTCAGTCCCTTTGATGGTGAGCAATGGAATCAAATCCTGGGGGTGGGTCCCGTGGTATCAGTGTCAGCAGCACAAAGACTGTCCCACCTGTTCATACTGTATAGGGTATACCATACTCCTGTGCAGTTGCATAGATGGGGCAGGCATGATTCCCCCATATGTCCCAAATGCCAGGCTCACCCAGGTGACCTCATTCACATGCTTTGGCGTTGCCCCAAGCTAGTGAGGCACTGGAAATGTGTTGTCACTAGAATAAACAGTGTTTTCCAGGTTCAGCTTGGACTGGAGACACAGGTGTGGATGAAGACCTGTACCTCCCCTCGGTATACATTGCCCACACGCGACTACTATACATAGCTAGGAAGCTGATTGCCTGTATGTGGTTATCGGCACGCACCCCAGGGGACGCGCAGTGGATTCAAATGGTTAACGCTACTCTTATCCAGGAAAAAAACACATATCAACATAGAAAATCACCAAACAAATTTTTCAATATATGGCAGAGTTGGTTAAATTCCCCAGAAGTGGCTCCGCCACAAATGGCTCTGGATAGGCTGCTGATGGGATAGTTGGACATATGAAGCTGCTATTGGAGTTTTATAATATGTGTTACGATTTGAGACATGATGTGAGTGTTTTACATGATTGACGGATCTGAACCCATGATGATATGTCAATGGTTGGTTAAATACTGGACTTTTAATTTAATTCTTATTTTAGTTATGTTTTTTATTGAATGAGCACTAGACTGCTGCACTGATTTCTCTTTCTGGGTGTATGATAATAGTGATAACTTTACAGTTAAAGGCACTTTTATGTTGAGAGAATTAGGATTCCTGTTATTCTCATTATACATACTCAAATGTCATACATGTGTATTATACTTCATGTAATGCCTTGTGTTCTCATCAATAAAAACCTTTTTGTTGATTAAAAAAAAAAAAATGTAGAAGAATACAAAAAAATAGTTTTTTTATATATTTTGGGGGATATTTATTATAGCAAAAAGTAAAAAATATTGCGTTTTTTTCCAAAAATTTTTTTTGTTTATAGCGCAAAAAATAAAAACTGCAGAGGCGATCAAATACCCTCAAAAGAACTCTCTATTGGTGGGGAAAAAAGGACGTCAATTTTGTTTGGGTACAAAGTCGCACGACATCACAATTGTCAGTTAAACGACGCAGTGCCGAATCGCAAAAAGTGCTCTGGTCAGGAAGTGGGTAAAATCCTCCGGGGCTGAAGTGGTTAACTTCTATGGCTTTTTGTACACCCTACCTGTGGCTCCCTTGGCACTGTAAAACACCATGCTTTTTAACGTAGGCATATTTTATGCCTACAAACATCTGAGTACATGAGGCCTGAATCAAACAAAACTTTAGCTTTATTTAATAAAACTGTAAGATGCATAAATAAAACAGTGGGGTGCATAATGGTGTGCCCTTATCAAGAATCAAAGATTAGATTTAATTTCTTGTAAAAAAAAAAGATTAGATTTCAACAGCCTATCTACAGTATGCCATTATGGAGGTTTTACAGTTAAAGTGGAAGCCCATGCAAAATCTAAAAAAGACACCAGGGATCTAACACTAACCTCTCAATCCCTGTAAATAAACAATTAGTATACATACCTTTTTGGAAGCCGATCTGACCCACTCCGACCCGATCTCCAGCACTGTAAGCTCTGCAGAGGATACGGACGACAACAGCTGTGAAATGAATGGGAAGTGACATCACCCATAGACTTACTATGGGGCTTCCGTTGTCGTCCGTCTCCTCTGCACAGAGAAGCCGCAGCTGACAGCTCAGTGTGGGATCCAGTCGGAGCGGGTCATACCGGCTTCCAAAAAGGTATGTATACTCATCTTTTCTTTACAGGGGTAGGTAGGTTGGTGTTAGATCCCTGGCGTCTATAGATGCAGGGATTTTAGATTTTGCATGGACTTCCACTGTAGCCTCCCTGGCGGTTTTCCCGAGTGTGGCTCGGGGTTAAAATTCAGTCCCATTAGCGGTAACCCCGAGCCACACTCGGGATTACATTGCAGGATCCTGGTGCGGCTTTACTTGCCTTGTCCCTGGGATCCTGCGATGTCCCCTGCAGTGTCCGTGGGCTCTGTCTCCTCCGAAGCCTCTCTGTGCCAGGCTCCGTTCCCTGCGAGCGTTGCGACGCACGGGGGCGGAGCCTGGTGGCAAATTAAAAAAATGGTAAAAATCATAACACATACAGTACTGTAATCTTACAGATTACAGTACTGTATGAAATTATTTCACATCCCTTTTGTCCCCAGTGCTTTGTCCTATGCCCTGCATGCAGTTTTATATTATATATACTGTTCTTTCTGCCTGGAAACTGGAGATTGTCCATAGCAACCAAAAAGTGTCCCTTTACGTCAAAAATGGCTTTAGACCAGCTAGAAAACAGCGATAATAAATTAGAACACTTGCAGAATTGAGCAATAGTGAATCGTGGGGAAATGTATTTTATTATTATTATATATATATTTTTTTAATTATTTATTTTTATTTCTTATATTATAATTTATGTTTTTGTGTTTCAAACTTTATCATACCCGGGATATCTACTAGACTCTTGTTTGGACAGATTTAAGTGTGTTATTGTTAAAAATTACAGACCTACAATATAAAACGCCAAATTTCCATGCAAAATAATTGTACCGCTTTTAGCACCAAAAATCCAAAATAATCATACCGCCAGGGAGGTTAACTGAAAAGACTTGAAACCTATATAATGATGAATACCGAGATTCTTTACCAACATTATTTTCAGCAAATTGATCCTAACAGAAAATTGAGGTTGCAATACATCATGCAGCACAGATCACACTGAACGATGAATTACTACGCTATACTCAGATGTCTTTTTAACAAAATAAATGTCTGTAAATAGAATTATGGCTGTAAAAATGACAAGCCTGGCACGTTATTGTGCCATGAACCTTTAGAGAACTTTCAAACTGAGGCGCTTTACAGGCGCTACAGCGCTAAAAATAGCGCCTGCATAGTGCCTGTAAAGAGCCTCTCCTGTGTCTCCAATGTGAAAGTCCGAGGGCTTTCACACTGGATCGGTGCGCTTGCAGGACGGGAAAAATGTCCTGCAATCCGCATCTTTGCAGCGCTATAGGGGCAGTGAAAACAATGGGGCAGCGCCGCAAACCCGCCGGCAAAGTGCCGCTGCAGTGACGCTTTAGTTTTTTAAGGTTTTTACCCTTTTTCGCCTGCTAGTGGGGGTTAAAACCGCCCCACTAGCGGCCGAATGGCGGCGTTAAAACGACGGTAAAGTGGCGCTAAATATAGTGCCGCTTTACTGCCGACAGCCTGAAAGAAGCCTTAGGAATATACAGAGTAGGGCTGTGCCCCATCCCTCAAAAGTACAAAGCACTGCTGTGATTAATGTCTGTGGCTTTGTACAATCTCTTACATTCATCTGGCAGACATTACCTGGTGCCCAGAAGCTGAATTTGATTTGTCTGGTACATTGGGAGTTTATTATCTGTAACCATCCCATCAAAACATTACATCTTTAAAGCAGTGCATACTCCAGCTACTAGCAGATGGAGAGACATAAACCCTAAATTGCAGACCTATTAAAGAAAATGACTTCTACCTAGAGGCTTTGTATACCTCTGTTTAAATGCATGCTTTGAATTAGATAAATATTTTCACATGGGGATTAAAGGATGAAAATGTAATGCTTCTTAATCGTATATTGGTAATACAAACGGATATACAGCGTTTAAGTATTTTGCTATCTAACAAGTAATTTACCCTCCGTATTTACTGTTTTCTTTTTTATGATTAAGAATTCATTTTTCATTTAACTACATTCATCAGCCAAATCTACCACACACAGTCATCGAGGGGTGGTCATTAAAGCATTTGCCACACTTTACTGGCTGTTTGGTCCCTTTAAAAAGTTCTGCTCTTAATTCATGAAAGCCTTGCAACAATTTCTGACATTTGTGACAGATTCCATTAGTTCTTATGTGCGCTACTGCAGCAAATTCAAGAAGAATAACTGTCAGTTCGTAGATAAGGAAATTGAACGTAAAGCCAACTCTATGTTGGTATACAGAGACAGGACAGAGTTACCAAAGTGAGGCTTTATTATTATTAATAATTTGAACCATTATAATATAATAATCAATTTTAAAAATATTTTATGAATATGTTGTTAATTGGCTTCATTGGTTACTAGGATGCAGGCTGCCAGTATCTTAGCAACCAATGACGCGACGGCTGAAAACTGACAATGGGTGGATCCTGATAGGGCACGGGTCTCTCAGAATCCCTGTCAGGTCCGCCTTCTTTGTGACAGCAGTGAGTGGATTGCAATTCATCCCTGCCCCCTCTGTCAATAATAAGGAAGAAAGACTGGATGGGGAACCATTCTCTCAGAGTTCCCCATCAGGTCCACCTCTCTTGTTGGACAACAGTGGGCACATTTCATAGCCACTATTGGGCTGTCTGGCAGTTATGGAATCTGCCCATTGATGTCCGCTGTCAATCAAAAGGAAGGCAGACCTAAAGGGGAACCTAAAAGCTCAGCTCCTCACCCTCACACTGACAGGTGCAGTAGCTGAGCAGTAAGCAACACTGAGCCAGCTCTACACTTCAGGATTAAGGTCTTCTTTAAATACCATTAAAAAAATAACTAGAAAAGGTACAATTTCTGGGGAAATTGTGAAAGTGTTCTTGCCTCTACAACTGGAGTGGGCGGAGTAACTGGGTGGGGTGGAGTGGCTTGAGTAACTGTGAAAAGTGTTAAAAAGCTTAATATTTTAAAAAGTATAAATAGTAGTAAAAAAGTTCCATCATTCGCTGAAAGAGCTGAACATTTTTTTCAAAAGTAATTTTTTTTTTCAAAAATGAATTTTTTTTAATCAAAAATGATTTTTTTTTCTTCAAAAATGATTTTTTTTTCAAAAGTAATTTTTTTTTTCAAAGGTAATTTTTTTTTTCAAAAATGAATTTTTTTATTTCAAAAATAATTTTTTTTTCGAAATTATTATTTTTTTTAAAGTAATTTTTTTTTCAAAAATAATTTTTTTTTTTCAAAAATATTTTTTTTTTTCAAATATATATTTTTTTCAAAAATATTTTTTTTTTTTAAAAGTAATTTTTTTTTCAAAAATATTTTATTTTTCAAAAATAATTTTTTTTTTTTCAAAAATATATTTTTTTTTTTCAAAAATGATTTTTTTTTTTTTCAAAAATTATTTTTTTACTTTTTTCAAAAATTTTTTTTTTTTTTCAAAAATATTTTTTTTTTTACATGGGGCGGTCATAATGTTTTGGCTGATCATGGGGTGGTCATAATGTTTTGGCTGATCATGGGGTTGTCAGCTTTTGTCACCTCCCACTCTAGTTTTGAACATTTCGCCATTCATTCCTATGGGACCAATTTCGCCGCAAAAACGTCATTTCGTGGACCATTCGGCAAAACATTCCACAAAGTAATAACACACCAATCGGGAACAATCCGCTCGTTTCGGTATATTATTTGTCTCTGTAGTGTGAAAACTGTGGGAGGAGTCTACAAGCATTATCAAGTCTAGCAGATGAAGTCACATGCATTTGGAGTGTCTCAGCATCTTGTGTTTACAACCACTGTTTCCTAGCAACGCTCATGCCCTGTTTATGCTTCCCAAATACTGCTTCATCAAAACTGCCCCATCAGAATTACCCCATCAAAACTGCCCCATCATATTCCTCTATTATAAATCAGTACATGGTGTGTCTGTCCCCTCCCCCGGGCTCTGTAATCAGCTGAGATGCTCCAGCCACCTTCCCCCCTGTGTATAACAGAAGCTTTGGTAACCATGGCAACAAAACAAACACTAACAGTACACTCTGATTAATGGCTAAAATTTCCTGAAATGACCTCTAAACAAATGGCCGTATTTTAAAAACTATACATCCTACAGCGAAGATCTTTATATTGTGAGAATCACAAGACCCAGACCTAGATTTTGATGTATAGTATGTCTCTGAAATATTAAAAATGAAGGCACAGACGCAGTTTAGAAATTGCCCTTCAAATTTGGAGGGGGCTAGAGTGTAGTTTCAATGAATGTCAATGGACGGCGTGAGTTGCAAACAAATGGTCATATTGTGAAAACTATCAGGACTATGGCTTAGCCGTGGACATGTTTAGTGGCAGCAGGGATAGCTGAACGTTTTGATATAAGATTTGTGTAGGTGGGCTTGAAAATGAGGGAGTGGCGGCAGTTTAGAAATCATGTTCTGATTTTCCAGCTTTTGTCATCTCCCACTCTAGTTTCCCCATTCATTCCTATGGGACCAATTTCGCCGCAAAAACGACGATATTTCGTGAACCATTCGGCGAAACGTTCCACAAAGTAATAGCACACCATTCGGGAACAATCCGCACGTTTCGGTATATTACTTGTCTATGTAGTGTAAAAACTGTGGGAGGAGTTAGGGTGGTAAATTTGGCTATAATAATAAGAATAATATATATGTGAGATAACAGTAAGTGGTCTTGCTATGCAAGAACACTTAATGACAGATCGTATTTAATGATAGATAAATAAAAATTGAACACCATTAACCAGTTGCCAACCGCCTAACACAGATATATTGCGGCAGAATGGCACGGGCAGGCAAAATCACGTACCTGGTACGTGATTGCTTGCCGCGGGCGGGGGGTCCGATCAGACCCCCCCCTGGTGCCCGAGGCAGTCGGCTTCTGACTGGGAGCGTTCAGAGATGAGGGGGAGGCCATCCATTCGTGGGCCCCCCCCCTCGTGATCGCTCCCAGCCAATCGGATCATTCCCCTGCCTCTGTATAGTACACAGAGGCAGAGGAAATGATGTAATCTCTCCTCGGCTCTGTATTTTCCGTTCCGGCGCGGAGGAGAGAAGACATCCGAGTGAGTACACAACACACACACACACACAGTAGAACATGCCAGGCATACTTTACACCCCCCTTTACCCCCCGATCCCCCCCTAATCACCCCTCCCCCCTTCACACTGACACCAAGCAGTTTTTTTTCCTGATTACTGCATTGGTGTCAGTTTGTGACAGTTAGTGTGGTAGGGCAGTTAGTGGTAGCCCCTTTACGTCTAGAGTACCCCCCTAACCCCCCCTAATAAAGTTTTAACCCCTTGATCACCCCCCATCACCAGTGTCGCTAAGCGATCATTTTTCTGATCGCTGTATTAGTGTCACTGGTGACGCTAGTTAGGGAGGTAAATATTTAGGTTCGCTGTCAGTGTTTCATAGCGTCAGGGACCCCCATATACTACCTAATAAATGTTTTAACACCTTGATTGCCCCCTAGTTAACCCTTTCACCAGTGATCACGTATAACTGTTACGGGTGAAGCTGGTTAGTTCGTTTATTTTTTTATAGTGTCAGGGCACCCGCCATTTATTACCTAATAAAGGTTTAGCCCCCTGATCGCCCGGCGGTGTTATGCATCGCCCCAAGCAGCGTCAGGTTAGCGCCAGTACCGCTAACACCCACGTACGCAGCATACGCCTCCCTTAGTGGTATAGTATCTGAACGGATCAATATCTGATCCGATCAGATCTATACTAGCGTCCCCAGCAGTTTAGGGTTCCCAAAAACGCAGTGTTATCGGGATCAGCCCAGATACCTGCTAGCACCTGCATTTTGCCCCTCCGCCCAGCCCAGCCCACTCAAGTGCAGTATCGATCGATCACTGACACTTACAAAACACTAAACGCATAACTGCAGCATTCGCAGAGTCAGGCCTGATCCCTGCGATCGCTAACAGTTTTTTTGGTAGCGTTTTGGTGAACTGGCAAGCACCAGCCCCAGGCAGCGTCAGGTTAGTGCCAGTAGCGCTACCACCCACGCACGCACCGTACACCTCCCTTAGTCGTATAGTATCTGAACGGATCAATATCTGATCCGATCAGATCTGTACTAGCGTCCCCAGCAGTTTAGGGTTCCCAAAAATGCAGTGTTAGCGGGATCAGCCCAGATACCTGCTAGCACCTGCGTTTTGCCCCTCCGCCTGGCCCAGCCCAGCCCACCCAAGTGCAGTATTGATTGATCACTGACACTTACAAAACACTAAACGCATAACTGCAGCATTCGCAGAGTCAGGCCTGATCCCTGCGATCGCTAACAGTTTTTTTGGTAGCGTTTTGGTGAACTGGCAAGCGTCAGCGGCCTAGTACACCCCGGTCGTAGTCAAACCAGTACTGCAGTAACACTTGGTGACGTGGCGAGTCCCATAAGTGCAGTTCAAGCTGGTGAGGTGGCAAGCACAAGCAGTGTCCCGCTGCCACCAAGAAGAAGACAAACAGGCCCGTCGTGCCCATAATGCCCTTCCTGCTGCATTCCCCAATCCTAATTGGGAACCCACAGCTTCTGCAGCACCCGTACTTCCTCCATTCACATCCCCAACCAAATGCAGTCGGCTGCATTAGAGGCATTTTCTTTATGTCCTCCCGAGTACCCCTACCCAACGAGCCCCCCAAAAAAGATGTTGTGTCTGCAGCAAGCGCGGATTTAGGCGTGACACCCGCTTTTATTGTCCCTCCTGTCCTGACAATCCTGGTCTTTGCATTGGTGAATGTTTTGAACGCTATCATACACTAGTTGAGTATTAGCGTAGGGTACAGCATTGCACAGACTAGGCACACTAACACAGGGTCTCCCAAGATGCCATCGCATTTTGAGAGACCCGAACCTGGTACCGGTTACAGTTATAAAAGTTACACTTACAATAAAAAGTGTAAAAAAAAAAACACATTCTGTTGCTTCTCCTGAGTATGGGGATACCACATGTGTGAGACTTTTTGGGAGCCTAGCCTCGTACGGGACCCCGAAAACCAAGCACCGCCTTCAGGCTTTCTAAGGGCGTAAATTTTTGATTTCACTCTTCACTGCCTATCACCGTTTCGGAGGCCATGGAATGCCCAGGTGGCACAACCCCCCCAAATAACCCCATTTTGGAAAGCAGACACCCCAAGCTATTTGCTGAGAGGTATAGTGAGTATTTTGCAGACCTCACTTTTTGTCACAAAGTTTTGAAAATTGAAAAAAGAAAAAAAAATTTTTTTTTTTGTCTTTCTTCATTTTCAAAAACAAATGAGAGCTGCAAAATACTCGCCATGCTTCTCAGCAAATAGCTTGGGGTGTCCACTTTCCAAAATGGGGTCATTTGGGGGGGGGGTTTGTGCCACCTGGGCATTCCATGGCCTCCGAAACTGTGATAGGCAGTGAAGAGTGAAATCAAAAATTTACACCCTTAGAAATCCTGAAGGCGGTGATTGGTTTTCGGGGCCCCGTACGGGGCTAGGCTCCCAAAAAGTCCCACACATGTGGTATCCCCATACTCAGGAGAAGCAGCTAAATGTATTTTCGTGTGCAATTCCACATATGCCCATGGCCTGTGTGAGCAATATATCATTTAGTGACAACTTTGTGCAAAAAAAAAAAATTTGTCACATTCCCGCAACTTGTGTCAAAATATAAAATATTCCATGGACTCAACATGCCTCAAAGCAAATAGCTTGTGGTGTCTAATTTCCAAAATGGGGTCATTTGGGGGGGGGGGGGGTTGTGCCTTCTGGGCATTTTATGGCCTTCAAAACTGTGATAGGTAGTGAGGAGTAAAATCCAAAATTTACGCCCTTAGAAATCCTGAAGGCGGTGATTGGTTTTCGGGGCCCCATACGCGGCTAGGCTCCCAAAAAGTCCCACACATGTGGTATCCCCATACTCAGGAGAAGCAGCTGAATATATTTTGGGGTGCAATTCCACATATGCCCATGGCCTGCGTGAGCAATATATCATTTAGTGACAACTTTTTGCAATTTTTTTTTTTTTGTCATTATTCAATCACTTGGGACAAAAAAAATTAATATTCAATGGGCTCAACATGCCTCTCAGCAATTTCTTTGCAGTGTCTACTTTCCAAAATGGAGTCATTTGGGGGGGTTTTGTACCGTCCTGCCATTTTAGCACCTCAAGAAATGACATAGGCAGTCATAAACTAAAAGCTGTGTAAATTCCAGAAAATGTACCCTAGCTTGTAGACGCTATAACTTTTGCGCAAACCAATAAATATACGCTTATTGACATTTTTTTTATCAAAGACATGTGGCCGAATACATTTTGGCCTAAATGTATGACTAAAATTGAGTTTATTATTTATTTATAACAAAAAGTAGAAAATATCATTTTTTTTCAAAATTTTCAGTCTTTTTTCGTTTATAGCACAAAAAATAAAAACCGCAGAGGTGATCAAATACCATCAAAAGAAAGCTCTTTTTGTGGGAAGAAAGGGACGCAAATTTTGTTTGGGTACAGCATTGCATGACCGCGCAATTAGCAGTTAAAGCGACGCAGTGCCAAATTGTAAAAAGTGCTTTGGTCAGGAAGGGGGTAAATCCTTCCGGGGCTGAAGTGTTAATTTGTGTCTTTTACATCTGCCTAAAGTTCAGTTTAAAATATACATTTTACACTTAATTATCAGCTATTTAGCATCACAGCGCTTTGTGTTTTATATATATTTTTTCCACTTATTTTTCAGTTTAAAATATAGTCTGCTCAGCAATACCACTATTACTAGTGGGCGTGGCATTTCTAATTGTAAAAAAATTGTAAATGTATTCCAAAGAGCTGGGAAATCCAAATAGAATTATTATTAAATAAAAGCTATCATTTTGAATTGTCATATTTGCAAAAGTACAGTACATGCACCCTCGCGTATTTAATATGAGTTTCTGTAATAATCCAGATGGCACTAGCTGGAACTCTGAGGACACAAGTACACTTTATTAATAACGCACACTAAATAAGAATGTTTCAGGATAACGTGTTCCAAATGCCTCCACAAGTCAGATGTAATTTAGAGATTTCAGCCCTGTAAAAAAATCCCTGTTGTGATTAGAGTCTCAGCAGGGGTTGATATCAAAGGAAGGTTTGGAAGGGGATCACTTTACATTTTCTCATCTTACTGCTCTCCTGCAGACTCAGGCTGTGTTCTTCCAACACTGACCTGGAAAGAAGAGAAGTACAAAATCTACAGCCACTGGTGGGAGACCATGGGTGACTGACAATGTAAGAGCTGCATAAAGAGCACTTCTAATGACTGTCACTTTCTCCACTCCATTGCCTCTGATTTTGGCAGAAGAGGGTCAGCTTCAACAACCCCCAACAGTAAGGCACAATTCACACTACGGGGTCTGTTTTTTTAAATAAATTTGCTATGTGAAGGTTTCAAGCATTTGCACAGCCGTCACAAATAATCCTATATCGTGTCTGTTTATTTTCTATGATTATCAGCTCTAGCTAGTGGCCATATTGTGGCAGTATTTTCTTGAGACTTGGTACTTAATCCCTTACACTGCTGCCCCAGGCACTTGCTAATAACTGACATTATATTGAGCTATGCTTATATGATTTGTCAATATTCCTGCATTTTAGTACGCTCCTGGCATGCCGAATTATTTTGTGAACCTGCCAACTTTGTGATTGATGGCTAATGAGGCCAGTCAGATACAGGAGGTGGTCCATCACCACTCCACTTTATAGAACTTGCAAATGGGGGTCCTCAGGGGTGTTTTAACAGGAATGAATTGACCAAGAGTTTTACATAGAAACCCCAGGTAAGGAGTACATGACCTCAAAGGCTCCTGGACAACTGCAAATTGGATGCGCATTTATTGAAAATCAATCTTATTTAACATTTTATATTCAACAGTTATATTTACAAGTCTTATGCCAATAAAATATGGGGCAGCCAATTGAGACAGTTTTACAAAGATCAACGTAAGATTAACTGCCTCCCGCCTGCTGCATAGAGAAATGATGAAGGGTAGGATCCCTCTCGTTCTGGGACAACGTTATATGACGCCGCCCAGTCTCAACACGATCGCATGCCCCCGGGGGCATGCAGCATGGCGATTGCGGGCGCGCTGTGAAATGGTGTGACCCTGATCTCGGTAAAGAGCAAATGATACAGCTCGTTACCCATGCGATCGGCTGTGTCCAATCACAGCCGATCGCATGTAAACACGGAAGTGACGTTAATCGGCTCTCCTCGCCTCACACTGACAGAGTGTGAGGAGAGCCAATCAGCGGCATCTCCTCCCAGGGAAGACCTGTGCTGATCAACAGGGCACTGATTATCAGTGTCCTGATTATCAGTGCAGCCCCCACAGTGCCCAGCAGTGATGCCCACTGTTCCCATCAGTGACACCAATCTGTATTCATCCGCCTCTCCGTGCCATTATTGCAGGCAATGGGCAGACATCGAGTCCTCGGGCCCCGCAGGGCACGCTCCCGCGGTGATGACGGAGTGACTTACGGGTACGTCATTTTGCGCACCCGTGCCACTTTTCCGGGGTATAACGGCGTGAGCCGGTCGGCAAGTGGTTAAAAACTCCCCAACAATTTAGAACTGGTCAGGGTCAGGTTTTATTCCGTTGCAGTGCTACTTTAGAATTTAGAAATAAAGCTATATTCTTTAGTAAAATCATTCCATAATATGTCTTACTGTTCCTATTTAATGCTGCCTTGTTGCACCATATAATGGATAAATACCCCATGGGAAGTCCACAAAAGGTACAGCTGCTCATATAGTTTTTGCTCTTGAGATAATGAGTTTCCGCCATTAGTCAATGACTTTTTTATTAGTTTTTTACATTTAAATATTCTCAAACTACAAATAAAATATCAAATCTGTAATTAAAAAATGTGTAAACTCAGCAAAACATAGACCAACATCGACAAAAAGTTTAAACCTGTTATGACTTTTTCTCTGTGGTCCAAATGATGAGTGTATTGTATGATTTCTCATTATCCAGACATGCCATTGCCCACAACTACTCATTTTGGCAATATCAGGTTGGGATCATCTAACTGTTCTGGATACTTTAGAACAATGGAATAAGTAGTCCATCTACAGTAGCTTGGAAATTATCATTAAATCATTAGTAAATATTTTGCTTGTTGTATCCTTCTAGACTTTTCCAACTGTAGGAGTATTGGCTCCACGATGACCAAAGGACTTTTTAAACTGCGGAGTATTGGTCAAAAAGTAATTGAATTGTTTAATCCTTGTACTAGCTGCAATTGGAAAAAACGTCTGTGAATGCTCCTTCTCACAAGTGCACTTTTTAGAGCAACTGGTGGCATCCTACTGAGATTAGATGAGTGGCAGACTTTGCCACCCCTCTGAAAGCCGATTCACCATGGATACGTTGCCTATAATATGTCCCCCACTCACTGTCTGTTTTAACCCTATAAATGCTGCACCCCCCAATCTGCAACTGTGTGCATTATATGCAGTTGCAGGGGGTTGAGGCATGAACCCATTCACTCGAATGGGTCACGTTCCACAGCAGTTTACTATACCTCCATCTATCTGCCTTTGCAGTTTAAGGAGGGTAGCGAAAGAGGAGTGGTCAAAATGTCCTTACTGGTTATTGCTAACTTAATAATGTTTAGTACAGTTAGGGGGTCATTTACTATAGCGCCAGGAAGTACTGGGCACTATGGCAAATAATAGCTCCCATTTTAGCCAAATAAAATTTCAACAGGCGAATGTGCGAATGAAAATTAGCGCTATTAGCGAGTAGCACATGTTAGTAAATTCTAAGTCGGCGCCAATTAGCGCTTCCGCGTATATGCAAATGCCATTTCCTGCCAAGTTGTTATATAGTACTGCACTGTAACCATGATCCATGTATGTGAAAGAAACATTTTTATGTGAGATGTGCTCTACCTCGTGTGCATCTATTGATGTATGTTGCAATTAGTATTCCTAGTTTTTTCCTTCTTTTGCTAACGAATGCAGTTATGAATGATTATTACATAGTAATGTCTGCTATTCTGTAAAGTTACATGTATTAAACATTTAAGTTGCCTATTTGTTGTATGTTGTTTTTTTATTTTTTAATTTAGGTGACTATAAAGCGGTAATTATTTATATTCATTCTTTAATCATACTACACTATTATGCAGGTCTCGTACTTAGCACAATGGCTTAGTGGTCTGCTCAGATGTCTCCACAGCACTCACGGTACAAGTTCAAATACCAGCTAACCTACCATCCAACAGCTGTGTTTATTTTTTCAGTGCACAAGCGAATTAAAATAAACAAACAAAAAAATGTAATCTGCCCGTTAGTGTGTGGTGTTTGGAATTTCACACCCTAATAGTATTGAATACTTACATATCATTGCATGCATTTGAAGAGTTAATATAATAGAATCAGCCAAATTTAAAGTGCATTGGCTAATTGGCATTCACCTATTTTCAGCATATGCTGCTTTGGCTAATTGGCTAATAGTCATTTGCCTTTTTTTCACCAATTCAATCTTTTAGTATTTCTCTGTGGGATTTGAACCCATGAGTTCTTCAAGGTAGAAGTGCTGACCACTAGCCTATTGGGCCTAGCACAGTCATACATAGAAAATACATTCACTAGTGTTTGATGTTTCTTCTCCCTGAGCTGTCTTTCCTGCTGCCGCCATCTTCTCTCGCTGATGTGTTCTTCCGCGCAGCCGGTTACCCACGAATAAAAAAAAAAAGCGCTCTTCTTGTGGCGGTCTTCTGTGGCCATCCGATAATGTCACCCAGAGAGTCTGCTCCATGGCTATGTAAGAGACACCGCACAGCGGGTGACAACACAGCAGAGGAAGACCGCCACGGAAGAAGAGCAGCTTTTTTTTTTATTAGCGGGTAACCAGCGGAGCGGAAGAACACAGCAGATGGAGAAGATGGCGGCGGCAGGAGAGACGGCTCTGGGAGAATACAACTCGGGGATAAGATGGAGGAGGGAGAGACAGCGTCTGGAGACGATGGCTCAGGGAAAAAGACAGCTCGGAGCTATTTTACAATAAAGGACTTGTCAAAAACCGGCTATTGATTTTTTTACATTTCACTGCTTTTTTTGGTGAATGGGTAGGGGTAAAATGTACCCCATACCTATTCACATAGGAGGCAGGATCTGGGAGCCCCCTTGTTAAAGGGGGCTTCCAGATTCTGATAAACCCCCTGCCCGCAGACCGACAACCACCGACCAGGGTTGTCGGGAAGAGGCCCTTGTCCCCATCAACATGGGGAAAAGGTGCTTTGGGGCATGTGGCCTGGTAAGGTTCAGAAGGGGAGGGTGCTCACTCGTCCCCCCCTATCCTGACCTCCAGGCTGCATGCTCGGATAAGGGTCTGGTATGGATTTTAAGGGGGCCCCACATCAAATTTATTTTACATTTTGGTGTGGGGTTCCCCTTAAAGTCCATACCGAAGGGCCTGGTATGTACTGGGGGGACACTACGACATTTTTTTCCTTGAATTTTGGAATTCCATACCATAATATTATTGAATAAGTACATACCATTGCATGCATTTGAAGAGTTAAAATATGGAATAAAGCAAGATGATGTGCATTGGCTAATTATGCTTCTGAGTACAATGCACACTTCCAGGAGGTGATGCTGTCAGTGGGATTTGAACTCATGGCTTGAACTTTTGTGGGCAGCAGGGTATATCACTATGCTACAGAGCTAAGCACATACCTACAGAGAAAATACATTTACTAATGTTTGATTCTATACAATAATGTTAGGCATTAATATTATAGTAACAACCATGCTCATGCTGATGTGGCATTGGCTAATAGGCATTCGCCTCTTTTCAGCATATGCTGCTGAGTCTAATGCAAGCTTTCATTAGGTGATACCATCTGTGTGATTTTCAGCCATTTGAGCACAATTATATTGAGAACATATGTTTACTAGTGTTTGATGGTGGGACTACTTTATATTCTAGGTATAATAGTACTCAGCACAGTGACTTAGGCACCTTTCACACTTGTGCGACCTGAAAGTTGCGAGATTTTGATGCGACTTTAAACAATGCCTGTGTAATCTTGAGTTCTATGGATGCAGGAGTCGCATCAAAGTCAGACCAAAGTAGTACAGGGACTACGTTGAAGTCAGTGTTACTTGAAGTCGCACAGATATGAATGGTACACATTGAAAATCATGGTGTATGACTTGTCATGCGACTCTGATGTCCAAAGTCGCACAAGTGTGACTCAGCCCCACTTTGTGAGCGATTTCAGAGACATCAGTGCACTTTCCTGCACATATGTCTAGTGAAATCACATAGGTCCCAACTGTTCTCCTTTAAGAAGGTGTCCTATGCCTACCTACTTTTGCTAATAGGTGTCCCTTATACCCATCTCAAAAAGTTGGGAGGTAAGAAATCGCCCCCTGAAGTCGCCCAAAGTAGTGCAGGAACTACTTTTGGGAATTGTTGTGGCGTCGCACCAATTCGGACAGTTCCATTGCCATCAATAGGCGCCGATATGGCCTGCAATTTGACATGTCAATTCAGACCTATGTGAACATGGGTGAAGTTGCATAGATATTAGAGCTGCATGGTTCTGGCCAAAATGAGAATCACAATTTTTTTGCTTAGAATAAAAAGATCACGATTCTCGAGATGTAAAATCTTTCACATTATCCCCAAAGAAAATGGGCTAACTTTTCTTTTGTTTTGTTTTTTTAATTCAGTAAAGTAATTTTTTTTCAAAAAAAATTGCATTTGAAAGGCGCAAATACAGTGTGACATAAAATATTGTAACAACCACCATTTTATTCTCTAGGGTCTCTACTAAAAATATATATATATAATGTTGGGGGGTTCTAAGTAATTTTCTAGCAAAAAAAAATGATTTTAACCGGAAACCAACAAATGTCAGAAAAAGGTTTAGTGTTTAAGTGGTTAATCTTTCCTCACTTACACAGAATTCTATTCCATTGACAAATTGTTACAAGGTTTCTAGTTAAGTTCACTGATAAAGAATGTTCTAATTCTTGGCAGACTTCCCTGTTTCTCTATACCTTTCTTTCGACAGCTGTGGCTTCAGAAGAGCAGAGAGAATTCTTTGCATAGCAAGAATCGTGAAACGCTTTTTTCAAGATCGCAAAGGGGAAAAAAATCACGATGACGATTAATCGTGCAGCTCTAATAAATATGCATGGGAATCATGAGGGACAACTTTTCATGTGACTCTGAGGTCCAAAGCTGCATGAAAAGTCACCCAAGTGTGAAAGTAACCTAATGAGATTAATTGATAACACCTTTGAATAAAGCCCCATTTGCACTTGTGCGACCTTAAAATTGCACAGCTTTGTCATGACTTGAAGCAACGTCTGTGTAATCTTGTGGTGTATGGACCTCAAATTGCATCAAAGTCAAACCAAGGTAGTGCAGGGATGAATTTGCTACACTTTCAGGATGCACAAGTGACAATAGGGCCAAATTCAAAGGTGTTATCCTTGAATCTCATTCACACTGCTGCAACCTGAAAGTCACACTATTTTGCTGCCACTTTGCCGCTGCAACTTGGCCCTAACTTCTGGGAATACCTGTGTAATATTGTACCCGATATACCTCAAGTCACATGAAAGTCACACCAAAGTAGTACAGGGACTACTTTGAAGTTGGTGCGACTTAAAGTAGCACAGATATGAATGGTTATCATTGAGAATCATGGGGTACAACTTATCATGCAACTCAGAGGTCCAAATTTGCTGGAAAATTCGCCCAGCTGTGAAACAAGTCATAAATATTTTAATAAAAGGAGCTCTCATTTATACTTGTATAGTGCTTACTGATTTACATCAGCAGAACAAATGCAGGAAGTGATGTGTGCACATGGGACGGAAGCAAATGTGTGGTGATGCCAAACAAATCAATGAACCCCACCCACACCAAATCTAACTACCACATCGATTAAGAAGAAAAAGGTGTAGAAATTGCGCCAACTCCCAAACTAAACAAAAAGAGCAGCCAACACAACAATCTGACCGTTGTAAAAGTAAAAGCAATAACCAAGTGTGGCGCTGGTGAAAAGGCAAAGTGGGTGAAAACCAGTGGTTTCTGTGAGAGAAACACCAACAAATGTATGACCATAAAGTGATATAGTATTCAAAAAGGATATATACAAGAAAAAAATGGTCAATACTTTAAATGTGTAACAGGGTGGAATGTTATAGAACAGACCCCAAGTTAATCCAAAAACAACAATGCAAAAAATACCATAATCAAACAGTATTCAAAGAAAATATAAATATAAAAATTATTATTAGGCGGTGACCCAATATATTAAGTGTGTAGCTCTGTAGGGGACATAATGTCCATGTGTGAGAAATAGAAGTGTCCCAAAATCCTACAGAGATAAACAAATAAAGGTATGGTGTACAAAATGTGAGTCTATTTGTTGAAGAGGTGCAATACTTCAGGCGGACCTCACAGCCCTTGAGATGTAAGCCGGCTTCCTGTGTAGAAGTTGAGGGGTAGCCTTAAGGGTGAATCCTTTACTTATGTAGATAATATCATCATCAATAGAGAACGACAAAAAGATGCCCTTACCAGAGAGGGTGGACTGACAGGCCGTTGGCGGTGAGTCAGACAGGCTTATACCGTCAAGCGGTGTGGGATGGTGCTCCGTAAGAAGACTTGGTAAGAAGACTTGGTGTGGAATCCCATCAAGGGTCCTCAGATGATGTGTTAGTATGGAAACAGGAGCATCCACGGGTCAGCTTCGATCGCCGGTTGGTCGTTTCCTCAGTGGTTCATCCCGTATATCATTAAATAAGAGAAAGAAAAAGGCTTCCACATGGTGTAAATCCTTATTTTCCAAAAGGTATAGTGGCACTTTATTCAAATATATACTCCGAAAAATTTACAAACAGGGGCGGTAAAACCTCGGTTCAGAGTATAAATTAAATATAAAAAACAATTAAAAATGGTCTAAAAACAGCGCAGTGAGTAGTGGTGGGGTATAAACATAGAGACCCGACGCGTTTCGCCCTCCAAGGCTTCTGCAGAAGCCTTGGAGGGCGAAACGCGTCGGGTCTCTATGTTTATACCCCACCACTACTCACTGCGCTGTTTTTAGACCATTTTTAATTGTTTTTTATATTTAATTTATACTCTGAACCGAGGTTTTACCGCCCCTGTTTGTAAATTTTTCGGAGTATATATTTGAATAAAGTGCCACTATACCTTTTGGAAAATAAGGATTTACACCATGTGGAAGCCTTTTTCTTTCTCTTATTTAATGATATACGGGATGAACCACTGAGGAAACGACCAACCGGCGATCGAAGCTGACCCGTGGATGCTCCTGTTTCCATACTAACACATCATCTGAGGACCCTTGATGGGATTCCACACCAAGTCTTCTTACCAAGTCTTCTTACGGAGCACCATCCCACACCGCTTGACGGTATAAGCCTGTCTGACTCACCGCCAACGGCCTGTGAGTCCACCCTCTCTGGTAAGGGCATCTTTTTGTCGTTCTCTATTGATGATGATATTATCTACATAAGTAAAGGATTCACCCTTAAGGCTACCCCTCAACTTCTACACAGGAAGCCGGCTTACATCTCAAGGGCTGTGAGGTCCGCCTGAAGTATTGCACCTCTTCAACAAATAGACTCACATTTTGTACACCATACCTTTATTTGTTTATCTCTGTAGGATTTTGGGACACTTCTATTTCTCACACATGGACATTATGTCCCCTACAGAGCTACACACTTAATATATTGGGTCACCGCCTAATAATAATTTTTATATTTATATTTTCTTTGAATACTGTTTGATTATGGTATTTTTTGCATTGTTGTTTTTGGATTAACTTGGGGTCTGTTCTATAACATTCCACCCTGTTACACATTTAAAGTATTGACCATTTTTTTCTTGTATATATCCTTTTTGAATACTATATCACTTTATGGTCATACATTTGTTGGTGTTTCTCTCACAGAAACCACTGGTTTTCACCCACTTCACATCGATTAAGTACAAGTACATATCCTACACTTACCCGGCACATGAGCAGCACCTCGTCTTTGCTAAAGAGACCTCGCCATGTGCACCTAGATGGAGATCCTGACCAGCACAGGAACTGCCAGGTGCATACAATGACTAATTTCCGGGTCAGAAGGTGAAACCACGCTTTTGATTGCAGCTGTGAATATTTGATCTCAACCACGATTAGTATTTTTTATTTTCAGATATACAAATCTGTATTTCTACATATATTTGAAGGTAAACTTACAGAAGTTTGATAAGAAATGGTGTCCCTGGGTTAGCAGCAGGTGAATTACAAAGACAAAAGGCCCAGTTTGAGCCCTGGTTCACACTGACAGTGGGAGGAAAGCGTTCAGCTGAACTCACACAATTTCATTCCTGCATGTCAGTCCCAACTGTGATGGCAACATCAGAGACATCGGTACAGGTTTCTGCACCAATATCAATACAAATCGCACCAATTACAACAGTTCAACTGCCACCGAGTTAACATGTCAAATCACACCAATGTGAACCAGAGCTGACACATACAACACTGCCTATCCCCCTGCTGAATTCATTACCTGCAATTCTCCACAGCTGTTATATATAAAGATTCCACCTTTATCATTAACTTGCAGGTGTGCAGAAGCCTAGGTTTACATTGTAGCGATTTGAGAGATCAAATCGCATGACTATTGGCAGCAATGGCACTGCACTGTTCCAACATTTTTTTTGTGGCGCCACATCAATTTGCTAAAGTAGTTCCTGCACTACTTTTGCCGATTTCAGGTGTGACGTCAATAAACATTTGTGTATGAAGCCACACGGATGTCTATTAAGTCGCTACTGAAATCACGCTGACCTTGCTACTTTGAAATCGTGCTACTTCAAGTGAAGTAGCGCAATTTCAAAGTAGCATCAATGTGAACCAGGGCAAAGAGATTTGTTTTTTGGTGCACAAGTACATATTGAAATAAAATATAAGAGATATTGCACTTTCCCAAAACCACCACCCACAAAAACTAAAGAGAAAGAAAAGTAGAAGAAAAAAAAAAGCCACAACAAAGCTCAATAATGTACTTTTATTTTACCAGCAGAAAAAAAAATTTACATTCATTTACTAACTTCAAAAACATTTTGGACAGGATATATGGTGCTACATTTAGCAATGGGATTTTAAGGGCCCTGCTCATAGGAGCTTACAATCTAAAAATTAGACAAAACCTTAGAGTGGACACAGCTTTAATTTCAGTGTATAGCGGGAAACGCATCACATTGTTATCTGCAAGATTATAGAAACATACTTACAAAGCATTCCCACATAATATTACAAAAGACTTATTCAAAACACCCACCACCAGCCCACAATCCACACATACATACATTGGTGACCATGTTCTGCTGGAAGCTGTATTTCGGTGTACACAATTAAACGAGATAAAAAAAAAAGTGTAGGTCAGCAGATGCTTCCAAACGATGTTTGCATGATCAGACAGGAACAATACACGCACAACATTGACAGCATGGCCACATAAACCCACTTTTGATTGAAAAAATGCACAAGAATTTCAGCAAATCTCCCAATATCATTCCTTCTCTCTCACTACAAAAAAAAACCCGACCTTCTCAGGCCAAACGAACCCCCTACTGCAGGCCTATATAAGAGAGGTTGTATTGTTAGCACACTGACACACCCAATAGAAGTACACGCCCACCATTATCTTTCAATCTGTCTCTTCATGTATGTCTAAAGTGATTGCACCTGATGAGCAGGAACACATAATAGTATTTGCAACTGTGTTAGCCTTGGCTATGTGCATCAAATCTCCAAATACAGGCCAAAGATCAAAGTCCATTTGCATCCACATAAACAAAGCAACAGTTTTCTAAGCATATGTACCTGTGCAGTGTAAACCCTAAAATTTGAAATGTCCAAGTCCCTGGGCATGATTAGTGCTAATAAACATTACCATCAGTCCCTGGCTGCAATGAGCTTCCAATATAAAGTCCAAAATTAACTTTCTTACATTAGAACCTATTTCGACAGGAGACAAATAACATGCCAGCATGTGTCTTTGGATTGTGGTGAGAAACCCACCCAGGGAGAACATATAAACTTCAACACAAGGATTAGCATGTTGGGGAATTGAACCAACATCCCAGGTGCTGCTAGACAGAACTGCTACCCACTTAGCCACCAGGCAGCCTCATACATGTTCTCTGCATCTCTGTGGTGTGAACCAGCCCTAAGTCCATAGCCATGCTCAGTGTCACAAGCAATATACAATATATTGGCCTAAGTATTGGGACGCCTGCCTTTAAACGCATATGAACTATAATGGCATCCCAGTATTAGTATTGGGTTCAAAACTCATTTGGCCCACCCTTTGCAGCTATAACAGCTTCAACTCTTCTTGTCCACAAGGTTAGGAGTGTGTCTATGGGAATGTTTGACCATTCTTCCAAGTTCATTTGTGAGGCCAGGCACTGATGTTGGATGAGAAGGCCTGACCTACAGTCTCCTCTCTAATTCATCCCCAAGGTGTTCTATTGTGTTGAGGTCAGGACTCTGTGCAGGCCAGTCAAGTTCCTCCACCCCAAAATCCCTCATCCATGTCTTTATGGACCTTGCTTTGTGCACTGGTCCAAATGATTTGGTGGAGGGGGGATTATGTTGTGGGGTTGTTTTTCAGGGGTTGGGCTTGGCCTCTTAGTTCCAGATAAGGGAACTCTTAAGGCGTCAGCATACCAAGACATTTTAGACAATTTCATGCTCCCAACTTTGTGGGAACAGTTTGGGGAAAGCCCCTTCCTGTTCCAACATGTTTGCACACCAGTGCACAAAGCAAGGTCCATAAAGACATGGATGAGCAAGTTTGGGGTGGAGAAACTTGACTGGCCTGCACAGAGTCCTGGTCTCAACCCGATAGAACACCCTTTGGCTGAATTAGAGTAGAGACTGCGAGCCAGGCCTTCTCTTCCAACATCAGTGCCTGGCCTCACAATGCACTTCTTGAAGAATGATCAAACATTCCCATAGGCACACTAAACCTTGTGGACAGCCTTCCCAGAAGCTGTTCTAGCTGCAAAGGGTGGGCCAAATCAAATTTTAACCCTACGGACTAAGACTGGGCTGCCATTAAAGTTCATGTGTGTGTAAAGGCAGGTGTCCCAATACTTTTGGCTAAATAATGTATCTGGAAAAGACTTACAATGGTGGTGGAACCCTCCTATACATAACTACTACAATTAGACATAATTATAGGACCTGGGAGATGAGACAACTTCTCTACATGAAGTAACATGGTTGGGATTTGAACCCAGACCCTCAGGGATACTAAGCAGAAGTTCTAACCCCTTAGCCACAGAGCTGCCATGTATGGGAACCACATACACATAAATATACATAACTACACATAAATACACATAAAAACACATAAATACTGCATTTCTTTGGACATACAGGTGATGGAATTACATTACTCAAGAGTTATTCTTCTTGATTTATTCTGTGATATTTGGTGTTTTTTGTGGGTGAGAGTAGAATATTACCCTCAAATTTTTCGGAATTACATTTTGATTTTTGATGTTGGTACACATATCACATTTTTTGGGCTCAAATTATGAATATTTGGAAATAATAAAAAGCACAAAAAATTGTGATTCATTTTAAATTTGCATCAGCAATGGTATTGTTTGTGGATTGTAAGGACACCTGTGTGAGTTTGGGTAAAGATTGTTGTGAGATGAAGAATAACAAGTGAAAGTGACAGAGAAAAATATATTTTACCAAAACATCAAAACATTCCACATTCTTAAAATCAAAATATTTTAAGTAGAAGCAACAATGTTGCAAAGGAAAATTTATTTCACAGAAAGATACATTTCATCTCAACATTAAAAGGTTTTTTTGTGAAAGTTAGAATTGTTCCATTAGAATCAATGGCTAATACTTCATTTGGACTAAAATAGAGCAGATTTTCATTTCTCATTTTGGTATTTACTATAGCTCCGGGTAAAAAAGACACTTGAGTTAAAATGAGATTTATTTTCAGGTCTGAGCATGCTCAGTTGTGTTGGCACCTAGTTGTCCAAAACAGGGAATTTTTCACTTTTCAGACTTTTAAAGATATTTCAGTGTAGAAATCACTTTTTCACACAGTTTAAAAGCATATTTAAATAATATACCGCATATTTCAGTACCATTTAGGCAATTATATCATGCTCTAAACATTATTTCCATGTGCAATTCTCTAGGTTTTAGCAGAGTAAGGGTTTGGGCGCTATTTATTTTCAGGGAGCTATAGTTAATTCGATTTTGGGAGTATTTTCTCACCAGCGCTATAAGGAATACCGTTTTATCGCGAATTTGCGCTAAATTGACGCGAATTAGCGCTAATCTGCGGCAATTTGCGCGAATTAGCACCATAGCGCTATAGTAAATGACCCCCTATATGTCCAATATAGCAGCTCCCTGACCAATTTGGTGGTAGCCATTTATAAGCGCTGAGACCACATATAAATTAGAATTGATAGGGAAACGGAGCACAAGTAGTTTGGTGAATCCAGTACTGTTAAAACATATCTGCTCGTGTTTGATTTTTAGACAGATTTACACAGCTATTAAGGGCACTATCTTTGGCCACACACACAAGTGTATCATTTTTAAATGCAGATCCTCCTATGCGGTAAAAAAAGAGATACAGTGCCTTGCAAAAGTATTCACCCCCTCGGCTTTTTACCAATTTTGTTACATTACAGCCTTTAGTTCAATGTTTTTTTTAATCTGAATTATATGTGATGGATCAGAACACAATCATCTAAGTTGGTGAAGTAAAAATAGAAAAATATATACATAAAACAATTTTTCAGAAATAAAAAAAAATAAAAGAAATGATAATTGGCATGTACATATGTATTCATCCCCTTTGTTATGAAGCCCATAAAAAACTCTGGTGCAACCAATTACCTTCAGGAGTCACATAATTAGTGAAATGATGTCCACCTGTGTGTAATCTAAGTGTCACATGATCTGTCATTACATATACACACCTATTTGAAAGGCCCCAGAGGCTGCAACACCTAAGCAAGAGGCACCACTAACCAAACACTGCCATGAAGACCAAGGAACTCTCCAAACAAGTAAGGGACAATGTTGTTGAGAAGTACAAGTCAGGGTTAGGTTATAAAAAATATCTAAATCTTTGATGATCCCCAGGAGCACCATCAAATCTATCATAGCCAAATGGAAAGAACATGGCACAACAGCGAACCTGCCAAGAGACGGCCGCACACCAAAACTCACGGACCGGGCAAGGAGGGCATTAAACAGAGAGACAGCACAGAGACCTAAGGTAACCCTGGAGGAGCTGCAGAGTTCCAATGCAGAGACTGGGGTATCTATACATAGGACGACAATAAGCCGTACGCTCCATAGAGTTGGGCTTTATGGCAGAGTGGCCAAAAGAAAGCCATTACTTTCAGCAAAAAACAAAATGGCACGTTTTGAGTTGGCGAAAAGGCATGTGGGAGACTCCCAAAATGTATGGAGGAAGGTGCTCTGGTCTGGTGAGACTAAAATTGAACTTTCTGGACATCAAAGAAAACGCTATGTCTGGCGCAAACCCAACACATTACATCACCCAAAGAACACCAGTCGGGACTGGGAAACTATTCACAGTTGAGGGAAAGATGGATGGTGCTAAATAAAGGGATATTCTTGAGCAAAACTTGTAGCACTATGTGTGTGATTTGAGGCTAGGATGGAGGTTCACCTTCCAGTAGACATGTGCGATTAGTTTCGTACGAATCGAAAATTCGTACGCATTTCTGTAAATTCATACATTCGGAAGGATACGAAATACGAATTGCTATGCTTCCGAATTTTGTACGAAATACGAAATTTCCTTTACGAATTTTGGATCCAAATTCCTAATGAACATTCGTAATTGTTAGGAAAAGTTAACAAACCCAAAAGTTAAAAATCCAGGAAGTCAGCACAGCACAGGGATAGTGGGAGCCCCTCATAATGATAAATTCATCATAATGAACATTCGTAATTGTTACGAAAAGTTAACAAACCTAAAAGTTGAAAACCCAAGAAGTCAGCACAGCACAGGCATGGTGGGAGCCCCTCATAATGATAAATTCATCATAACGAACATTCGTAATTGTTATGAAAAGTTAACGAACCTAACAAAAATTCGTATTTCGTACGATATTTCGGACACAAATTACGAAATACGAATCAATTCTAATACGAAACGGAACGGACGGTGCACATGTCTACCTTCCGGCAGGACAATGACCCCCAAACACACTGCTAAAGCAACACTTGAGTGTTTTATGTAAATGTGTTTGAATGGCCTAGTCAAAGCCCAGACCTCAATCCAATAGAAAATCTGTAGTCAGACTTAAAGATTACTGTTCACAAGCGCAAACCATCCAACTTGAAGGAGCTTGAGCAGTTTTGCAAGGCGGCATGGGCAAAAATCCCAGTAGTAAGATGTGGCAAGCTCATAGAGACAAATCCAAAGTGACTTGGAGCTGTGATAGCCGCAAAAGTTGGCTTTACAAAGTATTGACTTTAGGCGGGTGAAAACAGCTTCAAAGTTGTGGGCATGTTCTGTAAATTAAATGATGCAAATCCTCAAACAATCCATGTTAATTCCAGGTTGTGAGGCAACAAAACACGAAAAATGTCAAGGGGGTGAATACTTTTGCAAGGCACTGTATATTTGTTGGCTGCTATGGAGGGGAGAACTGCAGGGGGGTGATGTGGAAAATACAGACAAATATTGTAATAATCAGTGGTGGCCTGCCCATAGGAGCGCCACCCCCCTCCAAAGCCAACTCATCATAAAGAAAAAAAAAATTAATTAAAATGTTTTTTAAAAAAAATACTGGTCCTTAAAGGGTGTGCGGGATGCTGGACACACAGGTATATGAGAAGCATGACATGCTGCAATCACTGAAAAAAATAAAATAAAAAATATTGTCCCTTTAGGTGTGTGCAGGGCGCCAAACACAAAGCTGCTATGGGAAGCATGACATGTTTGCAATCACGTGATTGCAAACAAGAAGCTCTGTTGGCTTCCTTTAGAAAGTCCTCGAGGCACTGAGCTCTGCACCCTGAACACACCCTCTATACAGTAGCATTGTTCCCTGCTGTGGTGTGTGATTGGCGGGTCCTGTGCCTTTACTTTAGAGAGGGGACATTTAATGTAAAGGGGGACTTTGATGGTGACATTTAATGTAAAGGAGGACTCTGATGGTGACATCTAATGAAAAGGGGGCTCTGATGGTGACATCTAATGTAATGGGGGGCTCTGATGGTGACATCCAATGTGAATGAGGAATCTGATGGGGACATCTGATGTAAAAAGGGTTCTGATGGTGACATATAATGTAAAGGAGGACTCTGATGGTGACATTTAATGTAAAGGGAGCTCTGATGGGGACAGCTTATGTAAAGGGGGGCTCTGATGGTGACATCTAATTTAAAAGAGTACTCTGATGGTGACATCTAATGTAAAGGGGGCTCTGATGGTGACATCTAATGTAAAGGAGGACTCTGATGGTGACATGTAATGTAAAGGGGGCTCTGGTGGTGACATCTAATGTAAAGGCGGCTCTAATGGTGACATCTAATGTAAAGGGGGTTCTGATGGTGACATCTAATGTAAAGGAGGACTCTGATGGGGACATCTAATATAAAGGGGGACTCTGATGGGGACATCTAATGCAAAGGAGGACTCTGATGGTGACATCTAATGTAAAGGGGGCTCGGATGGTGACATCTAAATTAAAGAAGGACTCTGATGGTAACATCTAAAGTAAAGGGGGCTCTGATGGTGACATCTAAGGAAAAGGGGGCTCGGATGGTGACATCTAATGTAAAGGGGGGCTCTGATGGTGACATCTAATGTAATGGGGGGCTCTGATGGTGACATCCAATGTGAATTAGGACTCTGATGGTGACATCTGATGTAAAAAGGGTTCTGATGATGACATCTAATGTAAAGGAGGACTCTGATGGTGACATTTAATGTAAAGGGGGCTCTGATGGGGACAGCTTATGTAAAGGGGGCTCTGATGGTGACATCTAATTTAAAAGAGTACTCTGATGGTGACATCTAATGTAAAGGGGGCTCTGATGGTGAAATCTAAGGTAAAGGAGGGTTCTGATGGTGACATCTAATGTAAAGGGGGCTCTGATGGTGACATCTAATGTAAAGAAGGGACTCTGATGGTAACATCTAAAGTAAAGGGGGCTCTGATGGTGACATCTAATGAAAAGGGGGCTCGGATGGTGACATCTAATGTAAAGGAGGACTATGATGGTGACATCTAATGTAAAGGGAGGCTCTGATGGTGACATCTAATGTAAAGGAGGACTCTGATGGGGACATCTAATGTAAAGGGGGACTCTGATGGGGACATCTAATGTAAAGGAGGACCCTGATGGTGACATATAATGTAAAGGGGGCTCTGGTGGTGACATCTAATGTAAAGGCGGCTCTAATGGTGACATCTAATGTAAAGGGGGTTCTGATGGTGACATCTAATGTAAAGGAGGACTCTGATGGGGACATCTAATGTAAAGGGGGACTCTGATGGGGACATCTAATGCAAAGGAGGACTCTGATGGTGACATCTAATGTAAAGGGGGCTCTGATGGTGACATCTAAATTAAAGAAGGACTCTGATGGTAACATCTAAAGTAAAGGGGGCTCTGATGGGGACATCTAATGTAAAGGAGGACTCTGATGGGGGCATCTGATTTAAAGGGGGACTCTGATGGGGGCATCTGATGTAAAGGGGGAATCTCTCTTTTGTTTTTTGTTTGACTGCTAGGATATCCCTATCCTTGAGGGCAGCAAGGCTGAAAGCTACCGTCCATGCTGAACTTTGAACTGTCTGGCTTACACATTTATGCGCAAGAGTGTTTGTTTTGTTGTAATGTAAAGGAGGATTCTGATGGTGACATCTAATGTAAAGGAGGACTCTGATGGTGACATCTAATGTAAAGGAGGACTCTGATGGTGACATCTAATGTAAAGGAGGACTCTGATGGGGACATCTAATGTAAAGGGGGACTCTGATGGGGACATCTAATGTAAAGGGGCATCTGATGGTGACATCTAATGTAAAGGGGGATCAGATGGTGACATCTAATGTAAAGGGTGATCTGATGGTGACATCTAATGTAAAAGGGTGGTTCTGATGGTGATATCTAATGTAAAGGAGGACTCTGATGGGGACATCTAATGTAAAGGAGGACTCTGATGGTGACATCTAATGTAAAGGGGGCTCTGGTGCTGACATCTAATGTAAAGGCAGCTCTAATGGTGACATCTAATGTAAAGGGGGTTCTGATGGTGACATCTAATGTAAAGGAGAACTCTGATGGGGACATCTAATGTAAAGGGGGACTCTGATGGGGACATCTAATGCAAAGGAGGACTCTGATGGTGACATCTAATGTAAAGGGGGCTCTGATGGTGACATCTAAATTAAAGAAGGGACTCTGATGGTAACATCTAAAGTAAAGGGGGCTCTGATGGTGACATCTAATGAAAAGGGGGCTCGGATGGTGACATCTAATGTAAAGGAGGACTCTGATGGGGACATCTAATGTAAAGGGGGACTCTGATGGGGACATCTAATGTAAAGGGAGGCTCTGATGGTGACATCTAATGTAAAGGAGGACTCTGATGGTGACATATAATGTAAAGGGGGCTCTGGGGGTGACATCTAATGTAAAGGCGGCTCTAATGGTGACATCTAATGTAAAGGGGGTTCTGATGGTGACATCTAATGTAAAGGAGGACTCTGATGGGGACATCTAATGTAAAGGGGGACTCTGATGGGGACATCTAATGCAAAGGAGGACTCTGATGGTGACATCTAATGTAAAGGGGGCTCTGATGGTGACATCTAAATTAAAGAAGGACTCTGATGGTAACATCTAAAGTAAAGGGGGCTCTGATGGGGACATCTAATGTAAAGGAGGACTCTGATGGGGGCATCTGATTTAAAGGGGGACTCTGATGGGGGCATCTGATGTAAAGGGGGAATCTCTCTTTTGTTTTTTGTTTGACTGCTAGGATATCCCTATCCTTGAGGGCAGCAAGGCTGAAAGCTACCGTCCATGCTGAACTTTGTAAAGGGTGATCTGATGGTGACATCTAATGTAAAGGAGGACTCTGATGGTGACATCTAATGTAAAGGAGGACTCTGATGGGGACATCTAATGTAAAGGAAGATCTGATCGTAACATCTAATGTAAAAGGGGGGTTCTGATGGTGACATCTAATGTAAAGGAGGACTCTGATGGGGACATCTAATGTAAAGGAGGACTCTGATCGTGACATCTAATGTAAAGGGGGATCAGATGGTGACATCTAATGTAAAGGGTGATCTGATGGTGACATCTAATGTAAAAGGGGGGTTCTGATGGTGATATCTAATGTAAAGGAGGACTCTGATGGGGACATATAATGTAAAGGAGGACTCTGATGGTGACATCTAATGTAAATGGGGGGCTCTGATGGTGACATCTAAATTAAAGAAGGACTCTGATAGTAACATCTAAAGTAAAGGGGGGCTCTGATGGGGACATCTGATGTAAAGGGGGACTCTGATGGGGGCATCTGATGTAAAGGGGGACTCTGGTGGGGACACCTGATGTTAAGCGGGGCTCTGATGGTAACATATAATGTAAAGGGGGCTCTGATGGTGACATCTAATGTAAAGGGGCTCTGATGATGACATCTAATGTAAAAGGGGGGTTCTGATGGTCACATCTAAATTAAAGAAGGACTCTGATGGTAACATCCAAAGTAAAAGGGGGCTCTGATGGGGACATCTAATGTAAAGGGGGACTCTGATGGGGACATCTGATGTAAAGGGGGACTCTGATGGGGACATCCAATGTAAAGGATAATGTAAAGGGGGACTCTGATGGGGACATCTGATGTAAAGGGGGACTCTAATGGGGACATCTAATGTAAAGAATAACTCTGATGGTGACATCTAATGTAAAGGGGGCTCTGGTGGGGACATCTAATGTATAGGAGGACTCTGATGGTGACATCAAATGTAAAGGAGGACTCTGATGGTGACATCCAATGTAATGGGGGCTCTGATGGTGACATCTAAATTAAAGAAGGACTCTGATGGTAACATCTAAAGTAAAGGGGGCTCTGATGGGGACATCTGATGTAAAGGGAGATCTTATGGTGACATCTAATGTAACGGAGGACTCTGATGGGGACATCTGATGTAAAGGGGGACTCTGATGGGGACATCTAATGTAAAGGGGGATTCTGATGGGGACATCTGATGTAAAGGGGGACTCTGATGAGGACACCTGATGTAAAGCGGGCCTCTAGTAGTGACATTTAATGTAAAGGGGGCTCTGATGGGGACATCTAATGTAAAGGAGGACTCTGATGGTGACATCTAATGTAAAGGGGGGCTCTGATGGGGACATCTAATGCAAAGGGGGACTCTGATGGGGATATCTGATGTAAAGGGGACTCTGATGGGGACATCTGATGTAAAGGGGGACTCTGATGGGGACACCTGATGTAAAGCAGGCTCTAATGGTGACATCTAATGTAAAGGGGGCTCTGATGGTGACATCTAATGTAAAGGAGGACTCTGATGGCAACATATAATGTAAAGGGGGACTCTGATGGGGACATCTAATGTAAAGGAGGACTCTGATGGTGACATCAAATGTAAAGGAGGACTCTGATGGTGACATCTAAATTAAAGAAGGACTCTGATGGTAACATCTAAAGTAAAGGGGGCTCTTATGGGGACATCTAATGTAAAGGGGGACTCTGATGGGGACATCTGATGTAAAGGGGACTCTGATGGGAACATCTGATGTAAAGGGGGACTCTGATGGGGACACCTGATGTAAAGCGGGGCTCTAATGGTGACATCTAATGTAAAGGGGGCTCTGATGGTGACATCTAATGTAAAGAATAACTCTGATGGGGACATCTGATGTAAAGGGGGACTCTAATGGGGACATCTAATGTAAAGAATAACTCTGATGGTGACATCTAATGTAAAGGTGAACTCTGATGGTGACATATAATGTAAAGGGGGCTCTGGTGGGGACATCTAATGTATAGGAGGACTCTGATGGTGACATCAAATGTAAAGGAGGACTCTGATGGTGACATCTAATGTAAAGGAGGACTCTGATGCTGACATCCAATGTAATGGGGGCTCTGATGGTGACATCTAAATTAAAGAAGGACTCTGATGGTAACATCTAAAGTAAAGGGGGCTCTGATGGGGACATCTGATGTAAAGGGAGATCTTATGGTGACATCTAATGTAACGGAGGACTCTGATGGGGACATCTGATGTAAAGGGGGACTCTGATGGGGACATCTAATGTAAAGGGGGATTCTGATGGGGACATCTGATGTAAAGGGGGACTCTGATGGGGACACCTGATGTAAAGCGGGCCTCTAATAGTGACATTTAATGTAAAGGGGGCTCTGATGGGGACATCTAATGTAAAGGAGGACTCTGATGGTGACATCTAATGTAAAGGGGGGCTCTGATGGTGACATCTAATGTAAAGGGGGGCTCTGATGGTGACATCTAAATTAAAGAAGGACTCTGATGGTAACATCTAAAGTAAAGGGGGCTCTGATGGGGACATCTAATGTAAAGGGGGACTCTGATGGGGACATCTGATGTAAAGGGGACTCTGATGGGGACATCTGATGTAAAGCAGGCTCTAATGGTGACATCTAATGTAAAGGAGGACTCTGATGGCGACATATAATGTAAAGGGGGACTCTGATGGGGACATCTAATGTAAAGGAGGACTCTGATGGTGACATCAAATGTAAAGGAGGACTCTGATGGTGACATCTAAATTAAAGAAGGACTCTGATGGTAACATCTAAAGTAAATGGGGCTCTTATGGGGACATCTAATGTAAAGGGGGACTCTGATGGGGACACCTGATGTAAAGCGGGGCTCTAATGGTGACATCTAATGTAAAGGGGGCTCTGATGGTGACATCTAATGTAAAGAATAACTCTGATGGGGACATCTAATGTAAAGGGAGACTCTGATGGGGACATCTAATGTAAAGGGGGCTCTGATGGTGACATCTAATGTAAAGGGGGCTCTGATGGTGACATCTAATGTAAAGAATAACTCTGATGGGGACATCTAATGTAAAGGGAGACTCTGATGGGGACATCTAATGTATAGGAGGACTCTGATGTTGACATCAAATGTAAAGGAGGACTCTGATGGTGACATCTAATGTAAAGGAGGACTCTGACGGTGACATCTAATGTAATGGGGGCTCTGATGGTGACATCTAAATTAAAGAAGGACTCTGATGGTAACATCTAAAGTAAAGGGGGCTCTGATGAGGACATCTAATGTAAAGGGGGACTCTGATGGGGACATCTGATGTAAAGGGGGACTCTGATGGGGACATCTGATGTAAAGGGGGACTCTGATGGGGACATCTGATGTAAAGGGGGACTCTGATGGACACACCTGATGTAAAGCGGGGCTCTAATAGTGACATTTAATGTAAAGGGGGCTCTGGTGGGGACATCTAATGTAAAGGAGAACTCTGATGGTGACATCTAATGTAAAGGGGGCTCTGAGCGGGACATCTGATGTAAAGGAGGACTCTGATGGGGACATCTGATGTAAAGGGGGCTCTGATGGTGACATCTAATGTAAAGAATAACTCTGATGGGGACATCTAATGCAAAGGGAGACTCTGATGGGGACATCTAATGTAAAGGTGGACTCTGATGGCGACATATAATGTAAAGGGGGCTCTGATGGTGACATCTAATCTAAAGGGGGCTCTGGTGGGGACATCTAATGTATAGGAGGACTCTGATGTTGACAACAAATGTAAAGGAGGACTCTGATGGTGACATCTAATGTAAAGGAGAACTCTAATGGTGACATCTAATGTAATGGGGGCTCTGATGGTGACATCTAAATTTAAAGAAGGACTCTGATGGTAACATCTAAAGTAAAGGGGGCTCTGATGGGGACATCTGATGTAAAGGGGACTCTGATGGGGACATCTGATGTAAAGGGGACTCTGATGGGGACATCTGATGTAAAGGGGGCTCTGATGGGGACACCTGATGTAAAGGGGACTCTGATGGGCACATCTGATGTAAAGGGGGACTCTGATGGGGACACCTGATGTAAAGCGGGGCTCTAATAGTGACATCTAATGTAAAGGGGGCTCTGATGGTGACATCTAATGTAAAGAAGAACTCTGATGGGGACATCTAGTGTAAAGGGGGACTCTGATGGTGACATCTAATGTAAAGGGGGACTCTGATGGGGACATCTAATGTAAAGGAGGACTCTGATGGCGACATATAATGTAAAGGGGGTCTCTGATGGGGACATCTAATGTAAAGGAGGACTCTGATGGTGACATCAAATGTAAAGGAGGACTCTGATGGTGACATCTAATGTAAAGGAGGACTCTGATGGTGACATCTAAATTAAAAAAGGACTCTGATGGGGACATCTAGTGTAAAGGGAGACTCTGATGGGGACATCTAATGTAAAGGAGGACTGTGATGGCGACATATAATGTAAAGGGGGACTCTGATGGGGACATCTAATGTAAAGGAGGACTCTGATGGTGACATCTAATGTAAAGAAGGACTCTGATGGGGACATCTAGTGTAAAGGGAGACTCTGATGGGGACATCTAATGTAAAGGAGGACTCTGATAGTGACATCTAATGTAAAGAAGGACTCTGATGGTGACATATAATGTAAAGGGGATCTGATGGGGACATCTAATGTAAAGGACGACTCTGATGGGGACATCTAATGTAAAGGACGACTCTGATGGGGACATCTGATGTAAAGGGGGCTCTAATGGTGACATCTAATGTAAAGGGGGCTCTGATGGTGACATCTAATGTAAAGGGGGCTCTGATGGTGACATCTAATGTAAAGGAGGACTCAGATGGTGACATATAATGTAAAGGGGATCTGATGGGGACATCTAATGTAAAGGACGACTCTGATGGGGACATCTAATGTAAAGGACGACTCTGATGGGGACATCTGATGTAAAGGGGGCTCTAATGGTGACATCTAATGTAAAGGGGGCTCTGATGGTGACATCTAATGTAAAGGAGGACTCAGATGGTGACATATAATGTAAAGGGGATCTGATGGGGACATCTAATGTAAAGAAGAACTCTGATGGGGACATCTAATGTAAAGGGAGACTCTGATGGAGACATCTAATGTAAAGGTGGACTCTGATGGCGTCATATAATGTAAAGGGGGCTCTGATGGTGACATCTAATCTAAAGGGGGGCTCTGGTGGGGACATCGAATGTATAGGAGGACTCTGATAGTGACATCAAATGTAAAGGAGGGCTCTGATGGTGACATCTAATGTAATGGGGGGCTCTGATGGTGACATCTAATGTAAAGAAGGACTCTGATGGTGACTTCTAATGTAAAGGGAGGCTCTGATGGGGACATCTGATGTAAAGGGGGTTCTGATGGTGACATCTAATGTAAAGGAGGACTCTGATGGGGACATTCAATGTAAAGGGGGGCTCTGATGGTAAAAACTAATGTAAAGGGGGGCTCTTATGGTGACAACTAATGTAAAGAGGGGCTCTGATGGTGACATCTAAAGTGAATAGGGGCTCTGGTGGGGACATCCAATGTAAAGGAGGACTCTGATGGTGACATCTAATGTACAGGGGGCTCTGATGGTGACATCTAATGTAAAGGAGGACTCTGATGGTGGCATCTAACCTAAAAGGGGACTCTGAGGGGGACATCTAATGTAAAGGATGACTCTGATGGGGACATCTAATGTAAAGCAGGACGCTGATGGTGACATCTAATGTAAAGGAGGATTCTGATGATGACATCTAATGTAAAGGGGGGCTCTGATGAGGACAACTGATGTTAAGGGGATGCTCTAATGGGGACATCTAATGTAAAAGGGGACTCTGATCGTGACATCTGATGTAAAGGAGGACTCTGATGGGGACATCTAATGTAAAGGGGGACTCTGATAGGGACATCTGATGTAAAGGGGGACTCTGATGTAAAGGAGGACTCTGATGGGACACCTGATGTAAAGGGTGGCACCTGCTGTAAAGGGGGACTCTGATTGGGACACCTGATGTTCAAGGGGACTCTGATGAAGATACATGATGTATAGGGGGTTGCTGATGTGGACTCCTGTTGTAAAGGGGGACTCTGATTGGCACACCTGATGTAAAGGGGGCACCTGCTGTAAAGGGGGACTCGGATTGGGACACCTGTTGTATAGGGGGACATCTGATGAGGACACCTGATGTATAGGTGTCCTCATCAGATGTCCCAATGCTGATTGGGACATCTGATGTAAAAGGGGGCACTGATGAGGACACCTTATGTTAAGTGGTTTTATTTTCTTTTACATGAAATGTGGATGTAATTGGCCTATTGTACTGTCTACTAAATTTTGAGCACCAGCCATCACTGGTAATAATCAGTACATATTCATGCAGGTAGATAGATGCATGTGAATATGGGAAAAAGTTTAGGGTAGGTAATCCATATTCACTGATATGAAGCACTGTGTTGAACGGGCAGCCAGCTGTCAGAGTTAGAAGCAGTTTCTCTGTGGTTTAGAAATGAAGAAACAAGCAGCGCCACTCTAAGTGCAGTATTTAGTAAAGGTACACATTTTAATAAGGATTCACTCACATTGTAGAAGAGAATAAAAGCTTGTAAATAAGACCACGCAGTCTGCCAAGGTCCGAGTGAGAGGCTGTCATCTGCGGCGTTCCATGTTGCTGGGCGCGCCGGTGGATTCCGAGGCTCCGGGGTGGTGGGCAGGAGAGCAGTCAGCCTGGTGTTACTAAGGGTACGGAGAGGCAGCGGTGGGCGTAGTCAAAAGGCATGCGTTCCCCAGGCCTCCTGGTCGGTCATCCTAACTGGGGTTTTTTGGTGGAACACTGCAGATGACAGCCTCTCACCCAGACCCCGGCAGACTGCGTGGACTTATTTACAAGCTATTATTCTCTTCTACAATGTGAGTGAATCATTATTAAAATGTGTACCTTTACTAAATACTGCACTTAGAGTGGCGCTGCTTGTTTCTTCTTTTTTACCCACAGAGAAACTGCTTCTAGCTGACAGCTGGCTGCCTGTTCACCACAGTGCTTCATATCAGTGCATACGGATTACCTACCCTGAACTATGCACTACCCATCTACTTCAAAACGAAATACTTCTCCTCTCCCCACCACCTGCACAATAGAGATATTATTTCAGTGATCTGTTACTACTTAACCACAGTTACTATTTCCCAAATCTATGGAATATGAGTCATTGGTACTAGGTCTTTGTACACTCAATACACCAGTGGCTTTACGGAATAACTTTATATAATATTCCTCTGGGCCAAACTTAGTTGGTATGTTTTTACATGATGGATTAGTCAAGCTGTCCATAGCCCCTATTCACTACTGCTATTCTCCAGGGATTCTCCAAAGGCAACCAGCTAATGTTAACTGGTAGTCTATATTATGGTATGCCCTCAGGTGCAGCACGGGGTGTTTGTCCACGCACCCAACAGTTTGTAATGTTAAAAACATGAGCTGTTGCTTTCAGAGTCCCGTGGAAAAAGTTCTTCTGTGCTGTTTCACTGAAAACGAGGTTGGTTATTATCTGAAGCCATAGTAATGTCCTCATGGCAGCAGCAACAATCTGTGGATAGGAACATAAATAGGTTGGTCTTCCAGTTTAATTAAAACGAAAGCCCCAGACCACAATTTCTCCCTTCCTTCCCTTAAATTTTCCCCTCTCAGCTACACTTGGGGCTACCCACGCCTTGGTCCCTAATTGGGCAGAATACGTTCTCCCGTGTACCCACAGATGTTTTGGTATTATTATTATATGTCCTATTTGTTGCCCTTTTTCAGACATCGAATTTCTAAAGGTACTATGGTAACACAATATTCTCCCAGTGCATCTTTTTTCACTTCTGTATCCCACTCACACCATTCAGTCAACTCTGGAATGAACTGCAAATCACATGTGGGATATAACTGCAGAATGTCAGTGGGTACTGATAAGTGAGAGTCAGAGCTAGGATTCACTTCCCCCTCACCCCCTCCTATTTCCACATCCTAGAGCATTGTAACTGATATGAATTGAGTCATGGAAATTGTTGGACCTTTAGTAGTTACAGTCACTACCCATCCTCCTGCACTTTCAGCACCGTTTCCCAACATTCGCTCCATAGGAGTGCTCGGTCCTACTAATCTATTGTTCAGAATGTACACTGCTTCTTGTACCATCTTATCTCATCCCCTGAGTGTTTGTGTGTGTGTGTACATTCGTTTTCATATTTGCTCTTTAAGCAAACCATTCATTCTCTCAATCAAACCTGCTGCTTGTGGATGATAGGGGATGTGAAACACCCAGTGTACACCATGGTCCTCCACCCATTGTTTAATGGCTTGCCCTGTAAAATGTGTGCCATTGTCTGACTGGATTTCTTGAGGCACTCCGTAATGCTGTGTCAGTAATTGCATACATTTTAAGGTGGTCTTCTGATCAGCATGTTTAGTAGCATAAATTTGCAAAAGTCCACTATATGTGTCCATGGCCGTGACACAATATTTCATACCACCTCTTCTGAGTTAGTGGTATGCCTTTGTTCTGGGCCCATTGCCATGTGTTTTGTGCACCTCTGTGTCCAGATTGACTGTGTGCCCATTTTCCAAAGATTTCCAGAAAAGTGTCATTCTCTTGGTTAGCAACAGACACTTGTGCTAGGTCACCAACCGTGTCATTGTTAAGCTCCCTGCTATGGGCGTTGACTAGGGATGAGCTTCGAGTTCGAGTCGAACTCATGTTCGACTCGAACATTGGCTGTTCGCAAGTTCGCCGAACAGCGAACAATTTGGGGTGTTCGCGGCAAATTCGAATGCCGCGGAACACCCTTTAAAAGTCTATGGGAGAAATCAAAAGTGCTAATTTTAAAGGCTAATATGCAAGTTATTGTCATAAAAAGTGTTTGGGGACCTGGGTCCTGCCCCAGGGGACATGGATCAATGCAAAAAAAGTTTTAAAAACGGCCGTTTTTTCAGGAGCAGTGATTTTAATAATGCTTAAAGTCAAACAATAAAAGTGTAATATCCCTTTAAATTTCATACCTGGGGGGTGTCTATAGTATGCCTGTAAAGGGGCGCATGTTTCCTGTGTTTAGAACAGTCTGACAGCAAAATTACGTTTTGAAGGAAAAAACTCATTTAAAACTACCCGCGGCTATTGCATTGCCGACAATACACATAGAAGTTCATTGATAAAAACGGCATGGGAATTCCCCAAAGGGGAACCCCGAACCAAAATTTAAAAAAAAAATGACGTGGGAGTCCCCCTAAATTCCATACCAGGCCCTTCAGGTCTGGTATGGATATTAAGGGGAACCCCGGCCAAAATGTAAAAAAAAAATGACGTGGGGTTCCCCCTAAATTCCATACCAGACCCTTATCCGAGCACGCAACCTGGCAGGCCGCAGGAAAAGAGGGGGGGACGAGAGTGCGGCCCCCCCTCCTGAACCGTACCAGGCCACATGCCCTCAACATTGGGAGGGTGCTTTGGGGTAGCCCCCCAAAACACCTTGTCCCCATGTTGATGAGGACAAGGGCCTCATCCCCACAACCCTGGCCGGTACGAAATTTAAAGGGATATTACACTTTTATTGTTTGACTTTAAGCATTATTAAAATCACTGCTCCTGAAAAAACTGCCGTTTTTAAAACTTTTTTTTGCATTGATCCATGTCCCCTGGGGCAGGACCCAGGTCCCCAAACACTTTTTATGACAATAATTCGCATATTAGCCTTTAAAATTAGCACTTTTTATTATTCATGTTCGTGTCCCATAGACTTTAACGGTGTTCGCGTGTTCGAACGAACTTTTTTCCTGTTTGCATGTTCTGGTGCGAACCGAACAGGGGGGTGTTCGGCTCATCCCTAGCGTTGACATGTCTGATTTGAATAATTCGATTGTGACCTTCTTGCCACAAAAACTCCCAGATTTGAGGCCCACCCCACAGTTCTTTTCCATTCACTTGCCAGTTGTGTTTCCATGCTCTGAGCCAAGTGCGGTCACTGACTGTTGCTTTATTGTTGCTTCCACATGTTGTAAGGTGGTGTAGGCAGCAAGTAACTGCTTCTCAAAAGGGTTGTACTTTCTCTGTACAGCAGTGAACTGTTTGAACCAGAATCCCAATGGCATCTTCCAATCCCTTGGATTTAGGCCTTTCTGCTACAGACCCCATGACATTCCATGTTCAGTTGCAGTCACATCTGTGGTCTGTGTTGTCCTTGCCAATATATTGCCACTGATACATATGGGCGGGGATCCTCTGGTTTCAGCATGTTAACTTGAACAAGTGGCACAGAGGATCCGCCCTCCTGTCACTCCAGTGGAGTGGGCACTTCTCATCCTTGGCTTCCAAATTTCTTTTTGTGTTTCATTAACTCTTCTGCTGCCACCCCATAAGGGTTTCTCTCCACATGAGGGACAGAAGGAAAGACTGGGACATCCTCCACATCACTGGTTGCCACCCTCTTAGGCAAGCTATATTTTAATTTCCCTTGTGATTTTAAATCTTTCCAATGGTTTAAAAGACTACCTGTTGAGATGCCATCAATACTCTGCAAAAGATCTAAAAATAACTGCTTTCATGTAATCTTCAATCTCCCTACTGGATTTTTCTCCTCCACATTCCTTTGTTTAACCCGGTCTCCGAACCTCTCCAATTCTCTTAATTGTCCCAGTAAAGCAGATGCCTCATAAACCTTCTCCTTCTTCGCATCAATAGCACTCAACATTGTAAACAATAGAGCTTTTAAGTGTGAAGGGGCACCAGCAAGCTACTTATTGCTCATATGGGCAGTGAACAAAGCCATATCAGGTCCTGTCCAATTATCATGCACAGTAGGAGTTTCTACCAAAGGATCTGCAATTAATCCACTTGCACACCCATACTCTCGCAGCCTGTGAATTCCTTCCCCTACTGTACGCCAAGGAGTTAAATCCATAAGTTCTGTAGGAGTGTATAGGGAGAATACAACAGTAGTGTCTCTAGTGCTGTGCAGATAAAGTCTTACTCTGGGGTCTTTAGCAATGCTGCCCAACCCCACTGCCTCTCCCATATCAGCAAGCTTTCACTAGGTCTCTGTGCAAACTTTTCTCTTAATTCTGTCAGCTCCCCTGCTGTGTAAGACCTTGTCTCTTCTGTATATTAGTTTTCAGCAGCCTGTGCTGCGTGTGATGTCTCTTCAGATGAAAGAGCATTACTACCACTTGTACTAGCTCATTCAGTTACCTCTCTTCTTTGTCTAGTTGTAACAATAGGACAAGCCTTGCCTTCTCCTAACTCATCAACAATTTCTATCTCTTTATCTGTGTCTGATCCTGACCAGTACGCTAATTCCTCCCAGCGCCTTCTGGTAAGCAGAGTGCATACTCTCACTGGAGCATTTTTTCCCGGTAATCTACTACCTTTCTTTCAATGCTGCTTATTCACAGTTCTCATTAAAAACCAGTGGGAGATGCTAAATTAGGGGCACAGCAAGCATGAATTTCAAAGTGTTTTTTCTTTTTTGAAGCACATGATTAGAGTCTGAGGCTTTAATTGGCTTCAAAAAAGGGTAGGCTCGGGGCGCAGAGCACTGTGCCCTAAGCCCACCCAGTTGTGTGACATTAGCGAATTAATATTAGCTAATGTCTCTATAAAGAAAAGAAACAGAGGGCGCACCAGCCTAGCACATTATCTTTGCAACAATTTATTATTTAAAAGGATGCGTAAAATATATTCACAAATAAATAAATTAAGTCAAGCAGAATATATTCCACCAGATATTCCACCCAGCAAGATTGAGTGCCAATCGTGAAATCGTGGAATGAGTCCAAAAACTGACGCGTTTTGAGGGATGTCCTCTCTGAAGAAGAGGGGACATCTTCTGTCTTTTTGCTCTCACTCATACTGGTCACTGGAAGTTCAACATGGCACCTCATGCCACAGGAAAAGATACAATAAAATATTTACAAAAATGTGAGGAGTGTACTCACTTTTGTGAGATACTTTAACTCTAGACCTCTAAATTAAAACATTATTATTATTTTTTTTTTGCTCTTAAAATTTGTAATTGCAATTTTCTTAACCTTCTACTTGACTATCTACTTGACTATCTGTTCAGATTCCTCAGGAGAGGAAATTTTGGTACCATTAAATACATGTAATTTAGTAGTGACATCACGTTTCCCACATATAATTCCAATTAAACAGTACCTTTGGAATGGGCTTAATAATATGTGCCCAAAACATTCCATAAACTTACCATTAGTTGTTGAAAATCTCTCACCAACCAAACCAAAGAATTAACATGTAATAAATACAGTATACTGTAAATATTTGATCACATTGAAGTTCTTTCTTTTCCCTAATATACAACATTTCCCTATTATACAAACCTGTTTTATAACCATGAGCTCTATTATTTAAAACCATTGATTTCCAGGCAACTTGTCTGGAAACAAAATGTATTTTTAATCCTAACGTAGGTGTCCCTCCTCAAAGCAATAATGGGACACATAAAAAATGGCATCTTCCCTTTTCTTTCTTTAAATTAAGAGATGCTGCCTTGCTCTAAAAAGATTTCTTGTCTTCCTATCAACATTCCTTAATCTGTAAAGAAGGTCCAGGTACTAGGCAAATATCTACATCCTCTTGTACATGTAAGTAACCCGAATCCACTAAGGTTTGGGGTTCAGGATGTGCCACTTTATCAAGAACCTTGAGGTGTGGCATTAATTGTCCCCTGATACTCTATTATCTTGAACAGCTTTTGGCATTTTCAGCTGAAGAGGGAAATATTTTGTATTTTAATACTTCCTGAATTCTCAACCTCTTTTTAAATCATTAAAAACATACCGTAAATAAATATTATCAACCCTTGTTTAGAACTCACAGCCATGGGTTGAGCCTTCTGTTTTATAACTAAATGACTTTATTTTCTCTGTAATCTCAGAATCTTTTTTCTCGTGTCTGTTTCTGTTTCTTACTACAAATTTTGTTTAACCTAACAATACAATGTAAGGCTGGTTTTCATTGCAAAAAAAAAAAACACTTCCTCTTTATTCATCCTTTAAGCAGAAAACAAATTATGCAAACAAACGCACAAACCTTTGTATCTTTGACAGTGCAACTATCCTACGCGCAGGAAAACTGGCACTAAAATATCGCCATGAAAACTTTTCAACTACGGCTTAAAGTTGCACATCCAAAAATACTCCTCGAGACCATTCCATGCCTTCACCCTTAAGATGGTCATTAAGAGACACATTAATACATCTGCTTAACAATTGCTATTTGCAAGTGTAATAAGCACTTACACTCTATATACAAATATATTCGTCAAGGGGGTGAGAGGGAGACCTCTGGGATCCGTTACTTTTACCTGACTAGGCTTTAAATTCTCCATGAGCTCCACAGCTCTGGATAACCTGACACTTTTGCCCATTTGACAGAGTGTCTGAAGCAACCAGCATGGACAATATGCATCTAGGGGCAGCTTGCTGGCCAGCCCTTCTGAAGCAACCGGCACTCAAATGCATCTGGGTATGTATCTGAGGAACCTGCAGTGTCCGGTCCTCCTCCTGAGCAACCAGAGATGACATATGCACTTTGGCAGCTGCCATCCGGTCCTCTTTATAACCCTTAACCCACTTTGAGTCCGTAATAGCAGGGAAGCCAAAAAAGTGGCCTCTACCTATCCCACTTTAACTGACACCACTGAACTGTAGGGGTTAAATTCTATCATCGGTCTCCATCTTACCTTGCCTTGGCTCAGGGCCCTGGAAGTTCTGCTTAAATCAGACACAGACACACAATGGAATGAAGAGCAGAGACTTATTTATTTTGGGTTGTACAAGATCTTAAGTACATACGATGAGATGGGTGTTATTATTTTTTTTCCACCAATAAGGGGTACATGTTTGGATTACATATTTCCTTTATAACAAGGGAGAAGACCTCCTTATTAATTTAACCAATCATAGAGATACACATATTAGAACATATTAATTATTCATGACTCATAGAATAGTCTTAAGCTCACATTTTCAGACAGCTTCCTTTAGCTGTTTCACTACTAGGCTATTCTTGATTTTATAAGTTCCTCATTTAAGTTTCATTTTTACTAATACATATTTTCAAATATTCTTAGAATAAACAAATTTGCTTAGAACAAACATCTTCAAAACAGACCCTTAAGTAGCACTCTACAGCCTGAAATAACATTCATCATTATATTAAACAACCATTTAACCCTTCAAAAGGGGTTTATTCAATAAAACGAGTTAACAAACTGCTTGTCCAGGGTGATGTAATCCTTGATTCAAGATCCGGTTTTGGACATATTTTTTCCAATGCGTTTCGAGGGCTGATCTGCTTTATCAGGGCCTGAGATCTTGTCAAATACTGTAACCACATGTACAAGATATGACAATCAATGTTTCATGTAGCAAAATCACAAATTAATTTCTTTACACACAGCATCATCTTTTGTTATCAGAAAAAAATGTACATATATTTTCTACATTCATTGCGACATTCCAGATAGCGGGGAAAATTATATTTCATGGTACAAATCGATATATTTTGAAAGGTATGTATTGCAAAAAGATCAGCAGACTGGTTGGTGAGTTGAGCTATGGAATGTTCTGTGTTTGTCTTTTATGCGTTTGCTGGGAAGGCCATTTATAGCAGGGGGCAGGGGCAATTTGTTTGTTTTTGGTGTAAATATCACCTTTGCTGCCACTGTGCTACGTGCTGGGTGTCCAATGTGCTCCTGTTCCTTTAAGGTGGATTGGGCTGCCTCCAGGCCCACCTGCCCCTCATCTATCCATTGAATGCAAGTGCTCCCACTGTGGAGACGCTCATAAATTCAGTAGCGTTTAGAACTGCAAGTATACACAGGGTGCCATGAAGAGGCCTTGCAGCTTACGCATGCGTTTGCAAATGCGTGCTAACTAAACCCCTGTTTTTAACGCAGACGGTTGGACAGGTTAATTTTGTTGGTCAGCAGACTGTAGGAGAAGGAAATTGCTGCTCCAGTTGAGCGATGGGACCAAATAAGCTGGTGAATGGACTCCTCCCAAGGGTACTAGCCTTGGCTTGCTGGCCGTGCACTAGGATAAGAAGAAATGGATGGCTGCACTCCGAGGTATGATAAGTCTCATTAATGTAAAAACCGTAACATAAATGACCACAGGACAAGAAAGCAGGTACAGGTAGACACGTTTGACACAGCGACGCTGCACTTATTCATTTCCCTGACATGTTCCACTGACATCCCTTAAGTAGGGCTCCACCCTCATGTAAAACACAGGTGAGGATGACGTCAGCGGAGCATCTGTAACCACTTCCAGCTATACACCTTATGCAGCGTACACACGGTCGGACTTTCCGAGGCACTTTTGACAGACTTCCGCCGGACTTGCCTACACACGACCGGACTACGGACGGCCTTGCCTACACACGATCGGGCTTTCCGGTGGACCTATTTCCTGACGGAGTTACGGCGGACTTTCTAAGTGAACGGACTTGCCCACACATGAACAAGTCCGTTCATTTTGAACGTTACTCGGGTACGACTGGACTAGAAAAGGAAGTCAATCTCGCCGATAAAAGTGGCGAGATTGACACCTTGCGAGCCCCGTCGCGGAGCATACCAGGCCCTTAGGTCTGGTCTGGATTTTAAGGGGAACCCTCTACACAGAATAAATGGCGTGGGGTCCCCCCAAAATCCATACCAGACCCCTAACTGAGCACGCAGCCCGGCCAGTCAGAAAAGGGGGTGGGGACGAGCGAGCACACCCCCTCCTGCACCGTACCAGGCTGCATGCCCTCAACATGAGGGGGTGGGGGCTTTGGGGGAGGGGGGCCCTACGGGCCCCCCAAAGCACCTTGTCCCCATGTTGATGAGGACAAAGGAATCTTCCCGACAACCCTGGCCGTTGGTTGTCGAGGTCTGCGGGCGGGGGGCTTTAATAAGGGAGCCCCCAGATCCTGGCACCCCACCCTATGTGAATGAGTATGGGGTACATCGTACTCCTACCCATTCACTTAGGGAAAAAGTGTCAATAAAAAGAAAACACACTAGACAGATTTTTTAAGTAATTTATTAGACAGCTCCGGGGGTCTTCTTCCGACTTTGGGGGTCTCTCCGGCATCTTCTCCCGATGTCTGGTTCTTCTTCGCTCTCTCCGGCATCTTCTCCCGATGTCCGGTTCTTCTCCACTCTCTCCGGCCTCTTCTCCTGATGTTCGGTTCTTTTCCCGGTGTTCAGCCTCTTCTCCCGCTCTCCGGTTCTTCTGCCGGGCTCCTCCGCTATCTTCTGCTCTTTTGCCGCTCTTTTGCTAGTGGTGGCCCGGTCTTCTTCGTCGTCTTCTCCCCTCTTCTCTTCTTCCGATGTTGACACAACGCTCTCTCCCGCTGTAATGCTGTGTGAAGCTCTCCGGAATGACTTATATAGGCGGTGACCCCGCCCCCTTATGACATCACAGTCCCGCGGCATGCTGGGACTGTGATGTCGTAAGGGGCATGGTAACTGGGTGATGTTGACCATGCCCCCTTATGACCTTACAGTCCCAGCATGTCCAGGGACTGTGACGTTATAAGGGGACGGGGTCATCGCCTATAAAAGTCATTGCGCACCGCTCACACACCATTACAGCGGGAGAGAGCGCTGTAATGTTTTTTCAGTGAGCGCAAGATGCAGTACCCTGCCCTTGCATCGTATCTGGTCCGTCGGACCAGCATACAGACGAACAGCTTTCCGTTAGGAACTGAGTCCGGCGGAGTTACGACGTAAAGATTTGAAGCAGGCTTCAAATCTAAAGTCCGTTGGATTTCCGACCAAAACGGTCCATCGGAAGTCCGATGCAGACCACACACGGTCGGATTGTCCGCCGGATTCAGTCCATCGGCCAGTCCGGTCGGAAAGTCCACCTGTGTGTACACGGCATTATAGATCAATCAGTACTTCATTACTGCATGCTGAGAATAGTAACACAAAAAAACACAGACAAGCACAGACGTTGCAGCCAGTCAAGATACTGGCTACATGAGTGCTGTATATAAATTATAAAGGTAGAAGGACACATATGGAAAAAGAAAGCAATTGTAAAATGAAATAAAATGTTGAATACATAAAATTTAAATAACTCATTGAAAACTGCAAAGAAAATGTGTCAACACAAAATTATTATAAGACGGAAAAGATTAATAAAAAACAAAAAAATAGAAAAACACGCATACACACAAAATATCCCTCAATTACTAGTTTGTAATGAATAGATTTGCAGCCTATATGTGTGTTGAAACAAAACTTTGTCTATATAGACATGTGTACATATCAAATGTAAAAATATATGTTAATTTACTTTAATCTAAATACTGGGAGAAACCGGATCTATCATGGAGCTAGGTATCTGTTTAAGAAACATGCATGAGGAAGAAATGCAAAAAGATATATTTTTACACAAAACATGTGCATGACGATGCATAAAAATTGCAACAAAAATTGCATAAAAAAGAAAAAAACAAAAAAAAGGTTGACCACAGAAGAGTTCGCAAAAAACGTCTGTGCTTGTCTGTGTTTTTTGTGTTACTATTCTCAGCATGCAGTAATGAAGTCCTGATTGATCTAATAAGGTGTATAGCTGGGAGTGGTTTCAGATGCTCCGCTGATGTCATCCTCACCTGTGTTTTACATGAGGGTGGAGTCCTATTTAAGGGATGTCAGTGGAACATGTCAGGGTAATGAATAAGCGCAGCGTCCAGTGTTACAAACCCACCAGATTGAAATTTACTGACAAAACACCCACAATTTACTGGCACAGCCACGTTTTTACTGGCATTTCCAAAAGTTACAAAATTACAGTTTTAAGTGCAAATGAGAGTATTTAGGCTACAAATAAATACAATATGCAATTAGCAATATGATTTAAAGTAGATAAGGCAAAAAACATATTTCTTATTTTATTTTCCATATAGCAAGTAAGTAGCTCAGGGACAGGATTCAGGAGGGCAAGAAATTAGAATGGGCGCACACGCATATAAAATTGACTCTCACAGTGACACTGACAGCAGTGTGCAGCAGCACAGATGATGATGACATCTCACTGACACGCCCACATGACAGTCTCTCTCCAAGCCAAGCGATCCCTCCAGTCCACTCCAGTCTAAACAGCACTGACGGTCCCGGTCCCAGCTTGCCTTGCTCCAATACCGCAGACCTGCACACGAGGCTCTGGCCGCTCTGCTTGGCTCCATTGCACCATGACGTCACACGACATGCTCAGGCACCGCCTCTGCCAGAGCCGCCTGATCACACTGTAGCAGGCACTGGGATGGTCTCAGCCAACTCCGAACCAAGCCAAGCGTCAGAGCCATATTCTATACTGGTAACCTTTTACTTTTACTGGCATTTACTGGCAGGAGAAAATTGCCTGTTTTTTACTGGCTGCCAGTAAAAATACTGACTGCTGGCAACACTGGCATCGTTGCTGTGTGAAATGTGTCTACCTGCACCTGCTTTCTTGTCCTGTGGTGTAATTTATGTTACGGATTTTACATTAACCACTTCAGCCCCGGAAGGATTTACCCGCTTCCTGACCAGAGCACTTTTTCCAATTTGGCACTGCGTCGCTTTAACTGCTAATTGCGCAGTCATGCAATGCTGTACCCAAACGACATTTTTGCGTCCTTTTCTTCCCACAAATAGAGCTTTCTTTTGATGGTATTTGATCACCTCTGACGTTTTTATTTTTTGCGCTATAAACGGAAAAAGACCAAAAATTTTGAAAAAAAATGATATTTTCTACTTTTTGTTATAAAAAAAATCCAATAAACTCAATTTTAGTCATACATTTAGGCCAAAATGTATTCGGCCACATGTCTTTGGTAAAAAAAATGTCAATAAGCGTATATTTATTGGTTTGCGCAAAAGTTATAGCGTCTACAAACTAGGGTACATTTTCTGGAATTTACACAGCTTTTAGTTTATGACTGCCTATCTCATTTCTTGAGGTGCTAAAATGGCAGGGCAGTACAAACCCCCCCAAATGACCCCATTTTGGAAAGTAGATACCCCAAGGAAATTGCTGAGATGCATGTTGAGCCCATCGAATATTCATTTTTTTGTCCCAAGTGATTGAATAATGACAAAAAAAAATATTATGATATATTGCTCACACAGGCCATGGGCAAATGTGGAATTGCACCCCAAAATACATTTAGCTGCTTCTCCTGAGTATGGTAATACCACATGTGTGGGACTTTTTGGGAGCCTAGCCGCGTACGGGGCCCCGAAAACCAAGCACCGCCTTCAGGATTCCTAAGGGCGTACATTTTTGATTTCACTCCTCACTACCTATCACAGTTTGAAGGCCATAAAATGCCCAGATGGCACAAACCCCCCCCCCAAATGGCCCCATTTTGGAAAGTAGACACCCCAAGCTATTTGCTGAGAGGCATGTTGAGTCCATGGAATATTATATTTTGACACAAGTTGCGGGAAAATGACAAACTTTTTTTTTTCTTTTTTTTTGCACAAAGTTGTCACTAAATGATATATTGCTCAAACATGCCATGGGCATATGTGGAATTACACCCCAAAATACATTCTGCTGCTTCTCCTGAGTATGGGGATACCACATGTGTGGGACTTTTTGGGAGCCTAGCTGCGTACGGGGCCCCGAAAACCAATCACCGCCTTCAGGATTTCTAAGGGTGTAAATTGTTGATTTCACTCTTCACTGCCTATCACAGTTTCGGAGGCCATGGAATTCCCAGGTGGCACAACCCCCCCCCCAAATTACCCCATTTTGGAAAGTAGACACCCCAAGCTATTTGCTGAGAGGCATGTTGAGTCCATGGAATATTTTATATTTTGACACAAGTTGCGGGAAAATTACAAACTTTTTTTTTTTTTTTTGCACAAAGTTGTCACTAAATGATATATTGCTCAAATATGCCATGGGCATATGTGGGATTACACCCCAAAATACATTCTGCTGCTTCTCCTGAGTATGGGGATACCACATGTGTGGGACTTTTTGGGAGCCTAGCTTCATACGGGACCCCAAAAACCAATCACCGCCTTCAGGATTTCTAAGGGCGTAAATTTTTGATTCACTCCTCACTACCTATCACAGTTTTGAAGGCCATAAAATGCCAAGATAGCACAAACCCCCCCAAATGACCCCATTTTGGAAAGTGGACACCCCAAGCTATTTGCTGAGAGGCATGGTGAGTATTATGCAGCTCTCATTTGTTTTTGAAAATGAAGAAAGACAAGAATTTTTTTTTTTCTATTTTCAAAACTTTGTGAAAAAAAGTGAGGTCTGCAAAATACTCACTATACCTCTCAGCAAATAGCTTTGGGTGTCTACTTTTCAAAATAGTGTAATTTGGGGGGGGGGGGGGGGTTGTGCCACCTGGGCATTCCATGGCCTCCAAAACTGTGATAGGCAGTGAAGAGTGAAATCAAAAATTTACGCCCTTAGAAAGCCTAAAGGCGGTGCTTGGTTTTTCGGGGTCCCGTACGCGGCTAGGCTCCCAAAAAGTCTCACACATGTGGTATCCCTGTACTCAGGAGAAGCAACAGAATGTATTTTGGGGTGTAATTTCACATATTCCCATGGCATGGTTGAGCAATATATCATTTAGTGACAACTTTGTGCAAAAAAAAAAATTGTCTTTTTCCCGCAACTTGTGTCACAATATAAAATATACCATGGACTCGACATGCCTCTCAGCAAATAGCTTGGGGTGTCTACTTTCCAAAATGGGGTCATTGGGGGGGGTGTTTGGACTGTCCTGGCATTTTATGCACAACATTTAGAAGCTTATGTCACACATCACCCACTCTTCTGACCACTTGAAGACAAAGCCCTTTCTGACACTTTTTGTTTACATGAAAAAATTATTTTTTTTTGCAAGAAAATTACTTTGAACCCCCAAACATTATATTTTTTTAAAGCAAATGCCCTACAGATTAAAATGGTGGGTGTTTTTTTTTTTTTTTTTCACACAGTATTTGCGCAGCGATTTTTCAAACGCTTTTTTGGGGAAAAAACACACTTTTTTAAATTTTAATGCACTAAAATACACTATATTGCCCAAATGTTTGATGTAATAAAAAAGATGATCTTAGGCTGAGTACATAGATACCAAACATGACATGCTTTAAAATTGCGCACAAACGTGCAGTGGCGACAAACTAAATACATTTTTAAAAGCCTTTAAAAGCCTTTACAGGTTACCACTTTAGATTTACAGAGGAGGTCTACTGCTAAAATTACTGCCCTCGATCTGACCTTCGCGGTGATACCTCACATGCATGGTGCAATTGCTGTTTACATTTGACGCCAGACCGACGCTTGCGTTCGCCTTTGTGTGAGAGCAGGTGGGGACAGGGGTGCTTTTTTTTTTTTTTCTTAATTTTTTTTTGTTTTTTTTTATCTTATTTTTAAACTGTTCCGTTCATTTTTTTATTTTTTTTAATCATTTTTATTGTTATCTCAGGGAATGTAAATATCCCCTATGATAGCAATAGGTAGTGACACGTACTCTTTTTTGAAAAAATTGGGGTCATTTAGAACCTAGATCTCTCCTCTGTCCTCAAAGCATCTGACCACACCAAGATCGGTGTGATAAAATGCTTTCCCTATTTCCCAACGGCGCTGTTTACATCCGGCGAAATCTAAGTCATGAAATGCTCGTAGCTTCCGGTTTCTTAGGCCATAGAAATGATTGGAGCCAGCCTGTGGGCTGTATGAAAAAAAGATATTGATCGGTGGGTATGCCCACCATTAGAATACCTCCCTTCATCCACCCACTTCTAATGATGGGCATACATGCACTGTTTATATATGCCGAAGCATGGGGGCATCCTCCCGCAAAAGGTAGGAGCAAATCGCTCCTCCACCCACTGCTGCCCCCATGCTTCGGCATATATGCTGAAGTATGTAACTGTGGTGGTGAAATCACCTCCGACAGCGCTGGAGTCACGGCTTTATGTATCGTGGGAGCAAACGCTGTTGCTGTCAAGATAAATAAATCCGCTCTGCAGCTGAATGGCATACCTGAAAACAAAAAAATGGTTACCAAACATGATAAAAACATAACAACAATAAAACATTGCAGAATAGAATACAGTAAAAAAGAGCAGAACAATAGAGAGAGAATAGAGAGAGAGAACAATAAAACGACAACTATTTTTGGTTTTTATTATTTTATATATTTTTTTGTGGTTTTTTTTTTTACTTTTTTTTGTTTTTTGTTTTTTACACTTTTTTTTGTAACTTTAACTTTTATAACTGGTACCAGGTTTGGGTCTCAAAATGCGATGGCATCTTGGGAGACCCTGTGAAAGTGTGTCCTAGTCTGTGCAGTGCTGTACTCTACGCTAATACTCAACTAGTGTATGGTAGCGTTCAAAACATTCACCAATGCAAAGACCAGGATTGTCAGGACAGAAGGAACAATAATACCGGGTGTCACGCCTAAATCCACGCTTGCTGCAGACACAACATCTTTTTTGGGGGGCTCGTTGGGTAGGGGTACTTGGGATGACATAAAGAAAATGCCTCTCATGCAGCCGGCTTACTGCATTTGGTTGGGAAAGGTGAGGTGGAGCACCATCTGGAAACAGAAGGGCTCTGACGATCTCTTCCTGGAATTTAAGGAAGGATCCAGTCCATCCTGAAGCTCTGTATAGCACATAAGCGTTCAGCAAAGCCAATTGAAATAAATAAACAGACACTTTTTTGTACCAGCGTCTGGCCTTACGGGCAACTAGGTAAGGCGCCAACAACTGGTCGTTGAGGTCCACCCCTCCCATATTTTGGTTATATTCGTGGACACAGAGGGGTTTCTCCACAACACCAGTCGCCGTAGTAATTTGGACCATCGTGTCTGCATGAAGGGAGGTAAGAACGAAAACATTCTTTTTATCCCTCCACTTCATAGCAAATTATTACACTGCAAGCAGGCTCTCTCCCCCAGCCTAAGACGGGAATCTACAAGCCGCCGGGGAAAGCCCTGGCGATTAGGTCGCACGGTGCCACATGCTCCAATCTGATGATCAAAAAGGTGACTAAAAAGTGGCACGCTCGTGTAATAATTGTCCACGTACAAGTGGTACCCCTTTCCGAATAAGGGTGACACCAAGTCCCACACTATCTTGCCAGCACTTCCTATGTAGTCAGGGCAGTTTGTCGGCTCTACGTGACTATCTTTGCCCTCGTAAACCATAAAACTACATGTATAGCCTGTGGCCCTGTCACAGAGCTTATACATCTTGACCCCGTATCTGGCACGCTTGCTGGGAAGGTACTGTTTGAATGACAAGCTGCCAGAAAATTTAATCAGGGATTCATCAATGCAGACAACTTGATGGGGAGTAAACAAGTCTGCAAAACGTTGGTTGAAGTGGTTTACGAGGGGCCGAATTTTGTAGAGCCGATCGTATTCAGGGTCTCCACGAGGACTACAGAGTTCATTGTTGTTGAAGTGCATGAACCGCAAAATCTGCTCGTATCGTGCCCTGGTCATGGAGGCAGAGAACAAGGGCATATGGTGAATTGGGTCAGTGGACCAATATGACCGCAACTCACTCTTTTTAGTTATGCCCATGTTGAGGGAAAGGCCCAGAAAAAGCTTCAATTCGGAGACCGTAATTGGTCTCCAATCTCTGGCAAGGGAGGACTGGGAAATAGTGGCGATGTGTTGACCAGCGTATAAATTGCTTTGGTCCGCAATAGATCTATAGAGATCTTAAGTGAAAAACAGCGAATAAAAATCCAGTGACATAAAATCAACTGTTTCCACCTGAATTCCGGGTTGGCCAGTGAATGGGGGAAGTACGGGTGCTGCAGAGGTGGTGGGTTCCCAATTCGGATTGGCAAATGCAGCAGAAAGGGCACTATGGGCACGACGGGCCTGTGTCGTCTTCTTGGTGGACACTACTTGTGCTTGCCACCTCACCAGCTTGAACTGCACTTATGGGACTCGCCACGTCACCACGTGATACTGCAGTGCTGGATGTACGACCAGGGTGTACTAGGCCGCTGGTGCTTGCCAGTTCACCAGAACGAATAGCGGCGCTAGTACTTCTTTGCTCCATACAAGAGCCCTGCGGTTCTTGCACTTCAAGGACAGAAGAAGAAGATTGGGGTCTGGTACGCCTGACCTTGGCAGGGACCACAACTCCATCGTCAGAGCTATCGTCGTCTACAGGATCGTATTCTGAGCCTGAATCTGACAGATGAGTGACTTCCTCTTCACTATCTGTCATGCTCAGAAATGTGTAGGCCTCTTCACTAGTGTACCTTCAATTTGCCATTTTGGGCTCTAAATTTAGGGGTACACTAGTGAGACTCACAGGCAAAAAAGCTCCTGACTGTTAGCGACTGATTCAAAACGCTGTTAGCAATCGCAGGGATCAGGCCTGACTCTGCAAACGCTGCAGTTATGTGTGCTTAGTGTTTTGTAAGTGTCAGTGATCGATCGATACTGCACTTGGGTGGGCTGGGCAGGGCTGGGCCGAGGGGCAAAACGCAGGTGCTATCAGGTATCTGGGCTGATACTGCTAACACTGTTTTTGGGAACCCTAAACTGCTGGGGACGCTAGTATAGATCTGATCGGATCAGATATCGATCCGCTCAGATACTATAGCACTAAGGGAGGTGTATGCTGCGTGCGTGGGTGTTAGCGGTACTGGCGCTAAACTGACGCTGCCTGGGGCGACGCAGACCTTATCTGACCCTAAAAACGTAACTTATATCACCGCCGGGCAATTAGGGGGTTAAACCTTTATTAGGTAATAAAGGCGGGTGCCCTAAAACTATAACAAACTATAATAAACAAACTAACTAACCAGCATCACCCGTAACAGTGATACGGTGATCACTGGTGAAAGGGTTAACTAGGGGGCAATCAGGGGGTTAAAACCTTTAGTAGGTAGTATATGGGGGTCCCTGTTGCTATAAAATGCTGACGGCGAACCTATATACTTACCTCCCTAACTAGCGTCACCTGTGTCACTAATACAGCGATCAGAAAAATGACTGGCGACGGGGGGTGATCACGGGGTTAACCTTTATTAGGGGGGGTTAGGGGGGTACCCTAGACCTAAAGGGGGGTACCTCAGACCTAAAGAGGGCTAACCCTAACTGCCCTAACACTTATAACTGTCACAAAATGACACCAATGCAAAAAAAAAAAACTGCTATTGGTGTCACTGTGACAGGGGGTACAGGGGGGTGATCGGGGGGTGATGGGGGGTGAAAAGTGTGCCTAGTGTGTTCTACTGAAAGTGTAGTGTTGGTGCAACTCACATTGATGTCTTCTCTCCTCGGCGCCGGAACGAAAAGACCGGCTCGAGGCGAGATGACATCACTTCCTCTGCCGCTGTTTACATTACAGCAGCAGAGGAAGAATTTCATTAGTGGGGAGCGATCGCGAGGGGGTGGCAACGAATGAGTGGCCTCCCCCTCAGCCTGTATAGCTTCCCCACTGATGCCGACAGCCTCGGGCACCGGGGGGGCGCGATGCGCCCCCAGCCCGTGGGAGGCAGATCACGTACCAGGTACGTTATTTTGCCTGCCCGTGCCATTCTGTCATAGTATATCTGCGTTAGGCGGTCGGCAAGTGGTTAAAGAGTTTTATCATACCTCGGAGTGTAGACATCCATTTCTTCTTATCCTGCAGACTGGTTGGTGAGTTGAGCTATGAATTGTTCTGTGTTTGTCATATATCGCAAAATTACCTATATAGTATTATATCAGAGGGTGGTGGCACGTAGCCTGGGGAGCCCGTGGGGAATATCTCCAAAACCCCAAAAAGGAAACACTCACATAGGAGCAAGGAAGATACCATATATCTGGATGTTGGAAATATATACTGTGGTATTATAGTGCACCACATGAGGGCATAGAAATTTTTTAGATTCTTCCATCCAATGTATGGTAACATTCAATAATTTACTCGGTTGGATAGGTATTTGTCTCTATATGTATATATGTGTATACGTGTAATGCCATTCCAATCCTCTTTCATTTATACAATCAATTATGTATACAGGTGTGTGCACTGCATCTTAATCTCTTTTTTCATTGATAGGTGGCATCTGCCTGGCAAGTGTCTCCTCAGCCTATTAAGGGACAGGGGACACTTTCATTGGTTCGCCCCGGGATTGTATTCGGACAGCCCACATCCCATAACCTGTGCGTCCCAGTTTCCAAGGTGCAATCGGAAGTGGCGTAAATCCTTTAGGCGTCACTTCGCGTCACTTCCACGATATGCTTCCAGGCCGTGGAACACAATATTCATGACGATGGTGTGGCCCAGGAAAAGGTATTTCTCCACAGGCCGCACGATAATACTACCCTCTATCACTAGCTGGATCCTCCCCATGGAGAGGTCCATGTATTATCACAAACCTTAGTCAGATTTCTATAATTGTCTCTCAAGGGATGGTACTTCCTTAGGGTGCATATTGAGTCACACTCTACCCCCACATTTTTGACTCTACTCACAGGAACTTAGGCAGCAGCGGAAGCCATTGGCAGCTGCTGCTGTCAATCAAATGCTATGAGGAGGGAGCAGGGGGCTATGATGTGCCGTGTGTATGTCTATGGACCAAGCCCACACGCCTGCCTCCATAGCAAGCTGTTTGTTATGGGGGCAGACACAGAAGGGACCCCATAAGAGGAGGTTCAGGGCCACTCTGTGCAATACAATTACACACAGAAAGTAAGTATAAGATGTTTATTTTAATTAAATAATTTGCCTTTGAAACGCTTTAAAGAGGAACTGCAGTCTGCTCACATAATTTGTAATAAAAACATCTTTGCCATTCTGAAGCTTCCCTTCAACCACTTTGCATATTTTTTTATATATACTGTGATTCTGTACTTGCCAAATATGCTGCAGAAATCTTCCTCCATTAAGTCTGGCTGCAGCCATTTTAACTGTGGGCATTTGAAGCTGCTGCCTGTTCACTTCCTGGATTTACGCAGACACACAGAGGCACACCTCCAGCTCTGCAGCCCTGCAACTTTCATTGGCCTTCTTATGACTCATCCCCCCTCACAGAGCTGTGCATGATGTCATAAGCCTAGGCTAACGACCAAACAAGAAACAGGAAGTGGGCTGTATAAGGTATTTACTGGCAAAAAACAAATGTTTTACTATCCAAAGTTGAAACAACAAGGGCAGAAGATTTAACAGATGGAAAGATGAAAAAAATGACTGAAGGTCCGCTTTAAATATGAATTTGGTATATTGTAATGCAAGAAGGAATCTTACCATTTAGCTAATCTGAGTCCCTTTTCAGCCAGAGGTTTAACCATATTAGCAAAGATGATGGTATCCTCCCCACTGGAATTCCCAGAAAGAAACCTTGCATGAATCTCCTACATAACAAAACAGTTATGTTAAGAGCTATGTAAATAAATATCAGTCTTTGTGAAGAAGTTATTAGAATTAAGTAAACCTGAGCAAGCTAAACACAGTGGATGGTGAAGTAATATGCAAAATCTTGACTTGTTATGTAAAAATCCAGCCTGACCCAGACCCACCTCCCTATCAGTCAATGACGTCTCTTGTAGAGAAATAAGGAGGCTAAGAAGGGTAGAGGGGAGAAGCTAGGCCAACTTTTATGAGGAAAAGAGTTGCATATATTTTCAGCTCACTATAACTCTGGATATACTGATTCCAACAAGAAGATAAAACTTTACCTGGCAAATTGACAATATATTAGGACTTTTTTAACTTGTCAATATACATTAATCCTTTTTAACAGTAAAAAGGTGCCAATCCTTTAACTTTTTTTATCACGCATGCCTACATGGCATAATTCTCACAAACAGATTTGGAATCTGCTGACCACGGCTATTCAGAAACAGCTGCATGCTTATGAATGACTCGTTCCCATCATGTCCATTGATCTGCATTGATCTGCATAGAACAAAAGCAGGCTCAATGCGAGGGTACGAGAGAGAAAGCATTCATTTTTTTATGTGCTCTGTTCCCAACATAACACTGAATTGGGGTGCACTGCATAAAAATGCAGCATGTCTGAATTTTTTTTGGCAATGCATGACCCGTCAATTCCCCTTCTGCAGCGTCATTTTGTGACATTTCAAAAAAAGAATAGAAAACAGTGCGGCGCTTGGTAACAAAGCATAGCACCACCCTTTATATCCCACACCAGTACACCTTGTGTTGTATGATGCATAATGCGTGCGGACTGGTTTGAATGGGCCCTTACTCTTCTAGAAATTTCTTAACTTAACCACTTCAATACTGGGTACTTTCACATCCTTCCTACCCAGGCCAATTTTCAGCTTTCATGACTGTTGCACTTTGAATGACAACTGCGTGGTCATGCAACAATGTGCTTATATGAAATTTGTATCATTTTTTTCCAAACAAATAGAGCTTTCTTTTGCTGGTATTTAATTACCACTGGATTTTTTTGATTTTTTGCTATATGAATGAAAAAAGACCAAAAAGTTTGAAAAAAAATGTGTTTTTCTGTCATAAAAATTTGCAAAGAAATCATCTTTCTTCATACATTTAGGCCAATCTGTATTCTGCTACATTTCTTTGGTGTAAAAACTCCAAATCAGTGTTTATTATTTAGTCTGTAGGAAAGTTATGCCTCGTTTCCACTGAGTGGATCGGTTCGGTTCGGTACGGTACGCTATTTTGGGTGTTTCCATTATGAAAGCTGCCCATATAACCAAACCGCACCGCTCCATTCAGGGTCCTGCTTCAGATGTGGGGCCATAGAAAATGGAACGGTTCGGTTAGGGCGGAGCTACGATACATTCCACTGATTGGCTGACAGAAAACCCTCTGCTGTGCTATGCTGAGGCATTTTTTCTAAACCCTGTATGGTCCGTTGTGGTCCCACTTGCAGTGGAAATGCTCACCAGAATAGATCGGACCATTCAAACTGTACTGACCCGAACCGATCCGCTCAGTGGAAACGAGGCATTAGTGAGTCCACAAACAATTGTGTGTGTGTGTATATGTATATATATATATGTATGTCACAAAAGTGAGTACACCCCTCACATTTTTGTAATATTTTATTATATCTTTTCATGTGACAACACTGAAGAATTTACAGTTTGCTACAATGTAAAGTAGTGAGTGTACAGCTTGTATAACAGTGTAAATTTGATGTCCCCTCAAAATAACTCAACACAGCCATTAATGCCTAATTAATGCCTAAACCGCTGGCAACAAAAGTGAGTACACCCCTAAGTGAAAATGTCCAAATTGGGCCCAATTAGCCATTTTCCCTCCCCAGAGTCATGTGACTCGTTAGTGTTACAAGGTCTTTGGTGTGAATGGGGAGCAGGTGTGTTACATTTGGTGTAATTGCTCTCATTCTCTCATACTGATAACTGGAAGTTGAATATGGCACCACATGGCAAAGAATTCTCTGAGGATCTGAAAAAAAATGTTTTTGCTCTGCATAAAAATGGCCTAGGCTATAAGAAGCAGTTTACCAGGACAGATTCCACTCAGAACAGGCCTCGCCATGGGTCGACCAAAGAAGTTGAGTGCACGAGCTCAGCGTCATATCCAGAGGTTGTCTTTGGGAAATAGACGTATTAGTGCTGCCAGCATTGCTGCAGAGGTTAAAGGAGTGGGGGGTCAGCCTGTGAGTGTTCAGACCATATGCTGCACACTGCATCAAATTGGTCTGCATGGCTGTCGGCCCAGAAAGAAGCCTCTTCTAAAGATGATGCACAAGAAAGCCTGCAGTTTGCTGAAGACAAGCAGACTAAGGACATGGATTACTGGAACCATATCCTGTTGTCTGATGAGACCAAGATAAACTTATTTGGTTCAGATGGTGTCAAGCGTGTGTGGTGGCAACCAGGTGAGCAATACAAAGACAAGTGTGTCTTGCCTACTGTCAAGCATGGTGGTGGGAGTGTCATGGTCTGGGGCTTCATGAGTGCTGCCGGCACTGGGGAGCTACAGTTCATTGAGGGAACCATGAATGCCAACATGTACTGTGACATACTGAAGCAGAGCATGATCCCCTCCCTTCAGAGACTGGGCCGCAGGGCAGTATTCCAACATGATAACAACCCCAAACACACCTCCAAGATGACCACTTCCCTGCTAAAGAAGCTAAGGGTAAAGGTGGTGGACTGGCCAAGCATGTCTCCAGACCTAAACCTTATTGAGCATCTGTGGGGCATCCTCAAACGGTAGGTGGAGGAGCGCAAGATCTCTAACATCCACCAGCTCTATGATGTCGTCATGGAGGAGTGGAAGAGGACTCCAGTGGCAACTTGTGAAGCTCTGGTGAACTTCCATGCCCAAGAGAATTAGGGCAATGCTGGAAAAATAATGGTGGCCACACAAAATATTGACACTTTGGCCCCAATTTGGACATTTTCACTTTTGTAGCCAGCTGTTTAGACATTAATGGGTGTGTGTTGGGTTACTTTGAGGGGACAGCAAATTTACACTGTTATACAAGCTTCTTCAGTGTTGTCACATGAAAAGATATAATAAAATATTTACAAAAATGTGAGGGGTGTACTCACTTTTGTGAGATATTGTGTATATATATATATATATATATATATATATATATATATATATATATATATATATATATATAAAAATTGATCAATTCTGATGTACTAACAGTAGACTGTCCAAGGTATTTAGTAAGAGGCATGGCGAGTTTTAGTTTTTTGTCACAATTTTTTTTTTACATTTACTGTCACCAGTGCAGTACAGCGTCATCATATAATAGGTGTGGGGGTGATCAGGGACACTGGTGACAATATGTAAAGAAAAGAAAAAAAAATATTTTTCTTCTTTTTTTTGTAAGTTTTTTTTCAACACACTGTGACACACTGTAACACTTTATTACTCTGGGGGAAGTGATCAGGATAGTTTTTTTACACATTATTATTGCTTATACCAATGAATTTCACTAGTATAAGCAACCATTTTTACTGAATGAAATCAATTCATTCAGTGTGTATTGTTGTGATTACCCACAGCTAGGGATGAGCTTCAAGTTCGAGTCGAACTCATGATCGACTCGAACATCGGCTGTTCGCCAGTTCGCTGAACAGGGAATTACAGAAAAGAAAAGCAAATTGTTGAGAAGGGTTAGGAATTTACTAACTCTCTCAACACAACTCAATGTAAGAGACACTCCAAATAAGACCCACTGAGTTGTGGGTCCGTACAGGGGGGGGTCGACCAATAGGTGAGATTAGGGATGGGCTGTCTGTTCGCCCGTTCGCCGAATAGCGAACAATTTGGGGTGTTCGCGGCAAATTTGAAAGCCACGAAACACCCTTTAAAAGTCTATGGGAGAAATCAAAAGTGCTAATTTTAAAGGCTTATATGCAAGTTATTGTCATAAAAAGTGTTTGGGGACCTGGGTCCTGCCCCAGAGGACATGGATCAATGCAAAAAAAAGTTTTAAAAACGGACGTTTTTTTCAGTAGTGATTTTAATAATGCTTAAAGTGAAACAATAAAAGTGTAATATCCCTTTAAATTTCGTACCTGGGGGTGTCTATAGTATGCCTGTAAAGGGGCGCATGTTTCCCTTGTTTAGAACAGTCTGACAGCAAAATGACATTTCAAAGGAAAAAAAGTCATTTAAAACTACTCACGGCTATTAATGAACTGCCGGTCCGACAATACACATAAAAGTTCATTGATAAAAACGGCATGGGAATTCCCCACAGGGGAACCCCGAACCAAAATTTTAAAAAAAATGATGTGGGGGGTCCCCCTAAATTCCATATCAGGCCCTTCAGGTCTTGTATGGATTTTAAGGGGAACCCCGGCCAAAATTTAAAAAAAAAAATGGCATGGGGTCCCCCTCAAAATCTTTACCTTCAGGTCTGGTATGGATTTTAAGGGGAACTTTGTGCCAACATTTTTTTTAAAAATTGCATGGGGTCTCCCCAAAAATCCATACCAGACCCTTATCCGAGCACGCAACCTGGCAGGCCGCAGGAAACCGTACCAGGCCACATGCCCTCAACTTTGGGAGGGTGCTTTGGGGTAGCCCCCCAAAACACCTTGTCCCGATGTTGATGGGGACAAGGGCCTCATCCCCACAACACTTGCATGGTGGTTGTGGGGGTCTGCGGGCGGAGGGCTTATTGGAATCTGGAAGCCCCCTTTAACAAGTCTCTTGTCATTTTTAACATTTTTGACACTTTTTTTGTGAAATGGTAGGGGTACTTTTGTACCCCCTTACCATTTCACACAGGGGGGAGGGCCAGGATCTGGGGGGTCCCTTGTTAAAGGGGGCTTCCAGATTCCGATAAGCCCCCCCGCTCGCAGACCCCCACAACCACCAGGCAAGGGTTGTGGGGATGAGGCCCTTGTCCCCATCAACATGGGGACAAGGTGTTTTGGGGGGCTACCCCAAAGCACCCTCCCAATGTTGAGGGCATGTGGCCTGGTACGGTTCAGGAGGGGGGGTGCTCTCTCGTCCCCCCCTCTTTTCCTGCGGCCTGCCAGGTTGCGGTTGCTCGGATAAAGGTCTGGTATGAATTTTTGGGGAGACCCAATGCCATTTTTTTTTACATTTTGGCCAGGGTTCCCCTTAATATCCATACCAGACCTGAAGGGCCTGGTATGAAATTTAGGGGGACCCCCACGTCATTTTTTTTTAAATTTTGGTTTGGGGTTCCCCTGTGGGGAATTCCCATGCCGTTTTTATTAATTAACTTTTATGTGTATTGTCAGACCGGCAATTCATTAATAGCCGCGAGTAGTTTTAAATGACTTTTTTTCCTTTGAAATGTCATTTTGCTGTCAGACTGTTCTAAACACGGGAAACATGCGCCCCTTTACAGACATACTATAGACACCCCCCAGGTACGAAATTTAAAGGAATATTACACTTTTATTGTTTCACTTTAAGCATTATTAAAATCACTGCTCCTGAAAAAACTGGCATTTTTAAAACTTTTTTTGCATTGATCCATGTCCCCTGAGGCAGGACCCAGGTCCCCAAACACTTTTTATGAAAATAACTTGCATATAAGCCTTTAAAATTAGCACTTTTGATTATTCATGTTCGTGTCCCATAGACTTTAACGGTGTTCGCGTGTTCAAACAAATTTTTTGCCTGTTCGCATGTTCTGGTGCGAACCGAACAGGGGGGTGTTTGGCTCATCCCTACCCAAAGCTAATCACAGATGGGCTGTGATTGGCCCTGTCTGTACCATGTGATCACTGTGACAAACACAATTGTACACAATGAATGGCATGAAAGGAAGTCATCCAATTTTTACAATTGTCATGTGATCTGCTGTGATTGGTCACAGAGATCACACGGTACCGGGTAACAAGATAGTACAATGATCAGTCACAGCCACAGCCAGTGACAGATGACGTCCACCCGGAACGGCTAATGCTCCACTGAGTCATCATTTGACAACAGACTGGGTGGGAAGTGCTTAAACACATATGAGATAAAGTGGTTCACTCTGTTACCTGTACTATTCCAGCAATCTTAAAGAAGCTAAGTGCAAGAAAAAAGTTCCAGTCATGCACTGGCAAATCCACACCTCGACGCCGGCTATACATGCTCATCAGATCCTCATAGGGTGGTATTCCTAACAAATAAAAAACATATGCAGCCGTTTAGGATTACAGCCCAAATTTCCCTTTTCACACAAGAACAGAAGAAAAAGATGTACATTTGATTGGGAGTCTGGGATTGGTAACCAGCCTGTAATATAAATGATCATTTAGCCGACTTTAATATTTATATCACTTTAAACACTTCTGTCATCAGGTCCTTATACACGCTCATCAGGAATCTCAGGTAAAAAGTCACAACAGTTCACAAATATAAAAGGTCCTTTATAGTAAAGCAAAATGCTTACCATTGTGTGCACAATATACAGTACATATCTGCAGCTCAACATAGAATTATTTTACCAGGTATGGGGTAAGGAATTCTTTTGTACTCACCATAAATTACTTTCTCCACTGGGGGACACTTATTGTTTTTTGTAGTTGATGTCCAGTTACAAAGTTAAGGTGTTTTCTTAGGGAAGAATTATTATTATTTATTATGGGCATCTATATAGAGCCAACAATTTCAGCAGCGCTTCACATATATTGTACATTTACATCAGTCCCTGCCCTCAAGGAGCTTACAATCTAACATCCCCAATTCACACATACACTCACATATTAGGACCAATTTAGAAAGGATTCAAAACTACCAGCATGTTCTCGGAGTGTGGGAGGAAACTGGAATACACAGAAGGAAATCACACAAGTGCAGGGAGAATGTGCAAACTCCATGTAGATAGTGTCCTAACCTTAAAGTGGTTCTAAATCCAGAGGTTTTTTTCCCCTTAATGGTTTACCTGCTTAAAGGTAAAAAGCCTTCAATTAGTTGATCCCCCCACCTATATACTTACCTGTATCGATCCAGCACTGTGCCCATCTGCAGCAGCTCTGGTTCTCTTTCTCCCCCCTCTAATGCCCCGTACACACGGTCGGACTTTGTTCGAACATTCCGACAACAAAATCCTAGGATTTTTTCCGACGGATGTTGGCTCAAACTTGTCTTGCATACACACGGTCACACAAAGTTGTCGGAAAATCCGATTATTCTGAACGCGGTGACGTAAAACACGTACGTCGGGACTATAAACGGGGCAGGAGCCAATAGCTTTCATCTCTTTATTTATTCTGAGCATGCGTGGCACTTTGTCTGTCGGATTTGTGTACACACGATCGGAATTTCCGACAACAGATTTTGTTGTCGGAAAATTTTATATCCTGCTCTCAAACTTTGTGTGTCGGAAAATCCGATGGAAAATGTCCGATGGAGCCCACACACGGTCGGAATTTCCGACAACACGCTCCAATCGGACATTTTCCATCGGAAAATCAGACCGTGTGTACGGGGCAAAACAGGCTCAGAGACAGCAGCAGGGGTCATTGGCTTATGCTGCTGTCAATAAAATGCTGTGAGGAGGTAGCAGGGGTGGGGCTGAGCTGTGTGTTCCAATAGAGAAACACAGCCTGGTTTAGGAGTGAGCCCCTAGGTGTGCCACCATAGGAATCAGCTTCCTATTGGTGTGCACTGGGAAGAGGAGGAGCCGAGTGCACTAGCAGGGGATCCCAAAAAAGGAGGGTCAGAACTGCTCTGTGCTATACCATTGCACAAAGCATGTGAGTATAACATGTTTGCTATTTTAAAAATAAAATTATATATATATATATATATATATATATATATATATATATATATATATATATATATATAATATAGCATGTGTACAGCCCTGTCAGGCTGTAATTTTAGTATTCAGGTGGGCAGCCAGGGGGAGGCTGTAGAACTACGGCTCAGCTGCCTGTTTTTACCACCGCCAATATGAAAGAGGCCAAAAGTTCAATCAGTCCATGTGTTGCCTCCTGGAAAGTATTCCAATGAAAAATTTGCACTTTGTATGACAATTGGGCGTTCATGCAACACTGAACACAAATGAGGTTTTTATATTTTTATGAGACAGATAGCGCTTTCTTTTGGTAGTATTTAATCACTACTGTTTTTTTTTTTTGCTAAACAAATGAAAATCTACCAACATTTTTGAAAAAAAAATAGTTTTTCTTAGGTTCTGTTATAAAATTTTGCAAATAAGTAATTTTTCTTGTTCATTGATGTGCGCTGATGAGGCTGCACTGATGAGTCTGCACTGATGGGCACTGTTTGGCACTGATGGGCTGCAGTGGTGGGCACTGATGGGCACTGTTTGGCACTGATGGGGCTTCACTGATAATAAGGGTGCTGATTATCCATGTAAACAATGTGCTGACAGGCTTGCCGGTAATGGCTCTCCTTTCCTTATATAGACAAAACATGGGAGGAAAGAACTGCTGATAACCAGCAAGTCTGTTTACATGTGATCAACTGTGATTGGAGATGATCACAGATGATCACATGGTAAAGGCCTGCTGTTGTTGGCCCTTTACCGAGATCTGCGATCAGCTGTGTCCCAAGGGGGGCACGCAAGAGGTAGGGTTCCGGGGGCCATCCATGAATGGCCTCCCAGAACTGGAAGCCCACACTGTAGCCGTCTTTTGGCTGTAGCGTGTGTGGGAAGTAGTTAAAAAAAAGACATGTCCTTACAAAATACAGATAAGATTCTAGAACATTGCAAATACACCGCTCACCCGAGCAGGCATAATGATATCACCACTAAGCACTTGCTGAAGCATTTCATCACAAGGGATGTTGTCCAGGTGCACAGGAGGAGCAGTGCACTGGCGCTCTGGTGTTTAAGAAGGCTAGAGATTCCAATCCAAGAGTGTGTCACCTTCACTTACTATTCTCATTAATCACATGATCCTTACATGTAAACCCAGGCATTATCCCTTAAGGCTCGGTTCACACCTAATGCCAATGCAGCTCCCTGCAGGGGTCCTGTGCGTCCCCATTCGCCGTTTCAGGTCCAATTTCAGCCCGAATTTTGGGCTGAATTCGGACCTAAACCAGACCAAAAGACGCACAGAGCTCCTGTGCAAATTCGGACAGGAGCCACATCGGAGATATGTGAACCAGCTCCATAGAGAGCCAGTCACATTCTCCTGCTATTTCGAATTGGATGCGGGGATCTCGCATCCAATTTGCAATAGTGTGAACCCAGCCTCAAAATTAACAGGACTCCCCTCACATTTATAAAATAAAATACAATCATATTTTAAAATTCAAATATGTCATGTCTTATGTCATAGGGGTATGTTCACAACAGACACTGCATTGTAATGCAGCAACTTGTGTGCGGTGTGGTTTGGCTGAGATCAGTGGAGCAATGATGCACCGATCTTGGTGCATTGCAACGTTTCTTTGTTTTTTTAAAGGAACTTTATTGAGATGTCACACAGACGTCTCATAAAGTTCACTTACTGTCTGCGCACTGTAAAGCAGTGGAGTGCCTCGCACTGCGCTGTGCTGAAAAAAGATATTGCATTTAGGTACATGATGTCACATTATTGCTGTGATTTGATCACTTCAATAAACATTTGGACATTATTATGAAGGTCCATGGTGTGCTGGTGAAATATGCATCGATCTGTGCTTATTTTTGGTCTGTGTTTTTAAGGCAGCCAGGCAACTCACATTTTTAAAGGTGGTCAGCAATGGTAACCCCTATAATTCTGTCAGTTCAGGTTGCCTTTAATTCATACCTTCAATATCACCAAGGGATTTGTCACCACCATAAATGGGTTCTTCTTGAGGCCAAAAATAACTGATAAGAAAGTAAGCCAAGTCCGATATAGGATTTCCAATTGTGGACAGTTCCCAGTCCAGGACAGCAATCACATGAGCCTAAAAGAGAGTAAAGTTCACTTTTAAACACCAAGAAACAAGCTAGAAAACCATTAGGGCTCGTTAACACTTGCTTTGGCTTCGACACACATTAAATCGCCTACCGGTTCAACATGCCTTTATGATGCGTTTTTTGAAGCTTCGGTGGTGCTTCGATGAAGCTTTGGTGATGCTTCGATGATGCTCTTTTGAAGCTTTGTTGAAGCTTGGCAGATGCCCTGTGTGTGTGTGTGTGTGTGTGTGTATGTATATATATATATATATATATGTGTATATATCTCATACCTGCAAAAACAAAGCAAAGCTAAAACTGAATAAAAACCTCCCAAGAGTTGTAGGTGCTTCAAGCGAGCTTTGCCATAGACTTCTATGGAGGCTTTGAAGATGCTTTGAAGCACCATTAAAGCTACATGGGGCAGAATTTTTGAAGCGAAGCAGAAGCAAAGCAAAAGCAAGGTGTAAACAGGATTGTAAGCTAATCATTTTATTTAGTGTCAGGAGCTTTGCCTGGTGTTCAGAGAACTTTAACAAAGCGTGTCCGAAGCCATGTTTTGAAAGTGCAAGTGTAATCTAGCCCTTACACAGTAAATGTGCTGTTTGTAGACTGTACTAAGTACTGTTTAACACAGCTAAACATATGTGTAACCTTTTATATATATATATATATATATAGATATATATATATATATATATATATATATAGATATATATGTCAATAAAAAAAAACACAGTACACAGGTTTTAAGAGTAATTTATTAGGCAGCTCCGGGTCTTCTTCCGACTTCGGGCGGTCTCCTTCCGACTTCTCCCGGTGTTCGGCCTCTTCTCCCGGGCCCCGCCACTATCTTCTTCCAGCTCTTTTGCCAGCGAGGGGCCCCGGCCTGGTATGCCCGTGGGGGGGGAACCCACGCCGTTTTTTTCATTTAAAATTTGGCGCGGCGTTCCCCCTTAGGATTCATACCAGACAGCTGTCAGCACTGCCTGTCACTCATCGGAAAAGAAAAACAAAGTTTGAGTGAGCCAGCACGACATGCACAGTACCCTGTCGCCGAGAACCAGCTCGATGGAAACACAATCTCGCGGTCAGGTACTGTAGCAAAAACATTAGGTGTGGCCAAATCAACTGTTTGGAACATCTTTAAAAAGAAAGAACACACCGGTGAGCTCAGCAACACCAAACGACCCGAAAGACCACGGAAAACAACTGTGGTGGATGACCGAAGAATTCTTCAACAATCAAGAGAAGACTTCATCAGAGTGAATACAGAGGGTTCACCACAAGATGTAAACCATTGGTGAGCCTCAAAAACAGGTAGGCCAGATTAGAGTTTGCCATATAACATCTAAAAAAGCCTTCACAGTTCTGGAACAACATCCTATGGACAGATCAGACCAAGATCAACTTCTACCAGAGTGATGGGAAGATAAGAGTATGGAGAAGGAAAAGAACTCATTGTTCAGCGCTTCACGGTGCAGATGGACAATGACCCGAAGCATACTGCGAAAGCAACCAAATAGTTTTTTAAGGGAAAGAAGTGAAATGTTATGCAATGGCCGAGTCAATCACCTGACCTGAATCTGATTGAGCATGCATTTCACTTGCTGAAGACAAAACTGAAGGGAAAATGCCCCAAGAACAAGCAGGAACTGAAGACAGTTGCAGTAGAGGCCTGGCAGAGCATCACCAGGGATGGAACCCAGCGTCTGGTGATGTCTATGCGTTCCAGACTTCAGGCTGTCATTGACTGCAAAGGATTGGAACCAAGTATTTAAAGTGAAAGTTTGATGGATGATTGTCAATCTGTCCCATTACTTTTGGTCCCTTAAAAAGTGGGAGGCACATATACAAACTGTTGTAATTCTTACACTGTTCACCTGATTTGAATGTAAATACCCTCAAATTAAAGCTGAAAGTCTGAAGTTAAAGCACACCTTGTTTGTTTCATTTCAAATCCATTGTGGTGGTGTATAGAGCCAAAAAGATTAGATTTGTGTCGATGTCCCAATATTTATGGACCTGCCTGTATATAAACATTTCTGTTTATTTATGCATATATCTGCTGCAGGGAATAAATCAGGAAATAATAATTCCATAGGAGGCTCGGACAGGGTGCCATCCTATGGTCCCCACGCTAGCTCCAAAGTCCTCGGAAATGTCTATTTGTGGAGCTACAGTATCTATTTGGGTGAGTACACCCCTCACATTTTTGTAAATATTTTATTATATCTTTTCATGTGACAACACTGAAGAAATTACACTTTGCTAAAATGTAAAGCAATGAGTGTACAGCTTGTATAACAGTGTAAATTTGCTGTCCCTTCAAAATAACTCAACACACAGCCATTCATTTCTAAACTGCTGGCAACAAAAGTGAGTACACCCCTAAGTGAAAATGTCTAAATTGGGTCCAAAGTGTCAATATTTTGTGTGGGCACCATTATTTTCTAGCACTGCCTTAACCCTCTTGGGCATGGAGTTCACCAGAGCTTCATAGGTTGCCACTGGAGTCCTCTTCCACTCCTCTTGACGACATCACGGAGCTGGTGGATGTTAGAGACCTTGCGCTCCTCCACCTTCCGTTTGAGGATGCCCCACAAATGCCTAATAGGGTTTAGGTCTGAAGACATGCTTGGCCAGTCGATCACCTTTTCCCTCAGCTTCTTTAGCAAGGCAGTGGTCTTCTTGGAGGTGTGTTTGTGTCGTTATCATGCTGTAATACTGCCCTGCGGTCCAGTCTCCGAAGGAAGGGGATCATGCTCAGCTTCAGTATGTCACAGTACATGTTGGCATTCATGGTTCCCTCAACGAACTGTAGCTCCCCAGTGCTGGCAGCACTCATGCAGCCTCAGACCATGACACTCCCACCACTAAAATGCTTGAATGTAGGCAAGACACACTTGTCTTTACACTCCTCACCTGGTTGCAGCCACACACGCTTGACACTATCTGAACCAAATAAGTTTATATTGGTCTCATCAGACCACAGGACATGTGTCAGGTCACCTTGAGGCTAGATGACAGATGCACACCGTTGGGATCAGGAGTGCACCGCAAGGTAGTGGACCCTACAGCTGACTTCTGTGGATGGGAGTCAGGGTGGTAAGGAAGGCAGGGCCGCTGGAACACCAGCACGGATCCCACCAGGGTTAGAGCGTAAGATTCCCTGGGGCGCGGAGTCTAAGAGCCAGCAGGTGTTCACCAGAGCCTCTAGTGGTGAGGATGGACTGGGCTTCAACTCGCTCCAGGTCGCGACCCCCAGGGTCCCCCAGCTCACACCCACAGTAGGCAACAGGAGGATAGTAAGGGAATAAGCCAATGTCTGGACCACAAGCAGACAAGGACAGCGGAGTTCACGCCAAGGTTCAGGGTCACAGGCAAACAGGAATAGTCGGGAACAGGCCAAAATCAGTAACTGGAATCAGACGCAGGAAACACAGCAAGTACACACGAAAGCTAACACACAATGGTTGATCAGCACTGCATGCTTGCAGTTCACAGGTTAATATAGGGTTTCCTGATAGGAGCTGGGGTGGAGCCATGCTAGAGGAGAGTTTATAAAAGCCGTCAGGTGAGAGTCAGCTGGTCTTTAGAGATGAACACATGGAGACAGGTAAGCTGACAGGCAAAACTCTATTGCATAACTATGACAGTACCCCCCCTCTTATGAGGCCTCCCCCTCCCTCGCCTGGGCCCTGGCCTAAAGGGAAACTCCAGATGAAACCTCCTTAAAAGACGAGGCGCAAAGATCTCAGATGCAGTGATCTAAGACCTCTCCTCAGGACCAAACCCTTCCCAATGTACGAGGTACTGAAGAATGCCTCTATGGCGTCGGGAATACAGAACTTGACTAACCTCGTACTTAAGATTATCCTCAGAGACCGAAACCGAGGTAGGGAGAGGACGAGAGGACTTATTGAGGGCTAAAGGCTTCTTAGGAATGGGCAAAGACCTAAGAACAAAAGAATCCCAATTAAGTTAGTACCTAAAACCAGGGTGATACTGTAGGTACTCTTGAAAAAAGTGTGCCAATGTCCCTGTAATTTGTATGCGAGATATGAAAACTAGTGGAGTTGGACTTTGGAGGCACTCAGGTAGACTATGAAAAGTAAAAGGATTTTTAGATTTTATTGAGTTTAAATTACAAAAATGGACACAATTATTAAAATCAATACAGTATCAATATAACAAATATATTGTGTATATAGAGTGGATCCTATCCTGCATGTATTTTTAACCCTACTATTAGTACATAAAATCCAACATTCAAAAAAGAGAAAAAAAGGAAAGATAACTTCCCAGATATAGATTGCAGTTATGAATGTAGGAACGAAGGTTGTGGGTTGAGTTGCAGGTGCAGTAGGTATTCCACTTTATATGCTCTCTATACGCTCGACATGTTGCGCGTCAAAAAACGCTTCTTCAGGAGTTAGATGTAGTTATGCTGAATATATATGAAAAAATATAACAATAAGTGCGCATATACATTATAAACAAAAATTAGAACAGTATATACATTAATGTGAAATAGAGATTTGTAATAAAATTTCAGCCCGTTGTAGTGATCCATGGAGAAAGCCCCATAAAAGAAAATGGTCAAACGGGGGCCAATGGTACAACCTGGTAACTGGGGAGGCCATTTAATTGACACATGTAATGCCTATATATATATATATATATATATATAAAAAAAGGAAAATATGAAAAAATGTATAAATATCAATAAAAGTAATCTCTTGTACATAAAACACAAACTCCTAATGCCTCCCAATCTCCTTGAAGCTGTTACAGATACCCGATTGCTACAAAAAAGTTATTTGAGCCAATGTGAGATATTTAGATAGGGGGCAGAGCCTGTTTGTCAAGAAACAGAAGTTTGAAGCTAGACAAACAAACAAAATTGAGTGTACAGGTATAGATGAATATAAATGAATATAGAATATAGCTTACCACCTATGGTCAGACAAAATCAATAGATTGTAACTGTAATGATGCTGTTGATAGAGCAAGCAATCAATGGGTTGCGTTAAAAAGCTGATAGGATGTATCGGACATATCGGAAGCACCAGAGTAACCCCAGTTTCTGAGAGTAGGCGCCAATAGAAAGCCTTGCGGGTAGCGATGGCTAAAGCGACCAGGATTTCTAATATAGAAAAACAACATTATAGTTGTAAAGTAATACTATGCATGTGTAACATGGCCTCCCCAGTTACCAGGTTGTACCATTGGCCCCCGTTTGACCATTTTCCTTTATGGGGCTTTCTCCATGGATCACTACAACGGGCTGAAATTTTATTACAAATCTCTATTTCGCATTAATGTATATTCTGTTCTAATTTTTGTTTATAACGTATATGCACTTATTGTTATATTTTTTCATACATATTCAGCATAACTACCTCTAGCTCCTGAAGAAGCGTTTTTTGACACGCAACATGTCGAGCGTATAGAGAGCATATAAAGTGGAATACCTACTGCACCTGCAACTCAACCCACAACCTTCGTTCCTACATTCTTTTCTTTTTTTCTCTTTTTTGAATGTTGGATGTTGGATTTTATGTACTAATAGTAGGGTTAAAAATACACGCAGGATAGGATCCACTCTATATACACAATATATTTGTTATATTGATACTGTATTGATTTTAATAATTGTGTCCATTTTTGTCATTTAAACTCAATAAAATCTAAAAATCCTTTTACTTTTCATAGTCTAATTACATGTGTGCCTCCAAAGTCCAACTCCACTAGTTTTCATATCTCGCATACAAAGACCTAAGAAGACCGAAGACCATCAGGAGTCTGAGCAGGGTCCCCCAGACCCTTAAAGATGAGCTGGACATCCAGCACAGGATCATCAGACTGGGCATAAGTCAGTGGATCCCTGAGACCAGATTGGTTAGAAAGTGATGTGTCACAGAAGTCAAGCTGGATAGCTTCACTGGGCATAGGCTGAACTGGTGCAGAGGCCGACTAAACAGCATTGCCAGGTGCAGCGACCACCAGAATCGCATCACAGGGCGTAGCGACTGTGGAACTGGTAGACTAGTCAGCCTGGGTGTGCGTCCAAGGGGGTCCAGGAACCAGCAAAGGTAAATGACCATGCAAACTGGAGTGAATGATCGGCTCAAGTTCACAGGTGGACTCCTCATCCAGAGTGCCACATGACCCAGAGAGTGCCTCAGCCCGACTATTGCAGGAGAATTTCCAGAAATCTCTATATGCAGCAGGAAGAGCAGAAGATACTGGGATGGTTGCAACAGGAAGTTTCTTTTTTTGGGTAACCTTGAGTAGGCAGGAAGAGGAACAGGAGGAACCCCAAGCCAGGATCCGTGCAGCAGTCCAGTCAATGTGTGGAGAATGGAACCTTAACCAAGGAAGACCTAATATGATAGGAGATGAAGCCTTAGGTAAGACAAGGAAGGATATCCACTCCTGGTTGAGTGTCCCTACTAACATCTTAACAGGGAGGGTCTGGAAGCGGATAGGACCCCCTGGGAGAACAGTGTCATCAATCGCCAAGACCACCAATGGCGTTGAAAGGGGCAAAAGGGTAAGTCTCATGGAAGATGCAGTTTCCCAATCAATGAAATTGCCAGCGGCTCCGGAAACCAGATGTGCCGAGACCAAACGAGAGGAAGCGCCGACATGAAGGAACACAGAAAGAAGAAGACGAGAATGTGAAGGTGATACTTCAGGGTCTAATACTCCACCTTCCAGATGTATTAGCCCCGATCGTTTTTCCGGACGAAGAAAACAAATGTCACGAAAATTACCTTTGGCCCCACAATAGAGGCACAGGCCCAGAGTTCTGCCCCTAGCGCGTTCTTCAGGAGACAACTTGGTCCAGCCCAGCTGCATAGGTTCCTCAGCGGGCAGGGGGTGCTCCTTGGATCGAAGAGAAGGGATTGGGAGCTCAGGCTGCCTAAGGAACGGGGAGTGCTGGCGTCTTTTTTCCAGGGCCCTGAAAGCGAATATTGATCTGGTTACACAAGGTGATGACACCGTCCAGATCAGCAGGAAGGGAATTTCCTGCTAATTCATCCTTCACTCTATCAGAGGCCATGAGGCCATGTAAAAAGGTTGCAACTAGGGCCTCATTATTCCAGCTCAATTCAGCTGTGAGGATACGGAACTGAAGAGCATACTGTCCTACAGAAGCGGACTCTTGACGGAGACGTAAAAGAGCGCTAGCCTCTGAGGAGACACGACCCGGTTCCTCGAAGATATTCCGAAAAGGTTTAAAGAAATCAGACATTCTGGAAACCATTGGATCATTCAGTTCCCACAGAGGGGCAGCCCAAGCTAGCGCCTCACCGGACAGAAGGGATATAATATAGGCTACTTTCGCCCGATCAGACAGGAAGTTTTGGGGCTGAAGTTCAAAATGAATTGTGCACTGGCTAAGGAACCCCCTGCAAGCCTTGGAGTCCCCAGAGAAACGGGCCGGAGCTGGCAATTGTAATGAATGTGTGGCTGCAACCCGTGCGATAGGTGTAGCAGCAGATAGCGGTTGAGGTTGTTGAACCGGGGGTCCTAATGAGGCCTGAACCTGTTCAAAACGGGATGCCAAATCCTGAAGGAATTCTGAAGTTTATATTGGTCTCATCAGACCACAGAACATGTGTCAGGTCACCTTGAGGCTAGATGACAGATGCACAATGTTGAGATCAGGAGTGCACCGCAAGGTAGTGGACCCTACGGCTGACTTCTGTGGATGGGAGTCAGGGTGGTAAGGAAGGCAGGGCCGCTGGAACACCAGCACGGATCCCACCGGGGTTAGAGCGTAAGATTCCCTGGGGCGCGGAGTCTAAGAGCCAGCAGGTGTTCAACAGAGCCTCTAGTGGTGAGGATGGACTGGGCTGCAACTGGCTCCAGGTCGCGACCCCCAGGGTCCCCCAGCTCACACCCACAGTAGGCAACAGAAGGATAGTAAGGGAATAAGCCAAGGTCGGGACCACAAGCAGACAAGGACAACGGAGTTCACGCCAAGGTTCAGGGTCACAGGCAAACAGGGATAGTCGGGGACACGCCAAAGGTCAGGGTCACGAGCAGACAGGGATAGTCGAGAACAGGCCAAAGTCGGTAACTGGAATCAGACGCAGGAAACACAGCAAATACACATGAAAGCTAACACACAATGATTGATCAGCACTGCTGGCTTGCAGTGCACAGGTTAATATAGGGTTCCCTGATAGGAGCTGGGGTGGAGCCATGCTAGAGGAGAGTTTATAAAAGCAGTCAGGTGAGAGTCAGCTGGTCTTTAGAGATGAACACATGGAGACAGGTAAGCTGACAGACAAAACTCTATTGCATAACCATGACAACATGGTGCCGGTAATCCATGTCATTAGTCCGCTTGTCTTCAGCAAACAGTTTGTGGGCTTACTTGTGCATCATCATTAGAAGAGGCTTCCTTATGGGATGACAGCAATGCAGACCAATTTGATGCGGTGTGCGGCGTATGGTCTGAGCACTGACAGGCTGAGCCCCACCCCTTCAACCTCTGCAGCAATGCTTGCAGCACTCATACGTCTATTTCCCAAAGTCAACCTCTAGATATGATGCTGAGCACGTGTAATCAACTCCTTTGGTTGACCATGGCGAGGCCTGTTCTGAGTGGAACCTGTCCTTTTAAACCAGTGTATGGTCTTAGCCACCGTGCTGCAGCTCAGTTTCAGAGTCTTGGCAATCTTCTTATAGCCTAGGCCATATTTATGTAGAGCAACAATCCTTTTTTTCAGATCCTCAGAGAGTTCTTTGCCATGAGGTGCCATGTTGAACTTCCAGTAACCAGTATGAGAGAGTGAGAGCAATAACACCAAATTTAATACACCTGCTCCCCATTCACACCTGAGACCTTGTAACACTAATGAGTCATGACATGACACCGGGGAGGGAAAATGGCTAATTGGGCCCAATTTGGACATTTTCACTACGGGGTGTACTCTTGTGTACTTTTGTTGCCAGCGGTTTAGACATTAATGGCTGTGTGTTGAGTTATTTTGAGGGGACGGCAAATTTACACTGTTATACAAGCTGTACACTCACTACTTTACATTGTAGCAAAGTGTTATTTCTTCAGTGTTGTCACATGAAAAGATATAATAAAATATGTACAAAAATGTGAGGGGTGTACTCACTTTTGTGAGATACCGTATATTCCCCCATGGAGGGAGACTGGGAGAAAGAGGAAGGAGAAAAAAAAAAGCCCTCACAATGACCTGGTGAAAAAAAAAATACATTTTGGTTATCTTAAATCCTCCTTAAAGAGATGCTATACAAGTATAAAGCACCATTCATGCATGAGGGCTTTAATCTGGAGCCACTAATAAAGCATAGAGAAAACAGCAAATGAAAAAAAAAATGTAGGAAGAAAGGTAGATTAACTGCTTTAATCTACAGTGTTACTTAATGTAAAATTCTACAGCTGTCTATGTCCTGTGTGATAACACCCTGTCCAATGTGCACTCCTGAGTCCTGCACCCTGATTGCAATATACTCCTGTATATGAGTCCTGTACTCTGCCCAGCAGAATATGCATCCCTGAGCCCCGTACTCTTTCCCTTTAAAATGACAGCTAAACTTTATCAAAATGTTTGATGTCATCATTTGATTTGTTACCATTGTGCCATACAGCTTATCTGAAGGTTTGGAAAACTGTGAGCATCATAGAATACACGTGCCTCTCTACTATCGTATATGCAACACTTTTCATTTCAAGGGGAGCACAAATTTGATCTAATTGGGGCATACTTTAACCACTTCCTGTCCAAGGTACGTTATATGACGTCGTAGACTTTGAGTGGGGACATCTGAATGATGCCTGCAGCTACAGGAATCCTCCAGATATAATTTTTTTCAGCTGGCGATTTCCTGCACCCTAAGAACAATCATAGCAGTCCCCCCCCCCCCTCCGGTGCTTTTACTTCCGGCGGCAACCGATTCTTCTCCGACTCGCCGATCGCACGGGCAAGCCGCAGGACGAATCGGTCACTGCCGGAAGTTGAGCATAGAGATTTGTGGTGACCAGATGGTCCCCAGTCATCTCTATGATGCTCAGAGACCCGGCCGCAATGTTATGACATCACGTCCGGGGTGGCGGAAGTAAACAATGCCAGGGACATGGCTGGAAAGGCCGAGGCGGTTTATTTATTTTTTTTATCTCTGTCTTTCCAGCCTGAAGGAGAGATGTGGGATCTTATTTTACTCTGCGTAACATCATCTTTTACATTATATGAAAAAATTGTGCTAACTTTACTGTTTTGTTTTTTTTAATTTGTGAAACAGTTTTTTTCCCAAAAACACATTTGAAAAATCGCTGCGCAAATACTGTGTGATATAAAAAGTTGCAACGACCACCATTTTATTCCCTAGGGTCTCTGCTAGAAAAACATATATAATGTTTGAGTAGTTTTCTAGAAAAAAACCATGATTTTTACATGTAGGAGTGAAGTGCCAGAATTGGCCCGGATGGGAAGTGACTACATTTGATTTGACCACTGCTGGGGAGAATATACAAGAGGAGCTGAAGGTTAATATTACAGTTTTATCAATGTTTCTGCGAAAATCACCCCTACCCTAGTACTACACAGTCAGTATAACATTCTTGTGTGGCCATGAGTGACTTATGCCGCGTACACACGGTCCTACTTTTCGTCTACAAAAGTCCAACGGACGCTGATGGACTAAAGCTGGCTGGTAATCCGATCGTGTGTGGGCTTCTCCGGACTTTCAACTGACTTTTTTAGCCTCAAATCCGACGTACTTTAGATTTGAAACATGTTTTAAAACTTTACTTCGTAACTACGACGGACCCCGAAATCCGCTCGTCTGTGTGCTAGTCCGACGGACAAAAAGCCACGCTAGGGCACCTATTGGCTACTGGCTATGAACTTCCTTATTTTAGTCCGGTGTACGTCATCACGTACGAATCCGTTAGACTTTTGTGTGGTCGTGTGTAGGCAAGTCCGTTCGTTAGAAAGTAGGCCGCAAGTCCGCCGCAAGTCCACCGAAAGTCTGCCGGAAGTCTGTCGGACAGGCTGTCCGACTTTTGTAGACGAAAAGTACGACCGTGTGTACGCGGCATAAGTGTTCTTTCACACCAACAGCATTAGGCTGTTTTTCTCAATGCAGTCCCAGTGCAAGGGCAATTATATCCTTATATCTTATATCTTATATCCTTAGCCTTATATCCTTTTGCTTTATCCAAGTTGCAATTTTGCACAATGCGTTGCGACACTCTGTAATGCAAAGCATTGCAGCACATAGAAATACATACTATAAGTACAATATACATGAATACATTTAAAAAAAAAGGAAAAACGCTGCAACAGTGTGGTGCGGTGCAGTGCATCATAGCACTATTTAAGAACACATGCGGTAAGGTGTGAAGAAGCCCTAACACCTAACTATGTACTACCTTGTAATACCCTAGTACAGGGCTCTATTTACTACAAGCAATGATGGGTGGACTGTCATGCCTGCGATAAAAATGTTGAGAAGGTTGAGAAGTTTTATTCATACATGTATTTCTACATACTCAGATTGAAGATTAGAATTATTTTTTTTTTAATACTTTATTTAATCTGACCAGATACAGGGTAAATAAGGAGAAGTCCAGCCAAAGCTCGTTTGGCTGTACTTCTCCTATGGATCACAGGAGTGCAATTTGTTTTGCACCCCGTGACCGGTTTTCAGCAGAGAGTGGACTGAAGTCCGTTCTCTGCTGACGTCACAGATAGTTAGTTCAGGCACCGCGTCATCCCGACAATCGGAGTCTGGATCTGTGCTGCTGAGAGGCTGAGATGGCCACTCCCCGCCCCTCCACAGCTCAGCGCTCCAGTGAGCGAGGAGGAAGCAGAGCAGAGAGCTGTGACTGACTACAGCTCTCTGCTCAGGGAACTGTGAGAACTCAGCCAACGGCGATGTTCGATCTCTCGGTTCTCAGTGTACAAGTGCCAGGGACAGATGCTGCCTCCACCTAGGTAAGTATGATGGGGGAAAAAAAAATCAAAACCCATTCTTCTCTTTTAGGTCAATAAAAAGTTACCGTCACCATAATTGGAAACGGAAAACATATAATCGGCAAAAAACAAACATTGAGTATGTAATTATATATACTGTACACTGAATCCCCATGGTGTTAGGGTTTTTAGCCTGTAAAAGACAGTTTTTTAATAAATGACAAATAAAGGGTAATCAGGGAAAATAAAGAATAAGAAAAGAAAGGGGAGAAAAAAAAGGGGGCGGGATTGGGGGGAAGAAGGGGACAAATCGATGGGGGGGTGGAGGGCAGGGAGGATCCAGCTCTTCCCTCAAACCATAGCATCCCTCCAGGTTCTAGTGACCTACTCACCGAGAATCCAGGCAGTGTTTCCAAAGGGCCAGTATACACGCTTCTGCAGCATTCGGGAGATGTTTTGATAATCAATTTTGTATATTGTGTGATGGATAAATGCATATCATGTATAAGAACGATAGCTGGCGAGTCTGCATGGAACCTTTCGGTAAGATTTTTTAATAGAAGATTTAACTTCTGACCAAAAAGTGTTAATTATTGCACTGTCCCAGAAAATGTGTAAAAGGGAGCCACCTTTTGACAGCGCTAGCATAGGGGGGACACTTTAGAGCTGATCTTATGTAAAACTCATGGTATGTTATACCACCTGATAAGTATTTTATAGCAATTTTCTTAATATGTGTTTGGCAATAAGCAGGGGCGTAACTAGGAATCACAGGGCCCCATAGCAAAATGTTGAATGCCCCCACCCCCATGCAACCCCCCCCCCCCCCACACACACACACACACAAAAAAAATGAACTAATGCCATTGAACAACAGATTACTACACTCACATATATTAAGAGCTTTAAAGTGCTGGTGTCAGTGCTCTCTATCTCAGTGCTGGTGTCAGTGCTCTCTTATCTCATTGCTGGTGTCAGTGCTCTCTTATCTCATTGCTGGTGTCAGTGCTCTCTTATCTCAGGGCTGGTGTCAGTGTTCCTTATCTCAGTGCTGGTGCCAGTGCTCTCTATCTCAGTGCTGGTGTCAGTTCTCTCTATCTCAGTGCTGGTGTCAGTGCTCTCTTATCTCATTGCTGGTGTCAGTGCTCTCTTATCTCATTGCTGGTGTCAGTGCTCTCTTATCTCAGTGCTGGTGTCAGTGTTCCCTTATCTCAGTGCTGGTGCCAGTGCTCTCTATCTCAGTGCTGGTGCCAGTGCTCTCTATCTCAGTGCTAGTGTCAGTTCTCTCTATCTCGGTGCTGGTGTCGGTGCTCTCTATCTCGGTGCTGGTGTCGGTGCTCTCTATCTCGGTGCTGGTGTCAGTGCTCTCTTATCACATTGCTGGTGTCAATGCTCTCTTATCTTAGTGCTGGTGTCAGTGTTCCCTTATCTCAGTACTGGTGTCAGCTCTCTCTATCTCAGTGCTGGTGTCAGTGCTTTCTATCTCAGTGCTGGTGTCGGTGCTCTCTATCTCAGTGCTGGTGTCAGTGCTCTCTATCTCAGTGCTGGTGTCGGTGCTCTATATCTCGGTGCTGGTGTCCATGCTCTCTATCTCGGTGCTGGTGTCGGTGCTCTCTGTCTCGATGCTGGTGTCAGTGAGGGAGGTAGCAACGGAGAAGCCAATCAGCTGGCAGTGCCAGCGCAGGATGCGGAGCACCCGGCCCACCATGGCTGAGGATTAGCCCTGGACTGGGACCTCCCAACCCCCCCCCCCAGTGGAGCCCTGCATAAGCAGGGGTAAGGGCAGGGTGGAGGGAGGGGTCAGGGCTGTCAATCACAGATGGACACACTAGGACACTGGCACAGGACTGAGATGTCCTTACTGTTAGTGACACATGATCAGGAGGAATGGAGTGGGGGGGATGGGGCAGGGGTGGATATAAAGACCAGTCTCTGGCTGTGGCTGAGGGATGCTACAGGAACGTGGATGGGGGGGTGGCTCTCTCTCATAAAAAAAAAAAAGTTGATTGCTGGCTGCAGAAAAGGTTGTGGCATGGTGGTAGCTTTGCCTCTCCCTGCAGCTGGAGCCCCTGGTTCCCTCCCCCACTGATTGACAGCCCTAGAGAGGGACAGCCGAGACACCTCTTCTCTCCTACCTCCCCTTCGGTCAGATCGGCTCCATACAGCGCTTGTGAGGCCTCCTCCACGGTGCCTTCCTCTTCCTCTCCTGGTCAGCCAGATGCCTCCTCCGGGGTGTGCGGAAACCGCTACTCCGCTGAGCACTCCAGTGGTAGGTGGGGGGGGTGACGGCTGGGCAGGGGGGGCGCGATCTGTGTCTCCCGAGCAGAGGGAATTGTGCTCACTGCTCAGGCTGCTGGAATCTCCTCCCTAAGAGAACACAGCGCTGGCCTCGCCTCCTCCCCAAGACAGCCAAGCTCCGACCCCTCTCTCCACTGCTTGGCCGTGCTTGGAATTGCTTGGAGCTCACAGGCAACCCGCTGCTGGCCGGAGCTTAACGCCGTGCCTGTGGCGACATTTTTCAGCTCTTCAATTAGCCTAATTTCCGAATTAGAGAGCCGCCTCTGCCGGGCCCTACATGGCTGCGGGCCCCATAGCGCACGCTTGGGTCGCTATGGCGGTAGTTCCGCCACTGGCAATAAGGCTTTTTGAGCAAAAAAAAATGTAGCTTTTTGGGTGGGGGAGAATGTAACATTTAAATCCTGCTCCTATTTTGTCAGGAAGCCTTGATCCCATTGATGGTTTCCGGCTATCAGCAAGGAATAGGATTAAGAGAGGGCATGTCTAGTCAGCACTGCTTCATTTCAAATCGACTCAAATGATGTTACAGGCCGAACAATATTTATTCCGGTGGAAGGGCTCGCAAGGAGGAACCTAACTGAAAAAAATCCTGAAACTCTGAACCAAGTGTGGCTTGTTTACTTGCAATAGACATATGTTTTGTTTTGCAATGAAAGATGGCATAGTTGAAAAATCTTTTTGGCATAGAGATTACAGAATTGAGAGTCAGGGCTGGCTTCTGCTTCCTTTTAGGTAGCTCTTTTCTTTCAGTGCTCAGAGCTGCTCAGCGAATTACCAACCACTCATTGTTTCCACAGTGGCTCACCTGGTTACCCTTAACCTGCCTCATCAGTCCAGTCTACAGCCAGCACCTTTTAGTTATTTAAGCAGCTTAGCTCATTCTCTCCTCGCCCTTGTGTGGTCAACAATTTTCATTGTGCTCCTGTCTGTGTTCCTGTGTATGACCTGGCCTGGCTGACTTCTCTTCCGATACTAGTTCCTGCTTTGGCTCCTTACTATGCCTGTTTCTGGCTTCCTGACCTCGGCTCGTCTGATTACCCATTCTGGCATCCAAACCCTGGGTTAAGTTTTCGACTATGTTCCTGTACTGTGTTATTTTTTTCTATTTCATTAAAGGTGTGATTTTTAACTGCATTTTCTGTCTCCGTCTGGTTTCTGGTTCCTGACAGCGAGGCAGAAGAACTATGTGGTAATAAATTTAAATGGAGAATCGGCAGAAATGTTTTGGGATAAGGTGAAAGACAGATTGTCTTGAAAATCAATTTGACAATACAAAAAGTGTCCCGGACAAGGGGATGGGTTGTAAAATGTCTTCTCATAGAGAAGGCAGGATACGCCCAGATAGGGGCAGTGATTGCAGCCTGTTCTAATTCTAGCCATATTTAATAGGGTCTGGAAACCCAATGCCTCCCCTTGGTTTTGGAAGAGTTAAAATCACCCTGCTGATTCTGGCCCTCTTTCCTCCCCAAAGAAAGTGCAGAAATTGGGTCCTTGGATCTTTCAGAAAACTCTGTGGTAAAAATACCAGCAGAGTTTGTAAGTAAAAAAATGGAGTCATGGTAGAATATTCATTTTCAAGACACTATTTTGTCCGAACCATGTAAGGGCTGCTTTATTCCAGTTTCATAGGTCTGCTTTAATCTTTTTAGTTAACAATCAGAAATTCAATTCAATAAAGAGGTCCACTTAAAGTAGAACTATAGGCAAAACTTTTTTTTTTATTTTGGATAGAGTAAGGGAGGGTTATAACCCATGTCTGATTTTTTTGCCATCTGTGTCCCATTGTCAAACAGGAAGAGAGAGGAAATCCCTGTAAATCAAGACAATTCCTTGGGGATCCCCAGGTCACCAGAACTAGTGTACCCATTGGAAGATTTCCCATTTGGGTAATTTATTTTACTTTCACTTTCAATGATAATGGTGAACAGAACAAATAGAGAGCGTGAATTTCCTTAATGGAGGCAAAGACAGCAACAAAAACTGACAGGTGTTCTAATCCGTCTCCACTCCATCCAAAACTAAAAAAAAAAAAAAAGGTTTTGCCTTTAGTTATACTTTAAATTCTTTGTTAACCTAGCTAAAAACACCTTTGTGTCCCCAGTGATTAAATGAAGGTTAGCTGTACTGTGAGTTTATTTTCTTTACAAAACTTCTGTGCTCTACTACTTCAAACTGCAGGTCAAGTAATTGCTGTCAGCTCCCCAGCAATGCACGGACCTGTTGCTGAGCGTGTCCAGTGTCAGGGTGGTACGTCAGAACTGGAAGTGGCGTTGCTGCAGAGATTCAGTGTTTTCATGGCAATGGAGCACATTCAGACTCGGCAGCAAACCTAACAACCCACCCCCCCTTCCCTATATGAGAGCAGGGATTGGTGGAACTTCTCTCTCACCATGGCCCAGCGTGCCTGTATCTTTCGCGTGGTGACACAAGATGTAAACTGACCACAGTAGCTTGGATTGGCTGCCATGCTAACGTGGCCAGTTTACTTGTAGGAGGAGCAGCACAGGCAAGATCAATCAAGTATATTGGAGCAACGACAGCAGGAAAAACAATGCACACATGACAAATCACATTTATTAAATTTAAAAAGACAGTGCCATTTGTTATATTTTTGACTTTACAAACACCTTAAAGGTAAATTGTTGTTGGCTCTTTAGTTATTGATTGGATAACGTAATATTAAGGGCTTCTGATTTTGAGATGTTAATTTTGTAATTGGAAAGTGCCCCATGGGTCTCCAGTTCTTGTAATGAGACCAAAGGGAAGTTTGAGCAGACGAAAGAGAAAAAAATCAAATCGTCTGCATATATTCTGCGACCTTCTGAGCAAAATAAAGATATCAAGGCCTGTAATTATAAGATTCAACCTAATAGTCCATAAAAACGGTTCAAGAGAAGGTATAAAAAAAAAGGGGGACAAAAAGGACAACCTTGTTGGATTCCGTTACTTAAAAAAAGGGGCTAAAACTGATTGCATAGGAAAGACACATATAAGGAGAGGTAAAGTTGCTGCACACCCCGAATGATATATTATGGGAAAATTCCCCCAGAGAGTTTTTTTAGCAGCGAGGTAAATAAGTAATAAGTAAATAGAAAAAATAGTTCTTTATTAAAAATGTATTAACGTACAAAAATTTCCATGATGGTTAAAATATGAGCTCTGAAGTGGGCATACCCAAAAGTGCAAATGTTGCAAACACAGAAATGTACATAACATTACATGGCAAACATGTCTAATGTATGACAAAGTCTGACGCGTCTCGACCCGTTTCGTTAGGGTCTTCTTCAGAGGATAGGGTTGCTGCATTTAGCATATCAAATTGGAAAATGCATGACTGGTTATAATAATGCAACAATAGGCATCTCACATAATTACCAAAATGCATACAGTGGGGATCTCCCAACCGAAATTCCCGTAAGAGCTGTCAGATAATCCCGCATAATGAAAAGGCCAGATGATGCCCCAAGGTGAGACGGCACCTCATTGAGTGCAGCTTACATGGAGTCACACATTGATATACTCCCAAGGCCCACCAGGCCGGATGGGGTCAACACTTGCGGCAGAATTCCAGAGCATAAATGCAAAGAGTATATAATATATATAGTACTTATGTTGGGTTTTTATTATTAAAGTATTAATTTACATGGAATGGTCGGGGATCTCCACCAAGGGAGTTTATTGTATATTATGTATGTCATTAGAAGTGATTCACATGTAGGAAATAATTTTAATATAGAAACCGTGAAAGACACAGGAGCATAATAGAAAAATAGTGACAAAATAAAGTGACTGAGAAATGCTAAAGAAAACGGTTGCGCAAAAGAGGAAGGAAGTGAAAAGGAATATAGGAATGGTGAGGAACACTGAGGCGTGGGTAAAAAAGAAAAAAAGGGGATGATAACAAGAAAAACAACGTGGAAAAATGTGAAAAATGTGAGAGGTGGAAGTGTGAAATGTGAAAAAAGAAGATATGAAAAAATGTAAGAAAAATTGAAAATGGAATAACAGAAAAGAGAGTGAAAGAAAACTGAAAAATGATAGAAAGTGCTAAAGAATGATGAACTAATACAATTAAGAAGATGATGAAGGAAGGTGAATGGCAAAAATCTGATGTGAGAGGGAAAGAAAAAAAGGTGACAGGTGCAAAAACAATCGAGGGACTACTAGGTGTGGAATGGAAACAGGGAAGTGGTGTGAGGTGCTGAAAAAGATGGAGTAGATTGAAAATAAAATACAAGGGACAAAATATATAAAGGTAAGTGAATAACAAGTTAATAGATGCATGCTGCAAGTGTATCAATTAGACACTGTAAACAGTGGAATAATACCTTAATGATAGGGAGATGGTGTAGGTGTCACAGAGGTGACAGTGTTATCAAAGATAGACGTCTTATGAAGAGTCGAGTGGCTCACATGCCTATTTATAAGAGTTGCCAGTTATGATTTTAAATTGAAACATGCTCTAGCAAAACAAGGCAGATGAACAACAATAGGGAAAAATAGATGAGTATTACTTACTCCTAAGGGGAAGAAAAGTATGTTCGACTGTCCAGGAAAGGATGCGGGGTGATCATCCCCAGATCAGCCCACATCCTGAGTAGGGATGGGCCGAACACCCCCCTGTTCGGTTTGCATCCAGAACATGCGAACAGGCAAAAAATTTGAACACGCGAACACCGTTAAAGTCTATGGGACATGCACATGAAAAATCAAAAGTGCTAATTTTAAGGGTTAATATGCAAGTTATTGTAATAAAAAGTGTTTGGGTGATCTGGGTGTCCCTTTTGTTAAAGGGGGCTTCCAGATTCCGATAAGCCCCCCACCCACAGACCCTCACAACCACCGGGCAAGGGTTGTGGGGATGAGGCCCTTGTCCCCATCAACATGGGGACCCCCCTGAAAAAATGTGACGTCATGACGCGGTGCAAACCCGCGTGAGACGTCCAGAAGTGATCGGAACGCCACTGGCAAGACGATCGTTTGCGTGAGTGACCTAAAAAGGTCACACACCAAAACAAGAAGGGAGCATTGTTGTTAAAGCTCCCCCCCTTGCCAGGAAGGCACACAAAGTGGGAACGCCACCCACCAAAGGGGCAGGGATCTGAAAAACAAGCGTGGGAATAATGTTAAACAGAAAATGATAATGTGGGAGATAGATGGCAGTGCGCATATGGTCAGGCATGCAATAAACCAACGAAAAGTACAACATATTTATTAACATCAACAAGTATATACATATAGCCATATGGGTAAATATTTTAATGTAACATTATAAGACAATTATAGTTTTTAAAAAGAAACATAGAGGTTGTGCAGAATTTGTCCAATAGTGGCATTGATGATAAATAGTATCATTTTAATGAGTTTTTCCAGAGGAAAAAACTCTTAGAAAAGGGGTGAAGGAAATGGATTTGTTTAAGCCTGGATAGAAAGTGGCGTGTAGTCTGAAAAACCATCTTTACTGGGCGGTGTTGTTTCCTTTTGGATTTGTTTTTAATCTCACTTTGGACAAGTTTGTCTTTGAGCGAGGTGGCTCTTTTAAAGGTGATAGTGGATACAAAGGTATTAACTTTGGGATCATCCGTGAGTATAGTCCAATGTTTACGGACTATTTGTTTGATTGCATTGTGTTGCCTGGAGAAACGCAGGATTATCCTGGTAGGGTCGGAATTGGAGTCATCCCTCACTTTGTGTTTAAACAATAGCTCAACTCTTGATTGAGCAATGGTTTTGTTATGTGCTTTACACAGGCAAGATCGACTATAGCCACGTGCCAGAAGGCGGTTTTGGAGGTTTTCAGCTTCTTCCCTGAAAAGGAAGATTCAAGCAGTTCCTACGCAAACTCAGGTACTGCCCCTTTGGAATGGATTTTTTAAGTGACGTGGGGTGAATGCTGCCTGTATGTAGCACTGTGTTCCCAGCTGTGCTCTTACGGAACAGGGTACTACAAAGTTTTCCCCCTGGGTTACATTTGACCTGAACATCCTAGAAAGTAAATATGTTGGAGTCATAGGTTATAGTGAACTTCAAGTTATAATCATTGTGATTAATAAGATTGAAAAATTCCACCAATGTTTGCTGGGTCCCTCCCAGATGGCGACAACGTCATCAATGTACTGGAGCCACGTGGATATGTGGCTTGTGTACTTGTAGAGGTCCTTGCCACCTAGGAGGGCCTGCTCCCACTCCCCCAGTTACAGATTGGCGTACGATGGGGCACAACAAGTCCCCATTGTGACGTCCTGTACCTGGAGGTAGTGGGAGTCATTGAAAGAAATAAAGTTATGGTTGAGAATGAACTTTAGTCCATTGACAATGAACTCGTTCAGAGCTCGATCATAACGAGAACCTTGCTGGAGGATTTTCTGTATGACGGTGATTCCTTTCGTATGGGGAATCGAGCTATACAAGGCCTCGACATCGATCGCAACCAAGATAGATTCCTCAGACAAAGTAAGTTCTTCAATGGACTGTAAAAAGTGGATCGTATCTTTCAAAAAAGATGGCATAGCCAAGACAAATGGTTGCAGAAATGAGACAATGACTCTGCTAAGCTTTTCCTAAACACCCCCATTGGGTTTGTTGGGGGGTTTGTCACAGTTCTTATGAATTTTAGGTAAATTATAAAATATAGCTTCCCGTGGATGTTTGATTCTAATGAAATCATACAGGTCCTTTGTAATGGCACCCTCATCGTATGCTTGATCAATTATAGAGTAAAAATGCTTATAGTAAGAGTCTATTACTTTGACAGGGATATTCTTATACCAATCTTTGTTGTCTAAGATTTGTTGACACATAGAAATAGTCCTGGTTGTTCATAAGGACAACATTGCCACCCTTATCGGAGGGTTTTATTACGATAGTTGCATTTTTACATAAAGATTTTAGAGCTTGATTTTCTTCCATTGTTAAATTCTGAGGGTTGCCTTTAATGCGAGGCAATTTGTAAATGTCTCTTATAGTCTGTTTTATAAAAATTGCCACACTAGGATTCATATTGAGAGGAGGAAATTTAGTTGATGGCCTTTTAACCACTACGCATCCGCGCTATGGTCGAATGACGGCCACAGTGCGGACCTGAATTCCCGGGAGGCCGTCATATGACGGCCTCCCCTGTGTACGCTCCCTGCGCGCACCCTGAGTCACTGAGACTCGGCTGATCACCGATCCGAGTAAGGGGCCGGTCCCGGCCCCTTACCATGTGATCAGCTGTCAGCCAATGACAGCTGATCACATGATGTAAACAAAAGATCGGTAATCGTTTTTTTTTTTTTACTCATGCTGACAGCGTGAGTAGAAAAAAAAACGTTCACCGGCTGGGATGGAAGAGGCACATCTGCCTCATCAGTGCCACCTACTAGTGCCAATTAAAAGAGCCCACAGTGCCACCTAACAGTGCCAACCAGTGCCACCTATCAATGCCAACAAGTGCCACCTATCAATGCCCACAAGTGCCACCTATCAATGCCCACCTGTAGTGCCAATCAGTGCCACCTGGCAGTGCTGCCCATCACTGCCACCCATCAGTGCCCATCACTGCCACCCATCAGTGCCCATCACTGCCGCCTATCAGTGCCCATCACTGCCGCCTCATCAGAGTACATCAATGAAGGAGAAAAATGACCCGTTTTAAATTTTTTATAACAAAATATAAAAAAAAAAATTTTTTTTTTTTTTTAAATTCAGATTTTTACATTTTTTTTTAACAAAAAGTAAAAACTGCAGAGGTGATCAAATACCACCAAAAGAAAGCTCTATTTGTGGTGAAAAAATGATAAAAATTTCATTTGGGTACAGTTTTGTATGACCGCACAATTGTCATTCAAAATGCATCAGCGCTGAAAGCTGAAAATTGGTCTGGATAGGAGGGGGGGGGGGGGGGGGTTTAAGTGCCCTGAAAGCAAGTGGTTAAACATAGAAATTGGACTCTTTGTGGATTTATTGACGTCGTCAAGTAATGCGCCAAGATCGATGTGATTGATTGGGTCAATAGTGTTGTATTCCTGAAACAGGAGTGTCAGTTCATGTAGGGCCTTAAACTCTCGCATGCTGTAAGTGGACCAATCAGTGGTATCAATATCTATATTGTTCTTTGCATGCATACATTTCAGTAGCAATCTGCGTGGAAATAACTAGGGCTAAAACTGATTTGGATGTGAAAATAAGGCCCTGGCCCATGCCAACATGTCCATCCCTAAGCCTTTATGGGCCAGGATGGCTAAAATGAACTCCCAGCTCATTCTATCAAAAGTCTTTTCCATGTCAGCGGATAAAAGAATAAAGGAAATGGGCCAGATGTACGGCACTCAGCACTCTTTGAGTACTAAATAATGATATTTGAAGCGCTTCACAATGTGCATGAAAATGAATATATAAGAATAAATATAAATAGTCAAATAAATCCAGCGGTGAGTAAAAATTCCTAAAAAATCCAACAATCAAAATAGTGTAAAATTATAAAAAAATTTGTGACACCAAATGTGTAAAAAATTCACATAAAAAATCCACATAAAAATAAATATATAGGGATGTATTCAGAAGGTTCAATTATACAGGTGTAGAATCCTGATTGGTATAGAGCTTTTGATCACTAGCAAAGCTGTTTAAAAACACTTGCTTAATTAAGGTGCTCATTGATCTTAATAGTACCAATGTGTTTTTTGCTTCTATTCACAACCAATGTGAGAATCATAAACAGGCAGATAAGAGAAAACCAATCATTGTGCAATAGTTAGGATACCAAGGTACACAGGCAAACTTCAATCCACTCACGTGTGCCTTATAATGATAAGGCATATGCAGGTTTTACTATAGCAGTCAGCCGCCTTACTGCCTGACTGCTATAGTAAAACCTGCATATGCCTTATCATTATAAGGCACACGTGAGTGGATTGAAGTTTGCCTGTGTACCTTGGTATCCTAACTATTGCACAATGATTGGTTTTCTCTTATCTGCCTGTTTATGATTCTCACATTGGTTGTGAATAGAAGCAAAAAACACATTGGTACTATTAAGATCAATGAGCACCTTAATTAAGCAAGTGTTTTTAAACAGCTTTGCTAGTGATCAAAAGCTCTATACCAATCAGGATTCTACACCTGTATAATTGAACCTTCTGAATACATCCCTATATATTTATTTTTATGTGGATTTTTTATGTGAATTTTTTACACATTTGGTGTCACTAATTTTTTATAATTTTACACTATTTTGATTGTTGGATTTTTTAGGAATTTTTACTCACCGCTGGATTTATTTGACTATTTATATTTATTCTTATATATTCATTTTCATGCACATTGTGAAGCGCTTCAAATATCATTATTTATTCTTTTTAAGTGACTCTGAAAACACTCTCTTTTGATAGCAGCCTCACTTGGTTTTATGTGTAATTATCAGCTATTTAGCATCACAGCGCTTTGTGTTTTATATATACTCTTTGAGTACTGTCTTTCGCCTCTTGTTCGGGTATAAATCCAGAATGATCGGGATGTATAAGGGAGGAAATATAGGACAAAAGTTGACTGGCCAATATTCTTGCAAATTTTTTAAGATCTACGTTTAGAAGGGATATGGGCCTATAACTCTGGCGCTGCTGAGGGCCTTTGCCTTCTTTTGGTATAACAGTAATTATAGCACGAAGGGCATCTTGTGGTATGGTATCTCCCCTTGCAATAGGGTTAAAAGGCTGTATGAATTTTAGAAATAAAATAGTCTGAAAAGATTTATAATATACAAGGGTGAACCCCTCAGAGCCAGAGGCCTTCCCAGTACTCATAGCCTGTGAAAAGTGGGCGATCTAGATTTTGGATCACTTCCTTGGGTAGACGAGGCATGCTTGAGTCTTGTAAATAGCGTCAAATTGCAGTCTGATTTAGAGGGAGACCTCAAAGTATCAGAGTAAACATTATACAGATCAACATAATAAGACCAAAAAGCCGCAGCTATAGATGGAGAGTCCTTAACCACAATCCCACTTACTTCTAATTTGTGGGATATAGTTTCTGGTCCAAACATCTCGGAGGGCTCATGCTAACAGTTTGCCTGGTTTATTACCATATTCATAGACTGCACACCTACATCTAAGCAAATCCACCTTTGCCCGATCTGTAAGAGGATCATTAAGTTTCCTTCTAAGTGAAAACAGTTTATCTTGCATTCATTGTTTATGAGCCCTCCCTAATGACCCAATTTGAGAGACTAGAGAACAGTTGGATAGAAACAGATTTATTCTTTTGAGATCGTAACTTAATTAAAGTGCCACAAGTAAAACCCTTGTGGGCCTCCCAACATGTAAGAGGGTAAACATCCTCAGTTAATTTAGTATAAAAAAACTTCATCAAGTCTTGTTGAACCTTAGCCTGAAAGGTAGAATCTTGGATTAGTGATTCATTGAATTGACAATTCCAATGTTTTAGTATCTGCGGGCCAATAATCAATCTACAGTTTATAGGAGCATGATCCACAATGGAGAAAGAGCCAATAGAAAAATATTCTAGCAGGGAGAGAGCCTGTTGGTCTCTCAAAATATAATATATCCAAGAATATGTAAAGTGATGTATGGAAAAGTAGAAATAATCTTGGTCTTGAGGATGTGTAGTCTGCCATGAGACTATCAGTTGGTAAGAATGGAGAAGTTTTTTCATTCTTCTCATAGCTGTATATGAGAGATGGGAGGCACCCCAGGAAACATCAAGAGCTATATTCAAATCACCTCTAATAATGATAATACCCTCCTTATGCTGGGCTATACATTCTAAAAATCTTTCTAGAAAAATTATTTGATTATAATTTGAAAGGTTTTGGTTGGCCAGAGTGATTTTATACTTGAATATTGTCCCCTTTACAATCAGACAACGCCCCTCATTGTCCAGAATAACATCAATCTCCCTCCAGGGAAGTTGGTTCGAAACGAGGATAGAAACACCTTTGGATTTACAATTTGGGGAAGCAAAGGGGTATCTGGAGCAATACTAAACAGTGATCTTATTTAAGAGGAAATGTGTCTCTTGCAAAATTGAGACTTGATACGCTTAATTTCAGACTTCAATTTGGAATGCTTTTTCAGAGCATTCAAACTGAGTAAATTATATGAGGTGAACTGGATAGATGGCATAATTAGGATAACAAGCAAATATACCAGGTGAGGCCATTCAGAAAAAAAAGTCTCTCAAGGCTCAGCTAGGGGTGTAACAGTGGAGAGGCTAGGTCCTGGGGGAAGGTAAGGGGTAGGGCACAAACAATAAGGGAAAAGCCAAAGAAAAAGTTATAGACCCCTATGCTAAGAACAGAAATATTCTTTTATTAGAAAGTATGAGCCATGGGAGTCAAGTAGGGAATTACAGAAAAGAAAAGCAAATTGTTGAGAAGGGTTAGGAATTCACTAACTCTCTCAACACAACTCAATGTAAGAGACACTCCAAATAAGACCCACCGAGTTGTGGGTCCGTACAGGGGGGGTCGACCAATAGGTGAGATTAGGGATGGGCTGTCTGTTCGCCGAATAGCGAACAATTTGGGGTGTTCACGGCAAATTCGAAAGCCGCGGAACACCCTTTAAAAGTCTATGGGAAAAATTAAAAGTGCTAATTTTAAAGGTTAATATGCAAGCTATTGTCATAAAAAGTGTTTGGGGACCTGGGTCCTGCCCCAGGGGACATGTATCAATGCAAAAAAAAGTTTTAAAAATGGCCGTTTTTTTGGGAGCAGTGATTTTAATAATGCTTAAAGTGAAACAATAAAAGTGAAATATTCCTTGAAATTTTGTACCTGAGGGTGTCTATAGTATGCCTCTAAGTGGCGCATGTTTCCCATGTTTACAACAGTCCGAGAGCAAAATGACATTTATAAAGGAGAAAAAAGTAATTTAAAAGTACTAGCGGTAGCACCGCCTGCTATAATGAATTGTCGGGTCTCTGCAATACCCATAAAAGTCATTGAAAAAAATGGCCTGGGATTCCCCCACAGTGCATTACCAGGCCCTTTGGGTCTGGTATAAATATTAAGGGAAACCCCGAACCAAAATTTTTTTTAAAAAATGCGTGGGGGTCCCCCCAAATTCCATACCAGGCACTTCAGGTCTGGTATGGATATTAAGGGAAACTCCGCACCAATTTTTTTTTAAAAATGGCGTGGGGGTCCCCCTCAAAATTCATACCAGACCCTTATCCAAGCATGCAACCTAGCAGGCCACAGGAAAAGAGGGGGGGCGAGAGAGCGCCCCCCCTCCTGAACCGTATCAGGCCACATGCCCTCAACATGGGGAGGATTTCCCCATGTTGATGGAAACAAGGTCCTCATCCCCACAACCCTTGCCCGGTGGTTGTGGGGGTATGCGGGCGGGGGGCTTATCGGAATCTGGAAGCCCCCTTTAAAAAGGGGACCCCCAGATCCCGGCCCCCCCTGTGTGAAATGGTAATGGGGTACAAATGTACCCTTACCATTTCACAAAAAAGTGTCAAAAAAGTTAAAAAAGACAAGAGACGTTTTTTGACAATTCCTTTATTAATGTCTACTTCTTTCCCCGCTTCTTCTTCCATCTTCTTCTGGTCTTCATTCGGTTTTCTTCCTCCATCTTGTTCTTCCCCCGCTCCTTCCTCTGCTTCTTCCTCTTCTTCCTCTAATCCTCTGCTTCTTCCTTCGGTCTTCTTGTCCGCATCTTCCTCCGGCTTCTTCTTCCCCGCTTCCTTCTCCGGACGATCCGCATCCATGGGAGGTTCCCGCAGTGTGACACTTCTGTTCCTCTGACAGTTCTTATATAACTGAGGGTGGGGCCCCCCGGCAGGGCCCCCCCTCTGACACACGGGGACTTCCCTATGGCTTTCTCGGTGATGTCAGAGGGGGTTGGGTCACCCGGTTACATAACGGGTGACCCCACCCCCTCTGACACCATGGGGAAAACCATAGGGAAGTCCCCGTATAGTCCCCAGAGGGGGTGGGGTCACCAGGTGGTCCCACCCCCAGTTATATAAGAACTGTCAGAAGAACAGAAGCGTCACACAGCGGGAACCTCCCATGGAGTCCGAAGAACAAAGCGGGGAAGAAGAAGCCAGAGGAAAATGCGGACAAGAAGACCGAAGGAAGAAACAGAGGATCGGAGGAAGAAGAGGAAGAAGCAGAGGAAAAAGCGGGGGAAGAATAAGATGGAGGAAGAAAACCGAATGAAGACCAGAAGAAGATGGAAGAAGAAGCGGGGAAAGAAGAAGACATTAATAAAGGAATTGTCAAAAACCGTCTCTTGTCTTTTTTTAACATTTTTGACACTTTTTTTGTGAAATGGCAGGGGTACATTTGTACCCCATTACCAATTCACACAGGGGCGGGCCGGGATCTGGGGATCCCCTCATTAAAGGGGGCTTCCAGATTCCCATAAGCCCCCCGCCCGCAGACCCCCACAACCACCGGGCAAGGGTTGTGGGGATGAGGCCCTTCTGCCCATCAACATGGGGACAGGGTGCTTTGGGGGGGCTACCCCAAAGCACCCTCCCAATGTTAAGGGCATGTGGCCTGGTACGATTCAGGAGGGGGGGCACTCTCTCGTCCCCCCTGTTTTCCTGCGGCCTGCTAGGTTGCATGCTCGGATAAGGGTCTGGTATGGATTTTTGGGGGGACACTATGCCATTTTTTTTAAATTTTGGAGCAGGGTTCCCTTAAAATCAGGTCTGGTATGGATTTTGAGGGGGACAACCACGCCATTTTTTTAAAAAAAATTGGCTCGGGGTTCCCCTTAATATCCATACCAGACCTGAAGGGCCTGGTATGGAATTTGGGGGGACCGCCATGCATTTTTTTTCAATTTTGGTTCGAGGTTCCCCTGTGGGGGAATCCTATGTCGTTTTTATCAATGAACTGTTATGTGTATTGCTGGACCGACATTTCATTATAGCCGCAAGTAGTTTTAAATTACTTTTTTTCCTTTAGAAATGTCATTTTGCTGTCAGACTGTTCTAAACACGGGAAACATGCGCCACTTTACAGGCATACTATAGACACCCCCCAGGTATGAAATTTAAAGGAATATTAAACTTTTATTGTTTCACTTTAAGCATTATTAAAATCACTGCTCCCGAAAAAACGGCCGTTTTTAAAACTTTTTTTAGCATTGATACATGTCCCCTGCGGCAGGACCCAGGTCCCCAAACACTTTTTAAGACAATACCATGCATATAAGCCTTTAAAATTAGCACTTTTGATTTTTCATGTTCGTGTCCCATAGACTTTAACGGTGTTCGCATGTTCGAACTAATTTTTTTCCTGTTTGCATGTTCTGGTCCAAACCGAACGGGAAGGTGTTCGGCCCATCCCTAGGTGAGATGTAAGAAGCAAAGGAGGAGGACTTCAAGGCTAATACCCAATAATCTTTCCTCTGAGGGCATAATACAATTGAGATATGCGTAAAAGAAAATAAAAAAACTTGGGCGAAGCCCTTAAAACAGGGACAGGAAAAAAAGGGGGCCCAGGGGAAGGAGTGAGAAAGAGGGAAGGGAGGAGTGACCTGTCATTCAAAAATAGGATACATAGCATCAACATGTACTGTCCATCAGGACAATTGTATGAACTGATGTGATACAATAAAGTATCACTTCCCCCTTCCACAACTACTCACAGTATATCCAAGTAGGGCGGTCATATAAGCCTCAAGGGACTCTGTGTCTAGTTCCTCAACTCCAAGAGAGGTGCGCAGCATATTATTATTATTATTATTTTAGGTACTTATATAGCATTGTCAATTTACACAGCGCTTTACATATACATTGTACATTCACATCAGTACCTACCCCCAGGGAGCTTACAATCTAAGGTCCCTAACTCACATTCATATACTAGGGCCAATTTAGACAGAAGCCAATTAACCTACCAGCATGTCTTTGGAGTGCATATATCCCTTTATATAAGTTAGATGGAGTCCCACCAGGTGTACACTGTACATGAGGCCCTCCAGAAGTGGGGGATTCCACACCATAATTTCATAGGAAGTTCAGACAGGGCGCCATCCTATTATCTGCACACCATCTCCAAGGTCCTTGGAGATAGTTACATAGTGACATTCAGTACATAGTTAGTCAGGTTGAAAAAAAGACACAAGTCCATCTAGTTCAACCTATAAAAGGGGGGGAAAAAAATCATACAATCTCATATACACAATCCTATACCCACAGTTGATCCAGAGGAAGGCAAAAAACCCCAGCAAAGTATGATCCAATTTGCTTCATCAGGGGAAAAAATTCCTTCCTGATCCTCCGAAAGCCAATGGGATATTCCCTGGATCAACTTTACCTATAAATGTTAGTATCCAGTTTTATTATGTTCCTTTAGGAAAGAATCCAATCCTTTTTAAAACAATCTACTGAGCTGGCCAGAACCAGCTCTTGAGGGAGTCTCTTTTACATTTTCACAGCTCTTACTGTGAAGAAACCTTTCCAGTATTTTTGAGATTAAATCTCTTTTCCTCCAGACGTAAAGAGTGCCCCCTCATCCTTTGTGATGACCTTAAAGTGAAAGCCTAAACACCAAGCTCACTATATGGACCACTTATGTATTTATACATGTTGATCATATCCTCGCTTAATCTCCTCTTCTCAAGAGAAAATAAATTTAGTTCTTACAGTCGTTCCTCATAGCTGAGCTCCTCCATGCCTCTAATCAGTTTGATTGCTCTTCTCTGCACTTTCTCCAGTTCCTGATTTGTGACCTGGTGCGCAAAACTGAACTGCACGTTCCAGATGAGGTCTTACTAATGATTTGTACAGGGGCAAAATGATATCTCTCTCTCTCTGGAGTCCATACCTCCCTTAACCACTTCAGCCCCAGAAGAATTTACCCCCTTCCTGACCAGAGCATTTTTTGCGATATGACACTGCGCCGCTTTAACTGACAATTGCGCGGTCGTGCGACGTTGCTCCCAAACAAAACTGATGCCCTTTTTTCCACAAATAGAGCTTTCTTTTGATGGTATTTGATCACCTCTGCGGTTTTTATTTTTTGCTATAAACAAAAAAAGAATGTCAATTTTGAAAAAAAAAGCAATATTTGTTACTTTTTGCCTTAATAAATATCCCAAAAAATATATAAAAAAACAAAATTTTTCCTAAGTTTAGGTCGATTTGTATTCTTCTACATATTTTTGGTAAAAAAAAAAAATTGCAATAAGCGTAGATTGGTTTGCGCAAAAGTTATAGCGTCTACAAAATAGGGGATAGATTTATGGCATTTTTATTATTAATTTTTTTATTAGAAATGATGGCGATCAGCGATTTTTATCGTAACTGCGACATTGCGGCGGACAGATCGAACACTTCTGACACTATTTTGGGACCATTGACATTTATACAGCGATCAGTGCTATAAAAATGCACTGAATACTGTGTAAATGTCACTGGCAGGGAAGGGGTTAAACACTAGGGAACGATCAAGGGGTTAGGTGTGTTCCCTCAGTGTGTTCTAACTATAGGGGAGGAGTGGGCTCACTATAACATGACAGAGATTACTGCTCCTGATCACTGGGAGTAGGAGATCCCTGTCATGTTGCTAGGCAGAACAGGGAAATGTTTTGTTTACATAGGCATCTTTCTGTTCTGCCTCTCCGTGTCATGATCGCGGGCCACCGGCAGACATCAAGTCTGCGGGACCCGCACGCGTGCTGCCGGCGATGGACGCGTGTCGGCATGCCCATGATTTAAAGGGGACATACAGGTACGCTCATTTGTGCAGCCGTGCCATTCTGCTGACGTTAAACGTCGTGTGCTGGACAGTAAGCGGTTACCGTATATACTCGAGTATAAGCCGAGTTTTTCAGCACATTTTTTTGTGCTGAAAGTGCCCCCCTCAGCTTATACTCGAGTCACTGTGCCCAGCTTCATACCTGATTAGCCATGTCATGCTCAGACAGCAACCGACCAGTGTTCAAAAGCCGCGCCTCCTCCTCGTTCGTGATAGGGGAACACTAAGTTTCCCAGCAGTGAGTCAGTGTTCAGTGTTCCGCCTATCACGGACGTCCTCTCATCCTCATCCCATGGACGAGGACGAGAGGATGTCAGTGATAGGCGGTACACTGAACACTGACTGCTGGGAAACTGAGTGTTCCGCCTATCACAGACGAGGACAAGGAGGCATGGCTTTTGAACACTGGATGGCCGCCGTCCGACTGCATGACACAGCTGATCAGGTAGGCAGGGCCACTGATAAGGGTACATAAGGGTTGCTGCTATCCCCTTTTAATAGAGGATCGTCCCTTCCTCCTAGCACGCCCACATAGTTCACTAGCAGGCCGTGAGCAGAGGAAGTTTTCTTTTGTGAGATCGTCTGAGCTATCACTTCACTGGCATCCCTGGCATCCCTGGCATCCCTTCAGACTGTTCTTGAAAAGATCTGCAGGTGAAGAAGTTATTCAGAGTGACTCTTTACCAAATATTCTCTATCAAATCTACTTCCATCTTCCCTGATGAAGAAATCACCCAGAGTGATTTCCTATTATCCACAATGATTCTAAGTCTTTGCGTGAGAGGCAAAGAAAAGATTATGAAGCAACAAAAGAGCATCTCAGAAAACCCTTCTCCTATCCAAGTTTATGTTACGCAAATAAAAGCATGAGAAAAATACAATATGGACTGTTTCTATTTTATGGGCTGCGATGGGCTAGGTGGTAAATGTGAATTACGGATATAATAATTAATCAGCAGCTCCATCGGGGGTAAGTGCGCTACATGTGGGGGCGTCATCCGGGATATCTGTTTTAAGTTTGTCCGCTAGCCATCTCCCATAGCAATGGAGTTCGCATTTCAGTAACTGTTGCCAAGATAGCCTGCAGTATAACAGTACCTGCCACCAGGGGTCGCTGGGGAGAACTTTGAAAATGTGCAGCTACAGTTCCTCGTGCACTGAACCAACAAGTGGAGGGTGGAGCCACGCCCCAGAGGAAAAGTTTGTCAGTGTTCAGCTTGCCATGCACCAGACCGAAACAGGCGGAGGAAGATGGCGGAAGGTGTTGGGAATACACCCGTCATGCAGCGGTTATCTGACTTGCAGGACCGGGTTCTGATTGATACCGGTGTTCAATTAGAGCTCACCGGAGGACTGGCACTAGGAGTGATTGAAGGAGTGGAGAGACTTTGCATGTTGTGTCCCGGATGTCGGAGGCTTACGGTTGGAGTTACCGCCTGGGCTTGGTGTGGGCATTGCGGTGTTCAGCTGACACGGCTGGGACCCGTTCAACAGGAAGTCAGGTGGCAACAGTGCTGGTGGTGGAGACAGTGCATCCTCATCAGCATGTGGCCGTAGGAGAGAGGATCCCTGTGGAGAGGAAGGAGGGAGGGAGGAGCCTGGTAATGGCTCTGTGCACGGCGTGAGGATCCTGAGAACCCTCTCCCTGCAGCTGAGAGAAATGATCGGCCTGATGAGAAGGTGTAGGTAGCATCCCTCCCCGCCCCCCCTGCTCATCACTCACTGAGCTGTCTTGTGGTGTAAGCCAGAGGAAGTTTGTACCTGCGTCTGACTGCAACAAGCTGTAGTGAGCGTCCCTTTTTGTCCCAACTTCAACAACAACTAAAAGATAAGTACCGTATTTTTTTTATTTTTTTTTGGCTTTTTTTCTATTGCAATTGTCTTGAAGTGAAAAGGCAAAGGAAAAGTAATAGAACAAAAGAAAGGGAAAGGGAAAGAACATATTGAAATAAAACGAAATAAAATGGAATAAAAAGCGAAAGTAAATGAAAGTAAATGAAGGCGAAAGAGCTGAAAAAGTAGAATCAAGTGAGCTAAGAAAAACAATAAAAACAGGGGGGGGAACAGGGGAGAAGGAGAAGGTGAATGAGAGACAAGCCAACGAAAGAGTTGTCTCCCAGCCCCCACCTGCTTGCTGCTGCTGCTGCTGCAGTAGCTCCCTTTCTTGTGATTTTTTTTTTTGGTCTTTTTTTGTTTTTGTTTTTTGCAAATGGTATTAACTATAGGCTCGATAGTATAAACTATAGAATAAGAAGAAATTTCATAGTAACAAAATGTGGAACATATAAGCTCATACTGGAACTATACTGCTGAATATATAAATCATCTTGCTGAATACTTGAATTAGATTGCATTATACCGCTAAAACATTTGAATTATTTTTATGCGCACCTGGGCCCTCATGCACATGGGCTGTTGGGAGAACGTTGTGAAAACGCCAGTGTCTTTGCAGTGACTTTTTTTTTTTAACTTTTTTCAGCGTTTTTGCAATAGCGTCTTTGAGCGTTTTTGAGCGTTTTTTTTTTTTTCCCTCCTCTTTTGGCTCTTTTCTATTGCAATTGTCTTGAAGTGAACAAGCAGGGGAAAAGAGCTGAAAAAGTAGAATCAAGTGAGCTAAGAAAAACAATAAAAACAGGGGGGGGGAACAGGGGAGAAGAGAAGGAGAAGGTGAAAGAAAGACAAGCCAACTGAAGAGTTGTCTCCCAGCCCCCACCTGCCTGCTGCTGCTGCTGCTGCAGTATCTCCCTTTCTTGTGAATTTTTTTTTTTTTTTTTTTGCAAATGGTACTAATTATAGGCTTGATAGTACAAACTATAGAATAAGAAGAAATTTCATAGTAACAAAAATGTGGAACATATAAGCTTATACTGGAACTATACTGCTGAATATATAAATCATCTTGCTGAATACTTGAATTAGATTGCATTATATCGCTAAAACATTTGAATTATTTTGCTGAGCACCTGGGCCCCCATGCACACGGGCTGCTGGAAAAGCGCTGTGAAGATGTGAAGACGCCGGTGTCTTTGCAGTGACTTTTTTTTTTTTTTTTTTAACTTTTTCCAGCTTTTTTCAGCATTTTTGCAATAGCGTTTTTGAGCGGTTTTTTTTTTTTTTTTTTTTTTTTCAGCTTAAGAACGCTTAAACAATTGAAAAGCAACAAGGAATGCTTAATGTACTTAAGGTAGTAACATAACTTCTGGAAAACGGGGACTACTCATATCTCATTAATTATTTCTATTATTGGATTGTGGGGAGGATGCCGGGTATGAGAACGGAATAAAAGAAATATAAGGCTAAGTCAATTTAAAAAGGCTGGAGATTTTTTCATCATTAAGAGACCCCAATCAAGGGGTATTCTGGAAGGCAGCTTTGAAGATCTTATAAATCCAGCCATAGAAACAAACATGAAGGGGAAAACAACAAGAAGTGCGGGAGCAATACCGAAATCACCTAGGACCAGCCTAGGCCCAAGTCCAGGCCCTATGAACAGGTATATACAGCAAGGAATCGGAGAAGGAGAGAAACAAGTGGGTTCAAAGGGCAGACAAATAGATACAAAAGAGAAGGACAACAAGGATAAAAAAGGCCAGTATAAAGTACAAACAGAAACCAGCCACCTCTCAGAACCCAGAATGGAGCCAGAAATGGGAGAGGAAGACAGAGGAAAGGAGGAAGGACAACAAGGGCCACAGTTGCCAACAAAACAGGATATGGAAAAAATGTTCGCGGCACTAGAGAATTCCCTAAAAGCAGAGATGTCAACACTCCATAAAGATATGGGATATATGTTAAACAGAGTGGAAGAAGTAGAGATCAAAGTAGACCTACATCAAAAAAACATAAAGGAACTAGAAGACGAAATAAAGAAATTAAAACGGGAACAACAGGAACAATCATATAAAATAGAAGAGCAAGAAAATAGAGATAAAAAGAAAAACTTGAGAATACGTGGGTTACCGGAAACAGAACAAGCAGAAAATCTAATAGAAAAAATGAACAATCTCTTCAACCAAATCTTGGGAAAGGAAACAACTAACACAATAGGAATAGAAAGTGCCTTTCGAGTAAAAAAACCTCAAAGGTTTGCAAGGGAAACACCTAGAGATGTAATCGTACGCTTTGAAAAATGGGAAGAAAAAAAAACAGATCTGGATAAACCTAAAGAGGAAAACACAAATAGAGTTTGCGGGAGGTAAATTACAAATATTTCAAGACTTATCTCAAGAAACGTTGAAAAGACGATGGATACTAAAGCCATTATTAGAAATCCTCCGGGAGCAAGAAATTCAATACAACTGGGGTTTTCCAGCATGTCTAATAGCAAGGAAAAACGGAATAAGTGCGAGGCTAAGACATGTGGAGGAGATTCCGGACTTTTGCAACAAACTAGAAATCCCCAGAACTGGAAAAATACGCAAATAGTCAGGAGCGAATAACGGCAAGGGGGTCGCCCTATTAGTGCTTAGGCAGGGGGGGAATAGGGTGTCTTACAGAGCTCCGCCTCACAATAAATAGAGCAGAGGGGGCAGAGCGTGCCCCACAAAACAAAGTAAAACGCTCTCAGCTCTAGAGAATATGGGGGTAAAAAACCCATATCAGAAAAAAGGGAGGGGGGGTGGGAGGAGGGAGGGGGAGGGAGGGTGGGGAGGGAGAGGTCTGAGTCACATGAGTGGTTACATAGGCACACCTATTCTGAGACAAGAGATGAGGAGACCCCGTGCATCCGCTGGGTGTCCCCTCCATCCGGTCTCCTAGGGGGACCGCGTGGGGGGGAGGGCCGGAGGACGGGCGGGGAAGAAAAGGCACAAGAATGGAAAACGTAAACAGCATAAAAATAATCTCTTACAATGTCCGAGGACTAAATTCCCCAGGGAAGAGAAACATCATCCTCCGAGAACTAGAAAAAAGTAAAGCAGAAATAATTTTCCTACAGGAGACGCATATAACCCAAGACTCAAGTGCCAAAATTTATTCAAGAAACATACCAACATGGTATCAAGGAGACTCGCCAATAAGAAGGGCCAAAGGAGTAGCCATCGGTATAGGGAAAATGTACGTTTTCTAATAGATCAAAGGAAAATAGACCCGGAGGGTCGATATCTTTTTATTACAGGAACTATACACGGGGTAAAATATACATTGGCCAATGTCTACTGTCCTAATAAGAACCCTAAAAAATATTTGATAGATATAATTAAAATACTAATGGAATTCAAGCAAGGAAAATTAATATTAGCTGGAGACTTCAACTTCAGCATGGACAATAAAATGGACAGTACCTCAAGAGTAAGGGACAAAGAGGTAAATCAACTAAAGAAATTAAAAAGAACATTATATGAACAGCAACTAATAGACCCTTGGAGAATTCAGCACCCCAGCACAAAGGACTACACATTCTACTCAACAGTACACAAAATTTACTCCAGATTGGATTACATCATGGTCGAACATAGAAACTTGGAAGAAATAGAAGAAACAAAAATAGGCATAATAACCGCCTCAGATCACAGCCCAGTAATCTTGAGAATGAAAATAAAAGGAGAAGTCCTTGAAAGGGGTCCATGGAGAATCAACGAAACTTTATTAGAAGACAGTGAGACCGAAAAAAGCATCATAGAAGAAGTTAAAAGATATTTTGAAGAAAACGATACACCAGAGGTATCGAAAGCAACAATATGGGAGGCGCATAAATCTGTTATTAGGGGCAAGTTAATAGCTATAGGGGCAAGAAAAAAACAGGAAAGGAAAACAAACATGCAACAAATAATTAAAGAAATTTATGAATTGGAACGAAAACACAAAAATCAAGTAAACAACAAAATCTTCGGCCTACTATCTCAAAAGAGAGAGCAATTAAAAGACTGGATGGAACAAGAAGAAAGGAAGGACTACAACAGAGTAGTACAAGAAAAATATAAATGGGGTAATAAACCAGGAAAATACCTAGCAAATCTGGTAAAAAAAAAAGAAGTCTTTGAATTACATTGAGAAGATCAAAAATGAAAAAGGAGAAGTGGTAAATAAAACTACAGATATAGCGATAACATTTCAAAAATACTTCAGCTCCCTTTATGCAATAAAAGGACAGGAAAGTTGGAAAGAAGCGAATACAAGAACAAAGAAGATACAAGAATATTTAAAAAAAGCAAACTTACCAAAACTAAAAATAGACCAACTAGAAGAATTGGAAAAAATATTACGCATGAAGAGGTAAAACTGGCATTAAAGGAAACTCCCGTAGGAAAAAGCCCAGGACCAGACGGGTTTACGGTCAAATACTATAAAAAATTTGAAGAACAGCTGACTCCAAAACTATTAGAATATATGAATTCCTTAGGGGAAGATGAAGAAATAAGAAGTGAATCGTTATTAGCTCATATTACAATACTACCAAAAGAAGGGAAAGACAAAGTTAACTGCTCAAGCTACAGGCCAATAGCCCTATTGAACGCTGATACGAAGCTGTACTCCAAGATCCTGGCCAATAGGATAAAAAAACTAATCCCACTGTGGATCAACCCGGACCAAACTGGTTTTGTCCCGGGGAGAGAGGGGCGGGACAACAGCCTAAAATCATTATTGATGTTGCACAAGAAGGTGCAGAATGAGACCCCAGTTCTATTCCTGTCATTGGATGCAGAAAAAGCATTTGACAGGGTAGACTGGGGTTTCATGATGGATACATTGCGGCACTTGGGTATTGGGACAAAAATGATGAAGTGGATAACAAATTTGTATAATGGCCCGACAGCAGTCGTAAAAGTAAACGGTAGACTCTCTCCAAAAATTAAGATGCAGAATGGAACACGGCAAGGCTGTCCACTGTCTCCACTATTATATGTATTGGCCTTAGAACCACTATTAGCAACACTCCGCAATAACAAAGAGGTAGAAGGAGCGAAACTAGGAGGAAAAGAGCATAAGATCGCTGCCTACGCGGACGACATCTTGATGTACGTATCCAACCCAAGAGTGTCACTCCCAAACATGCTGAAAGAAATTAAAAAATACGGAGAACTGTCAAACTTCAAAATTAATCCAATAAAAACGGAAATATTAAACATAGGTCTAGAGAAAAAGGAAGTTCAGTTTTTACAAAAAGAATTCCCATTCACTTGGGTAAAAGAACTAAATTAAAATAATAAATGAAAAAAACAGCGCTCGCAACAAAGGAATTAGACTAGAAGCTATCGCTGCTGTAAAAAAGTGTGTGAACTTGAAGTATAATAATAAACGGTTACAGCGCTGATAGACGTGATAATACAATAAAGTGCTATGTGCTGAAAATATACGTTGGATATTAACTGAGTTTCAAATGCAACTACTGGTCACCATAGTGTATATGATATGTGAGAAAACAACCAGTATTACCTAATTGCAAAAAAACAACCTAAGAGTATGCTGACAGAGACCAATAAATGGTTAAAAATAAAATACAAGTGAACTCTAGTCACAATACAAAAGTGCAAATATGGAAAATAGTCCCAAAATAAATAAATATCTAGCACCAGCTGGGCATGGAAGACTCAGACAAACAGCTTAATGATGGCCCAACGGCTCCTCAATCACAAATGTCAGTCCGTATCTATGATCCAGCAACAGATGCTTCTAAGATGGATAAATAGATGTAATGGCTGATACTTCAAACAATGGAGCCATGGATCTTGTAATCGGTCACCCAAAATAGAAAGAGGAAAAAATATATAGTGAAGTACTGCGGGATGTAAGAGCCAATCGCGCTACAAACCGCTACTCACGCTTTCCCTGGTGGCAGTCAGGCATATCAGGCATATCAGATGCTTCCGCGATCGCCGCTTGGTAGCGTGCGTTCCACGGAGCCAGGAAGATGAAAAAAGCGTCACTTGGTTGTGTGAAGGCCGGATGTGACGTTGACGCGTTTCGCCCCTCCCCCAGGGCGTCATCAAAGGACTACACATCCAACCACGGCCATCCGATATATAGGGTGAAAAAAGCAGTGACAGCCAATCAAGGCTAGTGGGACGCACTCATCACCACTCTTCCTGAATCATCATATCCTGTTGCAATCCAAACAACATTATTACAAAGGGATGAACAGCATACAATTGATATACAAAGCTAATCAATAGCTATAGATGCAAAAAAAATTTTTTCATATACAATTATATTAATACATATTTAAAATAGAAATATATTGCTTAGATAGGAATAATTGATAAAATTACAAATAATAAAAAAATTATTATTATACACAAATAGACAAATGAAATATAAAAAAAAAAAAAAAAAAAAAAAATATATATAATGGAAAAATATGTTTAATTAATTTTAAAATCATGAGAAAACCAGATTCTTCCTATTTCAAAAACAGAAAGAATAAAGAATAAAAAATAAAAAAAATGTAATTGAAAAATAAAAATAAAAATATGGAAAAAACTTTTATTATAGAAAAATGTATATATAACCATAACCCCTTTCCCTAATCTCAGAACTAATAAAATTACCAATTAGAAAGAAAGCAATTGAGGTCTAATTCGACATTGATCCCATGAGGTTGTAAGGTGCGGAGTCTATGGATCCATTGGGTTTCATTCTGTGATATTGCCCTCTTGAGATCCGAACCCCGCCAATGAGCTTCCACTTTGTCAATACCACAAAAGGTAAGGACACTAGGGTCCCTATTGTGGAATAGTCTAAAGTGGTTGGAAAGACCATGATGTTTATAGCCCTTCCTTATTCTGTTGACGTGTTCTCTAAGTCTGACCCCTAATTGCCTAGTGGTCCTCCCCACATATTGCAAATTGCATGGGCAAGACAGAAGATAAGTCACATGCGTGGTGTTGCATGTGATGAATTTCTTAATCTCAAAAACCCTACCGTCAACTAATGATGTAAAATGAGTGATTTTTTTCTTCCGAAATTTAGAGGTCCTACACATCATACACCTACCACAACTATAGAACCCAACCCTGTCCAGAAATGTGCACACCTTCCTGGGTGGGTTCACCACATTATGTGCTAATTGTAGCCTAAGTGAAGGTGGTTTAGTATAAATAAAACTTGGTCGAGCAGGTAGAATTTTTTTCAGGTCAGTATCTTCTAACAATAAAGGCCAATGTTCTCTAATGATTTTCTCAAACTGACGATAATGCCTATTGAACCCTGTCTTGAAGGCTATACCATAGTCATTGTCTTTTTTCACTTTAGGTTTGAACAACTCCTGTCTATCTATCTCACCAACTAGCTTTTTTGTACGTTCCAAGTCTTCCAATTTGTATCCTTTAGCTCTAAAACGTTCCAGAATGATATTAGCTTGTAGGTTATAGTCATTTTCATTACTACAATTCCTTCTTACCCTGAGCATTTGGCTTTTGGGTATACCCCTCAACCATCTCGGATGATGGCAGCTGGTTAGAGGAATATAGCCATTCCTATCCACATCCTTAAAGAAAGTACGTGTGCAGAGTTTATCCCCCTCTCTGAAAATAGTGAGATCTAAAAAATTGATCTCTGTGCGACTCAAATTCTCAGAGAAGGAGATATTGAAGGAATTCTTACTAATCTCTTTTAGGAAATCAAAAAACGATTCTGGTGATCCTGCCCAAATTATAAAAATATCGTCAATATACCTTTTATAGAGTCTGAGTTCTGGTATATTATTTTGATATATAGCCTGATTTTCCCAAAAACTCATAAAGATGTTAGCTACTGAAGGGGCATACTTAGCCCCCATTGCTACGCCTTTAATCTGTCTATAATAATCTTTTTCATGCCAGAAAAAATTATGGCTCATTGCCATCTCTAATGCTTTTAGGAGGAACTCCTTCTGTTTGCATTTCATATCAGTATTCCCTAATGCCCACTCAACTGCTTGGAGAGCATGTTTTTGTTGGATGTTTGTGTAAAGTGAGTTGACATCCATACTCACCAACAAACAATCTCCAGGTACTATCATTGGGCTGATCAATTCTATAAGATCCTTGCTATCCTTAAGATAGGAAGGATAACCTTTGGTGAGTGGCTGTAAAAAATGGTTCAAATACTCTCCCAGTCTAGAGAACAAGGACCCAATCCCACTAACTATGGGTCGACCCGGTGGTTTTGTGGAACTTTTGTGAATTTTCGGTAACTGGTAAATCACCGGTACTCGTGGAGCACTTGGAACCAGATATCTTGCCTCCTTCTTTTTTAGAATTTTTTCTTCCTTTGCCTTATTAACTAAATCTTTTAATTGGGCTTTATATTTCTTTGTGGGGTTACTTCTCAACTTTTCATATGTTGTTTGGTCTCCAACCAATTTATTCAACTCTTCCAAATAATCAGTTTTGTTAAGTATTACCACTCCCCCACCTTTATCTGCTGACCTAATAACTATATTTTTATTCTTCTCTAAGGCCTTTAAGCCTTTCTCCAAATCCCCTTTTCGTCTTTTAGGTTGTATAGCAAGCCTATCCAGGTCTCGCTCAACCAGGGACTTGAAGACGCCAACAAAATGGTTGTTGGAAATTTGGGGATTAAAGATTGAATTGTTTTTGAGAGAGGTGTGTAGATACTCTTCTATCTGAGTATTAGTAGGGGTATTGGTGTTACAAAAAAACTTTTTGATATTAATTTTCCTTATAAATTTTTGAAGATCAATAAAAGCATCAAATTTGTTAAAATTCCTATCCAAAGCAAATTTAAGACCTAAATCTAAAACCTTTAATTCTTCCTGTGAGAAAACTACATCGCTCAAATTAAAAATTCCTTCCATTAGATTAATCTTTTTCGCTTTCCTTTTGCCTCCTCTGCAGCCTCTTGTTCTTCTTTTCTTTCTCCTTCTCCCGGCCACTGTGGTGGCATCGGGTACCAGGGTCTCCATTCCTCTGATGGATTCTGTTCCCTCCCACGACCCCTCGGAGTGGCGGCTCCCCTCCCTCTCAGGGGAGGTCCTCCTGACCCTCTCCGCTGAAAATCCCCTCGTTGATTGTTGGGGTACCAACCTCTACCCCTGCCCCTATGAGGCGGAGGCTGATGATTGGGGTGATGGGGAGGCCAGGATTGTCCACCATAATTTCCTCGCCTTTGGTCGTAGCCTCTTGTATTGTGAGATCCCCCATGAGATGACTGGGGGTAATCACAGCCCAGAGGCTCGTACTGGTTATAGGTGGTTACATTATATGTAGGTGTGGGTGAATTATAATATTCATTATTCTGTTGGATGTTTCTAGTATAATCCTGGTATGAGCCATCATAACGACGGACGGGTGTTTTGATGGTATCCAAAACCCGTTCTGGCTCTCTAGATGAGGAAGCTGCCTCAATAGCAGATTCTTCAACCACATCCTGCCATTTGTATACTTTGTTTGACTTATAGTCATTGGTGTCTCTGATAAATTTTTTAATTTTTTTCTTTTGAGTATCCTTATCCACTTTATCCACAAACTCTTGAAGCTGTTTTAATCTATCTTTATATTCACCTGAGGCAATAGAAGGCCCCAATTTGGTTTTAATGCTATTGATATTGGCCTCAATCAATTTGATTTTTCTCTCTTTTCTTCCTATCAGCATTTCCAGGAGTTTCCTCTCTGTGAGATTAAAAAAAGAAAACCACTCTTCTTCAAGATCTTTATCAGTAAGCCCATCGTTGGGAGCAATATCCCATCTTAGACGCCTAGGTGTAATTCTATCCTTCACATATTTCTTCAAAGAAAAAATGTCCCACCACGTTCTAATCTGTTTGTCTAGGGCACTTTTTAACTGTTTAAAGTCTTGATTAACATCAGAAGAGTCACTATTGGATGAAAAAAAGTTATCTGCATCCAAACTTCTATCATTAATAAAAGAAAAGATCTCCATTGGACTGGAGAGTGAAACCAGCAGGTGAGGCTGGATAATCAGTAAAAGAAAACAAAACAGTGAAATAGTGAGCACAACTAAAAAGTTATATCCAAAATCCTTCAAAATAAATAAGGCAGCCCAACAGCTTGGACTGTGTACAAATAAAGTGCAGAAAAATGTGCAAACAATGTGAGAGTCACAGCTGCTGCTCAAAAGATTCTATAATCCTTAAACAAAATAATAAATGAAAAAAACAGCGCTCGCAACAAAGGAATTAGACTAGAAGCTATCGCTGCTGTAAAAAAGTGTGTGAACTTGAAGTATAATAATAAACGGTTACAGCGCTGATAGACGTGATAATACAATAAAGTGCTATGTGCTGAAAATATACGTTGGATATTAACTGAGTTTCAAATGCAACTACTGGTCACCATAGTGTATATGATATGTGAGAAAACAACCAGTATTATCTAATTGCAAAAAAACAACCTAAGAGTATGCTGACAGAGACCAATAAATGGTTAAAAATAAAATACAAGTGAACTCTAGTCACAATACAAAAGTGCAAATATGGAAAATAGTCCCAAAATAAATAAATATCTAGCACCAGCTGGGCATGGAAGACTCAGACAAACAGCTTAATGATGGCCCAACGGCTCCTCAATCACAAATGTCAGTCCGTATCTATGATCCAGCAACAGATGCTTCTAAGATGGATAAATAGATGTAATGGCTGATACTTCAAACAATGGAGCCATGGATCTTGTAATCGGTCACCCAAAATAGAAAGAGGAAAAAATATATAGTGAAGTACTGCGGGATGTAAGAGCCAATCGCGCTACAAACCGCTACTCACGCTTTCCCTGGTGGCAGTCAGGCATATCAGGCATATCAGATGCTTCCGCGATCGCCGCTTGGTAGCGTGCGTTCCACGGAGCCAGGAAGATGAAAAAAGCGTCACTTGGTTGTGTGAAGGCCGGATGTGACGTTGACGCGTTTCGCCCCTCCCCCAGGGCGTCATCAAAGGACTACACATCCAACCACGGCCATCCGATATATAGGGTGAAAAAAGCAGTGACAGCCAATCAAGGCTAGTGGGACGCACTCATCACCACTCTTCCTGAATCATCATATCCTGTTGCAATCCAAACAACATTATTACAAAGGGATGAACAGCATACAATTGATATACAAAGCTAATCAATAGCTATAGATGCAAAAAAAATTTTTTCATATACAATTATATTAATACATATTTAAAATAGAAATATATTGCTTAGATAGGAATAATTGATAAAATTACAAATAATAAAAAAATTATTATTATACACAAATAGACAAATGAAATATAAAAAAAAAAAAAAAAAAATATATATATAATGGAAAAATATGTTTAATTAATTTTAAAATCATGAGAAAACCAGATTCTTCCTATTTCAAAAACAGAAAGAATAAAGAATAAAAAATAAAAAAAATGTAATTGAAAAATAAAAATAAAAATATGGAAAAAACTTTTATTATAGAAAAATGTATATATAACCATAACCCCTTTCCCTAATCTCAGAACTAATAAAATTACCAATTAGAAAGAAAGCAATTGAGGTCTAATTCGACATTGATCCCATGAGGTTGTAAGGTGCGGAGTCTATGGATCCATTGGGTTTCAGTCTGTGATATTGCCCTCTTGAGATCCGAACCCCGCCAATGAGCTTCCACTTTGTCAATACCACAAAAGGTAAGGACACTAGGGTCCCTATTGTGGAATAGTCTAAAGTGGTTGGAAAGACCATGATGTTTATAGCCCTTCCTTATTCTGTTGACGTGTTCTCTAAGTCTGACCCCTAATTGCCTAGTGGTCCTCCCCGCATATTGCAAATTGCATGGGCAAGACAGAAGATAAGTCACATGCGTGGTGTTGCATGTGATGAATTTCTTAATCTCAAAAACCCTACCGTCAACTAATGATGTAAAATGAGTGATTTTTTTCTTCCGAAATTTAGAGGTCCTACACATCATACACCTACCACAACTATAGAACCCAACCCTGTCTTAAATTTGCTTTGGATAGGAATTTTAACAAATTTGATGCTTTTATTGATCTTCAAAAATTTATAAGGAAAATTAATATCAAAAAGTTTTTTTGTAACACCAATACCCCTACTAATACTCAGATAGAAGAGTATCTACACACCTCTCTCAAAAACAATTCAATCTTTAATCCCCAAATTTCCAACAACCATTTTGTTGGCGTCTTCAAGTCCCTGGTTGAGCGAGACCTGGATAGGCTTGCTATACAACCTAAAAGACGAAAAGGGGATTTGGAGAAAGGCTTAAAGGCCTTAGAGAAGAATAAAAATATAGTTATTAGGTCAGCAGATAAAGGTGGGGGAGTGGTAATACTTAACAAAACTGATTATTTGGAAGAGTTGAATAAATTGGTTGGAGACCAAACAACATATGAAAAGTTGAGAAGTAACCCCACAAAGAAATATAAAGCCCAATTAAAAGATTTAGTTAATAAGGCAAAGGAAGAAAAAATTCTAAAAAAGAAGGAGGCAAGATATCTGGTTCCAAGTGCTCCACGAGTACCGGTGATTTACCAGTTACCGAAAATTCACAAAAGTTCCACAAAACCACCGGGTCGACCCATAGTTAGTGGGATTGGGTCCTTGTTCTCTAGACTGGGAGAGTATTTGGACCATTTTTTACAGCCACTCACCAAAGGTTATCCTTCCTATCTTAAGGATAGCAAGGATCTTATAGAATTGATCAGCCCAATGATAGTACCTGGAGATTGTTTGTTGGTGAGTATGGATGTCAACTCACTTTACACAAACATCCAACAAAAACATGCTCTCCAAGCAGTTGAGTGGGCATTAGGGAATACTGATATGAAATGCAAACAGAAGGAGTTCCTCCTAAAAGCATTAGAGATGGCAATGAGCCATAATTTTTTCTGGCATGAAAAAGATTATTATAGACAGATTAAAGGCGTAGCAATGGGGGCCAAGTATGCCCCTTCAGTAGCTAACATCTTTATGAGTTTTTGGGAAAATCAGGCTATATATCAAAATAATATACCAGAACTCAGACTCTATAAAAGGTATATTGACGATATTTTTATAATTTGGGCAGGATCACCAGAATCGTTTTTTGATTTCCTAAAAGAGATTAGTAAGAATTCCTTCAATATCTCCTTCTCTGAGAATTTGAGTCGCACAGAGATCAATTTTTTAGATCTCACTATTTTCAGAGAGGGGGATAAACTCTGCACACGTACTTTCTTTAAGGATGTGGATAGGAATGGCTATATTCCTCTAACCAGCTGCCATCATCCGAGATGGTTGAGGGGTATACCCAAAAGCCAAATGCTCAGGGTAAGAAGGAATTGTAGTAATGAAAATGACTATAACCTACAAGCTAATATCATTCTGGAACGTTTTAGAGCTAAAGGATACAAATTGGAAGACTTGGAACTAGGGATGAGCTTCGAGTTCGAGTCGAACTCATGTTCTACTCGAACATTGGCTGTTCGCAAGTTCGCCGAACAGCGAACAATTTGGGGTGTTCGCGGCAAATTCGAATGCCGCGGAACACCCTTTAAAAGTCTATGGGAGAAATCAAAAGTGCTAATTTTAAAGGCTTATATGCAAGTTATTGTCATAAAAAGTGTTTGGGGACCCGGGTCCTGCCCCAGGGGACATGGATCAATGCAAAAAAAAGTTTTAAAAACGGACGTTTTTTCAGGAGCAGTGATTTTATTAATGCTTAAAGTCAAACAATAAAAGTGTAATATCCCTTTAAATTTCGTACCTGGGGGGTGTCTATAGTATGCCTGTAAAGGGGCGCATGTTTCCTGTGTTTAGAACAGTCTGACAGCAAAATGACATTTGGAAGGAAAAAACTCATTTAAAACTACCCGCGGCTATTGCATTGCCGACAATACACATAGAAGTTCATTGATAAAAACGGCATGGGAATTCCCCACAGGGGAACCCCGAACCAAAATAATAAAAAAAAAATGATGTGGGGGTCCCCCTAAATTCCATACAAGGCCCTTCAGGTCTGGTATGGATATTAAGGGGAACCCCAGCCAAAATTTTAAAAAAAAATTGACGTGGGGTTCCCCCTAAATTCCATACCAGACCCTTCAGGTCTGGTATGGATTTTAAGGGGAACCCCGCGCCAAAAAAAAAAAAAAAAAACGGCGTGGGGTCCCCCTAAAAATCCATACCAGACCCTTATCCGAGCACGCAACCTGGCAGGCCGCAGGAAAAGAGGGGGGGACGAGAGTGCGGCCCCCCCCTCCTGAACCGTACCAGGCCACATGCCCTCAACATTGGGAGGGTGCTTTGGGGTAGCCCCCCAAAACACCTTGTCCCCATGTTGATGAAGACAAGGGCCTCATCCCCACAACCGTGGCCGGTGGTTGTGGGGGTCTGCGGGCGGGGGGCTTATCGGAATCTGGAAGCCCCCTTTAACAAGGGGACCCCCAGATCCCGGCCCCCCCCCTGTGTGAAATGGTAAGGGGGTACTTACCCCTACCATTTCACTAAAAAACTGTCAAAAATGTTAAAAATGACAAGAGACAGTTTTTGACAATTCCTTTATTTAAATGCTTCTTCTTTCTTCCTTCATCTTCTTCTTCTTCTGGTTCTTCTGGCTCTTCTGGTTCTTCCTCCGGCGTTCTCGTCCAGCATCTCCTCCGCGGCGTCTTCTATCTTCTTCTCCTCGGGCCGCTCCGCACCCATGGCATGAGGGGGGAGGCTCCCGCTCTTCTCTTCATCTTCTTCTTCATCTTCATCTTCTTCTTCATCTTCTTCTTCTTCTTCTTCTTCTCTTCTTCATCTCTTCTCTCTTCTTCATTTCTTCTCCGGGCCGCTCCGCATCCATGCATGGAGGGAGGCTCCCGCTGTGTGACGGCGTCTCTTCGTCTGACGGTTCTTAAATAACGGGGGGCACGGGACATGACGGGACTTCCCTGTGGCATTCCCCGTGACGTCACAGGGAAGTCCCGTCAATTCACCGTGCGTCAGAGGGGGGCGGGGTCACCGGATGGCCCCGCCCCCCGTTATTTAAGAACCGTCAGACGAAGAGACGCCGTCACACAGCGGGAGCCTCCCTCCATGCATGGATGCGGAGCGGCCCGCAGAAGAAATGAAGAAGGAAGAAGAGATGAAGAAGAGAAGAAGAAGAAGAAGAAGAAGAAGAAGAAGATGAAGACAGTTTTTTAGTGAAATGGTAGGGGTAAGTACCCCCTTACCATTTCACACAGGGGGGGGGGCCGGGATCTGGGGGTCCCCTTGTTAAAGGGGGCTTCCAGATTCCGATAAGCCCCCCGCCCGCAGACCCCCACAACCACCGGCCACGGTTGTGGGGATGAGGCCCTTGTCTTCATCAACATGGGGACAAGGTGCTTTGGGGGGCTACCCCAAAGCACCCTCCCAATGTTGAGGGCATGTGGCCTGGTATGGTTCAGGAGGGGGGGGGGGCCGCACTCTCGTCCCCCCCTCTTTTCCTGCGGCCTGCCAGGTTGCGTGCTCGGATAAGGGTCTGGTATGGATTTTTAGGGGGACCCCACGCCGTTTTTTTTTTTTTTTTGGGCGCGGGGTTCCCCTTAAAATCCATACCAGACCTGAAGGGTCTGGTATGGAATTTAGGGGGAACCCCACGTCAATTTTTTTTAAAAATTTTGGCTGGGGTTCCCCTTAATATCCATACCAGACCTGAAGGGCCTTGTATGGAATTTAGGGGGACTCCCACATCATTTTTTTTTTTTAATTTTGGTTCGGGGTTGTCCTGTGGGGAATTCCCATGCCGTTTTTATCAATGAACTTCTATGTGTATTGTCGGCAATGCAATAGCCGCGGTAGTTTTAAATGAGTTTTTTCCTTCAAAATGTCATTTTGCTGTCAGACTGTTCTAAACACGGGAAACATGCGCCCCTTTACAGGCATGCTATAGACACCCCCCAGGTACGAAATTTAAAGGGATATTACACTTTTATTGTTTGACTTTAAGCATTATTAAAATCACTGCTCCTGAAAAAACGGCCGTTTTTAAAACTTTTTTTTGCATTGATCCATGTCCCCTGGGGCAGGACCCAGGTCCCCAAACACTTTTATTGACAATAACTTGCATATTAGCCTTTAAAATTAGCACTTTTGATTATTCATGTTCGTGTCCCATAGACTTTAACGGTGTTCGCGTGTTCGAACGAATTTTTTTCCTGTTCGCATGTTCTGGTGCGAACCGAACAGGGGGGTGTTCGGCTCATCCCTACTTGGAACGTACAAAAAAGCTAGTTGGTGAGATAGATAGACAGGAGTTGTTCAAACCTAAAGTGAAAAAAGACAATGACTATGGTATAGCCTTCAAGACAGGGTTCAATAGGCATTATCGTCAGTTTGAGAAAATCATTAGAGAACATTGGCCTTTATTGTTAGAAGATACTGACCTGAAAAAAATTCTACCTGCTCGACCAAGTTTTATTTATACTAAACCACCTTCACTTAGGCTACAATTAGCACATAATGTGGTGAACCCACCCAGGAAGGTGTGCACATTTCTGGACAGGGTTGGGTTCTATAGTTGTGGTAGGTGTATGATGTGTAGGACCTCTAAATTTCGGAAGAAAAAAATCACTCATTTTACATCATTAGTTGACGGTAGGGTTTTTGAGATTAAGAAATTCATCACATGCAACACCACGCATGTGACTTATCTTCTGTCTTGCCCATGCAATTTGCAATATGTGGGGAGGACCACTAGGCAATTAGGGGTCAGACTTAGAGAACACGTCAACAGAATAAGGAAGGGCTATAAACATCATGGTCTTTCCAACCACTTTAGACTATTCCACAATAGGGACCCTAGTGTCCTTACCTTTTGTGGTATTGACAAAGTGGAAGCTCATTGGCGGGGTTCGGATCTCAAGAGGGCAATATCACAGAATGAAACCCAATGGATCCATAGACTCCGCACCTTACAACCTCATGGGATCAATGTCGAATTAGACCTCAATTGCTTTCTTTCTAATTGGTAATTTTATTAGTTCTGAGATTGGGGAAAGGGGTTATGGTTATATATACATTTTTCTATAATAAAAGTTTTTTCCATATTTTTATTTTTATTTTTCAATTACATTTTTTTTATTTTTTATTCTTTATTCTTTCTGTTTTTGAAATAGGAAGAATCTGGTTTTCTCATGATTTTAAAATTAATTAAACATATTTTTCCATTATATATATATTTTTTTTTTTTTTTTTTTTTTTTTTTTATATTTCATTTGTCTATTTGTGTATAATAATAATTTTTTTATTATTTGTAATTTTATCAATTATTCCTATCTAAGCAATATATTTCTATTTTAAATATGTATTAATATAATTGTATATGAAAAAAATTTTTTTGCATCTATAGCTATTGATTAGCTTTGTATATCAATTGTATGCTGTTCATCCCTTTGTAATAAAGTTGTTTGGATTGCAACAGGATATGATGATTCAGGAAGAGTGGTGATGAGTGCGTCCCACTAGCCTTGATTGGCTGTCACTGCTTTTTTCACCCTATATATCGGATGGCCGTGGTTGGATGTGTAGTCCTTTGATGACGCCCTGGGGGAGGGGCGAAACGCATCGACGTCACATCCGGCCTTCACACAACCAAGTGACGCTTTTTTCATCTTCCTGGCTCCGTGGAACGCACGCTACCAAGCGGCGATCGCGGAAGCATCTGATATGCCTGATATGCCTGACTGCCACCAGGGAAAGCGTGAGTAGCGGTTTGTAGCGCGATTGGCTCTTACATCCCGCAGTACTTCACTATATATTTTTTCCTCTTTCTATTTTGGGTGACCGATTACAAGATCCATGGCTCCATTGTTTGAAGTATCAGCCATTACATCTATTTATCCATCTTAGAAGCATCTGTTGCTGGATCATAGATACGGACTGACATTTGTGATTGAGGAGCCGTTGGGCCATCATTAAGCTGTTTGTCTGAGTCTTCCATGCCCAGCTGGTGCTAGATATTTATTTATTTTGGGACTATTTTCCATATTTGCACTTTTGTATTGTGACTAGAGTTCACTTGTATTTTATTTTTAACCATTTATTGGTCTCTGTCAGCATACTCTTAGGTTGTTTTTTTGCAATTAGGTAATACTGGTTGTTTTCTCACATATCATATACACTATGGTGACCAGTAGTTGCATTTGAAACTCAGTTAATATCCAACGTATATTTTCAGCACATAGCACTTTATTGTATTATCACGTCTATCAGCGCTGTAACCGTTTATTATTATACTTCAAGTTCACACACTTTTTTACAGCAGCGATAGCTTCTAGTCTAATTCCTTTGTTGCGAGCGCTGTTTTTTTCATTTATTATTTTGTTTAAGGATTATAGAATCTTTTGAGCAGCAGCTGTGACTCTCACATTGTTTGCACATTTTTCTGCACTTTATTTGTACACAGTCCAAGCTGTTGGGCTGCCTTATTTATTTTGAAGGATTTTGGATATAACTTTTTAGTTGTGCTCACTATTTCACTGTTTTGTTTTCTTTTACTGATTATCCAGCCTCACCTGCTGGTTTCACTCTCCAGTCCAATGGAGATCTTTTCTTTTATTAATGATAGAAGTTTGGATGCAGATAACTTTTTTTCATCCAATAGTGACTCTTCTGATGTTAATCAAGACTTTAAACAGTTAAAAAGTGCCCTAGACAAACAGATTAGAACGTGGTGGGACATTTTTTCTTTGAAGAAATATGTGAAGGATAGAATTACACCTAGGCGTCTAAGATGGGATATTGCTCCCAACGATGGGCTTACTGATAAAGATCTTGAAGAAGAGTGATTTTCTTTTTTTAATCTCACAGAGAGGAAACTCCTGGAAATGCTGATAGGAAGAAAAGAGAGAAAAATCAAATTGATTGAGGCCAATATCAATAGCATTAAAACCAAATTGGGGCCTTCTATTGCCTCAGGTGAATATAAAGATAGATTAAAACAGCTTCAAGAGTTTGTGGATAAAGTGGATAAGGATACTCAAAAGAAAAAAATTAAAAAATTTATCAGAGACACCAATGACTATAAGTCAAACAAAGTATACAAATGGCAGGATGTGGTTGAAGAATCTGCTATTGAGGCAGCTTCCTCATCTAGAGAGCCAGAACGGGTTTTGGATACCATCAAAACACCCGTCCGTCGTTATGATGGCTCATACCAGGATTATACTAGAAACATCCAACAGAATAATGAATATTATAATTCACCCACACCTACATATAATGTAACCACCTATAACCAGTACGAGCCTCTGGGCTGTGATTACCCCCAGTCATCTCATGGGGGATCTCACAATACAAGAGGCTACGACCAAAGGCGAGGAAATTATGGTGGACAATCCTGGCCTCCCCATCACCCCAATCATCAGCCTCCGCCTCATAGGGGCAGGGGTAGAGGTTGGTACCCCAACAATCAACGAAGGGATTTTCAGCGGAGAGGGTCAGGAGGACCTCTCCTGAGAGGGAGGGGAGCCGCCACTCCGAGGGGTCGTGGGAGGGAACAGAATCCATCAGAGGAATGGAGACCCTGGTACCCGATGCCACCACAGTGGCCGGGAGAAGGAGAAAGAAAAGAAGAACAAGAGGCTGCAGAGGAGGCAAAAGGAAAGCGAAAAAGATTAATCTAATGGAAGGAATTTTTAATTTGAGCGATGTAGTTTTCTCACAGGAAGAATTAAAGGTTTTAGATTTAGGTCTTAAATTTGCTTTGGATAGGAATTTTAACAAATTTGATGCTTTTATTGATCTTCAAAAATTTATAAGGAAAATTAATATCAAAAAGTTTTTTTGTAACACCAATACCCCTACTAATACTCAGATAGAAGAGTATCTACACACCTCTCTCAAAAACAATTCAATCTTTAATCCCCAAATTTCCAACAACCATTTTGTTGGCGTCTTCAAGTCCCTGGTTGAGCGAGACCTGGATAGGCTTGCTATACAACCTAAAAGACGAAAAGGGGATTTGGAGAAAGGCTTAAAGGCCTTAGAGAAGAATAAAAATATAGTTATTAGGTCAGCAGATAAAGGTGGGGGAGTGGTAATACTTAACAAAACTGATTATTTGGAAGAGTTGAATAAATTGGTTGGAGGCCAAACAACATATGAAAAGTTGAGAAGTAACCCCACAAAGAAATATAAAGCCCAATTAAAAGATTTAGTTAATAAGGCAAAGGAAGAAAAAATTCTAAAAAAGAAGGAGGCAAGATATCTGGTTCCAAGTGCTCCACGAGTACCGGTGATTTACCAGTTACCGAAAATTCACAAAAGTTCCACAAAACCACCGGGTCGACCCATAGTTAGTGGGATTGGGTCCTTGTTCTCTAGACTGGGAGAGTATTTGGACCATTTTTTACAGCCACTCACCAAAGGTTATCCTTCCTATCTTAAGGATAGCAAGGATCTTATAGAATTGATCAGCCCAATGATAGTACCTGGAGATTGTTTGTTGGTGAGTATGGATGTCAACTCACTTTACACAAACATCCAACAAAAACATGCTCTCCAAGCAGTTGAGTGGGCATTAGGGAATACTGATATGAAATGCAAACAGAAGGAGTTCCTCCTAAAAGCATTAGAGATGGCAATGAGCCATAATTTTTTCTGGCATGAAAAAGATTATTATAGACAGATTAAAGGCGTAGCAATGGGGGCTAAGTATGCCCCTTCAGTAGCTAACATCTTTATGAGTTTTTGGGAAAATCAGGCTATATATCAAAATAATATACCAGAACTCAGACTCTATAAAAGGTATATTGACGATATTTTTATAATTTGGGCAGGATCACCAGAATCGTTTTTTGATTTCCTAAAAGAGATTAGTAAGAATTCCTTCAATATCTCCTTCTCTGAGAATTTGAGTCGCACAGAGATCAATTTTTTAGATCTCACTATTTTCAGAGAGGGGGATAAACTCTGCACACGTACTTTCTTTAAGGATGTGGATAGGAATGGCTATATTCCTCTAACCAGCTGCCATCATCCGAGATGGTTGAGGGGTATACCCAAAAGCCAAATGCTCAGGGTAAGAAGGAATTGTAGTAATGAAAATGACTATAACCTACAAGCTAATATCATTCTGGAACGTTTTAGAGCTAAAGGATACAAATTGGAAGACTTGGAACGTACAAAAAAGCTAGTTGGTGAGATAGATAGACAGGAGTTGTTCAAACCTAAAGTGAAAAAAGACAATGACTATGGTATAGCCTTCAAGACAGGGTTCAATAGGCATTATCGTCAGTTTGAGAAAATCATTAGAGAACATTGGCCTTTATTGTTAGAAGATACTGACCTGAAAAAAATTCTACCTGCTCGACCAAGTTTTATTTATACTAAACCACCTTCACTTAGGCTACAATTAGCACATAATGTGGTGAACCCACCCAGGAAGGTGTGCACATTTCTGGACAGGGTTGGGTTCTATAGTTGTGGTAGGTGTATGATGTGTAGGACCTCTAAATTTCGGAAGAAAAAAATCACTCATTTTACATCATTAGTTGACGGTAGGGTTTTTGAGATTAAGAAATTCATCACATGCAACACCACGCATGTGACTTATCTTCTGTCTTGCCCATGCAATTTGCAATATGTGGGGAGGACCACTAGGCAATTAGGGGTCAGACTTAGAGAACACGTCAACAGAATAAGGAAGGGCTATAAACATCATGGTCTTTCCAACCACTTTAGACTATTCCACAATAGGGACCCTAGTGTCCTTACCTTTTGTGGTATTGACAAAGTGGAAGCTCATTGGCGGGGTTCGGATCTCAAGAGGGCAATATCACAGAATGAAACCCAATGGATCCATAGACTCCGCACCTTACAACCTCATGGGATCAATGTCGAATTAGACCTCAATTGCTTTCTTTCTAATTGGTAATTTTATTAGTTCTGAGATTAGGGAAAGGGGTTATGGTTATATATACATTTTTCTATAATAAAAGTTTTTTCCATATTTTTATTTTTATTTTTCAATTACATTTTTTTTATTTTTTATTCTTTATTCTTTCTGTTTTTGAAATAGGAAGAATCTGGTTTTCTCATGATTTTAAAATTAATTAAACATATTTTTCCATTATATATATTTTTTTTTTTTTTTTTTTTTTTTTTTTTTTATATTTCATTTGTCTATTTGTGTATAATAATAATTTTTTTATTATTTGTAATTTTATCAATTATTCCTATCTAAGCAATATATTTCTATTTTAAATATGTATTAATATAATTGTATATGAAAAAAATTTTTTTGCATCTATAGCTATTGATTAGCTTTGTATATCAATTGTATGCTGTTCATCCCTTTGTAATAAAGTTGTTTGGATTGCAACAGGATATGATGATTCAGGAAGAGTGGTGATGAGTGCGTCCCACTAGCCTTGATTGGCTGTCACTGCTTTTTTCACCCTATATATCGGATGGCCGTGGTTGGATGTGTAGTCCTTTGATGACGCCCTGGGGGAGGGGCGAAACGCGTCGACGTCACATCCGGCCTTCACACAACCAAGTGACGCTTTTTTCATCTTCCTGGCTCCGTGGAACGCACGCTACCAAGCGGCGATCGCGGAAGCATCTGATATGCCTGATATGCCTGACTGCCACCAGGGAAAGCGTGAGTAGCGGTTTGTAGCGCGATTGGCTCTTACATCCCGCAGTACTTCACTATATATTTTTTCCTCTTTCTATTTTGGGTGACCGATTACAAGATCCATGGCTCCATTGTTTGAAGTATCAGCCATTACATCTATTTATCCATCTTAGAAGCATCTGTTGCTGGATCATAGATACGGACTGACATTTGTGATTGAGGAGCCGTTGGGCCATCATTAAGCTGTTTGTCTGAGTGCCCAGCTGGTGCTAGATATTTATTTATTTTGGGACTATTTTCCATATTTGCACTTTTGTATTGTGACTAGAGTTCACTTGTATTTTATTTTTAACCATTTATTGGTCTCTGTCAGCATACTCTTAGGTTGTTTTTTTGCAATTAGGTAATACTGGTTGTTTTCTCACATATCATATACACTATGGTGACCAGTAGTTGCATTTGAAACTCAGCTAATATCCAACGTATATTTTCAGCACATAGCACTTTATTGTATTAAAAGAACTAAATTACCTTGGAATTAAAATAACTCCTAGAGTCGAAAAAATTTATCAGGCAAACTTTATTCCACTGATCAATGAGGTCAAAGAAGAAATGAAAAAGTTAAGAATACAGCCACTTTCATGGATTGGAAGAATAAATATGTTTAAGATGACGATATTACCTAAAATAAACTACAGATTACAGATGTTACCAGTAAAAATCCCGCAGAGCTTTTTTAAAATAATTAAAACAATCCTGCTAAAATACATATGGCTTAATAAAAAACCAAGAATTAAATACACGCTGATCACAAGGAAAAAGGAGCATGGGGGTCTTGCCGTCCCAGATATAAGTAGGTACTATAAAGCCATAGTTTTAACACGAATGTTAGAGTGGACAAATGAGAAAAATGAAAAAAAATGGGTGGAAATGGAAAACACAATAAGTGGAGCCACACTACATAAGAATATTTGGATTCCACGGAAATATAGAATATTGGACACCGACACGCACGAAATAACAAAAAATGTATTTAAAATTTGGGACACCATTCACTTAAAGAATGAATGGAAATATAATTCACCACTATTAGCACTCACAGGATCGAATCTCGTCACCCCTGGGAGGGAAATATTTGAAATCCAAGGAATAGGTAACCCACGACTGAAAGATATCACTAGAAATTGCAAAATAAGAACACGAGTAGAAATAGAGGAAAGGAATGGATGGAAGATGAATGAATGGAATTCTACTCAAATAAGGCACCTAGTAAGCACAATACCACACCCACTGAGAGATGAAACAAAATTAACTGCACTGGAAAAGCTATGTAGCAATGAAACACCATTAAAAAACGGAACATCAAAAATTTATAGTATACTGACAGATTTGGAAGCACAAGAAAGACCAGAATATATAAATCAATGGGAAAAAGAAATTAATTTAAAAATAGATAACCAAAAAGTGGAAAAAATGATAGAAATGGGATATAATAAGGCTTGGGACATGAAGACCATAGAAATGAATTATAAACTAGTATCAAGATGGTATATGACCCCAGTAAGAATACACAGATTCCATCAAGATAGAACCTCCTTGTGTTGGAGAAAATGTGGCCAAATAGCAACGATCACACACATATGGTGGGAATGCCCAATAATAATGGAGTACTGGAAGGAAGTGTTAAATAACATAAAGGAAATAACTGGAGAAGAAATAGAACAAAATATTTGGACTTGCCTCTTCCATATTTACAATAAACCTAAGAAACAATATAGAAAATCAATAATACCTAACCTCCTGAATGCGGCCAAGGCCTTAATTCCCAAGAATTGGCTAAAAAGTGGAAAACCAGACATTAGAAACTGGCTAAAGGAAATAGATTATCACTACAAAATGGAAGGAGGAGAGAAAGGGGATAATAGTAGATGGGAAAGTTGGAAAAACTACAAAGTCTCGGATATTTATTTAGATAGGATAAAAGAAAGAACAGGTGCAGAGCCAAGTGGATAAATAAATAACATAAAGGAACGGACCAGACACAGGGGAGGGGGAGGGGGGGGACGAGGGGGAGGGGGGGTGGGGGAAATAAGAGGGACTGAGAGAGACTAAGATAATAATAGGGTTTATAATTATAGAAGGCGTTTTGCCGCCGGTTTTTAAAAATATTTAAGAATATCCTAGAAGGGAAAAATAATAAAGATGTGACGGAAACAATCCACAATGATGTGAAAAAGGAGAAGAGATAAAGTTTGACACATAAAGTTGAAATAATGTCTCTCGGAAAACTTTCGCTGAAGTGGATAAAAAAAAAAAAAAAAAACAGGAAGTCAGGTACTACTCTGCCAGTCTTGCAATGGGACTTTGTCTGCCGCAGATGCAGGTGATTCGGAAGGCCGGAGAGGGTCGTGTGTCACCTGCTGCAGCAGTGGAGGAGCTCCCATCTGATTTGGCTGAATTGGAACCATCGGAGGATCAGGTAGGATCCAATGGGAAAGTCTGTAGCCTGGCTGGGGACCCAGGGACTGCTGACGTTATTGTACAGTCTTTGGAAGAAACCTGTCAGGAAAGGATCCGTCCGCTGGTAAGATATATCGTTTGGCATGCAGTACTGGGGTCCACCAGCAGGTGTCTCCTGGCAGTGTTGAACTGTCAGGAGAATATTTCCTTGCTGGTGTCATTTCATCTTTTGGCCGCAGTACTGACGTCCACCAGCGGATGGATCCTGGCAGTATGGAGCAGACAACACTCCCTGCGCTCAGGTGTGACTTGAAGACAATCATAGTCAGTCCTATAAATACCCGGCAAGCCCTCATATGCTTGCCTTGGTATCTCTTTCCTTGAGCCCTGACCTTGTTCGCCTGTTACCCGATCCTGAGCCTGCATCTGACCTTGTGCCCGAGCTTATCCTGACCCGATCCCTTCTGTGTTCCTGTACCCTTCAGCCCGATCCATCCCCTCTCTGTCCTGTTGGTTCCCTGTCCCTCATTTACTGATCTTCCTGTGTATGACCTTGGCTTGGCTAACGTTTATGCTTCTGGTATATCCCTTGTCCTGCTGACCTGCCGTGTATGACCCTGGCCTGACGTACATCTGTGATTCCGGTACTGCCCCTTGCTGTAGATATTGTTGTTTGTAGTGGGTTTGTTGTGTTGGTGTTGCACTGTTTGTATTTCCTGAATTATCACCTATTTTAATAAATATTACTATTCACTTACATGTGTTTTGGGTTATCTCTGTGCAGTCCACACAGTCTGGTCTACTAGTCTCCTGACAAAACCCCTGAGGAGCCGGCTGACAATAAGCCTTTTATTATGCCTGTCCGGAAGGAGCCTAAGTTACCAGAGGGGGATCCCTGGGGTGAGCCGGAAAGGGGAGACGGAGGCCGGGCTGTAGATTGGGGATCACCGCAGATTTTACAAAAATATGGATCTATAGACAATTTATTTGAATGGTCATCCCCTGAAGAGACTGAGTCTAGTGATGAGGAATAATGTTTCTTAGAGAGTTCTACATCAGTGGAAGCTTCTACAGGAGTGTCAGAGAAGTTATCCGGTACATCTAAAACTTCAGTACCCCCTTTCAACATTTCAAATACTGTCCTTCCTACCAGGGCAGCCACGTATCAACAGTGGGTCAGAAGAGCATCTGACGCATGTGTTTTGCCTGGCAGAGGAAAGGCTAAAGATTTGCCTAGACTTTCAAGGTTTCAGAGAGAGGTCCAAAGGAAAGTAGCTCAGGAGTGGGGCCTAGATTATCCCTATGTTCCTGAATGGATTATGGAGACCGTTGAGAGTTCCCGGGAAGCCTGGGAAGATGATCCTGTTTGGGACTATCTCCATGTTCCTAAACCTAAGAGGACGCCTGACAGTGAGGTCTGGGTCCGATTTAAAGACATCCACCGTGAATGGAGACTTGGAAGAGCAATTTACAAAGATAGAGTGTTGGTGGTTAAGGCAGGACAAAACACCCGTAGTTTCTCTATCTCGGTGAGAGGACAAGGAGACAGTCGAAAAAGGTTGCCTGACCCGAGGTACTATTCGTGAGCAGGATTGTTGGAGGTGCATTCACAAGTGTATTTCAGTACCCATATTGACTGCAGGATGGCAGATGGGTTAGGGTGGGTTTTCCCCAAATAAACTGTTCAGCAGGAGACTCACATTCATGGTGCCTGACAAGGACAAAGTTATGGACACTAGGGTGTGCTGTTTCTGCTAAGTCCCTTTGCCACAAGGACTCTTGTTTAAGAGCCAAACAGAAAGTTTATTTGCCAACAGGCAGATGGATTCATTTGCTGAGCATGTCTGTTCAGGGTGCGCTCTGCAGGAAGTCTGTTAGACTCCTTTTGAGGGAGTGATGACCCTAACAGGAACATACATGCCATAAAAGATATTGTATATTTGATTGATTACTCAATAGAGGATGATAACCCCCTCTGTTTGGTAATGCTAGTAGTAGTTAGAAATGTTTTGTGTCTTCTTTTAGGTATATTGAAGATGTGACGGCTGTCTATCTTACAGATAAAGGCCTGTGGTAAGCAGAGTATTCCTCCTGCGGGAGCAGTGCTTTGGTTCCGCTTGTATGGAATATTAGCTGTAGGGATCTACAGTCAGGCAATGTAAATCATATAAGAGAATACTATGTTGTGGTGTTATTGTGCACAGTAATGTCGATGTTATTTCTGTTTCAAGTTTATTCTCCTTTTCCCCATCCCATTTGATGTAATGAGATGCTCTTCCCTCCTTAAAAATTAAGGAGGTACTCTAAATTCATTCCCCACAACTGGGGACAATTGTGATTCAAGTGGGGGGTGTATGTAGCGGGCACCTACTTTCATGTAGGTGACTCTTTTTGCTAGCTTACAGTTTCAGGTAAATTTAGGCAGGCTTGTACCATTATAGCAGGCCTGTTTGTTTATTTGGGATCTGAGTGACAGGCAGTTTATGTGTGAGTTCTGGCCAATCATTAATTTGTTTGGCAGGAGGCGGGACTCTCATATAAAAGCTGGGGTCACATGGTCGAAGGGAGGAGAGAGTTTGGAGTGGAAGCCCAGCCTGGTTCCCGGAGGGGAGAGGTTCCCCCTCCAGGGAGCCAATGGAGCCCCTCTGCGCGGAGGGTGGGGGACCGGCACCTGTAGAAGAGTTGGTGACACCGTACAGCATGTAGTCGCTGGTGTCGCTGGACGCCCCTGCGGGGGAAGGGAGCGTGCCAGAAAGGAGGAAAAGGATGGAGAACTCATTGCCGAAGAAGTAGCAACTAAGCGGAAAGCAAATGGGCGATCGATCGTTTATGAGTGGCACATGGACTGTTGATCAAGTGAGTGCAAGCCCAAGGGAAGGGTACTACCAGAGGCTGAGGGATGTTGGTACACAAGTCAGTGAGACAGGCGGTGATGGCCTGTGACTTTGGGTTCAACAATGCCCCGGAATTCCAATCAGTCAGGCGGGAGGAATTATTCAGAGTAATCTCTTCTTTAGCTCAACTTGGAAGTACCATGCAGATGGGAAGTAGTGGTAAAAAGGTGGCGGTAAAGCTACAAGCACATATATAGAGATACAGACTGTTCTTAAAATGTTCTGCAGGTGAAGAAGTTATTCAGAGTGACTCTTTACCAAATATTCTCTATCAAATCTACTTCCATCTTCCCTGATGAAGAAATCACCCAGAGTGATTTCCTATTATCCACAATGATTCTAAGTCTTTGCGTGAGAGGCAAAGAAAAGATTATGAAGCAACAAAAGAGCATCTCAGAAAACACTTCTATCCAAGTTTATGTTACGCAAATAAAAGCAAGAGAAAAATACAATATGGACTGTTTCTATTTTATGGGCTGCGATGGGCTAGGTGGTAAACGTGAATTACGGATACAATAATTAATCAGCAGCTCCTTCAGGGGTAAGTGCGCTACATTTAAATATATTAAAAAGTAAGGGTCCCAACACTAAATCTTGGGGTACACCACTGCTAATCTTAGACCATTCAGAGTATGAATCATTAACCACTACTTTTAATACGGTCTATTTGTCTATTTCTATTTGTGTCTATTTCACCCAAATAATCCTCCCTCCCCCATAGGGGCACCCCGGGTAACCACCCCGAATGGTGCCTGTCTAGGCGTGGGCTAGTGGCGCCCCAATAAAAAAAAAACAAAGAGTTTTTTCTCTCTCCCCCCAAATTATAATCTGTCTGCACATACCAGTTTAGGTCCTTTTGGCTCCTTGTGCGCAATGCACTTCTGAGCTCTGATCAATACCCACTCCTGAGCTGTTCAATTTGTGCAATACCCATTTCTGAACCCTGTGCCCAGCAGAATTTGTACTCCTTAGCCCTGTACCCTGTGCCCATTTGCTTCTCTCACATATATATGTGTGTGTGTATATATGTATATGCTGTATATATATATATATATATATATATATTATTTTTTTTTTAACTAGTATACTTTTCCTTTAAAATGACAGCTAAACTTTATCAAAATGTTTCTGATGTTAACCTTTGATTTGTTACCATTGTGCCATTCAGCTGATCTGGAGGTTTGGAAGACTGTAAAGCCTGGTAAACACTAGTCATTTTTTTTTTCGTTCAACCCAGCGGGCTAATTGAAAAAAACTGAAGAGCTTGGAAGGAGCCACTGTACTAACAATCCGATGTTAGTACATCAATCTCCCCCGCTGAACTATTGTGTTTTGACAGAACACCATCCATCCATTGTCTGAGAGTGCTAATCGGATGCCAAACGGCAGACATTTTTCGTTTTCTGGTGGACCAGCTGCAGTACACACGGGCTAAATGTCGGGCGGTTTCTATAGAACTGGCCGATGCCACCTGATTTTCGGCCCATGTGTACTAGGCTTGAGCATAATTTAAAATACACATGCTTATATACTATAGTACATGCAACACTTTCATTTGAGAGGGGAGCACAAATTTGATCTAATCGGGGCATACTTTAAATTGGTACTACATCTGACCACTGCTGGGAACAATGTACAACAGGGGCTGGAGATTAAGGTTACATTTTTTTTTTTTTTTTGTTAAATATTTTTTATTGGTTTTTATGAAACAGAGGTGACAAGGGAAAATATAGAAAAAGGAGATTACAGCACAAGGATAATTCAAATATAGTACAGTATATGTTTGCGGACGCAGCCGCTGTTCTTGTGATTGATAAAGTCAAGTCATTACATATAAACCGTAGTAGTAGATCATTCAGTTGTAGTAGATTTTCTGTAAAGCTGTAAAGAATCTATACAGTTGAAATATTGTTACTGAGTCTTAGAAATGTAGCTTTATATTCTATCAAGGGTGGTGGTTGACATAGGGTGGGTGGAGGGCGGGGATGGGAGTGTGAGTTAGTTTGTCTTGAGGTGCACCCGTTAAAGTTTGTTTTAAAGTTAGGTTTGTTGGACTGTGGGCGTAGGTAGGTGTTTGTAGAGAGGATTGGTAGGGGATGAGTCGGGAAAGTAGTAGTAAGCGGATTATTGTGAGTATCGTCAGCAGAAGGTATTACGTTTGTGTGTTTTGTCTTGAGTTTGAGGGTGTTCGGATTCGTCAGCCGCGGAAAGAGAAATGAAAGGGACAGACGTCATCTAGGGTCAGGTAGATACTTGTTATTCTAAGCAGCGTTACAATGACTATACAGCTTTCATGTGAGGTATCGTTTGTATTCATCAGTGGTGGTAAAGTGTATCCAGCATGTCCATGTTTTGATGAATTTAGGTTGTGTTTCTTTGGCCTGATGTATGAGGTCCTCCATGGCCATCGTTTTTTGTATGCGTGTAAACCATTCTGCAATGGATGGTTGGTCTGTTGAGCGCCATTTGAGGGGAATGCATAACTTGGTGGCGTTCACCATATGCATGGCCAGAGATCGTAGGTATGTCGACAATGGCAATGTGGAGTGATGGAGTAGGAATGATGCAGGATTGAAGTCTAACGTGTATGTCGTTATTTGGCTGATCAGTTTGTGTACTTCTTTCCAGAAGGGTTGAATTTTTGTGCAGGACCACCAAATATGTAAGAACGATCCAATCTCAGTTTTACACCTCCAACATGTTTGGGTAATTGACGGGTCAATATGATGCAGCGTCAGCGGTGTTCTGTACCATCTTGATAGTATTTTAAAAGCGTTTTCCTGTATTTGCACATTAATGGATCCTTTGTGGGTCAAGGTATATATTTTCTCCCAGTCTGCTTCGGTAAGGTGTATCGAGAGGTCCTGTTCCCATTGTCTGGTGGTCCAGTGTTTTTTTAGTGTGCGGGATGTGAATAGGAGTGCATATGTCTGGGAGATCAGGTGTTTTTGTGGTTCCCCACTGGAGCACAGGTTTTCGAATGTGGTGGTCTGTCTAGACCAGTCTGGTCTGGGTTTAGGTTTGTTAAAGAAGTGTCTCAGTTGGACATATGTCCAGAATGGGAAGGATTCTATGTTCAGTTTTGACGCAAGCGCTGTTTGGGATAAGAAAAGGTTTCCTTCGAAAAAGTGCCCTGCTCGTACAGTAGGGTGGGGCCAACGGTCTGCTATGAAGGTGGGATGCATCCCTGGTAAAAAATCTGGGTTCATCCTTAGTGGGGTCAATGGGCCATTAGGAGAAGAGATTTTGTGGAGGTTACAGGTAGTGTGGAAGGAAGCCAACGTGGGGTTAATTAATGGATGGTTTTTGGGTTCAGGGGGGATATTAGAATTAGTGATCCAGGGGAGGTGAGACAGTGGAAGGTCTGAGAATGATTGCTCTATGTGGATCCAGTCTTTAAGTGTAGAGTGTATGTTCCAATCTATAATTCTTGTAAGATGGCATGCTTGTTGGTATTTGCGTAAATCAGGAAGACCTATGCCCCCTAAAAGTTTGGGGGCGGTTAATCTCAGGTAGCTAAGTCTTGGGCGCAGTTTGGCCCATATGAATGATGTACAGGCCTGTTGGTAGGTTAAGAAAAATGTTTTCGGAAGTTTAATGGGGATGGTTTGCAGAATATACAGAAGTCTGGGTAGAATGTTCATTTTGATTATCGCGGCTCTACCGAACCAAGAAAAAAGTCCTGTGGACCATTTTTTAAGGTCCAATTGTATTTTTTGTAAGATTGCCGCATGGTTTAGGGTGTATAAGTTATTCAAGGAGGTCGGTAAGAGAATACCTAGATATGGGATTGCTTTAGCGTTCCATGCGAACGGGAAGTTGATTTGGCATAGTCGACAAAGTTCAGGGGCGAGGGTGATATTTAGGGCTGTCGATTTCGAGTAGTTTATTTGGAGGTTAGAAAGGATATGAAAATTTTTAAAGTCTTTAAGGAGGTTAGGTATTGTCGTGAGGGGATCAGTAAGAAAGAGGAGTATGTCGTCCGCGAAGGCAGCTATTTTGTACGTGCGTCGTTTGATGGTAATTCCCTTAATGTCTTGGTTGGCTCTCAGGCGTCTTAGGAAGGGTTCCAGGGAAAGAATAAAAATTAGAGGGGAGAGTGGGCAGCCCTGACGGGTTCCATTTGACACGGAGAAGGCGTCCGACAGGTGGCCGTTTACATGGACCTTGGCAGTAGGGTTAGAGTAAAGGGCCGATATGAAATTGAGCATTGTTGGGGGAAGACCTATCATCCGTAGAGTTTCTAACATATAGTCCCAGGCCACCCTGTCAAACGCCTTCTCCGCGTCGAGAGAGAGCATAAATCCGCTTGAACGGCTAGATGTGAGCCAATGGTGTATATTGAGAGCTTTTAGAGTGTTATCTCTCGCCTCTCTTCCCGGAACAAAGCCAACTTGGTCCAGGTCTATAAGTTGGGGTAATAGTGGTAGTATACGATTCGCTAAGGTCTTCGCATACCATTTTAAGTCCACATTAAGAAGCGAGATGGGCCTGTAATTGGTAACTAGGGAGGGGTCTTTGTCTGGTTTTGGAATTACGGATATGTGGGCAGTTAGCAGGTCTCGAGGCGGTGTCAAAGGGTTTGCGAAGGAGTTGAAGGCTGTTAAGAAAAAGGGGGTGAGAGTTTCTGCATAAGTTTTATAGTAGCCGACTGTCAGGCCATCGGGGCCGGGGCTTTTGCCTGATTTTAGTTGTTTCAAGGCTAGGTCTATTTCTTCTCTGGTCAGAGGGGAGGCCAGATCTTGGGCCACGGAGGTCGAGATAGGGGTAGGGCCATATTGTTGCAAAAAATCGACTATCATTTCTGTTCGTTTGTTTTTCTCAGAGGGGGAATTAGATGGGTGAAGGTTATAGAGTTTACTATAATATTGGACAAACTGTTTTGCAATGTCTGGGGTTTTGGTAAATTTGCGTCCTGCTGGATCAGTGATAGAGTGAATCGTTGTGTGAGCTTTTGTCACTTGTAAAGCCCGAGCTAGCATTTTACTGGCTTTGTTGCCATATTCATAAAAGTTTTTTTGGAGAGGATGTATTTGCGTCGAATTTGGTTGTCTAAGATATCCAGTAGATCTTTTCTAGCTTGAATCAGTTCAGTCATAGTGGAGAGGGCTTGGGATTGTTTGTGAACAGTTTCTAGCCTATGGATTTTGTTGGTGAGGTCTAAATATTGTTTTCTGCGTATTCGATTGCGTTTGGCCGCCGCCGCGATTAGGGTTCCTCTGATTACACATTTGTGTGTTTCCCAGATGGTAAGTGGGGACGTGTCCGTCGAAACATTCTCTTGAAAGAAATGTTTGAGGTTAGATTCGACCTCAGCCTTGATGGAGGGGTCAGTCAGTAATGATGGATCCAATTTCCATGTTTGTGAGCGGGGTGTCGTGTTTGGGATTTTAAGTGTTAGAGAGGTGGGGTGATGGTCGGAGATAAGCATGGGGTCAATTGAAGTGTGATGGATTAAAGATAAATCTTTTTGCGTTAGAAAGATGTAGTCTATCCTTGAATATCTGTCATGGGGAGCGGAATAAAATGTGAAGTCTTTAACATTTGGGTTCAGGGTTCGCCAGGAGTCATGTAGCAATAGCTGATTGAGGGACGATTTAATTGTTTTAAGGGCCGAATATGGGAGTGAGGAGGATCCGGTAGATGTGTCTTGGGTAGGGTTAAGTGGAATATTGAAGTCTCCTCCCAAGATGAGGGTTCCTTCTTGGAAGGTTGTGAGTGTATTCGTGATTTTCCGAAAGAAAGGTACCTGACCGCGGTTGGGGGCGTATATATTAGCCAATGTAAGCGTTCTATTGAGAAGGGATCCTTTGAGAAATATGTATCTGCCTTCCACATCTATTAAAGAGTCTGTGATTTGAATGGGGCAGGATTTAGCAATGAGTATTGAGACACCTTTTGTTTTGTGTAATGGGTTGGTAGCATGGAATACCGTGGGATATCGGTGATTTTGTAGCTTTGGCGTAGAGTTGGATCGAAAGTGAGTTTCTTGAAGGAAAATAATATCAGCCTTGTTGCGGTGCATTGTGAGGAGTAGCTTGGAACGTTTCTCAGGCGTATTGAGGCCTTTTACGTTCAGTGAGATTAGTTTGAGTTTGGTGCTATGCGTAATGCTGGATGGATTCGTCATTGTATAGATGTGTGGATGTATTTAGGAGTGTAGTATGCGCTGCGTTAGTGGAGGTGGTGGGATGGGTTGAAGGGTGTGTGTGTGTGGGTAGGGTGGGTCAGGGAACAGGGGTAGGGAGGGGGTTAACAATTCCGGTAATGAATGTGACCTCAATCACTTAATTCAGTGATTAGGATCACAAAAATTTTACTAACCGGATAAGATCAGTGGCATGTGTAGGTTTGTTTATTGGAGATGCTAGATAAGATACGTGGAGCCACTGTGTGGGGGTTGGTCTATCAATCGAGAGATGTTCTACAGTAGGTGGGAAAGTCTGTCAATGGGGTCCAGCTCACCAACAGTCTTATGTTAGTTATATGGTGGAATCGGGGGGACAAGTATGTAGTATTCATGTTAGGGAACTTGTCAGAGTGAAGCCATACGGGTGATAGGATGGCCGATAATTTGTAATGGCGAGAGAGTCAGTTGAGTAACAATATTAGTGGTTAGCTATACCTTAGAACGAGCGGGAGGGATTGGTTATTTGGGTTATGGTTACTGGTAGGGTCATATCAATGAGGTGGGAAAAGCACAAAGAAGGGTAACCTTAATAAACATTGCTACATAAGTATAATAACAATAATTTCTATATAAGTGGTCTATACAGTATAACGAGTTCAAGGTTAAGTAAACAGGTTAGCGTACCATACGTGAGAGCAATATTCATAGAAATACAGTAGTGTCTGTATAAAGTGGTTAGTTATTGAAAATGAATAGAACATAACCTGTGTGTTGTGGGTGTAGGTATGTGTATTTAACCCAGGCAGATACAATATTGCAGGAACAGTTCAGATCTCGAATTTTATGTACATGTAGTTTTGTAGGGGAGGTACGAGTACATATGAGTATAAAAGTAACTGCAGGCCGCTAGTGTGTTCTAGTGTGAGAATAGGTGTGGTAATGTATGTTAAATGTATTGTCAATCAGGTTAGTATCGGTATGTGTAGATGAATGAGGGTATATAGTGTGTAGAGGTGTAGAAAGGATGTGCTCAAAGCCAGTAGATGGCAGTGGAGAGCTGAAGTTCAGAACTGCTTCATTTTGGGAGGAGTGGATTAGCTCCTGGGAGTGCGAAAGAAATCCTTAGCTCAAGTGTTGCCAGTGTGTGTAGCTATGTATCAGTGTCTTCCCTATACATGAGGCAGAGATCACGTAACTCGTTCAACTTAAACCTGTTATTTACAGATCTTAACAACTTGCCCTGCGGGGTGTATTCAGTTTATAAAGGGTTTGCAGGCATCGAGCTCATCGAGGTATATAATGTGTGGTCTAGTGGTAGAGAGTGTATACTCCTAGCAATGGTTGTATGGGGAATAGGAGGAGCAGTTCCTGGAAATAGAACGTTCTGCATTGTGGAGCGGTAATTATAGCGTGAGTTCTGCATTCGATGTAGTTCGGCAGTTCATGAGTTGGAGGTATCCGAGCGTAATGGTGTGGTTTCCTTAAAATGTTGATGGGCGTAGTACAGTGCAGTGAAAGGTTTCTAGAGATGTGTTAATCATCAAAAGGAAAGCAAATTGAATTGAGCCTGAGTGTGGAAGAATTGTAGGTATATGTGGCAAATCCAGGTATAAGTAGCATAGCCAGGGGGGGTCACTTCTCTGAAGTTACGTAAGTGTGAGCACATAGGTGAGTAACGGATTTCAATAATTATACTAATAATGTTAATAAGCTTTGTACCCTGGTGTATTCAGTGCCAGGGTGAGCGTTGGTCGTGTATAATATATTCATTGTTGATCTCTTTTGCGGTGATATATGAGGTGAAATAGGGGTGTAAGGCTTATGGAAGTATAGATATTCCTGATTCGGGGTCAGTAGATGGCAGTAGAGAGCCAGACTGCAGGGAGTGGGTTGTGGCTCAAGGAGTTAGGCAGTGTGAGGGAGAATCAATAGGTAGAAGGATTGTGTTAAAGATATGGCTTTGATATGTTGTCAGTGTGTGGTGTATCTCGACAGTGTCTTCCTGAATCAGGAGGCAGTAATTACTTAAGTTTTATAACCTCTAACAATAAACCTTAACAGTTAACATGTTACCCTTCAGAACTTGCACAGGGTACACAGGGTCCGTATGCGTTGAGTCCGGTGGTACCTTCACTGTAGGGCCCGGTGCCAACGTAAAGCATCGGTGCAGACAAGTGTCTGCGAGTAAAGCAAGGAAAGTAGTCCACGGGGGTAGAACAGGTTGTTGTGTAGAACGGTGACTGCAGCATAACTTGTACGGTTGGTCCGGGTCTGTGGACTGTCAAGTGGGAGAGCGACAGGGAGGAAAAGTTTAAGGCGTCCATAGTCCGTTGCAGGGGTAATCAGCGGAGGCAGGCAATGTATAAGTGGGAGAGAACTTTGCTGGCATGAAGATCGGGTCTCGGGCGATACTGCAGAAGAGTTCAGATGAAGCGGTGGTTCCTCTGTGGTACGCTGTGGAGTGTGAGAGAGGTAGTCGAGACATGTCCAGGTACGTGTAGAAAGGAGGAGGTGGTAGAAGTGGGGTAAGGGCTGTCAGCGGTGTCGTCTGGTGAAGACATCGTATTCAAGAGCATGGAGGTAAGTTAACGGTCCCAGCGAGCTCTGCGAGGCAAAGGTGCTGTCATGGGGCTAGGAGGTGGTTGACGGGGTCCCACTGAAGAGTAGAGTCTGATCGGTGATGGCGATCTGCGTCTGCGGAGGCTGGCATTGTGAGCATCCATCGGTTCTTCTTCTGGAGGGTGACGGGTATGGGATAGGATGTTGAATTCTTCATACCAGTTTGGGACCGACACAAGTGGGATATCCAGGGTGCGGCAGAATCCATCGAGGTCTTCTGGAACTCTCAGTAGGGCCGAGCGGCCTTGGTGGGAGGCAGAGAGGCCGAACGGGAACTTCCAGCGGTAGCGGATTCCGTTGTTCCGCAGAACCTCTAGTAGGGGCCGGAGGTCTTTGCGATGTCTCAGTGTGATCGCTGAAAGATCCTGATAGATGTGTATATGGCAGCCATCATAATCCAGTTGCGGTTTTTCTCGTGTTTTCTTGAGAATTTCTTCTTTGATTGTATAATCATTTACAAAGCAGATGACATCTCGGGGGGGGGTCTGCTTCTCTGCCTCTGGGACGGAGCGCTCTGTGGATACGTTCCATAGCCACCTGGGTGGTCTGGGGCCTATCGAGGAGTTGGTTGAAGAGGCCCGTGACAACATGGAGGAGTTGGTCTTGGTCCACGGATTCGGGTAGGCCTCTCACTCTAAGATTGTGTCTGCGACCGCGATTGTCGAGATCTTCAACATGACGTTGAAGATCTCTAAGTTGCATGGTATGGGAGTTCACCTTGCAGTGAATTGCTTTTGTTGCTGAGCCTTGTAGTGCTACCTCGTCTTCGACGCGTTGCATTCTCCCTGAGATAGCCTGTAGTTCAAGGCGCAAGTCCAAGATGGCCGAAAACAGAGTGTCCTTAATGTCAGCCGCCACAGCCTGGAGATCCCTCAGACTCGGTTGACGGAGAGAAGTGCCGTCGTTCTCCATTTGTGAAGTGTGAGGATCGGTTGGAGTGAGGAGAATTCCTGTCAGGTCCTGAGTAGGAGTTGAGGCGGGAAGAGGAGCCGCCCTGTTAGGCCTCTGAGTGCGGAAGATCTCCGGTATAGTGTGACTTGTGCGATCTGTGCGATCGTTAGGTTCCCTCGGGGAGCGGGATCGTGACTGCGAGCTTCCGCGGGAGGAAGTTCCCATAGTGGGTAGTGAAGAAATTCGCAGGTCCCCAGGTTAAGCTGAAGAAAAGACTGCGGTGAGCGGGAGTCGAGGGATTAAGCAGCCATCTTCTCTCAAGGCAAACCACGCCCCCCCTACATTTTTAACAATGTTTCCGCTAAAATACCCTTACCCTAATTCTACACAGCCAGTATACCATTCTTGATAAAATCTTGTGTGCCATGAGAGGGACTAAGTGCTCTTTCACACCAGCAGCATTAGGCTGTGTTTCTCAATGCGGTCCCAGTGCAAGGGCAAGGCAAATAGCCTTATATTCTTTTGCTTTATCCATGTGCTTTGTTGGAGTGCAATATTGACAAGTTGCAATTTTGTACAATGCGTTGTGACGCAAAAGGGAAGTGTGTACCTACCTCTGTACAAAATGGTAATCCAAATGTGGTTTGTACAAATTAAATAATAATAAAAATATAATTGTTTAAAATGAGTTTCTGTAGCCACCTACTGTGTTCCCACAAGGAAACAATATATTATGAAAAGATTATTGTTGCGCAAACGCAAATATATAATATGTATCAACAAATCATATACATTTCATATCCTGTGAAATATATCATAAGATATAAAGTGCATAGCTATAGTGCAGTCTATTTCAGAAGGTGCAAATATATATCTCAAAGTGTGTAACAGTTCATTCTCCAACGGTGATGTGACTAAAGTAATCACTTATTTCCAAATAATGTGCTTCTCGTGTGAACATATACTGTATAAACCGCCTTGTGACACCTCTGTGCTCCCAGAACTCTCACCTTAGTGAGTAATCAAATACACTTTTTGATTACAATGCTCAGGGCGATAATCCACCGAACTTTGAAGTGCTCAGGGCGATGTTCCACCGTTCCTAGTCTGGTTCCAGGTCAGATGTGTTTGGATGTATTAGCATACTCCTTGGTAGTGAGTACTACCAAGTCCCTTTTAAGTAGTGAGTCCCTTTAAGGCTTCGTCCACCATGCACCATTCAAATATTAGGGTAAAGCAAAGTGACCTCCCACAGTGTAGTAGTTAAAATCAAAGTTTTTATTAAAAAAAATAGTAGCTCTAATGCGTGTACACACAAGCAGACTTTCGACGGACTGAATCACGTCGGACTTTTCGACGGACTTACGACGGAGTTCTGCCGAAACGGACTTGCCTATACACGATCATACCAAAGTCCGACCGTCTAGTACGCGGTGACATACACCAGGCCCGACGAGACTATAAAAAGGAAGTGCAATAGCTCGTGCGCCACCCTTTGGGCCCCTTCTGCTACTTTCGTGTTTACCTCGTGTTAGTAGAAGTTTGGTGAGAGACGATTCGCGCTTTTCAGGCTCGTGTTTTTCAGATCGTTTAACTGTTGTTCAGTTTGTGCTTGTGAGGTTTGTATCTGCTTTTCAGTGCATGTAGACAGTTCGCATTGGTTTATTCAGTGTGTTCTTGTCCGCTCATTGCTGATTTTCAGCTCGCTCTTCACAGGCCTTGCTTATCTTTAGTGCGTTCTGTTAAGTTCGTTCTGACCAGCCGACCGTTTTGAAGCTATGTTGCGTGTACGTACTCTTCGTAGAGTTCGTGCTTTGCTTGGGCTTGGTGTTGGGGTTCATTCTTCTACCCAAGTCCAGTCCATGAACAGGGTGGGGAGGAATTCATGGACGAAGAATTGGTTGCTCCATCGTGACCAATTCTCTCACATGCCTTTGCTTCGTGAGATCCGTGAGAATAATCCTGGCGATTTCAGGAACTTTCTCAGGATGACGGACTCCGTTTTTCACCATTTGTTGGCTTTGCTGACCCCTTATATCAGCAGGCAAATACCTGCATGAGGCAAGCCATCACTCCGGAGCAGAGGCTAGTCGCCACGTTGCGGTACGTGGCGACTGGGAGAAGCCTGCAGGACCTCAAGTTCTCAACAGGCATCTTCCCCAGGCTCTGGGGATCATTATCCCAGAGACCTGTTCTGCTATCATTCAGGTCCTGCAGAAGGACTATATTAAGGTAAGATTTATCCTTTAACATCACATTTTATTGTATTTAATGTTTGCTAATGTATTATATTTCTTTCCTCAATCCCTAATTACCATGATTGCAATATGCTGTGAATATCCCCTTTGTCCCCATGCATGCTGGAAGCTTTTAATGCTCCTTTTTTGTCCTTCATGCATATTTGCCTTCACTAACCTCCCCAACATGCTATGCTGGGCCCATATCCACCTAGTCTAGTCACTTAACAATGTATTTTGACAGCTCCATTGTAGTGATTTAGCCTAAACAACCCCCTTAAAATGTGTCCAAATGGTCTGTGTGTCCTTAAATTAATTTATAAGCCCCCCCTCCCCCTAAAATGAGTCCAAATGGTTTGTGTGTCCTTAAATTAATTTACAAGCCCACCCCCCTAAAATATGTCCAAATGGTCTGTGTGTCCTTAAATTAATTTATAAGCCCCCCTAAAATGTGTCCAAATGGTCTGTGTGTCCTTAAATTAATTTATAAGCCCCCCCCCCAAAATGTGTCCAAATGGTCTGTGTGTCCTTAAATTAATTTATAGCCCCCCTAAAATGTGTCCAAATGGTCCGTGTGTCCTTAAATTAATTTATAAGCCCCCCAAAATGTGTCAAAATGGTCTGTGTGTCCTTAAATTAATTTATAAGCCCCCCTAAAATGTGTCCAAATGGTCTGTGTGTCCTTAAATTAATTTATAAGCCCCCCTAAAATGTGTCCAAATGGTCTGTGTGTCCTTAAATTAATTTATAAGCCCCCCAAAATGTGTCAAAATGGTCTGTGTGTCCTTAAATTAATTTATAAGCCCCCCTAAAATGTGTCCAAATGGTCTGTGTGTCCTTAAATTAATTTATAAGCCCCCCTAAAATGTGTCCAAATGGTCTGTGTGTCCTTAAATTAATTTATAAGCCCCCCTAAAATGTGTCCAAAATGGTCTGTGTCCTTAAATTAATTTATAAGCCCCCCCCTTAAATTTTATCAATGGGCCATCAGATGGGGTGAGGAATCTGATAAGTGGGCCTTATATTTAAGTCTTTAAATAATACTTAAAATAAATGTTATACTGATGTTGGGCAAGAATGTTTTTTGTGTAATGTGCTTGCAATGTTATGTGCAAAAGTACTTTTCTTGTTTTTTTCTTGTTTGACTCCCCAGTTTCCTTCAACGCCACAGGAATGGCAGACTGTGGCATCCCATTTTGCCACCCATTGGGACTTTCCCAACTGTGGAGGGGCTATAGATGGGAATCGCGTCCACATCGTGCCACCAACCCATTCGGGGTCATACTATTTTCACTATAAGGGGTTTCATAGTATTGTGTTAATGGCGGTGGTATCAGCACAATATGAATTTCTGTATGTGGACGTGTGGAAGAATGGCCGGATGTCGGATGGAGGAGTCTTTACCCAGACGGAGTTCTACCAGCGTCTCCAGAGTGGTGGCCTGGGATTGCCACCTGATGCGGATAACATGGAAGGACTCCCCTTTGTCTTCATTGCAGATGAAGCCTTCGGTCTGGGCGAGCACCTGATGAGGCCATTCCCCCAAAGGACCCTCACCCCGGAGAGGAGGGTTTTTAACTACCGGCTGGCCAGAGCGAGAAGAGTTGTGGAGAATGCCTTCGGGATAATGGCTAGCCGGTTCCGCCTGTTTCAGACAGCAATCCACATGGCGGACTACAAACTTAATCACATTGTCCTAGCATGCTGCATCCTGCACAATTTTTTACGCAAAAATTCAAGAAATTATCTTGCATCAGTTGGGCCTGAGGCCGGACTTACAGAGAATCCTTTGATGGGCCTGGATACTGGCCGTACTGGCTTGGCCCCCCAAAGCACCTGTGAAATTTGGGATAAATATGTTAATTTTTTTACGGGTAGGGGGCCATTGCAATGCAAGACAATGTCTAATTTTTATGAATAAAAAATAATGATCAGATAAAATCTAGAAATGTATTTATTGCTTGCCTTTCTTTTTGGCTGTCTCCTAGGTTCTCCCAGTGCACTTGTAGTGCCAAGTGTATTTTCCTTTAGTAAATAAGCCCCATTGTCACTGTAAACACCAAATAACTTACAAAACTGGTATTGAGCATTGAAAGAAGAAGCCACACATTGTTGATTCGCAAACTTTTTAATCTGTGCACATTCACATGTGCGTTTATAAAAAATTTTTAGAAAATATATATTTTTTTTACAATATTTTTTTTTGTGTTTTAAAAATTTTTTGTTGTTGTTTTTTTTTTTTTTTTTTTACAAACAGGCATACTTTTTTTTTTTTTTTACAAACAGGCATACGTTTTTTTTTTTTTTTTACAAACAGGCATATTTTTTTTATTTTTTTTACAAACAGGCATATATATATATATTTTTTTTTTTTACAAACAGACATTTTTTTTTTTACAAACAGGAATATTTTTCTTTTTTTTTTTTCACAAACAGACATATATATATATATATATATATATATATATATATATATATATATATATATATATATATATATATATATATATATTTTTTTTTTTTTTTACAAACAGACATATATTTTTTTTTTTTTACAAACAGTCTTTTTTACAAAATTTGGCTTTTAACATTTTTAAAAAGTAAAAGCCCAGAATGTGGTCAGCAAAAAAGGGATTAGATTCTCCCTTGGGAAAAAGGGATTAGATTCTCCCCAAAACATCGATCATGTTTTTCATTTCCTGCTGCATATTGTCCAGCCAATTGCGCATGATGTCCAGGCTATTGCGCATGGCATCCATCTCCCTATTCCAGGCCATGATGTGGCCAATCAGTCTTTGGGCGCTGTCCGTTGGAAATGCTTCCCCTTCCACAACCAGCACATCACCTAAAATTGATGAAAAAACATGTATTTAGAAATATGCAGGCATACATAGATTACCTGAAGCTGGGGTGTCAGACACTCACCTGGTGGGGTGCCCATGTTGCCCACTTCCTCCACCTCTCCTTCCTCAATTGGTCTTCTGATGAAGGGTCTTCACTACTTTGGACATGATTTTGGCCTTGCGCAAATTTGGCTGGGTGTACGGTCCATGCTTCCCATCATATTCGTTCCTCCGAGATGTAAACCATCTCCAACATCTCTTCAAAGGCCATATTGGATGCCTTAAATCTCTTCTTCCTGGGCTCCAGGCTTTGCTCATTACTGGAAGAATTAACACACACCTGCTCTGTCTCCGCCATGTTGCTCCTACTACACACCATAGAAAGAAGGGGCGGGGAATATTGGTGAAAAAGAACGTCAGGGGCGGGCGATGCAGGCCCACCCCTGACGTTGAGTGAGCATTTGGGACAGGGAAGAAATCGCAGTCCGCTCGGTAACCTGCTCCGCACTCACGCTTGATGAGCAAGGGAACAGTAACTAAGCCGGGAAAGCAATCCACTGCGTTGAAATACTGCCATCGGGTCAAGAATTGAAGCTAGCTAAGTGTGAAAAATGAAGCCTTGGGACGGACCAGGTTCTGAGAGAGGGTGAGCTACTGAGCTCCGACCCCACCAACTGGAGAAGGAGGGATAGAAGCGAAGTCCTCAATATCCGCTGCTTGAGGCATGTCCCGCATAACCGGAACTAGGAACCTGAAAACGTGACCAGGTGCTGAAGTAGAAGGAAAGATGTAAATTTATGAAACAGAACCGAGATATAAGAATGTAACCTGAATGAGAAGAATTGCAGCTGCCCACGCCAATTAAAACCGACCAACTGAACCGTGAAGACAAAACGATGAAAATAGTAACCATGAACTGAGTGGAAACGAAACACCACTGGGTCAGCAACATAACCTGCGAGAGAAACGTGAGCAGACTGAGAAACCTGTGACAGGAATGAAAGCTGCGTGAAAGAAACTAAACACATGCATGGCGCGAGCTGATGAAAACGTGAGCAGCATGAGAACCGAGGCTGCAAGAAAAACGCAAACTGCATAAGAAATGCTGGATGCACGAGAACGTGAATTGATGAACAACGTGAGAAACATGAGAAACGAGAGTAATCATTGGGAAAACATGAGAAACCTGGGAAAGCGAGAGAAACATGAAAATATGAGTTGGCACAGAAACAACAAATTGCATGAGAAACGTAAATTGCATGAGAAACGTAAATTGCATGAGAAACGTGAGTTTGAATGAAATATGTAAGCAACGTAAGAACAGATGAGGGAACTTGCCACTGAACAAGCCAATTAAAAACGATCACCTCAACCTGTTAAACCCATAGACGTGATGGGTAACCTGCAGTGGAAGAACATGGACAACCCAGCTGTGTAAAAGCGACCAGAGAACATTACAGACAACCAGCCCATGACATAACACCCCTACTACCTGACAAGTATGAGGATGTGGGTACTGTATGCAGTAAGCGAGCCCGAGCAACCTGTAGCGCCAAGACAGGAAATTAAAAAAGGACACTCAAGGCTAAGGTCCCCACAGACTGTGGTGGGTAGTAGTAAAAGGTGTAATGGTGAAGAGGACGTATGGACTACAGGCGAGAAGAATGTGGGATGACAATCAATTAAAAAACGAAACCTCAGGCTGTATGGATCTGTAGACGTGAGAGATCCTGGATTTAAGCACTAACTAACGGAAATGCAGCGAACGTAAGACAATGACATGGAATGTGAGAAACATGGGAAACGTGAGAAACATGGGAAACGTGGGAAACATGTGAAACGTGGGAAACATGAGAAACGTGGGAAATGTGGGAAATGTGAGAAAAATGGGAACCGTGAGAAACATGGGAACCGTGAGAAAAATTAGAACCGTGAGAAACATGGGAAACGTGAGAAACATGGGAAACGTAAGACACATGGGAAATGTGAGAAACATGGGAAACGAGAGAAATGTGAGAAACGTGGAAAAACATGAGAAAACGTGAGAAACATGGGAAACGTAAGAAACATGAGAAACGTGAATTTGCATGAGAACCGTAACTTGCATGAGAACCGTAAATTGCATGAGAAAATCGTAAATCGCATGAGAAAACCATAAATCGCATGAGAAAACCGTAAATTGCATGAGAAACCGTAAACTTACCTAAAAAAAACCCCAAAAAACAAAAATGTAAATTACATGAGAAAACCATAAAATACATGAGAAAATCGTAAAGTGCATGAGAAAATCGTAAATTGCATGAGAAACCGTAAACTTACCTGAAAAAACAAACAAAAAAACAAAAACGTAAATTACATGAGAAAACCGTAAAATACATGAGAAAATCGTAAATTGCATGAGAAAATCGTAAATTGCATGAGAAATCGTAAATTGCATGAGAAAGCGTAAAATTGCATGAGAAAGCGTAAGTCGCATGAGAAAGCGTAAGTCGCATGAGATCATAAATCGCATGAGATCGTAAATAGCATGAGAATGTAAATTGTATGAGAACGTAAATTGCATGAGAAAACCGTAAAAATTGCATGAGAAAACCGTAAATCGCATGAGAAAACCGTAAATCACATGAGAAAACCATAAATTGCATGAGAAACCGTAAATTGCATGAGAAAGCGTAAGTCGCATGAGAAAGCGTAAGTCGCATGAGAAAGCGTAAATCACATGAGATCGTAAATCGCATGAGAATGTAAATCGCATGAGAATGTAAATTGCATGAGACCCGTACTTTGCCAAGGACCTCCAAAGAACATAATGAGATGACAGGCGATGAGCAAGTGTCATGTCATGTCCACAGCCTGAATTAACCCCTGAAAACCCACACTACCGCGAGGAGCTCAGGAGGGGGGGGGGGTTGGACGACCCACTACGTGGAGCTCAGAAGGGGGGAACCCATCACATAGAGCTCAAGAGGGGGGGCAAGAGAACCACCCCAAGAAGGAGCTAAGGAAGGAGGAGACCCTGCCCATACATACCTATGCAGCAACATAACCAAAGCATCCCCGAACCTCTCCATAGGTACATGACCAGCCAGTGGTGACAGCGGACCCAACATCCCAATCACCAATGCAGTTAAGATCATCCATAGACCTGCCAATTTCGACCCCTGGCATCAGAGACCCCCCAGCTCTGCAGGCAACAGGAGAGCCAGCCAGAGCCTGACAGCATTGTGCTTGCGAGTGACCAACAGCACCTGTGCGTGTGCCCGGACACAAGCCATAACTACCTCCGCCCCGAGAGTGCCAGAACTGACCCTGTAAAAACCGGCAGGGCTCTGATCCCGACCGGACCCAGAATGGGAAGAGAGCGGCATGCCAGTGGATGCCCGGGAGAGTCCAGATGGAGGTGGCCGCCTGCCCGTGGACCCCCCCTGATCAAACCTGTATCCTGCCGCTGAAAGCGGGGAGACTTGGAGCCCCCCTCGCAGCCGCATATCTTCTTAGCCGAGACGAAAACCCGGAAGTGACATCAAACAGATCGCAACGGAAGTGATGCACACTACACCAGATCCTGCGACCATAAGGAAGGAGGCGAAGGAGGGCAGGCTTTATGCAGCCTGGCTCCTCCTACAATTTGAGCGCCACGTAACGCCCCATAATGCACTGCGAGATCGCAGTGCATTGCTGTATGATGATTGGCCAAAGCATGCACCATGACCTGCATGCTTTGGCCAATCCCAGCGCCCTCAGCTAAGAGAGCCATAATTGGCCAAAGGCAGTGTGCCTTTGTCGGCTAATTGCCAGCTCCCATCTCTCTCCACAGTTACCCAGCTGTTGTGGATTCTGCTCGTCAGTCCTGCCTACTTAAAGTCGTCCAGCTCACTTGATCTCTGCCTTCGCCTTTGTCAACATCACAGAGACTTTTCTCCTGCATTCCTGTTGAAGACTTGCTCGGTTGACGATCCTTCTGGCTCCTGATCCTGCTTGCTGTACTACTACGTTTATCTCTGGTTTTCTGACATTTGCTTGGCTGACTACCCGATCTGGTTACTGAACTCTGGCCTTGTTTTGACTACGCTGTTTTGACTACGCTTACTCTGTTTACCTTATTATTATTATTAAACAAGTGTGATTTAACTATACTTCTGTCTCGGTCGAGTAGGTGAAGGCCATGAATTCACAAGATACAGTCAATCTGCTTGTTGGTAATATTTTTTTCCAGATTGGATTAGCAAGATCACCGCATGGATCAGTTTGCCATAGCGTTACAAATGCTCCTGAGTCGCACGGCTCACCTGGAAACTCCCACTGTGGCTGCTACGGTACAACCTGAGCTGCAGGCCGTCCCTGCTGCTGCGCCAGTCTCTGTGCAGGCACCCGCCTCGAGTATTACCTCTATGAGAGGTATGTCTGGTTCCGCTCCCCTTCCCCAGCGATTTGGGGGCAATCCAGTTCAATGCAGAGGGTTTCTCAACCAGGTTGAGATTTACTTTGAGATGCTGCCTCAGGCATTTCCCACGGACAGAAGCAAAGTAGGTTTCATAATATCTTTGCTTTCTGAGAGAGCCTTGGCCTGGGCAAACTCTACCTGTTGTCTTGAGTTACCCTGACTTTGTGGCCTCCTTTAAAAGGGTATTTGACATTCCCGCGCGCTGGCAGCAGAGGTTGCTTGGAACAATGAAGCCCTTGTGGCTGCTTTTTCTCATGGTCTCTCGGATTCCATCAAGGTTGAGATAGCAGCCTGAGATATACCCACTGAGCTGGAGATTTTTATCACGTTTGCCATCCTCATTGACTCCAGACTCAGAGAAAGACTCTCTTTTAAGGAGCGCTTGTGGAAGCCTCCTGTACGTTTGCCTCCGAGCTTTGCAGTCACACCCATGCCTCCCTCACCTCCCATGCCTCCTGGTACCGAGTCGGTCAGTGAAGATGAACCCATGCACTTGGGCTTCACGCGTCTCTCTGCGAATGAGAGAGCCTTTAGGAGGAGGGAGAGATTGTGCCTTTATTGTGGCCAGGCAGGTCACTTTTTGAAGTCTTGTCCTACCCGTCCAGGGAACGCCCGTACCTTGTGTTCCTGTCATGGACAGACCTTAGGCCTTGTTCCGTCCCCAGTTATCCAGAAGGATAAGCCCCTGGTTTTGGTCACCCTTTCTTGGGCTGAGTCGTCCATCGAGATACAGGCTCTAATCGACTCTGGGGCTGCAGGCCTGTTCATTGATGCTGCCTTTGTATCGCAGCACTCGATTCCACTGCAGCTGCATGACACTCCACTTGCCATTGAGACTCTTGACGGGAGACCTCTACAGCCTGCCCATGTGACTCATGAGACGGTTCCATTTTCCATGGCCGTAGGGGCTCTTCACCATGAGATAATCCAATTCTAAGTTATTTCCTCACCTAGGTTTCTGCTGGTTATTGGTTATCCTTGGTTACAGAGGCACAACCCCTCTTTTGATTGGCTCCATGCTGAGGTTCTCTCCTGTTCACCACAATGCAGTAAGACATGCTTCCAGAAGGTAGCCAAGGTCCTGTGCACCTCTTCACTCTCCTCCCTGCTGGAGGAGTACCGTGATTTTAGCGATGTCTTTGACAAAGGTCAAGCCAGTAGTTTGCCTCCAAACCGGCCTTATGATTGTGCAATTGACCTTCAACCTGGTGCCATACCCCCTCGTGGCCGGGTTTACCCTTTGTCGGTCTTGGAGGATAAGGCCATGGAGGAGTATGTTTCAGACGCACTTTCTCAAGGTTTTATCCGCAAATCCTCGTCTCCTGCTGGTGCTGGTTTCTTCTTTGTGAAGAAGAGGAGCATTGAACTGAGACCTTGTATTGATTATAGGGGTCTCAATTGTTCCACGATTAAGAATGCCTACCTGATTCCGTTGATTACAGAGTTATTTGACCGCCTCAAGGGAGCAACGGTTTTCACGAAGCTTGATTTGAGAGTGGCATACAATCTCGTGCGGATTAAGGACTGCGACGAGTGTAAAACAGCATTTAATACCAGAACAGGACATTATGAGTACCTCGTAATGCCTTTTGGCCTTTGTAACGCCCTGGCAGTTTTCCAGGAATTTATTAACGATGTCCTCCGAGATTTGTTGCAGTTATGTGTGGTGGTTTATCTCGATGATATCCTCATATTTTCCAAGTCCCTGGAGAGCCACCACACTGATGTCTGTCACGTGCTTCAGAAACTAAGAGAAAACAATCTCTATTGCAAACTGGAGAAGTGCGAGTTCCATCGTGAACAGGTTAAATTCCTGTCATTTCCACTGCTGGTTTTTCGATGGACAAAGAGAAACTTTCAGCAGTCCTACAGTGGCCCCGACCCGTGGGTTTACGTCCTCTGCAGCGTTTCCTGGGCTTTGCCAACTTTTATCGGAAATTTATTGGTAACTTTTCGTCTCTGGTCAAGCCCCTGACTGACATGACCATAAAGGACGGTAACCGACAGAGTTGGTCTCCGGAGTCCATTAAGACCTTTGAGAGTCTCAAGGCTGCCTTTGTTTCTGCTCTTGTGTTGGCACATCCTGATCCTGTGTTGCCTTTTATCCTAGAAGTTGATGCTTCTGAGACTGGAGTTGGCGCCCTTCTGTCTCAACGTCCTAACTCTGAGAGCGCTATGCATCCGTGTGGCTACTTTTCCAAGAAATTGTCACCTGCAGAGTGCAATTACGAGGTTGGTGTCAGAGAGCTGTTGGCGATCATTTTAGCCTTGAAAGAATGGAGATATCTCCTTGAAGGTACCACTGTGCCGGTTCTCATTCTTACTGACCATAAGAATCTCACATTCTTGTCTGAGGCTAAGCACCTCTCTCCCAGAAGGGTGAGATGGGCTCTTTTCTTGTTGAGTTTTAATTACATTGTCTCATTCTTACACGGTACTAAGAATGTAAGGGCTGACGCCTTGTCACAACAATTTTCCTTCACTTCCAAGTTGGAGTCGGTTCCGGTTCCTGTGATTCCTCCAAATTGCATTGTGGCTACGGTTCGCTCCAGTTTTACTTCTCCTTTGGGTGACAAAATTCTTGCTGCTCAGGTCCATGCTCCTCATAAGAAACCTTGTGACCGCTGCTTTGTCCCAGAGAGTCTCCATACTGCCGTGCTACAGACTTACCATTCTCCCAAGGCAGCTGGCTACCCTGGGAAGAATCAACTAGTTTGGGCTATTTCCCAACAATTCTGGTGGCCTAGTCTATAGGCTGATGTAACTGCCTTCGTAGCTGCCTGTTCCGTGTGTGCTCAGAGTAAGACTCCAGGACACATTCCAGTGGGCCTCCTACAACCCATACCCAATGGAGAGAGGCCCTGGGCCCACCTGTCTATGGATTTCATTGTGGAGTTACCCAACTCCCAAGGCAACACTGTTATCCTTATGGTGGTTGACCGGTTCTCAAAGATGTGTCATTGTATTCCACTTAAGAAGCTACCTACTTCTAAGGAACTGGCTTCCATTTTTGCTCAGGAGATCTTTCACTTACATGGGCTACCCAAGGTGACCGTCTCGGACAGGGGTAGCCAGTTTGTCTCCCGGTTCTGGCGAGCCTTTTGTGCACAGTTGGGAATTCAGCTTGCTTTCTCTGCGTATCACCCGCAGTCTAATGGGGCCGCAGAACAAGCCAATCAGTCCTTGGAGCAGTTCTTACGTTGCTATATTTCTGACCATCATAACAACTGGTCAGACCTATTACCGTGGGCAGAGTTTGCTCACAACAGTGCCTTGAATTCTGCTTCCCGATTTTCCCCGTTTATGGCGAATTATGGTTTTCCAACCTTCCATGTTGCCTGACTCGTTTGTTCTGCAGCGTATTCCTGCATTAGAGGAGCATCTCCGTGGTCTGCGTTCCACTTGGGCACAAGTTCAGGAGGCTTTGCAACATGCTAACGATAGGTACAGACTCCATGCTGACCGCAGACACCTGCCTGCACCTTCCTACCAGGTTGGGGGCAGATTCTGGCTGTCGTCTCGCAACCTCTGACTTCGTGTTCCTTCTTTGAAGTTCGCACCTTGTTTTTTTGGGCCTTTCTGTATCCTTCGCAAGAATAACCCAGTGGCTTACGCCTTGGACCTTCCTCCTAGTAAGCGCATCTCAAATGTGTTTCATGTCTCCTTATTGAAACCTTTGGTCTGCAATCGCTTTAACACCTCAATGCCATGTCCCCACCCTATACAGGTTGAGAACCATGAGGAGTATGAAGTACAATCCATCGTTGACTCCTAGGAACTAGGTTCCATGGGCGCATACAGTACCTGGTGCATTGGAAGGGGTACGGTCTGGAGGAACGCTCTTGGGTCTCATCCTCGGATGTACATGCCCCTGTCCTCCTCCGTGAATTCCATAGATGTTTCCCCTCAAGCCCAGTGGTCCTCAGAGAGGGAGGGGTCGTTGAGGAGGGGGTACTGTCAGGGCTGGGCTCAGCCCTTCCTTCTCTGAGCTGGCCACTCAGCTGTTGTTGATTCTGCTCATCAGTCCTGCCTACTTAAAGTCGTCCAGCTCACTTGATCCCTGCCTTCGCCTTTGTCAACATCACAGAGACTTTTTCCTGTGTTCCTGTTGAAGACTTGCTCGGCTGACGTTCCTTCTGGCTCCTAATTCTGCTTGCTGTACTACTACATTTATCTCTGGCTCTCTGACAATTACTTGGCTGACTACCCGATCCGGTTACTGAACTCTGGCTTGTTTTGACTACGCTTACTCAGTTTACATTATTATTATTATTAAAAAACAAGTGTGATTTAACTATACTTCTGTCTCGGTCTGATTCATGGTTCCTGATTAGGGATGGGCTTTATGTTCGGGTCGAATATGAGTTCGACTCGAACATTGGCTGTTCGCCAGTTCGCCGAACAGCGAACAATTTGGGGTGTTCGCGGCAAATTCGAAAGTCGCGGAACACCCTTCTATGGTGTTCCGCGGCTATGGGAGAAATCGAAAGTGATAATTTTAAAGGCTTATATGCATGGTATTGTCATAAAAAGTGTTTGGGGACCTGGGTCCTGCCCCAGGGGACATGTATCAATGCAAAAAGAAGTTTTAAAAACGGCCGTTTTTTCGGGAGCAATGATTTTAATAATGCTTAAAGTGAAACAATAAAAGTGTAATATTCCTTTAAATTTCATACCTGGGGGGTGTCTATAGTATGCCTGTAAAGGAGCGCATGTTTCCCAAGTTTAGAACAGTCTGACAGCAAAATGACATTTCAAAGGAAAAAAAGTCATTTAAAACTACTCGTGGCTATTAATGAATTGTTGGTCCGACAATACACATAAAAGTTCATTGATAAAAACGGCATGGGATTTCCCCACAGGGGAACCCCAAATCAAAATCATTTAAAAAAAAAAAGTGCGTGGGGGTCCCCCTAAATTCCATACCAGGCCCTTCAGATCTGATATGAATATTAAGGGGAGCCCCATGCCAAAATTAAAAAAAAATGGCATGGGGGTCCCCCTCAAAATCAATACCAGACCCTTCAGGTCTAGTATGGATTTTAAGGGGAACCCCGCACAATTTTTTTTTTTAAATTGGCATGGGATCTTATATAAAGGAGGGCGGGGCCACCTGTTTACATAGGCGTGCTTCATAGGTGTGCTCTGTAGGCGCTCAAAGGGCTATGCAAGCACTCAGGCAAAAAGATGCCATGAGGTGCTTGAGTTGGTCTGCTTAGGGGACAGGAGCCACATTGGGGCAGAGATTCTGTCAGCTCTGCAGGGGCAGGCTCAGAGGTGGTTGATGCCAAGCCAGCTTCAGCCAGGAATGGTTTTATGTGACAATGGCAACAACCTCCTCTCCGCCCTCCGACAGGGACACTTAACCCATGTTCCCTGTTTGGCTCACATCCTGAATTTGGTGGTGCAGCGGTTCATGAGCAGGTACCCGGGCTTGCAGGATCTCCTGAGGCAGGCCAGGAAAGGCTGTGGTCATTTCCGCCGGTCATATAATGCCAGTGCTCGGCTCGCTGACCTTCAAAGGGAATGCAACCTGCCCAAGAACCGCCTCATTTGTGACATGCCCACCAGGTGGAACTCAATGTTGGCAATGCTGCAGCGGCTGCACTCGCAGCAAAGAACCATCAATCAGTACCTGTGTGAGTATGGCACCAGGACAGGGTCAGGGGAGCTTGGCTTCTTTTCGCCACGCCAGTGGCTAATGATCAAGGATGCATGCACTGTCCTGTCACCATTTGAGGAGGCCACGAGGATGGTGAGCAGTGACAGTGCATGCATCAGTGATACTGTCCCTCTTTTTTTTTTTTTTTAATTCTTTATTTTTTCTTCATATAACGTGTGTAAAATAAACAACATATCCAGCATAGATACCAAGCAATAGTCAGGTAAAAAATTCAGACAAGATTACAAAGGTAGGGTCAATAAATCAAGTTTTCTGACTTCGCACCGTACTCAGGGCACATGGGGGAAGGACCCCGGCATAGCAATACAGAAAATGAACAAAGCCTGGGGGTGCTCAGAGAGGTGGTTATTTGGCCTAAAGCTGGCTTTAGAATATATCTAAACATGCCACACAGTAATATAGTATACATTTTTGCAATTAATTGGGGAGGGGGGGGGCTAGGGGAACCGAGGAACTAATAAGCCCAAACATGAGACATGTGGAAATGTAATGAATTTTAAGATCTTCACTGTATCTGTTCAGATAACCCATGAGGGGGAGAAAGTTATAGGAAGACTGGTATCCCTAAAAGTAAAAGAGGTATAGAAGTGGGAAAGGAAGAAGGGAAGGGCAAGGGAGAGGGAGAGAAAGAAGCGGGGGAAGGTAGTAGCAGGAGATGAAGAGGGAGCAGTGTAAGGTAGAAGAAGGTCAAGTAAGTGTGATGCAGTGTTATGTGGTGCCCTCTGCCTGGGGGGCAGAACCAGCCCATTAGGTCAGTTAGTTTGTGTCATTTCTTGGAGATAGGCGTCTGTGTATATAAAATGTTGCCAGGGTCTCCAGGTCTCTCGAAAGGTCTCCTCCTTATTGTGCAGGGTAGCAGTGAGATCCTCCATATCTCTCAGTTCGTTCACTTTAGCAAACCAAAGGGACTTTGCCAGCGGCTTCTCCGATCTCCAGCAGAGAGGAATAAAGGCCTTGGTGGCATTCAGTAACTGAATGGTGAGGGAAGACTTATATATCTTAATGGGTCGTTCTGATAAGTGGAGCAGGCAGGCCGCAGGGTTCCCTTCTAGTGAAACACCAGTTAAGTGTCGGATCGTGCGAGTCACCTCAAGCCAAAATGAGGTGAGCTTGGGACATGCCCAAAAGACATGTAGCATCGTCCCTTTCGCAGTGCCACAGTGCCAGCAGGAGCTAGGCACCTGAGGGAAGAAGTGATGTAAAATGGCGGGAACTCTATACCAGCGAGTCATTATTTTATAGCCGGTTTCCTGGACTCTGGTGGCTATAGAGGATTTCTGAGCGAAGTGGAGAATCTTCTGTCTCTGTGTGTCAGTGAATTGGGTTCCAAGTTCCGCCTTCCACTTAGTAAGAAACGGGGGGACATACCCTTCCGCTGGTTGAGTCAAGGCAGAGTAGATGAGCGAGAGGCAGCGCCGCACTGGTTCTCCACGATGACAGATGAGCTCTAAATCGGTGAGTTGTCGGGAGATGCCCGGTTTCCGCAGGCAGCTTCGCAGATAGTTACGCAGCTGTAAGCCACTTAAAAAGTCCAGGGGAGGGTCCATCGCTAATGTCCCAGCCTCTGAGGAAAGCTGACTGTTAGGCCCCAAGAAGTCGCATAGGTGGAGTCGAGTGCCCTTTGCCAATCGTTGAAGATGAGGGTTTTGCAGACCAGGTGCAAATTCCGGGTTGCCCAAGATCGGCACCATGGGGGAGGGCACCGGAGACACAGAAGAGTGCCGAAAGGCATCTCTGACCACTGATAAAGTGCTGCCTAGAGTAGGGTGTTCAACAAGACCCCTCGACAGAGGTGTGGTGATCCAAGGCCAGCACTTAACCGTATCCCCGGAGTCCTCCATTTCCATGGCTACCCAGTGTTTGGCCTCTTCATGGCAATGCCAGTCCACTAACCTGTTGAGGTGAACCGCTCGGTAATAGGCTTTCATGTCTGGAAGGCCCCTACTTTTCGCTAGATAAAGGAGTTGAAGTTTAACGCGTGGTTTGCGATGGGACCAGACGAACGCACGAAACATAGAGTCAATTTGTTTGAAAAAAGCTGAGGGTGAACGGAGAGGAAGAGCCTGCATCAGGTACAGAACCCTTGGCAACAGGGTCATCTTGAGGGCATTGCATCTACCAAACCACATCAGCGTGAGAGAATGCCAGTGCAGGAGGTTCGTCTTGAGATGAAGGAGTAGCAGGGCAAAGTTTGCCGAGTATAGATCGCCAGGATCCGGGGTGATGTCGACTCCCAGGTACCGGATGAGGTTGGACGCCCATCTCAGCGAAAAGGCCGATCGCAAACGTTGGACAGTATTTCCGTCCACCGTTATATTAAGGATGGCGGATTTGGTTAAGTTAATTTGAAAAATAGAAAGAGTACCATACTCTTGGAGGGATTGGAGCAGGTTGGGGAGGGAGGTGAGTGGTTCCGTTAGAAAAAAGATAAGGTCGTCCGTGAATGCGGCCACCTTGTGGGACCCTGAGGGTTTAGGAAAGCCTACAATGCCCGCATTTGCCCTTATTCTACACAGGAGGGGCTCTAATGACAGAACAAAGATTAGAGGGGACAAGGGGCAACCCTGCCGGGTGCCATTTCGGATGTTAAAAAAGTCTGACTTCGTCTCAGTGACTTTAACCGCCGCAGTGGGGTGTGTATAAAGGGACCGTATCCACTTCAACATGGACGATTGAAGGCCTATGTGTTCTAGAGTAGCTCTTATGAAAGACCAATCCACATGGTCAAAGGCCTTCTCCGCGTCGGTAGACAGCAGCAGAAGAGCCCGTTTAGAAGACCTGGCCGCATGGATCAGATTCACCACTCGGTTGGTATTATCCCGTGGTTCCCGTAGCGGTCTCTATGAATTAGGCTTGGTATATAAGGGAGTAATCTGTTGGTCAAGATTTTATCAGAGTTTTAGGTCCATATTCAGGAGTGCAATCGGACGGTAACTCCGACACTGCAGTGGATCTTTCCCTTCTTTTGGGATAAGGGAAATATATGCCCTTAAAGTATCTACTGGGAAGGAGTTTCTGTCTGTGATGGTATTGAGGGCAGAGACTAAGGGTTGCAACCATAGGCGTGCGCAGCCTATTACATTAGGGTGTGCACCGAAAGCTCAAGCACACATACGTGTGTGTATATATGTATATATAAATATATATCTTGGATAAAATCTTGGTGCGGGTTTCCTCCGTCTGGAGCAATGCTTCGTTCAGTCTCCAGGATGGAGGGGACCGGGACACAGGTCCCAGCTCAAGTGTCATGTGGACTGGCGCATGGTCCGAGAAGGACATGACATCAATAGATGTAGACACCACTCTGGATAGGTCTTTATGTGACAACAGTAAATAGTCTAACCAGGAATAAGTGTGATGCACCTGAGAAAGAAAAGTATAATCCCGTTCCTGCGTATGTAGCAGCCGCCAGGGATCCACTAAGTGTAGGGCATGTAGATCCGCCTTCAGGCGTTTTAAACATGAAAAGGACAGATGGGAAGCGCCGCGTGAGACGTCGAGGGTTGGGCCCATGGCAGAATTAAGATCCCCGCCGAAAATAAGCATCCCCTCTGAGAACTCCAGGAGCTCAGGAAGGGGTTTCCGCAGGAACTGTGAGTGATGGTATGGATATTAAGGGGAGCCCCACGCCAAAATTAAAAAAAAAAATGGCATGGGGGTCCCCCTCAAAATCCATACCAGACCCCATAGGCGTGCGCAGCCTATTACATTAGGGTGTGCACTGAAAGCTCAAGCACACATACGTGTGTATATATATATATATATATATATATATATATATAGTCAAAAGTATTGGGACTCCTGCCTTTACACACACATGACCTTTAATGACATCCCAGTCTTAGTCCGTAGGGTTCAATATTGAGTTTGCCCACCCTTTGCAGCTATAACAGCTTCAACTCTTCTGGGAAGGCCGTCCACAAGGTTTAGGAGTGTGTCTATGGGAATGTTTGACCATTCTTCCAGAAGGGCATTTTTGAGGTCAGGACTCTGTGCAGGCCAGTCAAGTTCCTCTACCCCAAACTCGCTCATCCCTGTCTTTACGGATCTTGCTTTGTGCACTGGTCCAAATCATTTGGTGGAGGGGGAATTATGGTGTGGGGTTGTTATTCAGGAGTTGGGCTTGGCACCTTAGTGCCAGTAAATGGAACTCTTCTGTCATCAGCATACCAAGACATTTTGGACAATTTCATGCTCCCAACTTTGTGAGAACAGTTTGGGGATCTCCCCTTCCTGTTCCAACATGACTGCCCACCAGTGCACAAACAAGGTCCATAAAGACATGGACTTAGCAGGGGTGGTGGGAAATTAACTTCAAGTGCAATCATTCACATTATAACCGTAACTAAAACATATACAATTAAGTGTAACACTCTAAAAAATCACTCTAAAAAATAAAAATTCCAAAGTCCTATAATGGTGTGAACCTCCCAACTAAAAAGTTGTTGCACTTTAAGGTAATTTGTATTGCAATTATCTGTAGAGGGGTTTCCACCATCCCTGCTAAGGCAGCACTGATGGGCACTGATAGGCAGCACTGATGGGCACTAATAGGCTGCACTGATTGGCAGCATTGATGGGCACTAATTGGTAGCACTGATGTGCACTGATAGGTGGCAATGATAGGTGGCACTGATGGGCGGCACTGATGGGCGCTTATTGTCAGCACTGATTGGCACTGATTGGTAGCACTTATGGGCACTGATTGGCTCTGATTCGCTGCACTGATAGGCAGCATTGGTTGGCACTGATTGACAGCATTGGTTGGCACTGATAGGGTGCACAGACTGGGACTGGTTGCCACTGATAGGCAGCATTGGTTGGCACTAATAGGCAGCATTGGTTGGCACTAATAGGCAGCATTGGTTGGCACTAATAGGCAGCATTGGTTGGCACTGATAGGCAGCTCTGGCACGGATAGGCAGCACTGGTTGGCACGGATAGGCAGCATTGGTTGGCACTGATAAGCAGCACTGGCACTGATAGGCAGCATTGGTTGGCACTGGCACTGATAAGCAACACTGGCACTAATAGGCAGCATTGGTCGGCACTAATAATCAGCACTGATTTGCACTGATAGGCAGCATTGGTCGGCACTAATAATCAGCACTGATTTGCACTGATAGGCAGCACTGGTTTGCACTGGTTGGCACTGAAAGGCAGAATTGGTTGGCACTGATAAGCAGCACTGGCATGGATAGGCAGTACTGGTTGGCACTGATTGGCAGTACTGGTTGGCACTGATTGGCAGCATTGGTTGGCACTGATTGGCAGCACTGGTTGGCACTGATAGGCAGCACTGGTTGGCACTGATAGGCAGAATTAGTTGGCACTGATAAGCAGCACTGGCATGGATAGGCAGTACTGGTTGGCACTGATAGGCAGCATTGGTTGGCACTGAGGATCAGCACTGGCACTGATAGGCAGCATTGGTTGGCGCGGATAAGCAGCACTGGCACTGATAGGCAGCATTGGTTGGCACTGATAGGCAGCACTAGTTTGCACTGGTTGGCACTGATAGGCAGAATTGGTTGGCAGTGATAAGCAGCACTGGCACGGATAGGCAGTACTGGTTGGCACTGATTGGCAGCATTGGTTGGCACTGGCAGCATTGGTTGGCACTGATAGGGGAGAGGGGGAGTTTCACATTCAGGAGATCGTGAGAATTGCCAGAGCTGTTCAGTGTATGAAACTGTCAGATGATGACACTGCATGCATGGAGAGGTACCAGATGTTAAAAGTCAGCGGTGATGTTGGTGGTGGGCGGGACTGAACAGTTACCAAACAGCAGCCAATAGGGTGGGTCTGGGTGGGCCGCTACATTTCTCTGGCTCCGCCCTCTCTCTGATGCAGCCCAATCATTGGCTGGTGTTGGCGCTTGGTCCCGCCCACCCCTGACATCATGGCTGAGTTGTGATGACTTACAACTGAGCCGCGATGTCGGGGGTGGGCGGGACCAAGTGCTATAAACACCAGCCAATGTTTGAGCTGCTTTAGAGAGGGGGCGGGGCCACATAAATGTAGCGGCCCGCCCAGACCCCATCCCATTGGCTTGTGTTTGATGGCCGTTCAGTCCCGCCCACCCCCGACATCACCCTGACATTAAGACAGCTGGTCTCACTTCCTGCATGCAGTGTCATTATCTGACAGTTTCATACACTAATCAGCTCTGGCAATTCTCACGATCTGCTGCCTGTGAAACTGTTTCACAGGCAGCGCGGGCCACACACTCTCTTGAATGCAGCATTTTGGGGCAAATCTCTGGAGACAGCACGGGGTGATTAGGGTGTGCCCAGGCACACCCGGCACACCCAGTGCGCACGCCTATGTTAATATTAACAACAAAATGTATATCAAGACATCGCTTGTATATCAAGTAAAAATTTATTTAAAAATTTAAAGCGGACCTTCGGTCATTTTTTCAACTTTTCAGCTATTAAATCTTCTGCCCTTGTTTTTTTAACTTCGGATAGTAAATTTTTTTTTCTGCCAGTAAATCCCTTATACAGCCCACTTCCTGTTTCTTGTCTGGTAAAAATCCTAGGCTTATGACAACATGTACAGCTCTCTCTCTCACTCTCCTGAGAGTTTGCCAGGAAAGGAGGGGGGATGAGTCATAAGAGGGCCAATGTGTAAATCCAGGAAGTGAACAGGCAGCAGCTTCAGCTGTCCACAGTTAAAATGGTTACAGCCAGACTCAGTGGAGGGAGATTTCTGCAGCATATTTGGCAAGTACAGAATCATAGTATATATGAAATAATATGCAAAGTGATTGGAGGGAAGATTCAGAATGACAAAGATGTTTTTATTACAAATTATGTGAGAAGACTGCAGTTCCTCTTTAAGGGCTAACCTTTGCATGTTATATCAAGCATTATTCCACCTAAGAACCCATGTACTTACATTTAACCTGTTGTAAGTCTTTTATTACACTCATCTATATATGTGAATAGATGTTTAAAGTTATTTCAGCATGATAGTTATGTTTCTCGTATCGTTAGAATAGGGACCCATTGTAAACATCACTACTGCTTCTGGAGTGACCGATGTGGAATATTTAAAACTTTTTATAGCATCGATTGGATTGTACTCTATTGACACATTTCAGACAAACGTTATAGTAGAATATGAACGTAATGCTTATTGGAACACATAAAGCCATTAATCTCCTAAATATGTTCATAACAACAACTCAGTCACTGGTCTTGTTTAAATTATGATATACACTGGACTACAATAAAATGGCCCCTGTTGGAGATATCTCTCCAACCTCTATAAGCTATATTACCAGTAGAGATCGCATCAAAAATGGCCGCAATATGTTTTCAATGGAAACCAGAACAAAATGGCCACAACACGATTTCCGGCCTATATCAGATAAAGGGCATCTAACACAACCAATCCGGTTTCCCTGATTAAGTCACGTGCCGTGACATAACGTGTAGGGCATCCCGGACTGGAAGTGATGTTGGAAACCTGTATGCTGCTTTGTGTTTGCACATAGCCAAGCATTTTTTACCAAATTTAATGTAAGTTACTATTTTTTTAATAAATACTTTGATTTTACCTACTACACTATGGGAGGTTATTTTGCTTTACCTTACTATATGGATGGAGCCTTAAAGGGACCACTACCAAGGAGTATCCTAATACATCCAAACACATCTGATAGACCTTGAATCAGGCTAGGATCAATGGAAAATTGCCCTGAGCACTACTAGGTTCGGTGGAATATCGCCCTGAGCATTGTAATCAAAAAGTGTATTTGATTACTCACTGAGGTAAGAGTTCTGGGAGCACAGATGTGTCACAAGGATGTTTATATATGTTCACACTAGAAGCACCTTATTTTGAAATAACTGATTACTTTAGTCACATCATCGCTGGAGAATGAACTGTTACACACATTGAAATATATATTTGCACCTTCTATGCACTTTATATGTTATGATATATTTCACAGGATATGAAATGTATATGATTTGTTGATACACATTATATGTTTGAGTTTGCGCAGCATTTCATACGCAATCTTTGCATAACATGCTATTTATTGCAAAGCACTGCAGCACATAGAAATACATACCATATGTACAATATACATAAGTAAAATAAAAAATGGGGAAAAAACACTTAAAAACTATTCAAAAACACATGCGGTACGGTGTTAATAAGCCCTAACACCTAACTATGTACAGTAAAACCTTGGTTTAAGAGTAACTTGGTTCGAGAGCGTTTTGCAAGACAGCCAAAATTTTTTAATAAATTTTTACTTGATATGTCATGTCACAACTTAGTATAAAAGAGAAGAGAGGCACCTCTAAGTGTAGCAATATGGTTACATTTAATGAAGGTACATCATTTAGCAACTCACATGGCTGATGAATAAAACAGACACATCTAAGTATGCAGGCATCAGGGGTAACGCTGTCCACATAGAGCATCCTCCGCACCGCCATCAACGTCAAGCCTCGCTTTCAGATCGCCCCTCTGCAGGGTAGTCTTCCCTGTCACGATTGCAGACGGACAGCAATGAGAGCCGGTGGTGCAGAGGACAGTCTATGCGGACAGGTTTAGCCTGGATGCCTGCATACTTAGATGTTCCTGGTTTAAGCATCAACCATGTGAGTTGCTAAATATTGTACCTTAATTAAATGTAACCATATTGCTACACTTAGAGGTGCCTCTCTTTTCTTTTCTACACCGTAGCTCCTGATAGATTTTGCTTCTAATCCTCTTGTGGAGGCTGCCATTTGTGGATGGATGTTTAATGGTTACATAACCTATCATATTGCTATAATCTTTTTATATGGACTATACTGAAAGACCTATGAATAAATGGTTGTGGAACGAATCATCTGAGTTTCCATTATTTCTTATGGGGAAATTCGCTTTGATATACAAGTGCTTTGGATTACAAGCATGTTTCTGGAACGGATTATGCTCACAATTCAAGGTTTTACTGTAATACCCTAGAAAAAAGAGAGACTCCCATCATGTCACAGAGAGCATGGTGGTCCCATCCCTATTAATTGGAACAAAGAAGGTAACCCCCTCAAATGGGACATTGACAGACCACCCACTCAATAATGAATAAAATATAATCTTTTATCGATATAGAATAAAAAACATATAAAATCTACATATGACAGGAATGCACAATGTGTATCACATGGAGAAGAAAACTATACACATAAACATCATACAGTGTAAATGCCCGACGCGTTTCCGGTATGAAGTGTTCAAATGCTATCCTCAGGGGCTGAGGGTTCGAAAAGTTTTTTTACATAAATATCGATTCCAGTGTAATGATTCCATGTATAGGTAGGCACTGAAGATAATAGAGTCCGTTCTAGTATTGCATGGCCATCAGACTGTGAATATTGGGCAGATTTTTAAGTGCATGGTGTCTGCAATATCCTGTAATCTATGTCAATGTAATTCCCATAGAGGTATGGGGGACAAACAGTCACAGGAGCCTAGAATATCAGCTGAATGACCAAAGGATGAATATCCAAATGTCCCTGGAACGGTGTATCTTGCAGATGTCTCAGTCGAGCGTGTGGCTTGCTGTCACTTAATCTGTGCCTGGCTATTGTAATACCCTGGTACAGGGCTCTATTTACTAGAAGCAATGATGGGTGTACTGTCATGCCATTGCAATGAGAGGTTGAGAAGTTTTATTCATACACATCCTGTATTATGCATGTTTTTTTACATACTTATGCCGCATACACACGAGTGGACATTTCGCCCGGACTGGTCCGAAGGACCGAAACCGGCGAACAATCCGACCGTGTGTGGGCTCCATCGGACCTGCAGCTGACTTTTTCGGTCAAAAGTCTGACGGACTTTAGATTTGGAACATGTTTTAAATCTTTCCGATGGACTCGAGTCCGGTCAAAAAATCCGCTCGTCTGTATGCTAGTCCGACGGATAAAAACCCACGCTAGGGCAGCTATTGGCTACTGGCTATCAACTTCCTTATTTTAGTCTGGTCGTACGTCATCACGTGCGAATCCGTCGGACTTTGGTGTGATCGCGTGTAGGCAAGTCCGTTTGTTCAAAAGTCCATCAGAAGTCCGTCAAAAGTCCGTTGAAAGTCCGTTGGAAAGACCATCAGACCAGTCCAGTCGAAAAGTCGGCCCGTGTGTACGCGGCATTAGATTCAAGAATAGAATATCTTTTTTTTTTAACAAAAGAATTTACCTCAGTGGGATGGAATATGATATTGTCGATCTTAAAATCACCATGGACAAGACACTCTTCATTGTCATTGCTTGGCAAATTATTCATAAGCCAGTCAGCTAACTGATTCATTGCTGGGATATCAGTGTGTGCAGCCCGGTCATACTGCTTCTTCCATGTGGTTACCTGAAATGGATTTACAGAAAGTAAGCCGGTGTGACATACAATACCATTACATCCAACTCTTGGAATAGTGCATTTGCTGAATGGTAAGATCAGGTATACAATAAGAGTAAAGTTAGCAGAAAAGCACCTACCTACTGTATATCCACCACTGTTAAAGCCTAACTTCCCCCAATGCTGGGACAAGGACCCAAGGTGAAAAGGCCCCTCTTCCCCCATAAGCTATCAACTACTTCAGCAAGACAGTAATAATCACATTACTTCACAGTCCCTAGACAGCAGGCGATCCATTCGCTGGAATGTGGGTGGACAGCCAATTTCATCTTACCAGCAGTCACATTCATCCTGATGACATGGCCACTTGTCCTGCACTGATTACAGACCCAATGACATCAATGAAAAGGGTGGCAAAAAGACCAGTGGGAGACTAGCATAAAAAAGTGACCTCAGTGAATGGTCATCATTACTAGAACCAGCAGAGAGGAAGATTGCAGGACTGTGGAGTAACATCAGTAATACTCTGCAGTAACCCATACCCTTACATAAATGAGTAATATCATAAAATAGTACAAGTGCGCATCCACAGGTGATGGTTAGATACAAAAAAGTGTATGTGACACAATGAATGTATAAGTGTAGGATAAGCAACAATGTTGCTATATCAGATAAGATATGCAAACACAGATCTTGACGTGATAAGTAATAAATAAATAATAAATAAATAATTACAAAATTGAGTGTAACCAATTGTGATGTAAAATAAATTAATAAGATTCAAACAAATCACAAACTAAACGTCCTTGTAGATCCAAAAAAATATATATAAATAAATGAAATATATATAAATAAAAGTCCCAGTGTGTAGTGAAAAAATAACAGCCAAAAAATATCGATGTTCTTCCAGCCAGAAATCTGTTTTAAATAGCCGCTTACCAGATATGTTGGACCTCAGATTATAGAGATCATATAGGCCCGGTGCATTAGCCTGCCGGCAGCGATGGTTTCCACCTATACTTCAATCAAGGAAGAAGGATGTCCTCATCTGATTTCAACGACCAGAGGGCAGGTACTCAACAGCTCAGATCCACAGGTGAAGAAAGAGTATAACCCTCAATTAGGGTTTTCTTTTCAAAGACCGTCCTGAAGTTTTAACCCCTCAGTAGAAATAAAAAGGGGGAGACTTCATAGTGCAGATGTACTCAAGGAGTTTTTAATAAAAAGTCACTATATATTCACAGCAATTAGTCACAGCAAATTATCACAGCAAGCTGGAAACTGTAAACTTTATATCCAAATCACACGGCAATAAACAGGAACAAAGAACCGGATAAAAAACTAGCTTCAACTAGCATGAAAGGCAGCAGAGGATTAAACCAGCTGACTGCATACATCTCCGTTTCCAGTGGATGCCTGTTGAGGGGAAACGCGTGGAGCAAGTGGCTGTGACGCTATCAGGTTCTTTTTTTCCTATGGGAAACAGGAAGGTTGGGACTTTGAGTGAGGTGGGCAAATGAGGCCAGTGGGTCAGTCACCGTAAAAAACAAGCCATTTTATTTGTACATAGTAACATGATGACAAAATGGTGATCCCAATATAGGTTGACTGTCACATCATATACAGATACACCCTGATTGGTACATTGTAAACATTCATAACAAGCCCCTAGGAACGGGTACAGGACGAATGGTATAAAAGGTGAAATATCCATAAATTGCATAACATCACAAAGTAGATAGGTAAAAAACTTTTTGATTTGTAGACCCAGTAAAAGGGGAAGTGATTATTGGGTGCATGTCGTAAGTCCGACGCGTTTCGTGTATCAAAACACTCTTCAGGGGTGATTAAGCACCAATATCTAAGGACAAAAAAAAAAAGGAAGGCTATTCTAGGTGGATGAAGTACAACATGCATGGTGAAAAGGAGACAAAGTAAATATGCATATCGGGGAGGCAGGAACGCCACTGCCCTAAATGGATACTCATGTGCCGATGGGGTGTAAACTCAATGAGGTGCGCGGTCACAGGGCCACCAACTATGTCAGGTCCGGGAGCTGAGGGAGGATCTCAAAGGAGGGAGGGAAAAAGGGCCAAGCACACACAGGAATCCCCAATGAATGGTATGTCCATACTGTAGGTGGCTGCGGGTGGTGATTCTGTAGTAATGAAAGTGGTGTATGAAAGGTGAGGCCCCAATTGCTAGAGCCCCCATCCCCGACACATACATGAATGCCCATATGTTGTCCTCCTTACCTGTAGGTGATGGAGGATGACCAACCGTGTCTAGCCCAGTAATGGAAGTGCTGCCCGGAAACAGGCTAGCAAAAGGTCAGTGCCTTATATGTGTAGCAGGCCACTCCCCAAAGAAAGAAACTCCCCCCAACGTCACACATTGCAGACACTGGGGTGAACGGAGGCCCCCTTCAGCGCGGTGGCAAATCGCTGCCCACAGCTGCTGGAGGCGCCGCCGTCCACGTGTCTGCATAGAATGGAAAAACAACGCCAACGCCGGGACGGCCGAGCGGCCGTCACGTGCGTGACGTCGACGCACGGAGGGAAGGAGGCAGGAACGCCACTGCACTAAATAGATACTCACGTGCCGATGCGGTGTAAACTCCATGAGGTGCGCGGTCACAGGGCCACCAACTATGTCAGGTCCGGGAGCTGAGGGAGGAGCTCAAACGAGGGAGGGAAAAAGGGCCAAGCACACACAGGAATCCCCAATGAATGGTATGTCCATACTGTAGGTGGCTGCAGGTGGTGATTCTGTAGTAATGAAAGTGCTGTATGAAAGGTGAGGCCCCAATTGCTAGAGCCCCCATCCCTGACACATACATGAATGCCTATGCAGGTCAGCTGGTTCAATCCTCTGCTGCCTTTCATGCTAATTGAAGCTAGTTTTTTATCCGGTTCTTTGTTCCTGTTGATTGCTCTGTGATTTGGATATAACGTTTACAGTTTCCAGCTTGCTGTGATAATTTGCTGTGACTAATTGCTGTGAATATATAGTGACTTTTTAATAAAAACTCCTTGAGTACATCTGCACTATGAAGTCTCCCCCTTTTTATCTCTACTGAGGGGTTAAAACTTCAGGACGGTCTTTGAAAAGAAAACCCTAATTGAGGGTAATACTCTTTCTTCACCTGTGGATCTGAGCTGTTGAGTACCTGCCCTCTGGTCGTTGAAATCTGATGAGGACATCCTTCTTCCTTGATTGAAGTATAGGTGGAAACCATCGCTGCCGGCAGGCTAATGCACCGGGCCTATATGATCTCTATAATCTGAGGTCCAACATATCTGGTAAGTGGCTATTTAAAACAGATTTCTGGCTGGAAGAACATCGATATTTTTTCCAAGTGTTGAAGAATTGTGGCTGTTATTTTTTCACTACACACTGGGACTTTTGTTTATATATATTTCATTTATTTATATATAATTTTTGGATCTACAAGGACGTTTAGTTTGTGATTTGTTTGAATCTTATTAATTTATTTTACATCACAATTGGTTACACTCAATTCTGTAATTAATTATTTATTATTTATTTATTACTTATCACGTCAAGATCTGTGTTTGCATATCTTATCTGATATAGCAACATTGTTGCTTATCCTACACTTAAACATTGATTGTGTCACATACACTTTTTTGTATCAAACCATCACCTGCGGATGCGCGCTTGTACTATTTTATGATAATTTAGGGTCTTTTGTATTTTGGGCTTACACAAGCAGCTGCACCGTGTGTTCTTTATATATGGTTAGCGCAAAATACACTTTTCCAATATAAATGAGTAATAGATCAGAGGGTGGAAGGCAATGTTAAGATAGCCTTGAACTGACATTGCATGAAAAAAATAATTAGATTAAGCGCAGTGTTAATTTAGTCGACTAAAACGACTAAAACATTTTAGTAGACTAAAATGACTAAAACATTTTAGTCAACTAAATGAATACTATTTTAGTCGACTAAAATACGACTAAAACTAAAACAATTGAGATCACTAAAATATGACTAAAACTAAAAGCCATTTTAGTCAAAAGACTAAAATGAGACTAAAACAAAAATGCCATTTTAGTCCTAAGACTAAAATGAGACTAAAACTAAAATGCCATTTTAGTCAAAAGACTATGACTAAAACTAAATTGCAATTACTGAAATGTACTGGAGATTTTAGACGACTAAAACGTAGGACATTTTAGTTGACTAAAATGTACTGGAGATTTAGTCGACTAAATACAAACTAAAACAATTGCAGAAGACTAAAATGGGACTAAAACTAAAATGCCATTTTAGTCCTAAGACTAAAATTTACACTGTTTAAGCGTACAATCTATGTACACTTACCACTTTGTAAAGTAAATTAAACATGTAAAAATATTACTTGTGTTATGTTTTTACATAGAGAGCTTGTCTCAACCTAATAAATGTTGTTGGATTAATTGTTCTTTCATAGAATTTAATATTGTATATGAATATTTCATAATTACTATTTCCAGCCAGCAGATGAGCTGCTTTTCACTTGTGTACCTGACTAACTCTACAAGCTTTGATGAAAAAAAAAAAAAAAAACTAAAACTACAAAGCACTAATGTACAAATCAAAGGAATGACTCCTACTCCCTTACTGATTTTTTTATATCTCAGTAAAGATCCTGAATTAGAGAAAGATAGTGTCAAAGGTACTGTGTTTTTTTTTCAATACACACATTTAAATAAACCAGAATAAAATATCCATTTAAAGCTTAAAGAATAAGTTCATCTTTTGTAGCATGTTACACCTATATTCAGGGTGTAACATGTTAAAGATGAACTGGCCTCCGCTCCCCCTGATCTCCTGTTTTGACAGCTAGCAGAGGATCTTCTCCCCCCGCTAGCTGTCACAATCTAAACAAAAACGCGTCCGCGCAGGGCTCCCCAAGCCCAGCCGTGTCATTCATTTACAGTATATACAAACAGAAAATTGCTGCGCTAAAATGACAAGGAAGTAAAGTCCTATACATGTTACAGTCCAATTAGAAGTGATATAGTCCAATCATGAAACTAGTAGATCACTCCAAGGAGAATGTGAGGGATTAAGTGAATATGGTATAAAAAGGTGAAACCCCCAGGTGCGCCTCCACCATATAATATGAGATGGCCACTTACCAGAGGAAATGGATTAAAAGAGTCATGAGCGCTGTATGATAGAATATCTTTAAGACATCAACCCTTTTTCCTTTGCAGCGAGGCACAAATAAATTTGCATCTTTTTTCCTGTGTCTTTCTCCACACTGTATATGGGCGTTAGGTTGCCATTTAAAATGAATTAGAAAAGACACACAGAATGCCACATGAACGAGCGCATGCAAAAGTGTGAAGTGTCCTTATAGCAGTTATTTATGTAAGCTCCCCTCACCTCTCTCTCACAGTATCCTTTTCCTTTGCCATACCCTGTAAGATTTAGCTTGTGTATGTTATATGAATGGAGCCTGGAGAGTGTTTCAATGAGAGCAACAAACAGCGCTGATCTCTCTGCAGGGCGGACATCAACAAGAAAGACATCTGGGAAAATACGACCCTGTAAAAAGGGAAAGTAACACTCGCTTTATGAAGTTGCAAAAAATGTACTAATAGAACACATGCACTTAATAATAGCAGCACTTTGTGAAACCAAGTAAAACAACATAGTCTAATACTTGTGTGACTTGGCTAACCTCCACATGTGCCATCACATGGAATTCGGTTCCAATCACTGTCACATCATTACAGTATAATAAAGCCTTTGGTACCGGGAATCCAGCGTCAAATAAGGCTTTTTGGACTTCATATGTGCGCTCAATCTAAAAAACAAAAATAAATGTCATTCTTTGTTTTATGCAGAATCATTAGCACAATCATTTACAGCAAAGGGACAGTGAGAACATACACAGGCAGCATGACATTATCTTAGAGGAACTGATCTCTGGAAGCTGTGTTTAAAAAACAGACAAAGGACTAGTCACTGGTATTGTGTGTGGTCTTCCTGCAGCTGATCTTTTCCCCATTACTGACCTACAATGCCTTGTTCTGCATTATATCGCTGTGTAGAGGATGGCCCTTCGGTAGCGGAAAGGCTTTGTTTCCTCATGTCAGTCTCCAGAAAGGAGAACAGTGAGCAACACAGTAGTAATATCACCAAATCTCATGAGGCTGGTAGTCAGAGGCAGCTGTGCCTTAGATTTCACTTGACAGATATACAGTTATAAGGCTGTAGACACTGGAGTGCCTAGGTTCCCTCACAAACAGTACCAGGAGGTACACTGCTATTTTTCAGGAGGAAATCCAGACAAAGGGTATGTTTTTTTGGGAGTTCTGTGTAGGCACAATTCATATATTTATTTAGTTTTTGCAACATTTGGGCAGTGAAGCAATACAAAAATAAACGTGTTCAGTTTTCTAGTACTCTCCATGTGAAGTAACAACCTGACAGCAGTTGCTGAGCAGCAATGGAGGCTGCTCAGCAACTTTAAAGGTTCACTTTAAAGTTCTGCTTTAAAGTGAACCTGTGGGTTATCACTGCAAACTCTGACTGATCAGTAATTATTGATATAACTTTCACACATTTATTTGCCCACAGGCCTTTTCTTCAGACTGATCTGACTGAAGATCTCTTGGCGCAAGGTGACTTGCGTAAGCTGCTTTCTGCTCTCTGTAGTGCCCTTCTGTGAGTGGACTCCCCTAAAAAGGAATATTCATGGGATCTCTGGAAGGTTGATATTCCTTCTTTGGTTGGAGAAGACTGGGAGGAGTGTCTTGAGCATAGTGCTAAATTGGTAATTTCTTCTAAGAAAAAGCTGATTTAAACTAAACTCTTCCATAGGGTGTACTACACTCTTGTAAGGCTTCACAGAATTTACCTGTCTCAAAGCCCGGCCTGCCCATGCTGCTGCATTCACACAAGCACCTACTTTTATATATTTTGGGACTGCCCTGAGCTGTCCCCTTTTTGATCAGAGGTCTTTGAGATTATCAATTTTAGGTTACAACTGATCCTCCCAGTCTCACCGGAATTGGCATTGCTCGGGATCCAAGAGGATGCCCAGTGGTCTCATTATGCTAAATTGTTGATCTCCTATTTGCTGTACTATGCCAAAAAATAAATTTTGTGAAAATGGACCTCTACGATTTTTCCTACTGTGGAGTCCTGGGCATTAATGGTGACTTCAGCATTACTATACAAACTCACTTATATCAGCCGTGGCTGCCCTTTGAAATTTGATAAAGTCTGGTTCCCACGGACCTCCCAGTAGCTGGTAGAGCTAAGTTGACCCAAATCTATCTTCTATGTTCTGAAGACAATCTGTCTTGTTGGTGTCCCGCCCCTGCTAAGTGAGTCCTGCCTTTTCTGCTGTTCCTTTGTCCCCTTCCCTCTCCCACCCTCTTCATCTCTCCCTCTTCCACTCTCTTCATCTCTCCCTCTTCTATCCTATTTTTCCCTACTCCCTGGGTCAAACTGGGCTGGACTTGGTGTTTGTTAGACTTGATCTCCCCAATAATTTTTCAATGTGACCTACAAGTCTTTACTTTCTGTCATGCTGCTTGTATTGTTGGACGATATATCTTTAATTTGATGTATCTAACCATGTCAAACTGTTGTTTTCCTGCCATGCCATGTGTTACTTTATTCCTTTAATAAAGCACTCCTGTGTGGTTAAAAAAAAAAAACCTGGACCCAATTAGATAATTGGCATTAACACTGCTTCACCTTTTCAATAAGCAAAGTGTCTCTCTACTTTGCATACTGAGCACCTTTTCCTTTAGTAAATCATCCTCCCTGCATTTTCAATTTGTGTAAGGAGACTGAAACCAACTACCATAACTGCATATGAAACTATATATTTTTTTCCTAGTATATAGCAATATCAAATGTCTAGCCAATCTCCCAATGTTCAAAAACTCAAAGACTTTCAGCAATTTTTCTGGAATTATTTAAGGTATATTTTCAGTTTTCGGTAGAAAGCTTAGCAGTTTTTACTGCACTCTATTATGCTCTTGGAAAGATTTCATCTCACAGTCACAATGTTGGCAACATGGCACTGGTGGCAACATCTCAGCATAATAGAAAGAAGAAAAAAATTTCTCTCTAAAAAAAAATAAAAAAAAGGAGAGGTAAAAACATTTTTAGTGGAGTCCAGGAAGGCTATGAACCATGTCATCCTCTTATCAGTCTGTGTGTCCCTGTGGAGGTTTTCCTAGGCTTCCTAGCTGGAACATGTAGGAAGTGACTGGCAATATCACTAGGACTCATGCAAGAACAAAAGTTGTGAGAGTTTTATGCAGTTTTCACATACTGTGTGTCTTACAGGTGTGATTTCCCTAAAAATTGCACCTTGGCAGAGTTCTAAATAACTAATATTGTAATATTAAAATGCATATGTTTATTGCAAGTATACTTCATGTGCAAAACATTTTAACTGCGCATTTGCTCTGGGGTCTATTTATAAAACAGATCACTGTCATAAACATTTCTACAAGGTGAATGAATTTCCCTCATATTTTCTGTAATAGATTCATTCCTATGATCGTCAGCTCTAGTGGAGTGATACGTTTTACCATTGAGACAGTTCAAAAAACCATACTGGATTTTGGCCACTAGATGCAGCTGAAGATCACATGCATTAATCTATTGGCTCCTATCTAAATTGGTCCTAGTATGTGCATATATGCCTGTGGGATAGGCACTTTATACTGTAAGCTTTTGAGGCCAGGGACTAATGTGAAAGTACAGTATTTAAAGTGTTGTGTAAATTGGCGGCACTTGAAAATGCCTGCCTCTAATATTAAACTGTAAGCAATTGTGCAAAAAAATCCTTAAAAGAGAAGAAAGGGATTTTTTTAAATTTTAGAATCATACTTACCTAGGTGGATGCAGCATCGGTCTAATGATCTAAGACTGAGAACCGAGCGATCAAACACCACAATTGCTCGGTTCTCAGAGCTCTTTGAGCAGAGAGTTGGTCACTGTTAGTCACCACTGCCTGCTCTGACCCTCCAGCACTCACTGGAGCGCTAAGCTGTGGAGCGGGCGAGAGCGGCCGGCTCAGGCTCTCAGCGGCTTGCTGAGAGTGAGCTGGGTGCTGCTCCAGGCATGTGGGCGGATCCCGACCATATGGTCGCGATCTTTCCCGAGGCTGGACCAGCTTCAGCCCTTTGTCTGCCCTTTGTCTGCTGAAAATGGGTCATGAAAACTGGTCACAGGAGTGCAGATTGAACTGCTCCCCTGTGATCCATAGGAAAAATACCGCCAAATGAGCAAAAACTGTAGCTTCTGACTTCTAAAAAACAGACACCCATCTGTCCAGGGATCCAGTGCTGTCCTCAACTGAGCCAGTTCCTCATCGGTCTTCAGTCCCCAGTGCCGGCCTATTAATTTTGGGCAGCTAGCTATAACGCCTTGTGGCCTCACAGCCAGCTGCCCACTACACACGTCGAATGGTGAATGGTCCCACAGCCTTCTGGGACCTGTGACGTGTCCCAGAGGGCTGCAGGCAGGGTTGGGGAGGTAGAACTTTCGGTGGATCCGCCGCGGCTATCTGACCAGAAGTGGGAGTGGTTAACTGTCAAAACCAGGTACCCCCTCCCAAAAAAATCATTTCAAATATGGCAGAGGAGGGAGGGAGAGGAAAAAGAGTGGAACTTCCCCATTTGTGTGAAGTTCCACTTTAAGTCTTAGTTTGATTGGAGATAAAGACAAGTCCACTATGAGTTTGAGAAAACAGTTTATAATAAAGGTGCAAACATCAACAAAATCTACCTTACCAGATTATCTCCTGGCACAACTGAGTGATGAGGTTTCTTTCGAAGAACACATTTATATGGACCCTTCTGTAGAAAAAACGTAGCGCTGGACTGGCCTGATCTATAAAAAAATGAAAAGTTTCTAATTTATTATTCATAGTATATGGTAGTGTTTTCCAAAGAACAAGATGTGAGCCACTGCTGGTATTCATTGTTAAAGATGAGCTTGGGTTTGTTTGGATGCTCTTCCAAACCTATGTGATTGACCCTGTCAGAAATATGTCACTTGTTTACGTGAGGCTAGAGGACAGGGAATGCCCCACCACAGGAGACTGGGCCATTATAGGTGACAACTTTCTGGCGAACCACATGGGTTCTGAAGAGCACACACAAGCTCATTTCTATTCACTGTTACTATGTGTGAGACTCAGAAATTTATAGGCAAGACTGCCTCTTGGGTAAGTAGCACAAGAGAAGCATATTATTTTTATTACAATAGTTTTTATTGATTTCGAAAGCAATAAAAATAGAGGAACAAAGTCGCAAACAGCATAATGGATGCAGCCACCGTAAACACAAATAAGGTGTGGTTTGAATATACTGTAAGTCACAATGATTAAGGCTGGGTTCACACCTATGTGAATTGGATGTCGGTTTCCTTGCATCCAATTTGCATGGTAGGAGATTGTGACTGACTCTCTATGGAGCCGGTTCACATATCACTGCTCCGGCTCTGGTGCGAAATTGCACAGGAGCCTTGTGCGTCTCTTGGTCCATTTCATTTCCGAATTCAGCTCAAAAATTCTGAAATCGGACCTGAACAGGGACACATCGGACCCCTGCTGTGAGCCGCATGCAGCAATAGTGTGAACCCAGCCTCAAATAGTTCTCAAACAAAGAAGAACAGAAATAAGAAAACACAGAACAGTTCAAGGTACATTTGCATTCAAGTATTACCAGCAGCAAAATATAAAGATGGACTTTAAAAGTAAATCCAAAACTTTATTTTTTTAAAGTTATGGATAGTAAGGAAGGGTTAGGACCCCTTTTAGGTCATTTCTGCCATAGGGAAATTTCCCATTTGGGAGATTTGCCTTTATTTCCTGTCCCATCAGGAAGTGAAAGGAAATCTCTCCAAAATCTTATCAGTTATCACCACAATGTTATCATTGGGGGCCTTTAACGCATATTACATAGTTACAAAAAACTGGCCACTGCCCCCACCTATAACTGGCCTTCACAGCAAGGAGCACATGGAGGGCCATATACATGTAAGACAAAAACAATTCCATAGCTCTACTCACCAACCAGTCTGCTGACCAACCAAATTAACCTGTCTAACCGTCTGTTAAAAGCAGGGGTTTTATATAGCACACATTTGCGCATGTGAAAGCTGCAAGGCCTTGTTACGGCACCCTGTGTTGCTTGCAGTCCTAACACTTCAAATGTATAAGTGTCTCCACAGTGGAAGCACATGCATGGAATGGATAGATGTGGGGCAGGTGAGCCTGGAGGCAGATAAGGCCCCCTTAAAGGAACAGGAGCACACTGAAGACCCAGCAAGAGCACAATGGCAGCGAAGGTATGCCGGTGTCCAGTGTGTCCCCGGCATATTACACAGCATATTACATAGTTGCCAACTGTCCTGATTTGGCCGGGACAGTCACCGATTTTCAAACACCTTGTCCCAGGCTACATCCCAGAAATCAAGGCCAATCACAGACAGTGACAGTGGGTGCCTGCAAGTGACAATGTGTTTCACATCCTGTTACACATGCAGGTCAGAGAACCCTACCCCTATCTCCTCCCCCAGCAGTTGATAAGGCAGAGCTCAGGGCAGAGGCGTAACTAGAACCTTCAGGGCTCCGGTGCAACAAACCATGATGGGCCCCCCTTCCATCCGAGCCCCGGCTTCCAATTTTGGGAGGGTGTCCATGGACATCCTCCCAAAACCGTGCTTCCCACATGACCCCTGGGACATGCATCCAGCGCAATCACAGAGGCCCTTTATCTTGTGATCAGCTGATCACATGTAAACAGACTGGTTATCCACAGCCCTTTCCTCACACGCTGTGTTTGTGTTAGGAAAGGACTGCCATTAACTGTCAAGAATGTCAGTAAATTGTTTACACTGATAATCAGTGCCCCAATCATCAGTGTCCATCAGTGCCGCCTATCAGTGCCCATCACTTCCACCTACAAGTGTTACCTATCAGTGCTCATTAATGCTGCCTATTAGTGTCCATCAATTTTGCCTATCAGCACCACCTATCAGTGCTCATTAATGCCACCTAACTGCGTCCATCAGTGCCACCTATCAGTACTCTTCAATTCTGTCCTTCAATACTGCCTGAGTTCTACCTATCAGTGTTCCTCAGTGCCCATCAGTACCACCTATCAGTGCCCATCAATGCCACCTATCAGTGCAGCCTATCAGTGCACATTAGTGCCTGCTATCAATGCTGCCTATCAGTGCTCATCAGTGCCTCCTATAAGTGCTCATCAGTGCCTCCTATCAGTGCCTCCTATCAGTGCCCATAAATGCCTCCTATCAGTGCCCATCAGTGCCTTTTATCAGTGTCCATCAGTGCCTTTTATCAGTGTCCATCAGTGCCTTTTATCAGTGTCCATCAGTGCCTTCTATCAGTGCCCATCAGTGCTTTCTATCAGTGCTCATCAGTGCCTTCTATCAGTGCTCATCAGTGCCCATCAGTGCCTTCTATCAGTGCTCATCAGTGCCTTCTATCAGTGCTCATCAGTGCCTTCTATCAGTGCCGTCTATCAGTGCTCATCAGTGCCTTCTATCAGTGCTCATCAGTGCCCATCAGTGCCTTCTATCAGTGCTCATCAGTGCCTTCTATCAGTGCTCATCAGTGCCCATCAGTGCCTTCTATCAGTGCTCATCAGTGCCTTCTATTAGTGCTCATCAGTGCCCATCAGTGCCTTCTATTAGTGCTCATCAGTGCTCATCAGTGCCTTCTATCAGTGTTCATCAGTGCCTTCTATCAGTGCTCATCAGTGCCTTCTATCAGTGCCCATCAGTGCCTTCTATCAGTGCCCATCAGTGCCTTTTATCAGTGCTCATCAGTGCCTTCTATCAATGCTCATCAGTGCCTTATATCAGTGCTCATCAGTGCCTTCTATCAGTGCTCATCAGTGCCGTCTATCAGTGCTCATCAGTGCCCATCAGTGCCTTCTATCAGTGCTCATCAGTGCCCATCAGTGCCTTCTATCAGTGCCGTCTATCAGTGCTCATCAGTGCCTTCTATTAGTGCTCATCAGTGCCCATCAGTGCCTTCTATTAGTGCTCATCAGTGCTCATCAGTGCCTTCTATCAGTGCTCATCAGTGCCTTCTATCAGTGCTCATCAGTGCCGTCTGTCAGTGCTCATCAGTGCCTTCTATTAGTGCTCATCAGTGCCTTCTATTAGTGCTCATCAGTGCCCATCAGTGCTCATCAGTGCCTTCTATCAGTGCTCATCAGTGCCTTCTATCAGTGCTCATCAGTGCCCATCAGTGCCTTCTATCAGTGCTCATCAGTGCCTTCTATCAGTGCTCATCAGTGCCCATCAGTGCCTTCTATCAGTGCTCATCAGTGCCTTCTATTAGTGCTCATCAGTGCTCATTAGTGCCTTCTATCAGTGCTCATCAGTGCCCATCAGTGCTCATCAGTGCCCATCAGTGCCCATCAGTGCTCATCAGTCCCTGCTATTAATTTCTATCAGTGCTGTCTGCCTTCTCAGGACAGCACAGCTCTGAGCGGAGATCGTGTGTCATAGATTAATAGCACAGAGAGACTCCGGCGGCATTAATGTTCTATTTGCCTGTCGGTCCTCTCTGGCATGGATGAGAGAGGAGGACACACAGCTGATCTCACTGCTCCCCCTTCTCCCCCCTCCCCTCTCCTGTGTGCTCTGCAGGCACTCAAGTGTGAAGCTAAGGAGCTCACATTTCCCATGGAGCACACAGGAGAGGGGAGGGGGGAGAAGGGGGAGCAGTGAGATCAGCTGTGTGTCCTCCTCTCTCATCCATGCCAGAGAGGACCGACAAATAGAACATTAATGCTGCCGGAGTCTCTCTGTGCTATTAATCTATGACACACGATCTCCGCTCAGAGTCGTGTGTGAAGATCAACCCCGCTGGGCCCCCCACAGTGGCGGAATGCCGGGCCCAGTCGCAACTGCAACTGTTGCGACCCTGGTAATTCCGCCACTGGCTCAGGGAATCACCCAATGCCTTGGGTGCAGAATGGCATGGTGTTTCACATCAGGACACACATGCTGGGGACAGAGATCCTCCCCCCAGTAACTGATTAAGGCACTCGGGGACTCACTCAGGAGTGAGAACAGCACAGCCAGATGAAACAGTTCCACAGCAGATGGTGAGGCTTGTAGGTATTGCTCAGTGTGTAACTGGCCGGCAGAGTAAGTGAAAGGTTATGTTAATGCCTCCATCTTGCTTTCTGTCAGCCATCTTAAATAGTATGTACAGCATACCTCCCAACCGTCCCGGATTGCCCGTGAAAGTCCCGCTGTGGGAGGTCTGTCCCGCGTCCCGGGCAGCTTCATTCCGGGACAATACAATGTCCCGGAATTGCCCCACTGGCCGATCTGATGCCCCCCTAAAAATTGCCGCATTGCCGCTGTCCCTCACTGCCTGCTGTACTAGTTTTGGCCGCGACCGCTTCATTTCACCCCCAGACGCTGCCTGGCTCACTGCCAAAACAACTGGTTGCTAGGCATGGCCCGCCTGGCGTCTAACAACCAGTGACGTCACGACAAGGAGGAGAGTGGAGCCCCAGCATTTAGCCAAAGGAGGAGTCCTCTTCGCGCCTAAGCTCCGCCCCCGGCTCCGCCCCTAACTCCGCCCCCGACTCCGGGTCTTCCCTGAGTGGAGCCCCAGCATTTAGCCAAAGGAGGAGTCCTTTTCGCGCCTAAGCTCCGCCCCTGACTCCGCCCCCGACTCCGCCCCCAACTCCGGGTCTTCCCTGAGTGGAGCCCCAGCATTTAGCCAAAGGAGGAGTCCTCTTCGCGCCTAAGCTCCGCCCCCGGCTCCGCCCCTGACTCCGCCCCCGACTCCGGGTCTTCCCCGAAGGCTGTTCCTGCGCTGGAATAAAGGTAGGAGAAATGCTCCCTGCACTGCCCTGACTCTGAGTACACTCATGGTAACTCTGCTCCCTCCCATACACTGCCCCTCTCCAGTCATGCTGTACAGTCCCCCCATACTGCCCTCCACTACCCCCCCCCCATTATACTGCCCCCCTCCCATTTTACTGCCCTCCACTACCCCCCCATATACTGCCCTCTACTACCACCCCTCCCATCATACTGCCCCAATCCCATCATACTGCCCCCCCTCCTATTATACTGCCCTCCACTGCCCCCCCTCCTATTATACTGCCCTCCACTGCCACCCCTCCTATTATACTGCCCTCCACTAACCCCCCCATTATACTGCCTTTCACTGCCACCCCCACCCATCATACTGCCCCCCTCCAATTATACTGCCCTCCACTGCCATCCCTCCTATTATACTGCCCTCCACTAACCCCCCTCCCATCATACTGCCCTCCACTACCACCCCTCCCATAATACTGCCCTCCACTAAACCCCCTCCCATTATATTGCCCTCCACTACCATCCCTCCCATCATACTGCCCTGCACTAACCCCCCCTCCTATTAAACTGCCCTCCACTACCGCCTCCTCCCATCATACTGCCCTCCACTACCTCCTCTCCCATCATACTGCCCTCCACCCCATCATACTGCCCTCCACCCCATCATACTGCCCTCCACTGCCTCCCCTCCCATCATAATGCCTTCCACTGCCTCCGCCCCCAACATACTGCCTTCCACTGCCACCCCTCCCATCATACTGCCCTCCACTGACACCCCCTCCCATCATACTGCCCTCCACTGCCACCAACTCCCATCAAAAACTGTAAAAAAACTCTAAAAAATAAAATGGATAAAATATAATGGTAAAAAATAATAACAAAAATAAAATAACAACAATAAAAAAAAACTACTGATCCTGTTCACTGCCCTACTGATTATGTCTACTGCCCTACTAACCACGTCCACTGCTCTACTGACCACGTCCACTGCCCTACTGACCATGTCCACTACCTTACTGACCACTTTCTCTGCCATACTGACCACTTTCTCTGCCATACTGACCACTTCCACTGCTCTACTGACCATGTCCACTGCCCTACTGACTGACACCATTCACAGTCCACACTGACACCACTGGCGGAACTACCAGCAAAGGTTGCACTTGCAACTAGGCCCTGGCCTTCTGCCCCCATGGCCGGGCCCAATCTGCTGTGGGACCATGAAGGGTGATGGGATCAGTGGGAAGGGCTCTGGGCTCGAAGGGAATGGCCCATGCTGGAGGTCGGGGGGGCCCTTCATGGTTTCTTGCACCAGGGCCCCTGAAGGTTCTAATTACGCCTCTGCTGCACCCTGTATACAGCTCATCCAGTACCCTGTGCCCTGTATATAGCTCGTCTCAGAACCCCGCACCCTGTATATAGCTCATCCCAGAACCCTGCACCCTGTATAAATCTCATCTCAGAACCCTGCACCCTGTACATAGCTCATCACAGATCCCTGCACTCTGTACATAGCTCACCCCAGAACCATGCTCTCTGTACATAGCTCAACCCAGAACCCTGCACTCTGTACATAGCTCAACCCAGAACCCTGCACTCTGCATGCAGCTCACTCCAGAACCCTGCACAATGAATGCAGCTCACCCCAGAACCCTGCACTCTGAATGCAGCTCACCCCATAACCCTGCACTCTGAATGCAGCTCACCCCAGAACCCTGCACTCTGAATGCAGCTCACCCCAGAACCCTGCACTCTGAATGCAGCTCACCCCAGAACCCTGCACTCTGAATGCAGCTCACCCCAAAACCCTGCACTCTGAATGCAGCTCACCCCAGAACCCTGCACTCTGAATGCAGCTCACCCCAGAACCCTGCACTCTGAATGCAGCTCACCCCAGAACCCTGCACTCTGAATGCAGCTCACCCCAGAACCCTGCACTCTGAATGCAGCTCACCCCAGAACCCTGCACTCTGAATGCAGCTCACGCCAGAACCCTGCACTCTGAATGCAGCTCACGCCAGAACCCTGCACTCTGAATGCAGCTCACACCAGAACCCTGCACTCTGTACACAGCTCATGCCAGAACCCTGCACTCTGTACACAGCTCATGCCAGAACCCTGCACTCTGTACACAGCTCATGCCAGAACCCTGCACTCTGTACACAGCTCATGCCAGAACCCTGCACTCTGTACACAGCTCATGCCAGAACCCTGAACTCTGTACACAGCTCATGCCAGAACCCTGCACTCTGTACACAGCTCATGCCAGAACCCTGCACTCTGTACACAGCTCATCACAGATCCCTGCACTCTGTACATAGCTCACCCCAGAACCATGCTCTCTGTACATAGCTCAACCCAGAACTCTGCACTCTGTACATAGCTCAACCCAGAACCCTGCACTCTGCATGCAGCTCACTCCAGAACCCTGCACTCTGAATGCAGCTCACCCCAGAACCCTGCATTCTGAACGCAGCTCACCCCAGAACCCTGCACTCTGAATGCAGCTCACCCCAGAACCCTGCACTCTGAATGCAGCTCACCCCCAAACCCTGCACTCTGAATGCAGCTCACCTCAGAACCCTGCACTCTGAATGCAGCTCACCCCAGAACCCTGCACTCTGAATGCAGCTCACCCCAGAACCCTGCACTCTGAATGCAGCTCACCCCAGAACCCTGCACTCTGAATGCAGCTCACCCCAGAACCCTGCACTCTGAATGCAGCTCACCCCAGAACCCTGCACTCTGAATGCAGCTCACCCCAGAACCCTGCACTCTGAATGCAGCTCACGCCAGAACCCTGCACTCTGAATGCAGCTCACGCCAGAACCCTGCACTCTGAATGCAGCTCACGCCAGAACCCTGCACTCTGAATGCAGCTCACGCCAGAACCCTGCACTCTGTACACAGCTCATGCCAGAACCCTGCACTCTGTACACAGCTCATGCCAGAACCCTGCACTCTGTACACAGCTCATGCCAGAACCCTGCACTCTGTACACAGCTCATGCCAGAACCCTGCACTCTGTACACAGCTCATGCCAGAACCCTGCACTCTGTACACAGCTCATGCCAGAACCCTGCACTCTGTACACAGCTCATCACAGATCCCTGCACTCTGTACATAGCTCACCCCAGAACCATGCTCTCTGTACATAGCTCACCCCAGAACCCTGCACTCTGTACATAGCTCAACCCAGAACCCTGCACTGTGCATGCAGCTCACTCCAGAACCCTGCACTCTGAATGCAGCTCACCCCAGAACCCTGCACTCTGAATGCAGCTCACCCCAGAACCCTGCACTCTGAATGCAGCTCACCCCAGAACCCTGCACTCTGAATGCAGCTCACCCCAGAACCCTGCACTCTGAATGCAGCTCACCCCAGAACCCTGCACTCTGAATGCAGCTCACGCCAGAACCCTGCACTCTGAATGCAGCTCACGCCAGAACCCTGCACTCTGTACACAGCTCATGCCAGAACCCTGCACTCTGTACACAGCTCATGCCAGAACCCTGCACTCTGTACACAGCTCATGCCAGAACCCTGCACTCTGTACACAGCTCATGCCAGAACCCTGCACTCTGTACACAGCTCATGCCAGAACCCTGCACTCTGTACACAGCTCATGCCAGAACCCTGCACTCTGTACACAGCTCATGCCAGAACCCTGAACTCTGTACACAGCTCATGCCAGAACCCTGAACTCTGTACACAGCTCATGCCAGAACCCTGCACTCTGTACACAGCTCATGCCAGAACCCTGCACTCTGTACACAGCTCATGCCAGAACCCTGCACTCTGTACACACACAGCTCATGCTAGAACCCTGCACTCTGTACACAGCTCATGCAAGAACCCTGCACTCTGTACACAGCTCATGCCAGAACCCTGCACTCTGTACACAGCTCATGCCAGAATCCTGCACTCTGTACACAGCTCATGCCAGAACCCTGCACTCTGTACACAGCTCATACCAGAACCCTGCACTCTGTACATAGCTCATGCCAGAACCCTGCACTCTGTACATAGCTCATGCCAGAACCCTGCACTCTGTACATAGCTCATCCTACAACCCTGCCCTCTGTATATAGCTCATGCCAGAACCCTGCACTCTGTATATAGCTCATCCTACAACCCTGCACTTTGTACGTAATGCACTCCAAACACTGCATTCTTTTATCCTTTTTTTTAAATGAATGTGCTGGGATATGTATGTATCCATGAGACTCTTGCTTGTGCAACAATAATAAAAGCATATTTTATAGATACAAGGAAGCCCAAGTTTTGTTTAATGATGCCCATTAAGCTCCTCCCACTATCAAAAGTTTGACCACGCCCACATTTGCCGCAGCGCGCTATGCAAGGTTACTTCCTTCCTCAAGTGTCCCTCATTCTGAAGTTCAAAAGTTGGGAGGTATGTGTACAGTTTGAGTATCTCTTTAGCTTTCCTGAGAAGTCTGTAATTGGCATGAATTCTTGCAAATGAATTGTTTCTCACACTGTTTTCTCTTTCCCACATTCTTTTATCTTACCCCCCCCCCCCCCCCCCTATTACCTTGTATCCAGCAGCTTGGGAAGAGAAGAACAATGACTGTTTGTCTTATTGTAGTTGCCTTGATATCTACTGTGCATGTTTTTAACTATGAAACTTCTGTGTGATTTTTTGCTATAAGACATACCCCCCGATAACCCAATACAATCAGTTTTTAGAGTGTAATGCCGTGTGAGTGTCTTTTCTTCATTCTCTAAAAGCTGATTCCAGATATCTGAAATTACATGGTACATCAGATCTGAGGTCTGAGAGGTTAAAAGGAACTATCCTAGACACAGCATTAACCCTATCAGCACTGGGGGCTCAGTCCGGGGATTGGATATCTACCCTTACCGGGGATTGGTATCTACCCTTAGGCCCCTTTCACACTTATACGACTTCAAAGTCGCACGATTTTACCGCGATTTCGCGGCCGCAATTTTGCCGCGATTTTACTGCGATTTGGGAGCAGTACTACTTTGTACGACTTTGCCACGTTTTTGGCATTAACAAATGAAAACATACAGTAGTTGGTATGAATCATAAGGGGGAACTCCACGCCAAGTTTTAAATAAAAAAACTGGCGTGGGTTCCCCCCCAGGAGCATACCAGGCCCTTCGGTCTGGTATGGATTGTAAGGGGAACCCCCTACGCCAAAAAATCGGCGTGGGGGTCCCCCAAAATCCATAGCAGACCCTTATCCGAGCACGCATCCCGGCCGGTCAGAAATGGGGGATGGGGACGATCTAGCGCCCCCCCCCCTCCTGGACCGTACCAGGCCGCATGCCCTCAACATGGGGGGTGGGTGCTTTGGGGCATGTGGGGCGCCCTGCGGCCCCCCCACCCCAAAGCACCTTGTCCCCATGTTGATGAGGACAAGGGCCTCTTCCCGACAACCCTGGCCGTTGGTTGTCGGGGTCTGCGGGCAGGGAGCTTATCGGAATCTGGGAGCCCCCTTTAATAAGGAGGCCCCCAGATCCCGACCCCACCCTATGTGAATGAGTATGGGGTACATGGTACCCCTACCCATTCACCTAGGGAAAAAAGCGTCAATAAAAAACACAGTACACAGGTTTTTAAAATAATTCATTAGGCAGCTCCGGGATCTTCTTCCGACTTCGGGGGTCCTCTTCCTACTTCGGAGGTCTCTCTGGCATCTCCTCCCGGTGTCCTGATCTTCTGCTGGCTCCTCTGCTATCTTCTGCAGCTCAGTTGATAGCGGTGGTCCGGATTTCTGCCTTCTGCCTTCTTCTTTTCTTCCAGTGATGTTGACACGACGCTCTCTCCAGCTGCAATGGTCTCTGAACGCTCTGCAACGGACTTATATAGGCGGTGACCCCGCCCCCTTATGCCGTCACAGTCCCTGGGCATGCTGGAACTGTGATGTTTTAGGAGGCGTGGTCACCGGGTGATGACCACGCCCCTTATGACGGCACAGTCCCAGCATGCCCCGGGACAGTGACCTCATAAGGGGGCGGGGTCACCACCTATATAAGTCCGTTGCGGAGCGTTCAGGGACCATTCCAGCTGGAGAGAGCGTCGTGTCAACATCTCTGGAAGAAAAGAAGAAGGCAGAAGACAGAAGTCCGGACCACCGCTAGCAATTGAGCTGCAGAAGATAGCGGAGGAGCCGGCAGAAGATCAGGACACCGGGAGGAGACGCCGGAGAGACCCCCGAAGTCGGAAGAGGACCCCCGAAGTCGGAAGAAGATCCCGGAGCTGCCTAATAAATTATTTTAAAAACCTGTGTACTGTGTTTTTTATTGACGCTTTTTTCCCTAGGTGAATGGGTAGGGGTACCATGTACCCCATACTCATTCACATAGGGTGGGGGGCCGGGATCTGGGGGCTCCCTTATCAAAGGGGGCTCCCGGATTCCGATAAGCCCCCCGCCCGCAGACCCCGACAACCAACGGCCAGGGTTGTCGGGAAGAGGCCCTTGTCCTCATCAACATGGGGACAAGGTGCTTTGGGGTGGGGTTGCCGGCAGGGTGCCCCCCATGCCCTAAAGCACGCCCCCCCATGTTGAGGGCATGCGGCCTGGTACGGTCCAGGAGGGGGGGGCCACTCGCTCATCCCCACCCCCATTCCTGACTGGCCGGGCTGCGTGATCGGATAAGGGTCTGGTATGGATTTTGGGGGGAACCCCACGCCGATTTTTCGGCGTAGGGGGTTCCCCTTAGATCCATACCAGACCTAAGGGCCTGGTATGCCCCTGGGGGGGAACCCACGCCGTTTTTTTCATTTAAAACTTGGCACGGCGTTCCCCCTCTGGATTCATACCAGACAGCTGTCAGCACTGCCTGTCGCTCATCGGGAAAGGAAAAAAAAGTTTTCCTTTCCCGATCAGCGAGCCAGGCTTGTGCTTACAAAGTCGTACTGAAGTCGTGTCTATATTATTCAGGCACGATTTTCATGCTACTTCAGGGTTTAACATTGAGGTCTATGGAGTACAACTCGCATAGAAGTTGGACCAAAGTAGTGCAGGGACTACTTTCAAGTTGGCATGACTTAAAGTCGTGCCAATATGAATGGTATTCATTGCAAATCATGGAGAATGACTTGTCATACGATTTTGCAGTACAAAATCGTGGGACAAGTCGTATAAGTGTGAAAGGGGCCTTAACGGAGGATGAAAGGCTACTTTTAAAGGATACGGTAAGTTAATCTTATTCTTATTAAGTGAAATTGACTTGCCGGGGTCCAGGTGTGTAGCTTTCATCCACAGAGATTGCTGGTGGGCTATAGAACCTCTCAAAAGTAGAGATAAAAGTTGATCGGTCATATAAATAGTGTTTTGGGGACACTTGAAAAGGTTTTGATGACCTTAAGAGAATTTTACAGAGTACTCTAGAAGTTTTAGTTCTGTTTGGAGCAGAACAAGAGACTGATGATTGATGTATTATGTAAACTTTGTATGATTGTATAACTGCTTTAACTGCTATGACTGCTTTAAAAGTATCACGCTGGATTCATTTCGCTGAGTGTATATATGGACTGCTATTTTGTTTCCAAAACCAAAAGACATACTTGGTGAATGGTATTCCCGGAGGTTACAGACACAATTTGGGTAAGAATCCATATTTTAGGGAAGGTAAACCAAAAATAGAAGTTTTAAGAATTAACGTACATTGTAAAGTTAATTTCATAGAAGGATTAAGCTTGTCTGAAGCAAAGCAGCAAGTCCACGAGCAAGGTTGTACATTTATTGTATGTCCAAGAACACTTGAACTTGACCCAAATCTATTTTCATTACTCAAAAAAAAAAAAAAATTATTAAGTTGAGGTATTGTCTGACTTACACCACTAGGTGGGAGTCAAGCACTGTGAATTGTTCTGTTTTCCTAGGACAATAGGAAAAGTGCAAGCTAAGATACAGCTACCAAATGTGGGTGAAAATTGTAAAGACTTTGTTGCCAGACTATGTGGGATGGATCAATACCTAGTTAACCCCTGGGTGGATCATATGGCAGGATGGACAGAAAATCTAGGCAGTTGTAGTCCCTTTCCCCGGGATGGCACGAATAACCCCTTTCATATGGATATGATTAAAATCCTCTGCCTAAATGACAAAGACGCATATCCATATTATGGTCCCGATCCCCAATGGGACAAGGACTATATGCGAAAGGGAGGGGAAAACTGGTTGACATACGCTCCCTATTGGTATGATAGAACAAATAAGAATACTAAACCTCCCAAAATACAGGATAAAGATCAAGCTTCGGGGAAGAAACATGAGTTAGAGAAATCTCTAAATCATGGAAGCTTCGCCATCACCCTGCCCCCGTCCTATAATACTACTACAACTTCCACTGCCCCGAAAGGTTTATACCCAAGTCTGAGAGCTGAGGACTTAGATTTGCTAGCAGGTTACCATGTTACACAAACCAACAACCCTGATCCTTCAAACCCTAACCCAAATCCTGTCCCCCAAAGACCACAGGCACCACCTCCACAACAACCACAGCAACAGGCAGACAGAACAGCCGTAGTTTCATCCACAGTAAGAGATACAGAGGAAGAATCGGATGTTGAGGAAGGTAAGGATAATGAAGCGACGGGAGGGTCCCTTATTACTAGTGTTACTTACAGACTTGGTATAACTAACATAATAAGCCCATTAGGAAAACAAAGCGAAACGAGAGCTCAAAAGATACAACGGAAACAGCAAGAAGCGGCCGCTGCAACTCAGCAACTGCCCTTCATGACCGTAGGTAACAGTCTATTAACCGGTTCAATACAGGGCAATTTCACCCCCTTCCTTCCCAGGCCAATTTTTAGTTTTCAGCGCTGTCGCACTTTAAACGTCAATTGCGCGGTCGTGCAATGTTGTACCCAAAAAAAAATTGACGTCCTTTTTTCCCCACAAATAGAGCTTTCATTTGGTGGTATTTGATCGCCTCTGCGGTTTTTATTTTTTGCGCTATAAACAAAAGAAGAGCGACAATTTTGAAAAAAACACAATATTTTTTACTTTTTGCTATAATAAATATCCCAATTTTTTTTTTAAAAAACTAATTTTTTCCTCAGTTTCGGCCGATACGTATTCTTCTACATATTTTTGTTAAAAAAAATCACAATAAGCGTATATTGATTGGTTTGCGCAAAAGTTATAGCGTCTACAAAATACGGGATAGATTTATGGCGTTTTAAAAAAATATATATTTATTTATTTTTTTAGCGCCGATCACGATTTTTTTTCGTGACTGCGACATTATGGCGGACACATCGGACACTTTTGACACATTTTTGGGACCATTCACATTTATACAGCGATCAATGCTATAAAATTGCATTGATTACTGTGTAAATGTGACAGGCAGTGAAGGGGTTAACCACTAGGGGGCTGGGATGGGTTAATATGTTTCCTAGGGAGTGATTACTAACTGTAGGGGGAGGGGACGCACTAGGGGAGGAGACCGATCAGTGTTCCTCCGTTCTGGGAACACAGATCGGTCTCCTCAGAGCTGACAGGCTGTGGATCTGTGTGTTTACACACACAGATCCACATGCCGGTCCGGTTAACCGGCAATCGCGGGTGCCCGGCGGACATCGCGGCCGCCGGGCACACGCACCGGGTCCCGAGGAACGCGGCGGGCGCGCGCGCGCGCTCCCGGCGGCGCGCGCGCGCCCCCTAGGCGGCCGGGAGTCCCAGGACGTCATATGACGCCCACCCAGGATGGGAGATCCCATCTGTGGACGTCATATGACTATGGGCGGGTAATGAAGTGGTTAAAGAAAGTTATAGAGATTGAAGACATAAATCGCATAGTTAAAAACTGTCCTAAACCCACTGTCTCTGTATCCGCCACTCTCGCCTACCTAAAAAGAGCTAGTAAAGGCAGAAACTACACACAAGAAGATATAAGGTTAATTATTGAGGGTGTTGTAGGGACTGGTACAGGTTGGGACTGGACCAAGGTCGGAACTATATCTACTGTAGAACCGGCGGGTACAGCTGCAACCAATTACAAGCTTAACGCAGAACAAGGGAGAGATGATATGTGGATTGAATTAAAAACTCACATGCTAGAGATTTTTTAACCAAAATCTTCATTGCCCACCGCCATAGCATGCAAACAAAAGTCAGGAGAATCAGTTCTTGAATTTTGGAAAAGATTCAATGATGTGTGGACACAGGAAGCTGATTTGGGTATTCAGCCAGATATGGATCCATTATTGATCCAGACTTTCCTGAGTAATCTCAAACCCCATTTAGTGGTCCCAGTCAAACAAATGATTACTGAATGGTCAACTCTTCCTAGATCTGACTTTGGCAAAGCACTTTCACAGAAAGATGCAGCAGGTTGTTTTGATATACCAAAGCCAACACCTGTCTCCACACAACATTTCCAAGGAAATATGAAGGGAAACTTTAGAGGAAGAGGTAGAGGTAGGTTTAGAGGCAGAAATGGAAGAGGGATGAGTCACCCTAGGAACAATGGATGTTTCAACTGCTGTGCCGAGGATCACTGGGTGAGTCAGTGTCCTCACCCCACCTCTCCTCAGACTCCCGACTCCAGCTCTGCCCCTAACCAGACAACAACCACAGGCATCCACCCAACAAGGTCCAACATTTCCAATCAAATGGGGAAATCAACAACAATGATGGGGCCCGGAGGGTAGTGTCCCAGCTTTTCCTATTGTCTCAAATGATTTCACTGACAGTCCAATGGTTGTTATTTCAGTAAATGGGAGACCACTTCCCTATCTTGTCGATAGCGGGGCCACTAGGAGTACTATTTGTGAAGATTATTTCAAAGGCAAATGGGAACCAACAGAACCCTCTTTGGGAATTATTGGAATACTGACAAAAACATATAGGACCCCACCCCTACCAATAGAAGATGATGAAGGTTACACCATATGCACACACTCTTTTAGGATAATACCAAGGTGCCCTGTAAATTTGATGGGAAGAGACTTGTTTGGGCCATTAGGAATCACAATTAGAACCAACTCAGAAGGAGGTCTAGACATTTCCTCAGATAAAATCACTATAGTAGCATGTAAACCAGGTTTGTTGATGCTGTCACAACAAAGCAGTGAAGAAGATTTTGAGGATATAGACCCCCCGGACTAGTCTACATCAAATCTGGATGTAGGACTTATTTCATGCACACCATACAAGGCCACTCTCAAAGAAGGTGCATTTCCTATCTATCACAAACAATATCCACTCTCTAAGGAAAAGATGGATGGCATAGTGCCAATGGTGAAAAAGTTTCTGCAGGATGGGGTCCTGGAAGAGATTATTTCTCCATACAACACACCTGTTAACCCTGTAAAGAAGCTGGATGGCTCCTTCAGGTTTGTACAGGACTTGAGGGCTATAAATGACCTCATAGTCCCAATAGCACCCATTGTACCTGATGTTCCATCACTCCTGTCCTCCGTTCCAGCAATAGCCAAATGTTTTACTGTGACTGATTTAAAGAATGCTTTTTTCTCCGTCCCTGTAGGCAAGGAGACACGGCCACTCTTTGCTTTTACTGTGTCGATTGACCAACACAATCGCCAGTTTACCTGGTGTAGAATGTCCCAGGGTTACATAGACTTACCTGTGGTCTATTCTATAGTACTCCAAGCCACCCTCAGGCCTTGGACTGCCCCTCATGGTTCTGTACTGTTGCAATATGTTGATGATCTTTTGATTTGTTGTTCTTCAGAGGAGGACTGCTGAGCTGATAGCCTTTCCTTACTGAAATGGTTACATGTATGTGGTCACAAGGTGTCTAAGAAAAAATTACAATGGTGTAAACCGGAGGTTTACACACACACTACACACAATGTCACCACACTCCTCAAAACCTTACATACTCAACATATGTCAGCACAAAGACTGAGTGGGTATGAAGTCATCCTCCTGTCCAATCCAAACCTGAAAATAAAAAGTTCAAACATAAACTCTGGCCCAGCTCCAATTTGGAATGCCTTATTAGGTCTTAAAGGAGAACAGGATGACTTACCACCACCTCATGACTGTACACAATCAATACATCAGGGCACTTCACCTAGAGCAGATATGCTTTCAGTGCCAATCCCTACTGCACAAACAGTTTTTGTTGATGGCTCTTGCAGCAGACCAAGTGATAATGTCTATCATGCGGGATATGCTGTGGTCCAACTGCCGGATACTGTCCTCGAGGCCAATCCAATACCCTATCAGTCTGCACAAGCTGCTGAACTGATAGCATTAACCCGTGCATGCCAGCTGTTTGCAGGAAAAGAGGTAAACATTTACACCGATTCCAGATATGCTCATGGTGTGGTCTGGGACCATGGTGTAATATGGCTTTGCAGAGGATATGTGGCAGCAGATGGAAAGAGCATCTCACATTCTGACTTAGTCACAACATTACTAGATGCAATTCAGTTGCCTTCAAAATTAGCTATCATGCACTGTAAGGCACATACAGGCCAAATGACTGATATAGCCAAAGGGAATGCATTAGCTGATAGAATCACCAAAGAAGCTGCATCTACACAAAAGGCAAACATTCAAATGCCCATGCTAACACCTCAGCCATGTTCCCTGAAAGAGACACATTGGCTCCCGGAACTGCAGGCTTTTGCCACCCCTGATGATATTGCGCAATGGAACTGTGATGCAATAGTGCAAAAGGATCCTAAAACAGGATTAATCTGCCAAGAGGGGAGACCGTGTATTCCTGTTGCTAGCGCCCCCCTGTTCATTGCACAATACCATGGACTGGGTCACAAGGGCTGGCAGGCCACATGTGAACTCCTAGATGCATATTTTTTCATTGCAGGACTACCTAATCTAGTAGTCAAAGCTTTTGTATGGTCACTTGCATTAGGAACAATCCAACAAACCCAAAGAAATCAAAACATGAACATCTTGAGTACCCAACAACACCGTTTACCCATTTACAGATAGACTTTACACATATGCCCAAAGAAGGAAAGAAGCAACAATTTTGGTCATAGTGGACATGATGTCACGATGGCCAGAAATCTTTGTCGCCAACAATGAAAACGCACAGACTGTGGTGAAGATCCTCACATAGGAATTTATTTCTAGATGGGGATGTCCATTACACATAAATTCAGACAATGGCCCAGCATTCACAGCTAAAATCTGCCATGATCTTGTAAAAGTACTAAAAATAGACTGGAAATTTCACCTCCCCTACCATCCACAGAGTTCAGGGATTGTAGAAAGAATGAACAGAACAATTAAAGACAGGATAAGGAAAGCTACGGGTGGGAATTTTGGCAAATGGTGAAAAGTTCTTCCAGCTGTATTAGCTGAAATCAGAATGACCCCTCACAGTGTGACGGGTTATTCCCCCTTTGAGGTACTCATGGGTAGGCCATTCCCCACACCGTGGGCTAGTCATCCTTTGATGGTGGAGGAAGGTGATTTGGAACAGATACAGGAGGAATATGTAAAAAAACTGATTGAAACTCTTGATATTGTTGAAAGAAGAGTCGCTCGCACCTCTCCTTCTTCTTCACAGGGACCAACCCACCCATTCCAGGTCGGTGATCAAGTTGTGGTCCAGAGGCTTCAGAAGGGTTGAAAGCCACAAGATGTTCCATTCAGACCATTGACCAAAGCAATAGCCGCCACCAGGACCGCCATCCTTACCGAGGAAAGTCCTACCTGGATCCATGTCAGCAGGATAAAGAAGGTTGATCTAAACCCAGGAATTGAAGGAAGGCTGAAAAGAGGCGAAGCAGGTGTTTTAAGTCCTCAAAAGACAAGCATAGAAATAAAGGACAGTGATGTCACTCATTTCACCACAGACTTCTGGGAAGGCCTTTTGCCTTCTTGTGATTAGGGATGAGCTTTGAGTTCGAGTCGAACTCATGTTCAACCTAACATCGGCTGTTCGCCAGTTCGCCGAACAGCGGACAATTTGGGATGTTCGTGGCAAATTCGAAAGCCGCGGGAACACCCTTTAAAAGTCTATGGGAGAAATCAAAAGTGCTAATTTTAAAGGCTTATATGCATGGTATTGTCATAAAAAGTGTTTGGGGACCTGGGTCCTGCCCTAGGGGACATGTATCAATGCAAAAAGAAGTTTTAAAAACCTCAGTTTTTTCGGGAGCAGTGATTTTAATAATGCTTAAAGTGAAACAATGAAAGTGTAATATTCCTTTAAATTTCGTACCGGGGGGTGTCTATAGTATGCCTGTAAAGGGGTGCATGTTTCCCGTGTTTAGAACAGTCTAACAGCAAAATGACATTTTAAAGGAAAAAAAGTCATTTAAAACTACTCGTGGCTATTAATGAATTGTCAGTCCGACAATACACATAAAAGTTCATTGATAAAAACAGCATGGGATTTCCCCACAGGGGAACCCTGAACCAAAATTTAAAAAAAGAATGGCATGGGGTCCCCCTAAATTCCATACCAGGCCCTTCAGGTCTGGTATGGATATTAAGGGGAACCTCGCGCCAAAATTTAAAAAAAAAATGGCATGGGGTCCCCCTCAAAATCCATACCAGACCCTTATCCGAGCACGCAACCTGGCAGGCCACAGGAAAAGAGGGGGGACGAGAGAGCGCCCCCCCTCCTGAACTGTACCAGGCCACATGCCCTCAACATTGGAAGGGTGCTTTGAGGTAGCCCCCAAAGCACCTTGTCCCCATGTTGATGAGGACAAGGGCCTCATCCCCAGAACCCTTGGCCGGTGGTTGTGGGGGTCTGCGGGCGGGGGGCTTATTGGATTCTGGAAGCCCCCTTTAACAAGGGGACCCCCAGATTCCGCCCCCCCTGTGTGGAATGGTAATGGGGTACAAAAGTATCCCTACCATTTCACAAAAAAAGTGTCAAAAATTTTCAAAATGACAAGAGACAGTTTTTGACAATTCCTTTATTTAAAGCTTTCTTCTTTCCATCTTCTCCGGGTCTTCTTCCTTCTTCCTTCCTTCTTCCTTCGGTTTCTTCCTCCATCTTCTTCTTCCTCTGGTTCTTCCTCCGATCCTCTGCTTCTTGCTCTGGTGTTCTCGTCCGGCATCTTCCTCCGCGGCGTCTTCTTCCCCGCTTCATTCTTGGGCCGCTCCGCATCCATGGGAGGCTCCCGCTGTGTGACACTTCTCTTCTCCTGACACTTCTTATATAAAGGAAGGCGGGGCCACCCGATGACCCCGCCCCTTCTGATGCACGGGGACTTCCCTATGGCTTTCCCCGTGACGTCAGAGGGGGCGGGGTCACCCGTTATGTAACCGGGTGACCCCGCCCCCCCTGACGCCATGGGGAAAGCCATAGGAAGTCCCCGTCAAGTCCCCGTGCGTCAGAGGGGGGCGGGGTCACCCGTTACGTAACCGGGTGACCCCACCCACTCTGACATCACAGGGAAAACCATAGGGAAGTCCCCCTCCTTTATATAAGAAATGTCAGAAGAAGAGAAGTGTCACACAGTGGGAGCCTCCCATGGATGCGAAGCGGCCCAAGAACGAAGACGGAAGAAGACGCCGCGGAGGAAGATGCCGGACGAGAACACCGGAGCAAGAAGCAGAGGATCGGAGGAAGAACCAGAGGAAGAAGAAGATGGAGGAAGAAACCGAAGGAAGAAGGAAGGCAGAAGAAAGAAGACCTGAAGAAGATGGAAAGAAGAAGACTTTAAATAAAGGAATTGTCAAAAACTGTCTCTTGTCATTTTTAACATTTTTGACACTTTTTTGTGAAATGGTAGGGGTATTTTTGTACCCCATTACCATTTCACACAGGGGGGGCGGGATCTGGAGGTCACCTTGTTAAAGGGGGCTTCCAGATTCCGATAAGCCCCCCGCCCGCAGACCCCCACAACTACTGGCCAAGGGTTGTGGGGATGAGGCCCTTGTCCTCATCAACATGGGGACAAGGTGCTTTGGGGGCTACATCAAAGCACCCTCCCAATGTTGAGGGCATGTGGCCTGGTATCGTTTGGGGGGGGCAGCTCTCTCGTCCCCCCTCTTTTCCTGTGGCCTGCCAGGTTGCATGCTCAGATAAGGGTCTGGTATGGATTTTTGGGGGGACCCCACGCCATTTATTTTTTAAATTTTGGCGCGGGGTTCCCCTTAAAATCCATACCAGACCTGAGGGGCCTGGTATGGCATTGCAGGGGGACCCCCATGTCATTTTTTTTTAAAATTTTGGTTCAGGGTTCCCCTGTGGGGAAATCCCATGCCATTTTTATCAGTGAACTATTATGTGTATTAAACAAAGATAAAAATCTTGCGAGCCACAATGTTCCTATGCTTAATAAACAAACAGCAACGAGTTAATATATACCACGAGTATATCAAAGATGAATATCTAGCAGCAGACGCAGTTCACGTACTCATAACCGTGCGAAAACCATAACATAAGAAGATTTGTGTTGCTCTTGATTATATGTCATACGGAGAAATATCCTAAACCTTAAAAAAAAAATTTATATACCTCACTATTCACATACATTGTGCATAATTGTGCTGAAAAAATATATATATATGTAAAAAAAATAGTTATTTAAAATAAGCTTGAGACATATCCAAATACTCCTGTGAAAAAATAAATGGCATCACTTCTATGCAATGTGCATACAATATATGTATAAACCTGTGAACAATCAATATAAAGTGCATATATGCTCCCTAAATGGTGCCAAAGCATATATATAAACAATCGTGCATAAATAAATATTAAAGAGGTGACTGAAAACATAAAAAAAAGCATGCACTGCTTCCTATAACGTGCAACATGCAAACGTCCAAAAAAACGCACACTGCGTTTAGATAGATGTGATCCGAAGTTCTTATATAAGTGTCCCAAAGTTGAAACTAAAAAGTGCTTCCGTGTCCATAAATATCCATAAACGTCCAAATCATCCAATGTGCTGAATTCCCGTGCTTTAAACAATAATAGTGTGCCTCAGTGCCCCCCCACAGTGGTTGCGCTCACCTTGGAGCGTGTGACACAGTGTTTAACTTGTGTCAAAACACGCTGTGTAGCCACCCCCTGGGCTATGTGTGGTAAGCTAGATCGATCTCCACTCTGGGTCAGTTAGGCTCCATAGACATCAATCATGAAAACAAGGAGAAACTATATAGTGTAATTCCATTTAAAAATGTTTATTCCAAAAAGACAACTTTCCCACAAAGGGGTACTCACATTTCGTGAGTGCTATTGTGCACCAAACAATCAAGAGCTCCGAAGGGTATACTGAATGGTCTGCCGCGGGGTATGTGCTTTTCCCGGCTCAGCTATTCGCTATTCCGCTGTACGCTGCTCGCTCCGTCCTGGCCCCTCCCGCAGGGGACAATGTGTATTGTCGGACCGACAACTCATTAGTAGCTGCGAGTAGTTTTAAATGACTTTTTTTCCTTTGAAATGTCATTTTGCTGTCAGACTGTTCTAAACACGGGAAACACGCGCCACTTTACAGGCATACTATAGACATACTATAGACACCCCCCAGGTACGAAATTTAAAGGAATATTACACTTTTATTGTTTCACTTTAAGCATTATTAAAATCACTGCTCCCGGAAAAACGGCCGTTTTTAAAACTTTTTTTGCATTGATACATATCCCCTGGGGCAGGACCCAGGTCCCCAAGCACTTTTTATGACAATAACTTGGCACTCCCCACAGGAGTGAAAGGATGGTGTTATTTAGCACAGTTAGTACCAGTCATGTCAGCCCTAGGCCAGAATCAGGAACATCACATACAAATTTCTTCAAGTCCAGTACATACTGTTGCAATAAAAAGTATGTGAACCCTTTTGGAATGATATGGATTTCTGCACAAATTGGTCATAAAATGTGATCTGATCTTCATCTAAGTCACAACAATAGACAATCACAGTCTGCTTAAACTAATAACACACAAAGAATTAAATGTTACCATGTTTTTATTGAACACACCATGTAAACATTCACAGTGCAGGTGGAAAAAGTATGTGAACCCTTGGATTTAATAACTGGTTGAACCTCCTTTGGCAGCAATAACTTCAACCAAACGTTTCCTGTAGTTGCAGATCAGACGTGCACAGAGGAGTAATTCTTGACCATTCCTCTTTACAGAACTGTTTCAGTTCAGCAATATTCTTGGGATGTCTGGTGTGAATTGCTTTCTTGAGGTCATGCCACAGCATCTCAATCGGGTTGAGGTCAGGAATCTGACTGGGCCACTCCAGAAGGCGTATTTTCTTCTGTTTAAGCCATTCTGTTGTTGATTTACTTCTATGCTTTGGGTCGTTGTCCTGTTGCAACACCCATCTTCTGTTGAGCTTCAGCTGGTGGACAGATGGCCTTAAGTTCTCCTGAAAAATGTCTTGATAAACTTGGGAATTCATTTTTCCTTTAATGATAGCAATCTGTCCAGGCTCTGACACAGCAAAGCAGCCCCAAACTATAATGCCCTCACCACCATACTTCACAGTTGGGATGAGGTTTTGATGTTGGTGTGCTGTGCCTCTTTTTCTCCACACATAGTGTTGTGTGTTTCTTCCAAACAACTCAACTTTGGTTTCATCTGTCCACAGAATATTTTGCCAGTACTGCTGTGGAACATCCAGGTGCTCTTGTGCAAACTGTAAACGTGCAGCAATGTTTTTTTTGGACAGCAGTGGCTTCCTCTGTGGTATCCTCCCATGAAATCCATTCTTGTTTAGTGTTTTATGTATCGTAGATTCGCTAACAGGGATGTTAGCATATGCCAGAGACCTTTGTAAGTCTTTAGCTGACACTCTAGGATTCTTCTTCACCTCATTGAGCAGTCTGCGCTGTGCTATTGCAGTCATCTTTACAGGACGCCCACTCCTAGGGAGAGTAGCAGCAGTGCTGAACTTTCTCCATTTATAGACAATCTGTCTTACCATGGACTGATGAACAGCAAGGCTTTTGGAGATACTTTTATAACCCTTTCCAGCTTTATGCAAGTCAACAATTCTTAACCGTAGGTCTTCTGAGAGCTCTTTTGTGCAAGGCATCATTCACATCAGGCAATGCTTCTTGTGAAAAGCAAACCCAGAACTAGTGTCAGGGAAACAACCAAAATCAAGCCTGTCAGTATCGCCGTCTCCCTGCGCGCATGCGTGGCGGAACAGCGCTTCAGCGCATGCGCGTTCGCGGGCCGGCTGAACGGCGTGCACGCATGCGCAATAGCGCACGTATAACGTGAATCCTCTGCCTGCCTATAAAAGCCTCATTTGCTGTGTAACATTTTTCTAGTTAATCTCTCAGCTTCCCTGTGATCTTGTTCCTGCTACCTGCTTATTGTTTACCTGTTGTGACCCGGCTTGCCTTGACCTACGCTGATTCTCTCCTGGATTTGACCCTCTGGCTTGTTTCACTGACTTTGCTTACCTCTGGTGTTTGACCCTCGGCCTGTACTCGGATTGCCTTCTCCTGCCTAGACCCTCAGCCTGTGACCCGGATTTGTCTTCAGTCTCCAGTACCTTGAACCTCTGCCTGTTTGGAACTTTGCTGCTGCTTCCTGTGTTTGACCCTCGGCCTGCTCTTGGATTTGCTTAGATCGTGTATCCTGGTTCCCAGTCCATCTCGGACTTGTCTGACCCGCTGGGTCCGTCACCTGCCAGCTCCTGCACAACTACCCAGCTCCTCGCTGACCTTCACGCAAGATCTACCCAGCCTGCTGGTAGCTTGTGCCACTTTGTGCAATTCACCCTCTGTACCATCTCCAGGGGGAGGAGTGCGCTTAGTCGCAAGAGTGAACCGCTCTCTGCATCTTGGCCTTGGTGAGTACATTAACCTGACAGTATAAACCAGCCATGTCAGAGGCCAACAGAGCGTGTTCTCCTCTTGAAATGCTATGTCAGCAGGTCACAGCACTCACTGAAGCTGTCCAGAAATTGCAAGAGGGTTACGTTCAGATCGACGGTCGCCTTCAGCAACTTGCCGGAGCACCTGCACCAGCATCTGCAGCTCCTACGTCCTCCGGTGGGGCCTCTTCTTTTCCGGTCCAACCTAGCCCTGCTGTAATGATGGCTGTTCCTGAACCTAGAGTCCCCATACCGGAGCGCTTCACAGGTGACCGAAAGAAATTCAGAGCGTTTAAAAACGCCTGTTCCTTATACTTAGCGCTCCAACCCAGGACTTTTTCCTCTGAATTTGTGAAAGTTGGGTTTATCATTTCCCTTCTATCCGAAGAGCCACAGGCCTGGGCTCACAGCCTTATGGAACAGAGAAGTACTGTACTAAATTACCTGGATACCTTTTTTGAGGCTATGAGTCAATTCTATGACGATCCTCAGCGCACTGCCACAGCTGAAGCCACCTTACATACCCTGCTCCAAGGAAGGAGACCAGTTGAGGACTATACTGTTGAATTCCGTAAATGGTCAGCTGACACTGGGTGGAATGAAGCCGCTCTTAGATATCAATACTGCCAGGGACTCTCAGAGGGCCTTAAAGATGAACTAGCCCGGGTTGAGACCCCCTACTTCTTTGGAGGACTTAATTCAATTGGCTACCAAACTTGACAGGTGCATGCGAGAGCGGCAAGCTGAGCGCTTTCAGGCTCCCCATCCCAGCTGGATGCTACCCAAGGCCTCTGCTGCTTATCCACCATCTCCGGTTCCTTCTGCTACACCTGCTCCGGAAGGAGAACCCATGCAACTGGGACTGGTCCGATCACCTCTTACCCTGATGAAAGGCAACAGAGACACCAATCTAACCTATGTCTGTACTGCGGAGGGTCCGGACACTATCTACGCAACTTCCCTGTGAGGCCCAGTAAGTTTTTCCCACGGTCCAATATGAATTACCAAAATACAGGTTCTACTCAGTCTTACATCACTCTTTCTGTCTCCTTACAGTTGCTGGGAGAGGAGATTCAACTACTGGCCATCATTGACTCAGGGGCATGCAGTTGCTTTCTGGACATTTCTTTAGCCAAAAGATTATACATTCCATGCCAAGATAAGAAACAAAATCTTCTGGTTCGTCTGGCTGATGGATCCCTTCCTTGTTCCGGACCTGTCTCACAAGAAACCCAACCAATTCTTACTACCACAGACTCCGGCCACCAAGAGTTCCTACGTTTGGATCTCATCAGTTCTCCTTTATTTCCTATCATATTGGGGCTTCCCTGGCTACAAGCTCATGACCCCCAAATTAATTGGAACAAGAAAGAAGCTGCCTTTACCTCTAAATATTGCTCCCAACACTGTCTTACCCCAGCTTCGGTTTCCTGTTTGACAGTGGTCCCGGCATCTGACAATCTCCAGCATGTTCCCCCAGTATACCTCGATTTCAAAGACGTCTTTAAAAAAAGAAAGCTGACTGTCTACCACCTCACCGATCTTATGATTGCCCCATTGAACTGTTACCTGGTTCAAGGATTCCTTTTGGGCGCATATTTCCTTTATCTGAAGTAGAATTAAAGGTCCTCAAAGACTATATTGATGAGAACCTGGAAAAAGGCTTCATTCGCCCTTCCTCGTCACCGGAGCTGGTATCTTCTTCAGTGGGAAAAATGATGGCTCTTTAAGACCTTGCATCGACTACAGAGAACTTAACAAAATAACTATTAAAAACCAATACCCGCTTCCACTCATCCCAGAATTATTCCAATGTTTCCGGACTGCCCGAATATTCTCCAAATTAGATTTACGAGGTGCATATAACCTTATCAGAATCCGTGCTGGTGACAAATGGAAGACTGCTTTCAGATCCCGTTTTGGTCACTACAAATACTTAGTGATGCCTTTTGGGCTGTGCAATGCCCCGACCACTTTCCAACATCTGGTAAACGATATTTTTCGGGGCTATCTTGACAACTTTGTAGTCGTTTACTTGGATAACATCCTAATTTTTTCTGCCACCATTGAGCTACACTGAACCCATGTGAAAACAGTTCTCACCATCCTCAGGAAACATAGACTGTACCTCAAGGCTGAAAAATGCGAGTTTGAGAAAACTACCGTCCAATTTCTAGGATTTGTCATTTCCACTGAAGGGGTTGCTATGGACCCACAAAAAGTCAAGGCGATTCAAGAATGGCCTGCTCTGGTAGACAAGAAAGGGGTTCAACGGTTTATTGGTTTCGCACCTCTTCTATCAAAGATTTATTGTGGGCTTTTCCTCCATTGTCTCACCCATCACTCAGCTAACTCGTCAACACAGTCGTTTTCGGTGGTCCCAGGAGGCTCAGGAAGCCTTTACTAAATTAAAGACTTTATTCACGTCTGCACCAATTCTTCAGCACCCAGACCCAGTTTTGCCATTTGTGTTGGAAGTTGATGCCTCAGAAAACGCCACTGGAGCCATTCTTTCTCAGAGAAGAGGTCCTAAAGCACTCTTGTACCCAGTAGCCTTTGCATCCTGGAAACTAAGTCCCCCAGAGAGGAATTATGATGTTGGTGACCGGGAGTTATTGGCTAATAAGTTCGCTCTTGAGGAATGGAGATATCTGCTGGAGGGTGCGTCCCATCCTATCACAATTTTCACGGATCACAAGAACCTGGAGTACCTTAGGACAGCCAAACGCTTGAGACCCCGACAGGCACGATGGGCACTCTTTTTCTCCCGGTTTAATTTCCATATTTCATACAGGCCTGGTTCCAAGAATGAGAAAGCGGACGCACTCTCCCGGATGTTTCCAGAGCCTCTCCAGCTAACTGAGCCCAGTACCATTCTGTCACCTCAAAATTTTGGCTTTCTTACCCAGTCTGATTTAACAGCCGCCATCAGGACAGCATCCAGTCACTATACCGATCCAGAGGCAGTGGCGTAGCGTGGGTTGTCAGCACCCGGGGCAAGGCAAGTAATTTGCGCCCCCCCTAACCTGCGGACTTTTATCACTCCCCGAGTCCCTTCAAATACAATAGTACTGACCTACCTGATTCCTATACTGACCACTACACTAAGAACTACACTGTCCACTACACTATGCTGTCCACTACACTAAGAACTACACTGACCACTATACTGTCCACTACACTGACCACTACACTATGCTGTCCACTACACTAAGAACTACACTGACCACTATACTACACTGACCACTATACTGTCCACTACACTACACTGACCACTACACTGAGAACTACACTGAGAACTACACTGTCCACTACACTATACTACACTGACCACTACACTAACCACTATACTGTCCACTATACTATACTGACCACTACACTGAGAACTACACTACACTGACCACTATACTGTCCACTACACTACACTGACCACTATACTACACTACACTGACCACTATACTGACCACTACACTATACAGACCACAATACTACACTGACCACTACATTATACTAACCACTACACTATACTGACCACAATACTACACTGTCCACTACACTATACTGACCACAATACTACACTGACCACTACACTACACTGACCACTACACTACACTGTCCACTACACTGTACTGACCACTACACTACACTGTCCACTACACTATACTGACCACTACACTACACTGTCCACTACACTATACTGACCACAATACTACAATGTCCACCACACTACACTGTCCACTACACTACACTGTCCACTACACTGTACTGACCACTATACTACACTGTCCACTACACTGTACTGACCACTATACTACACTGTCCACTACACTACACTGACCACTACACTACACTGTCCACTACACTATACTGACCACTACACTACACTGACCACTACACTACACTGACCACAATACTACACTGACCACAATACTACACTGACCACTACACTACACTGTCCACTACACTGTACTGACCACTACACTACACTGTCCACTACACTGTACTGACCACTACACTACACTGTCCACTACACTGTACTGACCACTACACTACACTGTCCACTACACTACACTGTCCACTACACTGTACTGACCACTATACTACACTGTCCACTACACTACACTGTCCACTACACTACACTGTCCACTACACTGTCCACTACACTATACTGCCCACTACACTACACTGACCACTACACTACACTGTCCACTACACTATACTGACCACAATACTACACTGTCCACTACACTACACTGTCCACTACACTATACTGACCACTATACTACACTGACCACAATACTACACTGACCACTACACTGTAATGACCATTGACCACAATACTACACTGACCACTACACTGTACTGACCACTACACTACACTGTCCACTACACTACACTGACCACTACACTATACTGACCACAATACTACACTGTCCACTACACTGTCCACTACACTAACCACTACACTACACTGCCCACTACACTACACTGTCCACTACACTATACTGACCACTATACTACACTGTCCACTACACTACACTGACCACTATACTACACTGACCACAATACTACACTGTCCACTACACTACACTGTACTGACCACTATACTACACTGTCCACTACACTATACTGACCACTATACTACACTGACCACAATACTACACTGTCCACTACACTGTACTGACCACAATACTACAGTGACCACTACACTGTACTGACCACTACACTACACTGTCCACTACACTACACTGTCAACTACACTACACTGACCACTACACTATACTGACCACAATACTACACTGTCCACTACACTACACTGTCCACTGCACTAACCACTACACTATACTGACCACTACACTACACTGTCCACTACACTGTCCACTACACTGTACTGACCACTACACTACACTGTCCACTACACTGTACTGACCACTATACTACACTGTCCACTACACTGTACTGACCACTATACTACACTGTCCACTACACTGTACTGACCACTACACTGTCCACTATATTACACTGTCCACTACACTATACTGACCACTACACTATACTGACCACTACACTACACTGTCCACTATACTACACTGTCCACTACACTATGCTGACCACTACACTACACTGTCCACTATTCTACACTGTCCACTACACTGTACTACACTGTACACTATACTGTCCTGCCTAGTCTTCCTATACTGACACTACATATACAACGCCTGTCTCTTCTCTCCCCCCCTACCCGTGTTTACCTATTTCTCACCTTATTGTGTTGCATCGGTCTGGAGGATGAGAAGACAGCTGCCCCGGCGCTCACACTCTCCAGTGCTCGTCTCCCCTGCGCTCAGGCCGCCATATTCATTTTTCCCGGCGCACTGTGATTGGGCGAGTGGGGGTCATGTGTGGAGGCGGGACTTCAGGAGCGACTGTGATCGCGGATAGGCCAGCCCCACGCCGCACATGACCCCCGTACGCCCAATCACAGGGCGCCAAACACTAGACATGGCGGCGGAGCGTGGGAGGACACAGGAAAAGAAATTAGGAGGAGGCAGCCAGTAGTGACACTACTGGCACGAAATTATGTGCCCGGGGCCACGGCACCCCCCGCACCCCCCACGCTACGCCACTGTCCAGAGGTACACTCCTTAGAGAAGCACGACAACTTGTTTTGGGCCCAGAGTAAGATTTTTGTTCCCCTGTGTTAGGTGCAGATTCTATGGAACTGCTCTACAATTTATATTGCTGTGTCAGATTATTTGCAGTATAGGAATTAAAACACAGAGTCAGAAATCCGTGCATCAGTTCCGAGCATAAAGGACCCGTACTGAACTGACCCTGCTTTATTAGTTTCAAAAGCCTTTTATAGGCGATTATACAAACAATAGCATCAGCACCACCCCCACACAGGGCAAGGGTCAACCACAACAGGAGTCACCTAGGCCACAAGCACAAGCTCCAACACCATGGCAATACAGATACAAGGCAACAAAAGCAGCTTCAATCGAGCTCAGCAGCTAAAGGTTACATTCATAACAGATTTACACGTAGGCATTATATTAAGTGAGAACTCTAAATTAAATCCCTGACCTTATCAATTTCCCCCTTTGACATCATCCTCTCCCTTCCCCTGGGTCCTCATGAATAAGTTCTAGTCAGTTTTTCCCCAGAGTACTTTCCCTGACCGCGAGTTGTCAGAGGGGTAGAACCCATCCCCCTAGGTATTACCAACATCTTAAAATTCAAGAAGAGGAGTTTTATAGGAGTAGGGTGATGTCAATACACATTTATCGGTATGCCCTGTCTATTCTCCTAATTTTCCTATTTATTTTCCTGTATACACATATATTTGTGATTTTAAGTGATATTAATATTAGAATAATAATTACCATTGGACTTAAAAACCAGTGAAAGGTATTGGTTGCTGTAGAAGACATTCCACTAAATATATCCCACCAATGTGGTGCAGTATCCTGTTGTATCTGTGAGGAAAGATGCACTAGTCTACCTTTGTCAATTATTGCAGATACGAGGTTATTCTGTAGGGTATGTTCTAGTGTTTCTATGTGTTGTCTTAATATTTCTGATTGTTCTAAAACCTGTTTTAGTGGGTCTAAAGAAATTATAAAGGGTGTAGTGTCAGTGAGATTATGTACTTCATAGACTGAAGAGAATATCTTATCGGCGTCTGGTTCAAAAAGATATGTGTCGTTACCCCATTGTAATATTTTAATCTTTTTTATACACCCCGCAAACGGCGCCGATTTATTTAACGCCGACATGGTGCGGTTATCATTAGTAATAATACAAATATGCTGGGGTCCTATTTCTATGAATCTATTGTTTACATTTATCGGTGTTCTTTGCATTTTGCATATGCTAGTTTGGTATTTTAACAAGCAAGGTTCATATACTGGGGAACTTCTTCCGCATACCATTCCCTTATTAGTTCCTTCACATAGAGTTAAATCATGGGTTCTGTTTCCTTTATCTACATATTTCCCATATATTTCTGGATACCAAAACTCGTCTTTTATTACCAGTGGCATGACCACTATTTTACACATTTCCATTACATCTTCTACCCGATATGCCTCAAACCTTCCTACACACCATTTATCCTCACATTCTATTTTATCCCCTTTTACTTGGAACCACACACCCTCGTCAGTTAAACCTTTAAAATATTTCATCCAGGTATGATAATTTCCCAACTGTAGTTCAGTCCTGGCCCTATTTATTTGTATATGATAGGATAAGAGGTTAAAAGAGCACTGTGTGAAATTTATAAACTGTTGACTTTGATTCTACAGCTGAAGCTCTGCTCCTATCGTGTGATTTATTAACCCTCCCAGAAATTGTAATATGGGTATTTCTTGCAGTTGGGTTTCAAAAGTGGTGGGTAACCATTTACTTGTGATAGTCAAGCTGTCAGCTATGTGTCCCCCTGCATGCTTCCATCTGTTGTTCATTTCTTCTATCTCGACGGAGTTTAAAATTCCCATCCCTGTACCTGTCAGTCCCAATAGTGTGTCGTACCATTCTCGTTTATACCTGCACTCCGGTATCGGGGGAAAGGTGATATTGAATTTTATTTTTGTTTTCTGTTGTGATGTTGATACATTTATGCAAGTGTTTGGTACGGGTGTTAATATGGAAGATTCAATTATTGGCGTTACTTCTTCCTCCATTTGTATGTGAAATCCACAGGCCTCTGCATTCCAATACCACCCATCATCTCTTTCTTCCCTCCACCAAGAGGCACAGAGGAAAGTACTGGATTGATTAACGGTAATACCTGTCAGATTAAAGATCCCTTCTGATATATTTTCTCCCCCTGCTTTATGGACTAATATTTGGTACATTTGTCCTATCACCCGTTCCCGGGCTTGTTTCCACGTCTGTGAAAGGGATATTTTATGGCACCTATGATTTTTACTATTGTTAAAAGGAAAACCCATATTATCATTCCACTGGAAAGTTACGGTTACTTCTGAGAGGGGGTCTGCTTGTATCCATACTATACCTACATCTACATGAAACGGTTGCCTATGTCCTTTAACAGTATAATTACCCACAGTATAATCCTTATTTATCTCATATCCTGAAACATTTGCTACTTTAGGATCATCTATACTCCATTCAAAAGTCATTGTTTCTTCTACCTCAAGTACATTGATACCAGGAGTCCAAGCATACACTTGTAGAATGGCAAGTTTAAACAAACTATAGAAAAGCAAAGACTTCATGATGACGTTTTCTCAGGTTGTTTCTTGCAGTGTGATGCGTGTATCCAGGTTGGCTTTCCCTCCAGCTTTACTGAAGTGGCTGTGGTCAAGAGTACTTGATAAGGACCTTCCAAACTGGGTTCCAATGACTTTCTGGTGTGTTTCTTTACATATACATAATCCCCTGGTAGCAGCGTATGGGTACCTGTTATTGAGTTAGGGTCTGGAAGAGAAGAATACACACTTTTGTGGATCTTAGTTAGAAGTTGTTGTAATTGTATCACATATGCAGTCAAACTATCGCATTGCAATTGCATACTCTGTGGAAAGTATAACCCTAATCTAGGTGCATTCCCAAAAAGTATTTCGTATGGGGACAATCCTGTTTTTCCTGTTGGAGTGTACCTTATAGAGAATAAAGCCAAAGGCAGGCATTCTGGCCAAGGCTTGTTTAACTCTTGCATGGCTTTTTGTATTTTTAACTTTATTGTCCCATTTACTCTCTCCACTGATCCTGAACTCTGTGGGTGGTAAGGGGTGTGGAAACTTTGTTGAACCCCTAACATGGTCATCACATTCTGCATGATTTCTCCTGTAAAGTGTGTCCCCCTATCTGATTGTATGGTTTCAGGAAGACCAAACCTAGGTATTAACTCAGTGATCAGTTTCTTGGCTGTGGCTTTTGCTGTAGCTGATTTTACTGGATAACTTTTGGGGCCAACCTGAGAATAAATCGACACATGAGGACAAATTCAAAGGGGCCGCTCTTAGGCATTTGTATGTAATCAATTTGCAGTCTCTGGAAGGGGTATTGGGCCCGGACCTGGTGTTTTCGTGGGGTTTTCACTTTCTGTCCTGGGTTATTCAGGAGACAGATTTGGCAGGCTGCACAGTAGTTTCTTGCAGTGCTACTGAATCCAGGGGCGAGCCATCCTTGGATCACAATCCTATACATGGAATTGGAACTGACGTGTGTGGGTAGGTGAACTGCCGCTGCCATTGCTGGGTACAGAGAGGCAGGTAGGCATATTTTGCCTCCTTCCCTCCATACATTGTCAAGGTCTGGTGCTGCTCCCATCCTGACCCACTTATCTTTCTCGCTCTCCCCTGCTTGCTCCTGTAATTTACTCAGCTCCTGCCATGTTGGTTCAGGGATACTCACCTCTACCGCTGCTAAGGTCTCAGGGCTTCCTTCCCCTAGAGCTGCCTGTTTTGCAGTCAAATCTGCAAATGCATTTCCTTTTGCCTCAATTGTTTTTGCGCTCGTGTGTGCCGCTATCTTCATGATGGCCACTCGTTTAACCTTTTGAAGATTGTTCAGGACTCTCTTAATCCCTTCTCCATGTTTTACAGGTGTACCTGCTGCTGTCAGATAACCTCTAGCCCTCCATATGTGGCCATAATCGTGCGCTACACCATAAGCGTAGGCGGAGTCAGTGTAAATATTCCCTTCTCGTCCTTTTAAGTATTCTAGGGCTTGTTCTAAAGCTTTTAATTCTGCTTCTTGTGCTGACATGTGGGCTGGTAAGGGCTGTGCTTCAATCACCTGGGTATTAGTCACTACAGCATACCCTGTGTGATATTTACCTTTGTCATCAGCAAACCTGCTGCCATCTATATACAACGTGTACTCAGCGTTTAAAATTGGTGTATCTGTAACGTGTGGGAATCCCATTGTCTCCTGTTCCATGAGCTGAAAACAATCGTGTTCATCTACTTTTTTAAACAAAAGAGTGTCAGTGTCCTCATTTCTTTTCTCACTAGTACTATTAGTACTATCATTCCCTCTTGCCAAATCTGGTGACTGAAGAGGCAAAAAGGTGGCCAAATTTAAGGTTGTACAGCGCTGAAAGTGACATTTGGAGGTAAGAGTAAAGTACACTGTAACCTTAATTGCCTAGCCATTGAAATGTGTTTGGGCTGTACCTGAGACAAGATTGCATGTATGTCATGTGTGGTATGCACTACGACTGGATTATCTAGAACAACTTCTGATGATTTATCTATGATAATTGACACTGCTGCTACCGCCCGTACACAAGACGGTGAACCTCTGGACACTGGATCTAATGCTGCTGAAAAGTAAGCGACTGGTCTTTGTTTTACATGTGCCTGTGTCAGAACACCTATGGCGTGTCCAGTGATCTTAGCAACGTACAGATTGAATTTCTTAGTGTAATCTGGAATACCGATAGCCGGGGCAGAAATCAACAACTTTTTCAAAGTGATAAACGATTCATAAGCTACTTCTGTAAGCATATACGGTACAATTTTCAAACAATCGTATAATGGCTGCATCAAAGCGCTAGCGTGTGGTATCCATTGTCTACAATATGACACAATACCTAAAAACATACGCAATTGTTTGAAATTCCGTGGGGGTAACATTCCCTTTATCACTTGAACCCTCTCCTCAGTGAGATGTCTTGTACCCTGTGATATACAATGTCCCAAAAAGATAACTTTTTCCTGACACACTTGCAACTTTTTCTTATTAACCTTGCAACCTTTCTCTGCCAAAAATCGCAACAAATTAAGGGTGGTGGCCAAACAAGTTTCCTTGTTAGGGCAGCATAACAATAAATCATCCACATATTGTAACAATACACAGGAATCTGGTGGTACCCATTCTCCCAACACCGTTTGCAATGCTTGTGAATACAAGGTAGGTGAATGCGCCATACCCTGAGGTAGGCGTGTGCAGGTTAGTTGCCGATTTTTGAGGGAAAATGCAAACCAAAGTTGGCATTCTTCAGCAAGCGGGATGGAAAAGAAAGCATTCGCTAAATCTATAACCGTAAAGTACATACTGGTTGATGGTATTTGTGACAGTAATGTATGTGGATTGGGTACTAAAGGTGTCATCGGGGCTAGTATTTTGTTGACCACTCTAAGGTCTTGGACCATTCTATACTTAACCGGACTACCGGCTACTGATTTCTTTTTAACCGGGTACAAGGGAGTGTTTGCCAGGGAGTTTAACTCTTTTAGAACTCCACTTTTTAAGAAGGATTGGACCTGCATTTCTATGGCCGCCTCTTGGGGTGCACTGAGTGGATACTGTTTTTGTTGGGGAAGCACTGCTCCTGGAATCAGCTGTAGGGTAACCGGAGGTATGGGCAAAAGTCCGACATCAGCTGGATGTTTCTCCCATAGTTCTCCTGGAAGGGACGACAAAATCTGATCTAAGTCTGAAGGAGGTGGGCCGGACAATTCCGATTCCTCCTCTAGGTATTGTATCAGGTTACACATCTCCATGTGTTCTTGATTATCCCCTATAGCTAAGGTGACAGTGCCATCTGGGTGATAGGTAATGTTAGCTCCTATTTTCTGCAAAATGTCAGCTCCTAACAAATTAGTGGGGGCTCCTCTAGATACCAGAAAGCGTGAAAGGAACATGTGGTTTCCTACTTTAACTTTCAGAGGTTTTGTGAGTGGGGCATCGGCTAAAATGCCATCATATCCAGTTATCAATAAAGTGTCAGGTGATTCTTGCTCAGGGAGTATTTCTGAATCAGAAAGTAGCGAGCGTGAAGCTCCTGTGTCAATTAAACAAGAAATTTTCTTATTACCAACCGTTATAGAAGTCTTAAGCATTTTTGTTTTGGATCTTTCCAAAATCGGGGCGAGTCATGCTCGTGGGCCATCTCCCTGCTGCCTGATATGACTATTTTTGTTGTCCCTGGGCTGGTTCCTTCTCTGATTAACTGGAGAATCAACACCTTCCTCTCCTTCATCCCTAATGCCGCGTACACACGGTCGTACTTTTCGTCTACAAAAGTCAGACAGCCTGTTCGACAGACTTCCGACAGACTTCCGGCAGACTTTCGACGGACTTGCGGCATACTTTCTAACGAACAGACTTGCCTACACACGATCACACAAAAGTCAGTCGAATTCTTACGTGATGACGTACACCGGACTAAAATAAGGAAGTTCATAGCCAGTAGCCAATAGCTGCCCTAGCGTGGGTTTTTGTCCGTCGGACTAGCATACAGACGAGCGGATTTTTCGACCAGACTCGAGTCCGTCGTAAAGTTTTAAAGCATGTTTCAAATCTAAAGTACGTCGGATTTGAGGCTAAAAAAGTACGTTGAAAGTCCGGAGAAGCCCACACACGATCGGATTACCAGCCAGCTTTAGTCCGTCAGCGTCCGTTGGACTTTTGTAGACGAAAAGTACGACCGTGTGTACGCGGCATTATTCTTTTCCTACAGTTGCGTCTGATGTGACCAATCTTGTTACAGTAGTAACAGGTAAGGGGTTTGCGAAAGGAACCTCTACCTTGCTCTTGGGAACCCCCGAGTGTGTTGATAGCATGAGATTTCCTCCCTTTGGTTTCTGCTAAGTCCGCCTCTATGCCTTGCGCTTTTTGTAACCACGTCCCTCTATCTCTAGTTGCCCTCCACTCTGGTGTGCAGGCTTTCAGTCTCTCACTTATCTGTGGAATTAATCCCTCCATAAATTGTCTATTGAAGGCTCGGATTGTGACTGGCAGGGCCAAGTCCAATCCCTCATCTGCCATCATACTTTCCATAGATAAGTAAAATTCCGATACAGTCTGTCCTGGCATTTGCTTCATGGGTGATATGGACCCCCTCTCCTGTTGTTTTGCTTGACAAAAAGCTTCTAATCTAGCAATAAAAGGGGCCCTTGAGTCTATATGTCTGACATGTCCTGCCTCCAGGTTGCCATCCCCATCAACTTGTCCTGCAGGTCTGTGTGGACCTATTTCTGTCATAAACTGGTTAAACAGGGTCAGAGTCATTTTGTGTCTGCATAGATCCTCCCCATCCTGCCAGGTTGCTTCATGTGTATTCATTAACTGTGTCACAAATCTACAAAAGCAGCTGGCTTTGCCACCGGGTCTGGGGCGCTCTGTATTAATGCCATAAGGGTGTCTGCCGACCATGGTGCCCAAGTCCTTATTTGCATTCTACGAGTGACAGTAGGCGGGGCATTTGGATGGGCTGCTCCAAAGTCTGCATTGTTTACCTGAACAATGCGTGTATCAGTGCGTACGGGAGCTACAGTTTCTGGATGAGGTTTTTGTGCCCCACAATGCACACATTCTACTGCCCATTCTGGGTTTTGTGCTCCACAAACCTGACAAACCCATGCTCTCCCCTCAAGTACAGGATATATCTTGTGTGGTTTGCGTTCTACGTCAGTATATGGGGGTGGGATGGCTGAGCTGGGAGCCTCGACATTTTTTTTTCTTCTATCTTTCATATCCCAACCATCACAATCTGGATTATATTTCCACCCCTCTTCTTTCGCTCTATTTGAGACCTTAATTAAGCATTGAACCTGACGCATCCATTGCTTCTCTAACACCTCTCCTTGTCTGTCCCTTTTTATTTCAGGAGCCCACTGCTCCTCTCACCTTAAATTTACGAAGGACATCCTTTAAGTCCTGTGCTTCGGTTTTCCCATAAATGTTCTTAATTATCTGTGGCACCGTATAATGCGCCACAATTCCCTGACGGGGTTTTGTGTTCCTCTGGCCCATTCTAACAGTCCTGCCTAGGTAGCGTGTGGGACACTTAGTGTACAATATAAAACACTTAGCTAAGTTACACTAGTTCCTCGTTGCCTTCCTCCTAGGGTGCTAGAATACTAAAAACCTCTCCGGAATGAGATTTCTGAAATCGAATTACTTTATATGCTAGCCCAACTAACAAATATTATAACCAGAATCGCGGCTACAACATATACAAGCATTCCTTTAAGTGGCCAGGTATCCGACTAGATCTCCGGACTTTATGGAGACCTTATTCCCCCCCCCCCGTATCTGGGATCCCTCTCATGCACTCTTATCCCTGCTTTATGGAGCAGACAGGGCTTATACTCTCAACCCGTCTATGGTTTATGAACTAAATTGAATATCAAACTTAAGCGTCAGACCCCCCGAAAGGCGCATTCCGTTGCTCATTGGGATGATATTCTTTCAATTCATACCAACCTTGGCAAGGCTCATTCACTTTCTCAACAGGACAGACAACAAACAAACAAATAATTCCAGCAATATAAACCAAAATATGCAGTAATTCTAGACTCACCACTACAGAGGCTGGTGTTTTAAAACCAGGAGAACCATAACTGACAGAACGGATAGGCACAAATCAGGGGAGCACAGAATATAAGAAAAATAAAGCTTTTTCTTACCTGGCCAGGTTTTCGATCTGTGGTTCCCGGAATGCCTATTCCTTTTTGTTCCGTCAGCCGCGTTCGTCCACCTCTTGTAGTATCATCGGTGGGTCCCTGTTGTTCGGGCGCCAAAATGTTAGGTGCAGCTTCTATGGAACTGCTCTACAATTTATATTGCTGTGTCAGATTATTTGCAGTATAGGAATTAAAACACAGAGTCAGAAATCCGTGCATCAGTTCCCGAGCATAAAGGACCCGTACTGAACTGACCCTGCTTTATTAGTTTCAAAAGCCTTTTATAGGCGATTATACAAACAATAGCATCAGCACCACCCCCACACAGGGCAAGGGTCAACCACAACAGGAGTCACCTAGGCCACAAGCACAAGCTCCAACACCATGGCAATACAGATACAAGGCAACAAAAGCAGCTTCAATCGAGCTCAGCAGCTAAAGGTTACATTCATAACAGATTTACACGTAGGCATTATATTAAGTGAGAACTCTAAATTAAATCCCTGACCTTATCACCCTGGAAGTAAGACCACTAATTCTAAGGACCTTTCATGATCATAAATTAGACGGTCATTTTGGAACACAGAAGACCTCAGAATTAATTTCCCGTACTTTTTGGTGGCCTGGTTGGAGGCGGGATTGCAAAAAATATGTCTCTTCATGCATTACTTGCCAGCGGAGTAAGGGGTCTAAGGCCAAGTCTTGGGGGCTGCTGAGGCCCTTACCTATTCCAGAACGGCCATGGGCAGAAATTTCTATGGACTTCATTGTCGATTTGACACCCTCAGAAGGATTCACCACCATTCTGGTCGTTGTTGACCGCCTCTCAAAAATGGCACATTTTTTACCCATAATAGGCACTCCTTCTGCCCTGGACACAACCAACATCTTCATCAAGGAAATAGTAAGGCTGCATGGGATTCCTGTTAGTATTGTCTCGGACAGAGACGTCCAATTTACTTCTAAGTTTTGGAAAGAGCTCTGCAAGTCACTGCAAATTAAGGTTTGTCTCTCTTCCGCATACCATCCCCAGAGCAATGGACAGACTGAGAGAACAAACCAGACCTTAGAACAGTATCTCCGATGTTTTTGTTCCAGCTCCCAGGACGATTGGTCCTCTTTTCTGCCCTACGCAGAGTTTGCCTATAATAACTCCATACATACAGCTACTAACCAAACCTTTTTGGGAAAATTTCAGTTTTCACCCCTCTTTTCTTCCAGATTCTGTTCCTGAAACCTCAGTTCCTGTCGTCCAGGACCGAGTAAACTCCATTCAAATGAATTTCCAAAAGATCCAGGAGACTATGCAAGAGGCTCAAGACCGTTACAAGAGGTACTTTGACAGAGGTAGAAGAAATCCTGACTTCAAGATAGGTGAGAAAGTTTGGCTATCCACCACCAATCTCAAGTTATCTTTGCCTTCACGAAAATTGGGCCCTAAATTCATAGGGCCATTTAAGGTCAAAAGACTGGTAAATCCTGTAGCCTTCGAGCTAGCATTACCTAGCTCCTACAAGATACATCTAGTTTTTCATGTATCTCTTCTAAAACCAGTGGTCCCCAGTCCATTTCCTTGAAGAGAGGAACTTCCCCCTCCTCCTGTTGAAGTTGATGGGGAAAATGAGTTTGAAATAGAAGCCATACTTAACTGCAGAAAGACGGGTAGACAACTTCAATATTTAATCAAATGGAAGGGGTATCCCCCCGAAGATAGTTCTTGGGAACCCTCCAGTAACCTACATGCTCCACGGTTGATCAAAGCTTTCCACCAGGAACATCCAGAGTTGATGGCGAGTTTGGGCGTCCGGAGGCCGCCCCTTATTGGGGGGCACTGTCAGGGAAACAAAAAAAATCAAGCCTATCAGTATCGCCGTCTCCCTGCACGCATGCATGGCGTAACAGCGCTTCGGCGCATGTGCGTTCGCGGGTCGGCTGAATGGCGTGCACGCATGCGCAATAGCGCACGTATAACGTGAATCCTCTGCCTGCCTATAAAAGCCTCATTTGCTGTGTAACAAATTGCTGGTTTATCTCTCAGCTTCCTTGTGATCTTGTTCCTGCTACTTGCTTATCGTTTACCTGTTGTGACCCTGCTTGCCTTGACCTACGCTGACTCTCTCCTGGATTTGACCCTCTGGCTTGTTTCACGGACTTTGCTTACCTCTGGTGTTTGACCCTCGGCCTGTACTCGGATTGCCTTCTCCTGCCTAGACCCTCAGCCTGTGACCCAGATTTGTCTTCAGTCTCCAGTACCTTGAACCTCTGCCTGTTTGGAACTTTGCTGCTGCTTCCTGTGATTGACCCTCGGCCTGCTCTTGGATTTGCTTAGATCGTGTATCCTGGTTCCCAGTCCATCTCGGACTTGTCTGACCCGCTGGATCCGTCACCTGCCAGCTCCTGCACAACTACCCAGCTCCTCGCTGACCTTCACGCAAGATCTACCCAGCCTGCTGGTAGCTTGTGCCTCTTTGTGCAATTCACCCTCTGTACCATCTCCAGGGGGAGGAGTGCGCTTAGTTGCAAGAGTGAACAGCTCTCTACATCTTGGCCTCGGTGAGTACATTAACCTGACAACTAGTGTGTGTCTTTTATAGGATGGGGCATAACCATGATGGACAAAATAAATAACTACACTAGTCTAATAAATGATTTTATGGAAAAAAACTCCCAAGATATAGAACTACTCAATGATGAGCTCAAAGCAATTAGAAGACAACTAGAGTTACACGAATTAGCTGTTGAAAGCATGAGTGCAGCTCTAACAGGTTTATGTGAAATGACCCAGGATTATGAATGTTGTACATAGATTCATAATACCAGCTTGGAAATCCCAGACTACTATGACGTTATTAATCAACACCGAATACAGGTAAATTAATTAATGAAACAAGCAAGGGACATAGGTAATTATGGATGGAACCCCTTTTCTAGTTTGAGTTTAGATGGAATGTTTTCATGGTTAAAGAACATAGTGATTATGATTATCGTAGTACTATTGTTAGGATTGATAGGCTACCTGATTTTCAAGCTTATTTTACTCTGCATTAGCAAATGCACTACACCAGACCAACCTTCTCACGCATATACACAATATCTGCAGCTTTATGTAAATGAATACACCAAACGTAGAACGAATCGTAGATTTCAGGAGGCTGCGGATCTGCAGAAAGTCATATTTATGACTTAAGAGGGGGTTGAAAGTTAATGTTAATGCCTCCATCTTGCTTTCTGTCAGCCATTCTAAATAGTATGTACAGTTTGAGTATCTCTTTAGCTTTCCTGAGAAGTCTGTAATCAGCATGAATTCCTGCAAATTAATTGTTTCTCACACTGTTTTCTCTTTCCCACGTTATTTTATCTCCCCCCCCCCCCTATTACCTTGTATCTAGTAGCTTGGGAACAGAACAATGACTATTTGTCTTATTGTAGTTGCCTTGATATCTACTGCGCATGTTTTTGACTATGAAACTCCTGTGTGATTTTTTTGCTATAAGACATACCCCTTGATAACCCAATACAATCATTTTTTAGAGTGTAACGCCATGTGAGTGTCTTTTCTTCATTCTCTAAAAGCTGATTCCAGATATCTGAAATTATATGGTACATCGGATCTGAGGTCTGAGAGGTTAAAAGGAACTATACTAGACACAGCATTAACCCTATCAGCACAGGCTTGCATGGGACGAATGCCAGCTGTCAAAACTGAGCGGTGTTGTCAGGGGTGGGCGGGACCGGAGTTGCTGTCAAACACCAGCCAATAGGATGGGGACAGGGCGGGCCTCTACACAGGCCTCTGCACGTGTATGGGGCTCCGCCCCCTTTCTCAAGCAGCCCAATCAGAGGAAAGGCAAGAATTTATAAAAAAAAGCAGTAATAGGAAGCTGGAAGCTGACAATAGCAGAAGGGATTTAGCAGAACAAATGGTTTATGGGGACAAGTTAATTAGAGTGCTGCTGCATGTGTATTTCATAAAGGAATATGTAAACAATGCAGAAATATGTATAGAAAAGAAAGTTCAAATGAAAACACAAATGCATGCCGATCTGCCTTTACCCCAGATAAATGTATGCACACCTCCACCCCTAACTGAAATCCAGGGAACCTCAGCATCTCCACCACCATACAATGGTTACACTTCATTCCTCCTTCACTGAAGCATGCAGTATACAGTGCCTTGCAAAAGTATTTACCCCCTTGGCTTTTTACCTATTTTGTTACATTACAGCCTTTGGTTCAATGTTTTTTTTTATCTGAATCATATGTGATGGATCAGAACACAATAGTCTAAGTTGGTGAAGTGAAATTAGAAAAATATGTACATAAAACAATTTTTCAGAAATAAAAAACTGATAATTGGTATGTGCGTATGTATTCACCCCCTTTGTTATGAAGGCCATAAAAAGCTCTGGTACAATCAATTACCTTCAGAAGTCACATAGTGAAATGATGTCCACCTGTGTGCAATCTAAGTGTCACATGATATGTCATTACATATACACACCTTTTTGAAAGGCCCCAGAGGCTGCAACACCTAAGCAAGAGGCACCACTAACCAAACACAGCCATGAAGACCAAGGAACTCTCCAAACAAGTAAGGGACGATGTTGTTGAGAAGTACAAGTCAGGGTTAGGTTATAAAAAAATATCCAAATCTTTGATGATCCTCTAGGAGCACCATCAAATCTATCATAACCAAATGGAAAGAACATGGCACAACAGCAAACTTACCAAGAGATGGCCGCACACCAAAACTCAAGGACCGGGCAATGAGGGCATTAATCAGAGAGACAGCACAGAGACCTAAGGTATCTCTGGAGGAGCTGCAGAGTTCCACAGCAGAGACTGGAGTATCTGTACATAGGACGTCAATAAGCCGTATGCTCCATAGAGTTTGGCTTTATGGCAGAGTGGCAAGAAGAAAGCCATTACTTTCAGCAAAAAACAAAATGGCACATTTTAAGTTTGCGAACAGGCATGTGGGAGACGCCCAAAATGTATGGAGAAAGGTGCTCTGGTCTGATGAGACTAAAATTGAACTTTTTGGCCATCAAAGAAAACGCTATGTCTGGCGCAAATCCAACACATCACATCACCCAACGAACACCATCCCCACAGTGAAACATGGTGGTGGCAGCATCATGCTGTGGGGATGTTTTTCAGCAGTCGGGACTGGGAAAGTGGTCAGAGGTGAGGGAAAGATGGATGGTGCTAAATACAGGGATATTCTTGAGCAAAACCTGTACCACTGTGTGTGTGATTTGAGGCTAGGACGGAGGTTCACCTTCCAGCAGGACAATGACCCCAAACATAATGCTAAAGCAACACTTGAGTGGTTTAAGGGGAAACATGTAAATGTGCTGGAATGGCCTAGTCAAAGCCCAGACCTCAATCCAATAGAAAATCTGTGGTCAGACTTAAAGATTGCTGTTCACAAGTGCAAACCATCCAACTTGAAGGAGCTTGAGCAGTTTTGCAAGGAGGATTGGGCAAAAATCCCAGTGGTAAGATAAGGCAAGCTCATAGATACTTATCCAAAGCGACTTGGAGATGTGATAGCCGCAAAAGGTGGCTCTACAAAGTATTGGCTTTAGGGGGGTGAATAGTTATCCACATTGACTTTTTTTGTTATTTTGTCCTATTTGTTGTTTGCTTCACAATAAAAAAAAAAATCTTCAAATTTTGTGGGCATGTAATTCTGACCATTGTATGGTGGTGGAAACACTGAGGTTTCCTGGATTTCAGTTAAGGGTGGAAGTGTGCATGCTTCAGGGGAGGAGGAATACATTTCAGATTGAATTGACTCCCTGGATTCTGTGAATAAAAAAGTGTAACACTATAAAACCTAAATAGACTTACAAATAATGAAGCCAAAAATGCACAATTAAAAATATTTTAGGGTGGACCCACTTCATATACCGCTCTTTGCTCTTAATATGCCCTTGATGACTTTTAAACATTTGAGTTTGTTTTTTACATTTATTTAATAAAACAAGTTTATACAGTATCACGCTATGCAAGTTTTTCATCCATTTCCGCATGGTATGTGAACATCTGTTCGTGGACCCCCATTGGAGCATTTTCCTCATGCCGCTGCCTATGATCGTTGATGCCAATCTGCTGTCCTGACCTAGGATCCTTTGTGGCTGTCCAAGGAGATGTATCCTTCTAGCCAGCTGGTTTAAAAGCCTTTGCGACTTGGGTGGCATAAGCCTCCCCAAGTCACCATCACCTGGTAAGCCTCCTAAGATCCTTGGTGGTGGCTCCTTTTCTATCCTAGTCTCTCTTGAAGCGTTGATGTTTACGAATACTTGTTCTGGTGTTCGAGGATTTCTTTTTCATCTTTGGACTTTAACATATATCAGTTTTCACTAATTTAAGCTTGGACTGCTGCCTTTATTTTGATAATATATTTTTAGTTGTGCATTTTTGGCACTTCAATTCACATTGGTTACCTCTTTTCTATCTACAAATTGTACCACCAGTACGCACATGTATACTGTAATATATATATTTTGCACACGGTATAAATGTATCATATTTATATATATTCCTTGATTGGAATTTCTTCACTGATTTATTATTATTTTAGGACTCATTTTTGTTTTTATAACTTTTGATATAGAGATTCTGACACAGGTTTAATTATTTGTAAGTCTATTTAGGTTTTATAGCGCTACACTTTTTTATTCACATTTATTGCTTGGGTCTATAGCTGTGTTGGCTGCTGTTTTACCTTTATCATACATAGCGCTGTATTTTTCTTTGATATATTACTCCCTGGATTCTGAACTGTAAGTCACTTATGAACTGGGATATTAATAGAAGCAAACCCTAGTATATAAAACCCTGCACAAATTATAGGCACTATATACAGTATATGCCTGCAATAAATAAATTAATATTGGAATGATATGCTTCTTGTGAAACCCCACCTATATTAAATGAATGCCCAACCTCAAAGTACAGTGGCTTACACAAAAAAAGATGTCCTTAAAAACTTTTTTCAAATGTTAGCAACTATGGCATCATGTTCTGTAAATTACCGTATTTATCGGCGTATAACACGCACTTTTTTCCCCTTAAAATCAGGGGAAAGTCGCAGGTGCATGTTATACGCCGATCCCCTGTGATCCCGAGCTGTCACAACTTCAAAATCGCCGACCGCAATTTGAAAATGGCGCCGCCGGCGCCGAAATACACAGAGCCGGTCCTCGGCTCTTTCCGGCGGCTCTCGTTTACTTTCGGCTCCACTCGTAGTCCCGAGCGGAGCTATCCGAACCTACTCGGCTAGGTTCGGATAGCCCTGCTCGGGACTACGAGTGGAGCCGAAAGTGAACGAGAGCCGCCGGAAAGAGCCGAGGACCGGCTCTGTGTATTTCGGCGCTGGCGGCGCCATTTTCAAATCGCGGTCGGCTATTTTGAAGCCCAGGATGGCAGGGACAGGGGATCGAAGGCTGCACTGGGGCAAGGCTGCACTGGGGAAGGCTGCACTGGGGAAGGCTGCACTGGGGAAGGCTGCACTGGGGAAGGCTGCACTGGGGAAGGCTGCACTGACAAGGCTGCACTGACAAGGCTGAACTGACATGGCTGCACTGACAAGGCTGCACTGACATGGCTGCACTGACAAGGCTGCACTGACAAGGCTGCACTGACATGGCTGCACTGACAAGGCTGCACTAACAAGGCTGCACTGACATGGCTGCACTGGGGCAAGGCTGCACTGAGAAGGCTGCAATGATGGGCATTTAAATGTAAGTTTTTTTCCCTTCAACTTCCCTCCTAAAAGTTTTTTTTCCTTAAAATTCCCTCCTAAATTGGGGTGCGTGTTATACGCCGGTGCGTGTTATACGCCGATAAATACGGTAATTGATGCAAATCCTCAAACAATCCATGTTAATTCCAGGTTGTGAGGCAACAAAACACGAAAAATGCCAAGGGGGTGAATACTTTTGCAATGCACTGTCCTCTTTTTTTCTTTTCTTTTTTTTTTTTTTTAACTTTTTTTTTTTTAAACCTACAAGCAGTAGTACTGTAGGAATCCTGCAGGGCATGGCTGAACACTGCTGATAGCCCCAGCCCCGCAAGATTCTGACTTTTAACCTGAAGGAGGTGGGTGGGTTAATTCCTGTGTCCACCCACCTAAGTAGGACTCATTAGGAAGGGCAAGCGGGGTCCTTTCCAGAGAGTAAGATGGCCGCCAAGCGGGGAAGCCTGCCTGCCCCCCCCCCCCCCAGAAGGCTCCACAAGAAACGGCTAATCCGTAAATGCACAAAGTTTAAAGGGGAAATAACACAAAAAAAGCAAAAAATAACCAAAAAATACAAAGAAAGAAAGAGAAAAAAAAAGGAAACAAAAGGAACAGACCAGGGATATGAGAGCTGATCCTTCTGCGAATCCTCCTGCACTCACCATAATATGTAATGGATAAAGGTAATAGTGCAGCGCTGGATAAATACCACAAGTAATTAAATTGTGTATGATAACAATAAGTGCATTATATACCAGTAAATCAATAGTGTTAAATCAAGTGCGAAAAATATTGATATTAACATCTAATAATAATCCATGTAAAATGAATCAACTAACAGTGCATAAATATGAAGCACAAAACATAAATATAAAAAAAAATATGTGAAAAAAATTAGGTAAAAAAGTATCCAGATAGAAGTATCCAATGGAAGACCCTGGGTCTGAACTTTCACCACTAGTGCTTCCCATCACCTTCACAATAAAGCAATGGAGGCTTACCAGAAAGCCTGCGACCACCCTTATTCAGGGGGGTCAAAACAGGCTTAGTAGAACAGCAGGAACAACAGGATACTGCTGGGATCTCGCAGGCTTCCTTCGCAGATGACCAGTCAGCAACAGTGAAGAGCACTTTAACGGCGCATTCCTAGGAGACAATCCTGGAAAACGCACCTACTGTTTGAGTCTGATAACCCCAATCGTACACGTGGTGGAGGTATTGCTTCGGGCAGATTTGGAAGAGTTCCAGATTCTCGCATACCAAAAAATTTAATATGTAATGGCAGAATGCGTTCCTGTGAGGAAACTGCGAAATAACCCCAAAAGATCCACAGAAGTGGTTCCCAGTCTTATCTGCGCTGTGAGCGGCCCAAGAACAGGGACTGCTCCCGGGAGAGGCTTAACCCGGTGGAAGCTGCTAAAGGCAGGAGGTATGGACATACTGCTACTCTTCACCAGTTCAAAAGGTATGAGGAAAAAAAAGGAGAATGTTGGGGGAGGGACTGTGCCTTTAATTTATGCTATTCACTAGTCCTGAGGGAGGAGTCAAAGTAGAGTTCTATCATCTGTATGCTGCCATGGAGGCATCAGGAAAGAGGTTTAACCTTAAACTATATAGAGGGTTCTTTACTGTAAGAGCGGCAAGGATGTGGAATTCCCTTCCACAGGCAGTGGTCTCAGCGGGGGGCATCGATAGTTTAAAAAAAAATTAGATAAGCACCTGAACAACAGCAACATACAGGGATATACAATGTAATGCTGACATATACTCACACACATAGGTTGGACTTGATGGACTTGTGTCTTTTTTCAACCTCACCTACTATGTAACTATATAACTTCTGACAAGTTCTCAGTCAACTTAGATAAAACCAGTCTGAATTTTGTGTCGAGGGAGGTTGCTATAAATAGATTAGCAGAGAACTGAACTATCCACAAAACAGCTCTGCAAATCTCTGCCTATGTGGAGTGGGGGTGTATGCCTTTCCTCCAATCAGCCGTCTTGGCTGTATAACCAGACTTCACTTCCAGTATTGAACAGGAAGAGAAAATCTCCTAACACAATCTGCACTTTCTAAAGAATATAGCAAGTTGAAGACAGCAGATATGCATGTAAGACATATGTAGGGGTTTTTTTTTCATCCCTGTGTATCATCTGAGGCTGTTCACTTCACTGGGTATATGTGAGGGTTTACATCCACTTTAAGGCTACCTATTGAAATGGATAGGCTGTCAATGCACCCAGATGTACCAAAAATTGAATGTGACCTGATTTTTCTAATGCCAGAGCACTACCATGCTGCTACGCCAGTGCGTTGCCTTGGTACGTTGGTATGTCATTAAAGATAAACGGCACTGGAAGATATGTTATGTGCATTACCATGACATATGGATCTAAATGGCCCCAAAATATTTTCCTTCCATTGCTGTTCCAGTTAAAAATGAAAAGTAACACAGAATTTGCTAATTCGATAATCCTTCCCAACTCAAAGACTAAAGCCACACACGATCGAATTTTCAGCAGACAAAGCGTCAGACTTTTGTCCGAAGGGCGTGTGCCAGGAACTTGTCTTGCATACAAACGGTACACAATTGTCGGCCAACAAACACGAATGTAGTGACGTACTAGACATACTACGAGCCGATAAAGAGGAAGTTCAATTGTCAGGCGCCACTTTTTGGGCTCCTTCTGCTAATTTCTTGTTAGTAGAAGTTTGCTGAGTGTTGATTCGCACTTTTCAGTTCATGTTTTTCAGTTTGTGCTTTTCAGTTTGTTTCTCAACGGCCTTGGAGATATTGCTTTGACCCAAGTCCAGTCCAGGAACAGGAGGAGGAGGATTTCTTGGACCAAAAATTGGTTGCTTAATCGTGACCTATTATGTCATATGCCTTTGCTGCGGGAGCTCAAGGAGAATAATCCGGATGATTTTTGGAATTATCTCCGGGTGATGGACCCCTGCTTTCATCAACTCTTGGCATTGTTGACCCCCTATATTTAGAAGCAGAACACATGCATGAGGCTTGCCGTTACTCCTGAGCAAAGGCTCATAGCCACCTTGCGGTACTTGGCGACGGAGAGAAGTCTCCAGGACCTCAAGTTTATCACTGGGATCTCCCCCCAGGCTCTGGGACTCATTATTCCAGAGACCTGCTCAGCCATTATATAAGTCCTGCAGAAGGACTATATTTGGGTAAGTTTTTTCCTTTAACATCACATTCTATGTATTTAATGTTTGCTAATGTATTGTATTCATTTCTTGATTCCATAATTAACATTATTGTATTATGCTGGGAATGTCCTCTTTGTCCTCATGCATGGTGTAAGCTTTTCCTGCTCCTTTTTTGGCCTACATGCATATTTTTCTTCACTAACCTCCCCATCCTGGGCCCATATACACCTAGCCTAGTAACTTAACCACTTCAGACCTGGACCATTTGGCTGCCAAATGACCAGGCCACTTTTTGCGATTGGGCACTGCATCTCTAACTGACAATTGCGTGGTCGTGCGACGTTGCTTCCAAACAAAATTGACGTCCTTTTTTTCCCACAAATAGAGCTTTCTTTTGGTGGTATTTGATCACCTCTGCGGTTTTTATTTTTTGCGCTATAAACAAAAATAGAGCGACAATTTTGAAAAAAAAGCAATATTTTTTACTTTTTGCTATAATAAATATCCCCAAAAATATATAGAAAAAAACTATTTTTTTCCTCAGTTTAGGCCAATGCATATTCCTCTACATACTTTTGGTAAAAAAATCGCAATAAGTGTTTATTAATTAGTTTGCGCAAAAGTTATAGCGTCTACAATATAAAGGATAGTTTTATGGCATTTTTATTAATATTTTTTTTTTTTTACTAGTAATGGCGGCAATCAGCAATTTTTATCGAGACTGCGACATTATGGCAGACACATCGGACAATTTTGACACATTTTTGGGACCATTGACATTAATACAGCAATCAATGCTATAAAATTGCATTGATTACTGTAAAAATGGCACTGGCAGTGAAGAGGTTAAACCACTAGGGGGTGGGGAAGGGGTTAAGTGTGTCCTAGGGAGTGATTCTAACTGTCTGGGGGATGGGCTAGCAGTGACATGACACTGATCACTGCTCCCGATGAGAGGGAGCAGACAATCAGTGTCCTGTCACTAGGCAGAACGGGGAGATGCTGTGTTTACACTGACATCTCCCCATTCTTCAGCTCCGTGACGCGATCATGGGCACCCAGCGGATATCGAGTCTGCGGGTCACGCAGGCACGGTCACGGAGCTCGCAACAGACGTGCACGCGCACGGCGGGAAATTCAAAGTAACGTACAGGTATGTTACTTTGCCCAGCCGTGCCATTCTGCGGATGTATATCGTCGCGAGCCGGTCTTTAAGTGGTTAACAATGTTTTTGTCAGCTACATTTTTGTACTTACCCTAAACACCCCCTAAAATGTGTCCAAATTTTACTATTGTCCTCCAATTCAGGCAAGAGGCCATTTTTTGGGGCCCAAACTCATTTGTAACCCCCCTCCAAAAATACTAAGTCAGCAGATACAAATACTTTATCTGCTGACTTTGCAAAACCCATACACATTATCCCTCTTTTGTGGTCATATTTCTGGATGAATTCAACAATGCATGTAGTGCAAGGGTCTGCCTGATTACCTTCAAATTGTAATGTAGAAAGTTTTTGTCTCCTATTATCTTGATATTATCTTGGTTATTTCTGAATGTCAAAATGTGCTTCAATTTGGACAGTGTGTATCCATATTTTTTGATTATGACACTTCTTACCTGTCCACTGGGCTGCCAATAGTGTAAGTAAGGAGGGGCTGGTCACAGTATCACACATTATTTATGCAAACAGCTCTCATGGAAGTGGAGAGGGTTACCTGTCCAAAACATCTACCTATTACCTCCCCACCAAAAACATTTTAAGATTGGGCCACCAGAGGGGGTGAGGAATCAGATAAGTGTACCTTACACTTTTTTCTTTAAATACTCATTAAAGTTTTATACTTATGTTGGCCAAGCATGTTTGTGTAAAATCTGCTTGCAATGTTATGTGTAGAAGTAGTAATTTCTTTTTCCTTTTTTTTAATCCACAGTTTCCTTCCAACCCACAGCAATGGCAGGACATTGCAGCCCAGTTCCATCATCAGTGGGATTTTCCCAACTGTGGTGGTGCTATTGATGGAAAACATGTCCAGATTGTCCCACCACCCAACTCTGGCTCATATTATTTCAAATATAAGGGCTTTCTTGTTTCTTGATGTTGGGAAGAACAGCTGCAACTCTGATGGAGGAGTCATTATGCAGACAGAATTCTACAAGCGGCTCCAGAATGGCACCTTAAACTTGCCACCTGATGAGGAGAATGTTGAGGGCCTCAATTTTGTTTTTGTTGCAGATGAGACCTTTGCTCTGGGGGAACATCTTATGAAGCCGTTTCCTATAAAGAACCCCACCCCAGAGCAGAGAATATTTATTTATAGGCTCTCTCGTGCCAGAAAGGTGGTTGAAAACGCCTTTGGCATCCTCTCCAGTTGGTTCAGACTGTTTTTAACACCAATTAACCTGGCACTATACAAAATCAACCATGTGGTATTGTGCTGCTGTATACTCCATAATTTTCCATGGAGGAATGCTAGCAGCTACCTTGACTCAGTGCCAACTGATGCGGACCCTGCAGTGGCAGGCCCAGCTGAAGAGGCTGCAGCTCGGCCGTCTGTGGGCATGATGATGGCTCTCAAAACTGGCTGTGCTGGATTGCCCTTCCAAAATGCCAGAGATATACATCAAAAATACCTTGATTATTTTGTGGGTAGAGGGGCAGTGTCTTGGCAGCAAATTGGAGCTGATCCTGAATAATATTTGTATTTGATCATAAACTCATATTTCATTTGAACTACTGTTGTCTGTGTTTCTTATCTGTATAATATGTTCTCAAATGGCCTTCATTTTGGCCACTTGCTACAATAGTGCAAACGTACCTTATGTGCTACATGTGGTGACAATCTCTTCATCAGCTAACTATTATGGTGTGCTGTGGGTCTGCTACACACACACAATGTTTTTGTTCTTAATGGATCTAATGCATACATTTCAAAAACATTATGGCTTTTCAACTCCTTAAATTTTTTTGGAGGCCAAAAAATTTGCCAGAGTTGGCCACATTTAAGAGCACATTGTCACTGTAACTACAACAACTTAAAAAATACACTGGTATTGAGCATTGAAAAAATAAACCACACATTGTTTAGTAAAAAACATTTTACTCAAAGCACATTCACATGTGTGTTTTGAGGTTTTAAAACAAACCAACATCTTGGTGTATAACATGTATGTTTGCCATTATTTTGCCTTTTTGTGGCTAAACAGGCATGTTCAAAAACATAAGATACACAACCCCAACTCAGGAACTTACAAAGTTCGAGTTTGATAAAGTGAAGGCCAAATGAGGCATTAGTATCCCAAGACTGTGTGGATGTTGCTATCCTCAGATGGGGTGATCTTACCCCTCTCAAAGCCAAAATTTTAAGTCACGTACACATAGAGGCCAAACTATTAAATGTGGATTGGAAAAGGAAAAAGAAACTGCGCTCTGGTGAATAAATAAAGCAAACACATATGTACCCAAACCCTAAGGGTAATATTGAAATGACTTATAAAAACTGTGAAGCAGCGATTCTACTGCACAACATAAACACAGTGTATAAAAATAAATAAAATTTAGAATCGCGCTAGGTATATAAGATAATTATGCACACATACATACACCTAATAATATAGTGGTGTACCTATATATAAATATCACATCTGATGTGAGCAAATTATGAAAAATGTCGTAGCTTACCAAAACTGAATGGACAATAGTTGGTACAATCAACGATTGAAAACATGTAAAGCGAGTCCAAAAATATAGTGACAATATCACCCGTGAAAATGCATTTGAATGATAAATAAATCTAAAAAGTCCATCCAAAAGTTGTGGAATCCTCAATAGTAGAGGGAAAGCTAGTGCCTGGTCCACCACCAAAGAATGTAGGTTTGCCGCTTACCATAGACCCATGATCCCCCACTACAGAGGATCTGGGAAAGCCTGTATTGGAAGCTGTCCTCCGGAGCATAACAAATACAGCCAAAACCTGGATTCATTGATGGTATAAGTGTGGTATCCAAAACACACCCAACGGAGCTTATATAACTTCAGAGCTCATCGTGCCATCCCCAGCTTCGGCATTCAGTGTCTTCCATCTCCATCAGAGGCTGAACATGGAGGCGTAGGTTTGGCAGGGGGGATACAGCAAACAAATTACTTATCAACTGCAATCAACAGGTGGCCTGAAGCAGACCAAAAAAGAAGCCTGCCGAACCTACGCCTCCATGTTCAGCCTCTGATGGGAGAAAGGGATTCCACCACCGAAAAACATCCATTGATACCCCACAATGAGAGCTAGCACATGTTGACACACGGTGTGTTTTGGGACTTTAGCAAACTAGATGTAGGAAAGGACACACATTTTAGGCATGGGATCATGAGGGAAATAAGAATGTTAAGGCACAATTTGTGGGCATGTTAAAATTTTGGCTTTGCTATTCTTAAAAACACAGAAAGATTACAATTCACATTACTTAGGGCAGTGTTTCCCAACTCTGCTTCTCAAGATTCAAACCCAGGTCAGGTTTTCTATATTTGTTGAATTTGCCACAGGTGATGTTGTCATTTTCAATGTTAGTAATTCACACAGTCATTTTTAGACTGAGGAAAATACAGAAAACAAGACCTGGTGGTGCATCTAGAGGAGTGGAGTGAAGAAACACTGAGTTCGGACACGAAACTTTTTCATTTAAAAGTCAGAAAAACATTAAAAGTGCAAACAGTCGCCAACAAGTGGAACAAGAAACTTCCGACCAGGCAAGACAAAATTCAAATTTGGCAAGAATGTCTACAAAATCATGGATTCTTCACTGTAAAGCAGTGGCGGCCTTCTTTATTTGCTCCAGATCCTTAAAACAATGCATCATATCTGCATTCAGTCGGCCAATTGTGCATCTTGGAAGATCATGACCTAGTAAGAAGAGAAAATAGTATTAAGGGAATGATTGTCAAGTGGCTGAGGCCCTACATAGTGAGTTATGGTCAAGTTACCAGTCAAATTCAGGAAATACTTACCTACCCAGTCTATTGTTGCTTGCAACAATAGTCTATTGTTGCTTGTGACCCCGCCCCCCTCTGACAAGGGGAAACGCCGGGGTTTCCCAGTGACGTGTACGGGTGACCCCGCCCCCTGCGTTGCAGACCCCCACAACCACAGGGCAAGGGTTGTGGAGATGAGGCCCTTGTCCCCATCATCATGGGCATGTGGCCTGGTACGGTTCAGGGGGAGCGCTCTCTCCCCCCTCTTTTCCTGAGGCTTGCCAGGTTGCGTGCTCGGATAAGGGTCTGTTGTGGATTTTTGGGGGAACCCCACGCCATTTTTTTAAAATTTTGGCGCAGAGTTCCCCTTAAAATCCATACCAGACCTGAAGGGCCTGGTAATGGAATTTAGGGGGACCCCCACGCATTTTTTTTTAATTTTTCAATGACTTTCAATGACTTTTATGTGTATTGTCGGGACCGACAATTCATTAATAGCCGGCACTAGCGCTAGCACTTTTAAATGACTTTTTTTTCCTTTAGAAATGTCATTTTGCTCTCGGACTGTTATAAACACGGGAAACATGCGCTACTTTACAGGCATACTATGGACACCCCCCAGGTAGGAAATTTAAAGGAATATTTCACTTTTTTGCATTGATACATGTGCCCTGGGGCAGGACCCATGTCCCCAAACACTTTTTTATGACAATAACTTGCATATTAACCTTTAACATTTTTGATTTGATTTTTCATGTTCGTGTCCCATAGACTTTAACAGTGTTCGCGTGTTCGAACGCATTTTTTGCCTGTTCGTATGTTCTGGATTAGAGATGAGCTTCGTGTTCGAGTCAAACGCATGTTTGACTCGAACATCGTGTGTTTGGCCGAATTACGAACGTTATGGGCCATTCGTGCCAAATTCGAGTGGCGCGTCACGGCCCATAATTCACTGCTGCATCGCAGTGCATTGCTGGCTGATGATTGGCCAAGCATGCACTATGACCCGCATGCTTGGCCAATCACAGCGCTGTGTGTACAGAGAGCTGTAATTGGCCAAAGCCAGGGAGGGGGGTTTAGTACACGCCCCACACTATATAAGGCCGCCTGTGTGGTGGCCTTGTGTAGTGTGTTGCAGTGGAGAGAGATAGCTAGACAGAGAGACAGTGTCATTTGATTTAAGTTAGAAAGTTAGATAGAGTAGGCAGGTCGAGTCTGTTAGCTGCACTTACAGTGTATTGTGTATATATATGCATCCCAGGTGTTGTATATATATTTTATATATATATATATATATATATATATATATATATATATATATATATATATATATATATATATATATATATATACATATATATATATATATATATATATATATATATATATATACATATATACACTGTATTCAGTTTAGCTGGATCCGTTCCTGTTATTCTCTTCCTAACATACTGACAGGCAGGCAGGTGTTTTTACAGTATTTCCAGTTAGTGTACTGTGTACCCTGCACAGTTGCACCTACAGTATAGCTACCTGAAGCCAAGTGCTTGTGTGCTTCTTCTGATCCTATTAATAGCACAGGCAGGCTCTTGAAGTATTTACAGTTAGTGTACTGTGTAACCCTGCACAGTTGCACCTACAGTATAGCTACCTGAAGCCAAGTGCTTGTGTGCTTCTTCTGATCCTATTAATAGCACAGGCAGGCTCTTGAAGTATTTCCAGTTAGTGTACGGTGTACCCTGCACAGTTGCACCTACAGTACAGCTACCTGAAGACAAGTGCAGGTGTTCTCATACTAATAATACTACAGGCAGGCAGTTGATTCTGCTAGCTGCAGTATATATATATACATCCCAGTTTTGTGCAGCTCACTGCAGGCCATTAGTATGTCTGGAAGGCCAACAAGAAGAGGCAGACAGTCACAAGCCAATAAAAGAGGGCAAGCAGGCTCTGTGTCTAGAGGCAACAGTGCTGGTCGTGGACACGGTGCATCCTCATCAGCACGTGGCCGTGGGACATGCTTGGCCTTTTTTTCGGCAGCTGGCCGTGTTGAGCCGCAACATGCGGAAGACTTGCTCGAGTGGATGACCAAGCCATCCTCATCCTCCTCATCCTCTATCACCCAGGCTTAGGGTACTTTGTCTGGCAAAGCAGCTGCCAACGCGGCCTCTTCCTCGGCTCAATGGCATCAGTCACTCCTTCCCTAGCCCCACCATGTCCTCCTGAGGAATCCTCCGAACTGTTTGACCACAGTGTTGGGTACATGCTCCAGGAGGATGCCCAGCGTTTTGAAGGCTCCGATGATGGTACTCAGCTAGAGGAAGGCAGTAACATGAGCCCAGACAGAGGGGGTGCCCAAGAAGGACAGCAATCTGGCAGTCATGTTCCCCCTGCTGCAGCATACTGCCAGGTTTGCTCCAGTGATGAGGAGGGAGGGGATGATGAGGTCACTTGGGTGCCTGATAGGAGAGAGGAGGAGGAGGAGGCATGCCACCAACGAGGCAGGATGCCCTCCAGGAGCCAGCTTAAGGGCAGCACACTGACTGCATCACACCGCAGAGCTCCGCATGTGCAGGGCGCTGCTGTCTCTGCGCGTTATTCCAAAAGTTCTTTGGTGTGGGCCTTTTTTGAGACGAGTGCATCAGATCGCACTGCTGCTATTTGCAACATATGTTTCAAGCGTATCTCGCGTGGCCAAAACATCTCCCGTTTGAGCACCACATGCTTAACCAGACACATGTTGACCTGCCATGCAGTTCGTTGGCAAGCGTACCTAAAAGACCCACTCCAAAGAACAAAGAGGACCTCTCCTTGCTCCTCATCAGCTGCAATCTCCAACCCCACTAAACCTTCAGTCCTCTCTGAGACCTGCACTGAGAGGAATGAAGGTGAATTAGGTGTGTCACAGCCAAGTACTTGCGCGCAATCTGCTATCGGTACACCGACGTCAGATTGTACCAGGCAAATTTCCCTGGCCCAGCTGCTGCACCGCAGAAAGAAGTTCGCTCCCAGCCATCCACATGCCCAGCGGTTGAATGCTAGCTTGGCAAAATTGCTAGCACTTCAACTGCTACCTTTTCAGTTGGTAGACTCTGCCCCCTTCCGTGAGTTTGTGGAATGTGCGGTTCCTCAGTGGCAGGTTCCTAAACGCCACTTTTTCTCACAGAAGGCGATTCCGGCTCTCTACTGGCATGTGGAAGGCAATGTCTTGGCCTCGCTGGACAGGGCGGTCAGCAGTAAGGTGCATATTACCGCTGACTCATGGTCCAGCAGGCATGGACAGGGACGTTACCTAAGTTTCACGGCGCATTGGGTGACTCTGCTGGCAGCTGGGAAGGATGCAGGACAAGGTGCAGTAGTGTTGGAGGTTGTTCCGCCACCAAAATGCTACTACTGGTGATTCTGACACACCTCTCTCCTCCACCCCCTCCTCTTCTTCTTCCTCCATGGCCCCTTCCTGTGCTTTGTCCTCGGAACCAGTAGTGCTCCGTAGGCGTTCAAGGGGCCACGCAAGTACGCAGGCCAAAAGATGCCATACGATGCTTGAGCCGTGTGCTTGGGGTACAGGAGCCACACTGGGGCAGAGATTCTGTCAACTCTGCAGGGGCAGGTTCAGAGGTAGTTGACGCCACGCCAGCTTCAGCCAGGAATGGTGGTTTGCAACAATGGCACAAACCTCCTCTCCGCCCTCTGAGAGGGACAATTGACCCATGTGCCCTGTTTGGCTCACGTCCTTAGCTTGGTGGTGCAACGCTTCTTGGGCAGGTACCCAGGCTTACAGGATGTCCTGAGGCAGGCCAGGAAAGTCTGTGCATTTCTGCCGGTCTTATAATGCCAGTGCTCGGCTGGCTGACCTCCAAAAGGAATTTAACCTGCCCAAGAACCGCCTAATCTGTGACAAGCCCACCAGGTGGAACTCAACGTTGGTCATGCTGCAGTGGGTGAACACGCAGCAGAGGACCATCAATGAGTACCTGTGCGACTATGGCACCAGGACAGGGTCAGGGGAGCTTGTTTTTTTCCCCACGCCAGTAGGCCATGATCAGGGATGCATGCATTGTCCTGTCACCATTTGAGGAGGCCACGAGGATGGTGAGCAGTGAAAGTGCATGCATCAGTGACACTGTCCCCCTTGTCCACCTGTTGGAGCACACGCTGCGCGGAATAATGGACAGGGCACTTGAGGCAGAACAGAGGCAGGAAGAGGAGGACTTTCTTAGCTCTCAAGGCCCCCTTTATCCAGACAGTGTTCCTGTGTGCTCGCAGGAAGAGGAGGAGGAGGAGGAGGAGGAGGAGGAGGATTGTGTCAGCATGGAGGTGGAGCCTGGCACTCAGCATCAGCAGCAGTCTTTAAGGGATCATTTAGAGTCCTAAGAAACCCATGGACTTGTACGTGGCTGGGAGGAGGTGGCTGTGGATCATATCATTCTTAGTGACCCAGAGGACTCCGGACCGAATGCTTTAGCAAACCTATTGCATGGCCTCCCTGATCCTGCAAAGCCTGCAGAAGGATCCTCGTATTCCCAGTATCAAGGAGAGGGATCATTACTGGCTGGCAACCCTCCTTGATCCACGTTACAAGGGTAAGGTTGTAGACCTTATCTTGCTATCGCAGAGGGAGCAGAGGATGAAACATCTTCGGGAGGCCTTGCATAAAGGTCTGTGCAACGCGTTCCCAGAGACTGGGAGGTTACAAACTCCTGTTTCTGGACAGCGTGTTGCTGAGGCTTCGGTCAGTCAAAGAAGGAGCGGTGGAGAAGGTGGCCGTCTGACCGATGCGTTCAGACAATTTTTTGGTCCGCAGCCCCAAGGTATGATCGGTTCCAGCAACCATCGCCAGCGTCTGTTTTACATGGTGCAGGAATACCTAGGGGCAAGATCTGACTTGGACACCTTTCCCACCGAAAATCCTCTGGGTTACTGGGTCTTGAGTATGGATCACTGGCCAGAGCTTGCACAGTATGCAATTGAGCTACTGGCCTGTCCTGCATCCAGCGTTCTTTCGGAACGCACATTCAGTGCTGCTGGAGGCTTTGTAACCGATCACAGGGTGCGTCTGTCAACCGACTCGGTCGATCGACTGACCTTCATAAAAATTAATCAGTCTTGGATCACCACCGGCTACCAAGCACCTGATGCTGATGTAACCGAATAATTTATTTTGAAATGTCAGATTCCTTCAAGACTCCCTATGCTGATGCTGAATGACTATCCTGTTATGCTGAGTGACTATCCTCTTCCTCCTCAATGATCATGTTTTGGTTCTGGGCGCCGCCACCAGTGGCTAAGGCCCAATTTTTCTGCCCCTGTTTAACAGGGGCGTGTAATTACAATTTTTGATGCTATAATACTATGCAGCAGGTCTCATTCTTGCGCTCCAACTAGAGTATCTGTGAGGGGTTGCAGTGTTGTGGCACCAGCACCCGTGCCTAAGGCCCAATTTTTCAGCCCCTGTTTAACAGTTGTGTGTAATTACAATTTTTGATGCAATACTTTGCAACAGGGCTCGTTCCTGCGCACCAACTAGAGTATCTGTGAGGGGTTGCAGTGTTGTGGCATCAGCACCAATGCCTAAGGCCCAATCTTTCAGCCCCTGTTTAACAGGGGCGTGTAATTACAATATTTGATGCAATACTTTGCAGCAGGGTTCGTTCCTGCGCTCCAACTAGAGGATTTGTGAGGGGTTGCAGTGTAGTGGCACCAGTGCCTAAGGCTCAATTTTTCTGCCCCTGTTCAACAGGGACATGTAATTACAATTCTTGATCTAATATTTCACAGCAGGGCCCGTTTCTGTGCCCACCAAGAGTAACTGTGAGGACTTACAGTGTTGTGGCACCAGCACCACCACCAAAGGCCCAATTTTTCTGCCTCTGTTCAACAAGTGCATGTAATTACAATTCTTGATCTAATATTTCACAGCAGGGCCTGTTCCAGCGCCCAACAAGAGTAACTGTGAGGACTTTCAGTTTTGTGGCACCAGCACCACCACCACCATCACCAAAGGCCCAATTTTTCTGACCCTATTCAACAGGGGCATGTAATTACAATTCTTAATCTAATATTTCACAGCAGGGCCCTGTGAGGGCTTACAGTGTTGTAACAACACCAACACCTAAGGCCCCAATTTCTGCAGAGTATATAGGGCAGGCCCCTACTTTCAAACATCCAACTTACAAACGACTCCTACTTGCAAACGGAAGGAGACAACAGGAAGTAAGATGAAATCTACCCCTAGGAAGGGAAATTCTCTCCTGTAAGAGTTAATATGGGAAAAACGTTGCTCCTTTCCACTGATGCTTTATCTCCAATCCTTGTTTCACTAAAAACCCCAAATATTCAAAAAACATTTGTCATTGGGACAGAAAGTGAGGTGAAATCTTGTGAAGAGGAGAACAGACAGCAAAACAAATGTCACAGGGGTGATAACCCTTCCCTATGTTTTCCAAAAAGCATAAAATAGATTTTTTGGCTGGAGCTAAACACTTTAAAAATGTACCAGTTCAAAAACACATTCTACTTAACAACAAACCTACAGTCCCTGTCTCGTTTGCACCGCCTGTATACTGCTGCTCAGAGGGCCTGGGGCCCCAAGCCTTTCCTTTTTTTAATTTGGGTGCAAGGTTCCCCTTAATATCCATACAAGACCCAAAAGGCCTGGTAATGGACTGGGGGGTACCCATGCAGTTTGTCTCACTGATTTTCATCCATATTACCGGGACCCGTCATTATATTAAAGCCGTAAGCAGTTTTAAATGACTTTTATTCCTTTAAAAATATCATTTTGTGCAGGGACTGTTCTAAGCACGGGAAACACGCGCCACTTTACAGGCATACTATAGACACCCCCCAGGTACGATATTTAAGAGAATATTGCACTTTTTTTTTCACTTTAAGCATCATTAAAATCACTGCTCCTGAAAAAACGGTCGTTTTTAAAACTTTTTTTTTCATTAAAACATGTCCTCTGGGGCAGGACCCGGGTCCCCAAACCCTTTTTAGGACAATACCATGCAAATTAGCCTTTAAAATTAGCACTTTTGATTTTGAATGTTCAAGTCCCATAGACTTTAATATGGTTCTAACGTTCGTGCAAAGTTTCGGTCTGTTCGCAGGTTCTGGTGCAAACCGAACCGTGGGGTGTTCGGTTCATCCCTATTCTGGATGCTAACCGAACAGGGGGGTGTTCGGCCCATCCCTATATGGGAAGGCTGAATGTACCCAAGTTGATTGATCGATCAACTTGAGTACAACCAGCTTGTCATATTTTACATATAATTATCGCTAGCAGCTCTTGTAGCCGCTAGCAATAATCACTGTGTTCTCCTGGTGGAGGCAGTTTTCCTGCCCCCCACTGGGAGAATACAATGGCTCTGCAGCAGGGATTCCCCCATCAACACTGTGTTGATGGGGAAATCAAGCTAATTTTTTTCCTGCAACCCGTGGGACACAGATGGGGAAAAAAACCGAATGGGGTTTAAACTCTTTCATAATTTGGCCAAAATGGGGAAAAAGTGCTTGCTTTATACTTTATACATGACTAGAACACCTAACAGAGTTATGTCATTGCAGGAGATTTCCCCTCATTTTCTGTCTAGGTGTCACCAGAACAGGAAGTGAGAGAATCTCATTGTGTGGATATAGCCAGCAATTGTTTCCTTATAAATATATATATATACATATATATATATATATATATATATATATATATATATATATATATATATATATATATATATATATATATACAGTGGGGATGGAAAGTATTCAGACCCCCTTAAAATTTTCACTATTTGTTATATTGCAGCCATTTGCTAAAATCATTTAAGTTCATTTTTTTTCCTCATTAATGTACACACAGCACCCCATATTGACAGAAAAACACAGAATTGTTGACATTTTTGCAGATTTATTAAAAAAGAAAAACTGAAATATCACATGGTCCTAAGTATTCAGACCCTTTGCTCAGTATTTAGTAGAAGCACCCTTTTGATACAGCCATGAGTCTTTTTGGGAAAGATGCAACAAGTTTTTCACAACTGGATTTGGGGATCCTCTGCCATTCCTCCTTGCAGATCCTCTCCAGTTCTGTCAGGTTGGATGGTAAACGTTGGTCGACAGCCATTTTTAGGTCTCTCCAGAGATGCTCAATTGGGTTTAAGTCAGGCCTCTGGCTGGGCCATTCAAGAACAGTCACGGAGTTGTTGTGAAGCCACTCCTTCGTTATTTTATCTGTGTGCTTAGGGTCATTGTCTTGTAAACCTTCGGCCCAGTCTGAGGTCCTGAGCACTCTGGAGAAGGTTTTCATCCAGGATATGCCTGTACTTGGTCGCATTCATCTTTCCCTCAATTGCAATCAGTCGTCCTGTCCCTGCAGCTGAAAAACATCCCCACAGCATGATGCTGCCACCACCATGCTTCACTGTTGGGACTGTATTGGACAGGTAATGAGCAGTGCCTGGTTTTCTCCACACATACTGCTTAGAATTAAGGACAAAAAGTTCTATCTTGGTCTCATCAGACCAGAGAATCTTATTTCCTGATAGACTCCATGGCAGCCTACGTGTGGGGTTAACCCCGCCTCCTCTCCAATGCTATAGGACCCCATTCCCATAAATGAGCACTCACCACTAGCTGCTGCGTTCCTTTTTTGTCCTCCTCCAATGGACCTACACATGACGTTCGCGTCCGATCGGATGGATCCGAGATGTTGGCATACCTCAAGCGGTGCAGCTCAGAGCCCAGCCACGGGCGGGCGAGTAGCGTTTAGAGGCTGGAGTAATGCCCCTATGGTGGAGGGATGGTCACCTCTGTATGCAGGATGGATGGACGCATCAACGGCTGTTAAGGTCTGCAACAGTGTTAGTTTTTTCTCCATGGCGGTGTATTCTGTGTAATCGGTCATCCCCTCTATGCTGTCAAAAGTCAGTCCTGTGGCTTATTTTGGCCGTTGTCAGGCTGTTTTACCCCTCATGGCAGCTGGAGCGCTTGTACGTTCCAGCTCGCCTCGGCACTTCCGGGTGCGGCTGCCTTCGCCGTTCGCGCATGCGCTGTAGCCTCCTCAGTACCGAGGCTTGGCTCGCGCATGCGCAGTACGATGGGTCACTCGGCAGGCCGCGCAAGCGCAGTAGGTCACGCCCCACAGCGCAGGCGCGTGGTGGGGGCGATGATGTCACGGGCGGGGAATTAAAATCCGCTCTTAGCTCCTGCACAATGGGAACTCCCTGTCAGTGAGAGGGAGTGGAGCGGAGCGGTTTTCCCCAGCCCTGGTCTCAGGTTAGTGCCTGCTTTGCTGTGTTTAGGAGCTATTTGATGTGGCTCTTCCTGGGACATATCTATTTATTTTAAAAATTTTGTAAATAAAAAAATAAATAAATAAATATAATAGCATTTTTTTATAAAAAAACAAAAAAACAAAACAAAATACAAAAGAAGAAACGAGGAATAATAGTAAAATAAATGTATTTATTCTGGGGGCAAGTTTGTTTTATCATTTCCCTCACTGGTGCCTTGGCTTTATTCAGGGCATTCTTTGTCTGCAGACTATCCGTACTGTGACGCTATTCGTCCAAAAATCATGGACAAGTCACCGCCTTTAAGTGGCCAGCCCTCACGCACAAGGTATGTGCTTGTGAGGGGAGGGGTTGAGGTACAATCGCAAATGTTTGCATTTTCTGATGTTGTGTCTTGCCTCCCCCTTTTTCTTTTTTCAGCCCTTCTAGATCGGACCCTCAGATCAGGGTCCAGAATGAACCAGACCTTGCCAGGCCACAATACCACTCGTCATCTAGATCCAGACGAGACTCTTCGCATGGAAACCACCACCAGAGGAGACGTTCCCATTCCTTCTCCAGACACTGCTCCCACCGCCACGACAGCCGCTCTGATCGGAGAGCCTGCTGGGAATGTGGAACACGAGTTCCGGAGGGCAAGTCACTGTGTGACCGTTGCTATGCCCGTGCGGTTAGAGAAAAAGAGACGGAGAACCAGCGTTTGGAGTCTCTTGTAAAACGTGTAGTGCAACAATCCCTGAAAGAGATGGATACAGCACACACGTTGAGCCAGTCTACTACTTTATCTGGCCCTCCGGCTGACGAGGCCCGTGATGGTCTGGGCACTTCCCAGCCCTACATTGCCTCTCTTGACTCTTTGGATGATGAACCTCAAGAAGAAGAGGACATCGGAGTCTTTGACTTCAGTATGGTTTCACCATTAATCAAGGCGATCAAGGAGGCCCTTAAGTGGGATGACCCCTCCACCCTCTCAGCTAAACAGAAGAAGTTTTTTAAACATCTGGGGAAGGAACTCTCAAACTTTCCACTCCTTTCTGAATAAAAAGACAGACAAGAAGTCCTCCATGTCAAATAAAACCTCCAGGATATACCCCTTCAAGTCAGAAGAGGTGAAGTATCTGGAAAACGCTCCCCTTGTGGACGCAGCCTTAATGCGTCTGGCCAAACATGTTACTCTCCTTTTGGAAGATGCGGTGTCCTTCAAGGATGGTCTTGAAAGAAGGATAGACCAGGATTTGAAGAAAATTTACGGGCTAGCAGGCACGGCCTGTAAACCGGCCCTGGCACTAGCGGCCATGTCAAAGGCCATGGAGGCCTGGACGGAGAATGTAGATTCCTTCCTTAAGGGTGTTTCGGAGGAGCTGGCTGGAAGTTCAGCAGCTGCAGAACTGAAACTAGCGGCAATCTTCCTTGGGGAGGCGTCTATCGATTTGATCCGCCTATTGGCGTGAATTATGTTATCATTGGTCTAGGCCAAACGGGCTTTATGGTTGCGTCCTTGGCTCGCTGACCCGGTCTCCAAGCAAGCCTGGTGTAAAATCCCCTTTGAGGCATCTTCACTGTTCGGCAACAAGTTAGATGATGCCATAACGCGGGCCACGGGTGGTAAGTCAGGCTTCCTCCCCCAGGACAGGCGTCTACTTAGACGGAAGAAACCCCAGTATAGAAGACGCACTCCGGAGCGCTCCAGAGAAGGACGCTCCTACAAGCCTGGCCGAGACTTCAGGAAAAATTGGAGCAGAGGGCAGGCATCCTTTTGTAAGCCCGCTAAAGGCCAGACATCCAGCGGTCGTGAGCAGGCGAAGTCCTTTTGAGATTGCGCCCGCCCTGGCGGGTCGGGTGGGGGCTCGTCTGCTCCTCTTCCGGCACGTCTCGGTGGCCTCAATCTCGGACTAGTGGGTCATAAGGACAGTCTCGTCAGGGCACAGTTGGGCCTTCTCCAGTACTCCTACCCCCAGATTCATGCCCACTCTACTTCCTCGTTCAGAAGAACAGAGACAAGTGTTACTGTCCTAAGTGGACTTACTGAAGACTCAGGGAGCAGTGGTACATGTCCCAAAGGATGAATGGTTTCAGGGGATATACTCCCCTCTCTTCCTAGTTCAAAAGAAGAGTGGCTCTTGGCGCCCAGTCATAGACCTGACCTACCTCAACAAATTCATAGAGCATGGGAAGTTCAAGATGGAAAACCTATCAACCATCCAGCAAGTTATTCAGCCGGGCGATTGGATGGTTTCAATCGACTTAAGAGACGCTTATTTCCATGTCCCGGTAGAAAAAGAACTTCACAAGTTTCTCTGATTCCAAGTCGGGCAAGATCACCTACAATTTATTTGCCTCCCCTTCGAGCTGACAACACCCCCCCGGGTCTTTTCAAAGGTTCTCCTGGCCACAGTGGCTTTCATCAGATTAAAAGGGGTACGTCTTTACCATTACCTCGACGACCTCCTGGTGTTGTCTCAAAACAGAGAGCAGTTGCTGGTTCACCGGGAACAAGTAATCTCCACCCTGTTAAGCTTCGGGTGGCTCAGCCACAGTGATCTTTGGGTTCTTCTTTACCTCTCTCACAAAGGCTTTTCTCCCCCAATAGCTCAGTTTGGCTGGACGGCCAGCTCTAGGAAGGGTTCTGGTTGTCTCAAACGTCTTCCATTTAAGGATTATGGACGCCACTGTGCTCTTAGGAACCTCAAGTGCAGCAGAATTTTGTTTGTAACCTTGGCCAGATCTGTGCCTTGCCACAATTCTGTCTCTGAGCTCTTCAGGCAGTTCCTTTGACCTCATGATTCTCATTTGCTCTGACATGCACTGTGAGCTGTAAGGCCTTATATAGACAGGTGTGTGGCTTTCCTAATCAAGTCCAATCAGTATAATCAAACACAGCTGGACTCAAATGAAGGTGTAGAACCATCTCAAGCATGACCAGAAGAAATGGACAGCACCTGAGTTAAATATATGAGTGTCGCAGCAAAGGGTCTGAATACTTAGGACCATGTGATATTTCAGTTTTTCTTTTTTAATAAATCTGCAAAAATGTCAACAATTCTGTGTTTTTCTGTCAATATGGGGTGCTGAATACTTTCCATCCCCACTGTATATATATATATATATATATATATATATATATATATATATATATATATATATATATATATATATATATATACATACATATACATATATATATATATATACATATACATATACATATATATACATATACATATATATATATACATATATATATATACATATACATATATACATATACATATATATATATACATATACATATATATATATACATATACATATATATATATATATATATACATATATATATATATATATACATATATATATATATATATATAAATATATATATATACATATATATATATAAATATATATATATATATATATATATATATATATATACATATATATATATAAATATAAATATATATATATACATATATATATATAAATATAAATATATATATATACATATATATATATATATATATATACATACATATACATATATATATATAAATATATATATATATATATATATATATATATATAAATATATATATATATAAATATATATATATATATATATATATATATATATATATATATATATATATATACAGTGCCTTGCGAAAGTATTCGGCCCCCTTGAACTTTTCAACCTTTTGCCACATTTCAGGCTTCAAACATAAAGATATAAAATTTTTATTTTTTGTGAAGAATCACCAACAAGTGGGACACAATTGTGAAGTGGAACGAAATCTATTGGATTTTTGAAACTTTTTTAACTAATAAAAAAATGAAAAGTGGGGCGTGCAAAATTATTCGGCCCCCTTGCGTTAATACTTTGTAGAGCCACCTTTTGCTGCGATTACAGCTGCAAGTCGCTTGGGGTATGTCTCTATCAGTTTTGCACATCGAGAGACTGAAATTCTTGCCCATTCTTCCTTGCAAAACAGCTCGAGCTCAGTGAGGTTGGATGGAGAGCGTTTGAGAACAGCAGTTTTCAGCTCTTTCCACAGATTCTCGATTGGATTCAGGTCTGGACTTTGACTTGGCCATTCTAACACCTGGATACGTTTATTTGTGAACCATTCCTTTGTAGATTTTGCTGTATGTTTGGGATCATTGTCTTGTTGGAAGATAAATCTCCGTCCCAGTTTCAGGTCTTTTGCAGACTCCAACAGGTTTTCATCCAGAATGGTCCTGTATTTGGCTGCATCCATCTTCCCCTCAATTTTAACCATCTTCCCTGTCCCTGCTGAAGAAAAGCAGGCCCAAACCATGATGCTGCCACCACCATGTTTGACAGTGGGGATGGTGTGTTGAGGGTGATGAGCTGTGTTGCTTTTACGCCAAACATATAGTTTTGCATTGTGGCCAAAAAGTTCGATTTTGGTTTCATCGGGCCAGAGCACCTTCTTCCACATGTTTGGTGTGTCTCCCAGGTGGCTTGTGGCAAACTTTAGACGAGACTTTTTATGGATATCTTTGAGAAATGGCTTTCTTCTTGCCACTCTTCCATAAAGGCCAGATTTGTGCAGTGTACGACTGATTGTTGTCTTATGGACAGACTCTCCCACCTCAGCTGTAGTTCTCTGCAGTTCATCCAGAGTGATCATGGGCCTCTTGGCTGCATCTCTGATCAGTCTTCTCCTTGTCTGAGCTGAAAGTTTAGAGGGACAGCCAGGTCTTGGTAGATTTACAGTGGTCTGATACTCCTTCCATTTCAAAATGATCGCTTGCACAGTGCTCCTTGGGATGTTTAAAGCTTGGGAAATCTTTTTGTATCCAAATCCGGCTTTAAACTTCTCCACAACAGTATTACGGACCTGCCTGGTGTGTTCCTTGGTCTTCATGATGCTCTCTGCGCTTTCAACAGAACCCTGAGACTATCACAGAGCAGGTGCATTTATACAGAGACTTGATTACACACAGGTGGATTCTATTTATCACCATCAGTCATTTAGGACAACATTGGATCATTCAGAGATCCTCGCTGAACTTCTGGAGTGAGTTTTCTGCACTGAAAGTAAAGGGGCTGAATAATTTTGCACGCCCCACTTTTCAGTTTTTTATTTGCTAAAAAAGTTTAAAATATCCAATAGATTTCGTTCCACTTCACAATTGTGTCCCACTTGTTGGTGATTCTTCACAAAAAATTAAAATTTTATATCTTTATGTTTGAAGCCTGAAATGTGGCAAAAGGTTGAAAAGTTCAAGGGGGCCGAATACTTTTGCAAGGCACTGTATATATATATATATATATATATATATATATATATATACACACATATATATATATATATATATATATATATATATATATATATATATATAATATGGACATTATAAGGCAACAATTGCAAGGTATTTCCCCACAGTGAGATTCCCCCACTTCCTGTTCTGGTGACAGAAAGTGAGGGGAAATTTCATGCAATGATATAACCCTATTAGATGTTCTAGTTATGTATAAAAAGTATATATAACGCAAGCTTTTTTTTTCCATTATGGCTGAATTATGGAAGAGTTAAAACCACCTTTTTTTTTACCATCTGTATCCCATTGTGAGGTCCCATAGACGCAACAGGCAGTGAGAGAGAAATGCCCTTGGAGACAGTTGCCACCAGAACTGGAGTCCGAGATTAGAGGAGATGGGACTGAAGGAGGAGCATATGGGATAGAGGAGATGGGACTGGAGGAGGAGGACATGGGATGGAGGAGATGGGACTGGAGGAGGATAAGGACATGGAACTGGAGGAGGAGAAGGAGATGGGACTGGAGTAGAGGGAGGACATGGTATGGAGGAGATGGGACTGGAGGAGGAGGAGGATGTGGGATGGAGGAGATGAGACTGGAGGAGGAGGAGGAGGATGTGGGATGGAGGAGATGGGACTGGAGGAGGAGGAGGATGTGGAATTGAGGAGATGAGACAGAAGGAGGAGGAGGATGTGGGATGGAGGAGATGGGACTGGAGGAGAATACGGACATGGGATGAAGGAGATGGGACTGGAGAAGGATGACATAGGATGGAGGAAGTGGGACTGGAGGAGGAGGACATGGGATGGGACTCGGTGGGACTGCCAGTGGGTGGACCGGGCCCTGGGGAATGTTGATGGCCCAGGCCTAAAACTGTTTATGTGTAAAATTTCTGATGGCGGCCCTGCTGGCAAGGCTGCATTAATGGGCACTGATGAGCCAGGCAGCAACCAGAAAGTGTTCTTTACCCCTTAAGTTCTGCCCTAAGCCCATGACCTTTGGCCCACCTAGAATCACCCCTGTCGGTGGCTAAATGAGTGTGTTTGAAGTTGTCACTTTTTGGTGGGAAGATGGCCTTGTTGCCTCCCCTGTTGGGGCCCGAGCAAGGGTAGCCTCCCTTCGTCCCTTCTGGTGGCTTGACTGTTGCCTCATTTTTTGGTGCCTCCCTGTTGAAAAAAGCGAAAAAAATTAGGTCCAAAAATAAAGAAATGTAAAAAACAGAACAAAATAAGAATGTTCATATCTGCTTTCTATGTTACTTCCTCTTTAAAATAACAATTCAGACAAAGATTATAGAAAACATTATATATAATTCTCTCGAGCTACTTGGAGAAAGCACATATAAGGAGATATAGTTTACACATATACATATTGGTTAGATACAAATATTGCTTACTTTTTTTGATGATCTTATGTATGGACTGCATCTGGTCTTGCTCACGGTGTTTGAGATCAGACCATCATTTTCTGATTTGGTCCTTTGTTCGTTGCACCGAAAATTCACCCTGCAAAGCGGCGATGGCCTTATCCAAAATGCTGTCCTTTCGGCTGTTGGGCCTTTTCGTAATTGCGCAGATTGCAGTGGTAGTCATGCTTCTCTAGGATGCGCACCATCTCCACCATCTCACCCTTGCTCATGGGGGTTGCTTTGTGCCTCCTATGAGCTCCACCACCGCGGGGATGCCTGTAATCCACTGATTCCACCATGTTGTCCCTCCTGAATGTTCCGCCGTGTGTGACGCATGCAGAAGAGAAATGGTCTTGTCCCAGCATCATGACGCACTGAGAGTGGAGTTTGATGCATGCACAGTGTATATAAATCCAGAATGCACGGTCAATGGAACGGCTGTAGGAGCGATCTTGGAGGGAAGGACGTTTGCTCGCAAATGCAAGAAAGAAGCCATAAAACGAAGGGACAATTTGAATTTGGAGCATAGGTGGTTAGTGGCCTATACTGCATAGATTGAGGCCTATATTGGGACCAGCTTATGAGTTAAGCCAGACATTATGGTTTTTCTTGTGTTCTGTCTTGCAGACATCTTATAATTTATCATGGTGGATAAATTTACAGCGTCTGATTTTTTACCACAATTCATAGACCTGTACCAGGAGCTGCCCTGTCTCTGAAAGGTCAAGAGTCGAGATTACTCCAATAAAATCTTGAGAAAGGCAGCGTTGGAGAAACTGCTCGAGTTGGTTAAGCCTTTGTACCCCAGGGCAGACATCAACTATGTCAAGAACAAAATTTCCAACATGAGAAGTACTTTTAAAAAGGGAGCACAACAAGGTCATGGACTGTGGGAGATCTGGAGCAGCAGTGGATGACCGATATGTCCCAAGGCTGTGGTGTTACCATAGCCTGCGTTTTTTGACCAACCAGACAGAACCCAGGCCATCGCTGTCTATGCTCCCTTCGACATCTGCTGAGGCCACAGCTCCAGGAGGTCCACACAGGTCCTGCTGCAAAGGATGAAGATGTGGAGGAGACCAGCTTGACCCAGGTATAGCATTGTTGAACATATTTGTATCCAAAAATACAATGATGATAACTAGACTTTATTGTTCAAATATTTCTGCCTTAACAAAGTGGTTTCCATATCAATAGACAGTAGTGCCCAAAAATGATTTGAACAAAAATGAAAAATGATGGGGTCAGAATAGTCTTTGCTATTTGTCCACATTCAATTTGCAACAGTGAGGGGATTAAAATTGTGTGTGATTGATGACCAAACCTTAAAAAAAAATCTAATTATGTCCCATTTTCATACACAGGAAAGTGTCAGTCATGAGGAGCCCCTGCCAGCAGCCAGACGGAGTCCCAGATCCCAACCCTTCGCCCTCCTGCGAAAAAGGCCAGGAAAAGCAGGAATCTGGACGAGACCACAGCTTCCTTTCTCAGCCAGGCCACTACTGCCATCCGTATTGACCCAGATGAGTGCGAGGGACTTTTTTTGTTGTGGTGACAGCCAATAGGTTAAGGGGGATGGCCGGTGACCAGAGGAGAAGGTGCGAGGAGCTCATCCTGCAGCTCCTCAACAGGGGGGTGACGGGCGAGATCTATGCCACCACCCACCTGTGTGATTTTGTGGGCCCACATACATAACCTCCGCAGCCAACCCACCCACCACAGCAACATGGCGGTCAATGGCAATACCAGCCCCAAGACCCCCAAAAAGGCCGCTGGTCTGGGGATTTTCACCCCTTCACCACTTATTAATTATTTTGTTTTTGGTTGAATAATGATTTGATTTGTTATATCTTCTATATTTTTGGATGCATAGAATGCACTTTTTGGTTAAGTTATATTGGCAGACAGCATGTCTAATTTTATTTGTTTTCTTTTTTTAATGCACAATAAAAAAAGTGTAGAATAATACCTGGCTATGTGTTTTACTTCAAATGACAGTTTGGGAGTAGGCCAGTACATTTTCAAAAATACAATGTAAAAGTAACAAGGGTCACCAAAATAGCTGTATCTTTGATATTAAAAACTACAGGATAATAGTGTTGTGGTAACTTGGCCAAAAAAAAAAAAAAGCATACTAATATTATTCTTGATATCACTAGAAAACAAAATAATTTTCAAATACGTTTGCCATACCTCCATCAGTATCACCAGCAAAGCAGCTTCATTTTTATCCAATTAAAGAAGAAGAGAATTGTGCTCTGCATTTCGACAATTCATAATTTCCCACTTCACGAATGGTAAATCTCCATTACGAACGCTAGTTTACAAGACCGACCGCTTCTGGCTTGTCCTTGCTTCTGAGCATGCATGTTTGTACTTTGGACTTTTGTGTGACGTACTTGTGTACAGACAATAGGAAAATCTGACAACAGACTGTTGTCTGCTGCAAATTTACTAGCCTGCCACCTAACATTTGTTGGTGGAAAGTTGGACAACAATTGTCTGATGGAGTGTACCAACGGTTGGATTTTAGGCCAACAGTCTGTCATCACACAATTCCCTGCCGAAAATCCAATCGTGTGTATGAGGCTTTAGAAAGAAGTCCTGGCTTTAGATACATATTTCATTAAACAAATATTTAGAACATATTATTAGTAAGCATTTCATTTGTGGGAGGCAGACCAGTAAAAAGGAAATTTTTGAAGGTATAGTGAAGCATGCTAAATAACAGAACAAAACATATAAAAATGTAGTCAAAGATTTGCTTGACAATACTTTATTTATGTGTGTCTTATAGTGTCTTAAAATGTAAAATAGATCTAAAATCTACACCTGGCCTATCCTACACGACGTTCTATGTGACAAAACACGTAGGGTGAAGCCTACGACGGGGACGTCATCACGTTGTACCTTCCGAGAGGTCGGAACACGAGTGTACCTGAAAGTGAATCTCACAGGGACGCCGCAATCTTTCATTTATCTACTGGATTTTACCACATGCTGATTTTATCTGAACTCTTGTAAGTGCAATCATCTTACTTATTAAATTGGATTTGGGATTTACTGCACTATGGAAGCGCTTTTTTTATTATTTCTGAGTTCCGTGTGAGTGGTGTGGATTGAAGGGAGCTTATTAGGTTGTGGTGAGACCTATTTCCCTATGCTTGGTTGGACCACCTATAATCTAGTGGTCATGTATAGCTGGTAAGCAGGTTGTACTAACTTTCACTGGGTGTGTAGAAGGACTCTCTCTGGTTGAAGGAACATGACCCTTTCCTTACCTGCAGTGTTTTATGCCACACGGAACACGGAGCACAGATGATGATTCTTCTACCCATCACTGAATATATGGACTTTTGATATGGGACTTTTAGTTCTACTTCTGCATGTTTTACCTTCAATCTGTGTTTAATGATTTAAAGATTTATGTCATGTATTTGTTGTTCTAGTGCTGCACTATTCGTATATACTAAGATCTAAAATCTAACTGGGTGTCCATCATATACAATTGCAATGTTTTTGGTTCCAACTTTTTTTTTATCCTTTTTTTGACTGTCTCACTACCTCTGCTGGAAGACCATTTCAAAGCATCAACTACCCATACAGTAAAATAATACTTTTTAAGATTACACAAAAGGGATGCCTTGCCAACATCCAAATATTAGAAAAAGGGATTGAGAGAATAAACTTAACTTTTAACATGTTAAAGCTTATATGAGTTTTTAAGTGATTGGATTTGGATTTACCCCTACAGTACTCCCTGCAGCTCAGTAATTTCCTCAACTGACCTGCATTTGTAATCTAGCAAGCTGCCATAAACCCGGTATCTTTATTTACAGTACGGGGCCGACTTTTATATAAAAGTAGTCCCAGCAGTGGATTCGCCGCACAATTAATTTTTAGAGGCCACAGGAGAGGTGCCCCCCCATCCTGCCGCTTCCCGGTGGTTCCCGAGCTTAACGGAACCATCGATCTGGTGCGGCCAATGTCTAGGCAGGAAGCCAAGTGAGGGTAAGATAGCCCCCACTCAGCTCTATGCCCTTGGAGGACCGAAGCAATGTCTGACGTCACTTCTGCCGCTCTGGCTTAAAGGGATGATTTTTTTCCCCCTTACATGCAGAATTACATATTTTTTCTTGCTTTTAAAGGTAAATGAGTTATCTGAGGTCTTTTTGACCCCAGATCTCTCAATAAAGAGGACCTGTCCTCCTTATTTCTATTACAAGGGATGTTTGCATTCCTTGTAATAGGAATGAAAGTGATAAAAAAAAATCAAAGGGACAACGTAAAAAAAAAAAAAAATTTAAGTAAATAAGAAAAAATAAAAATAAAACAATAAACGTGCCCCATCCAAACCACACATCTGAGGTATTGCTACGATTGTTAGGGCAGGAGCAATAATTCTAGCACTAGACCTCCTCTGTGACTCTAAGCAGGTAACCTGTGAAGGTGTTTAAAGCATCGCCTATGGAGATTTTTAAGTACCGTAGTTTGTCGCCATTCCACGAGCATGCGCAGTTTTAACCACTTCAATACCAGGCATTTAGACACCTTCCCGCCCAGGCCAATTTTCACCTTTCAGCGCTGTCGCAATTTGAATGACAATTGCGCGGTCATGCTACACTGTACTCAAACAATTTTTTTATCATTTTGTTCCCACAAATAGAGCTTTCTTTTGGTGGTATTTGATCACCTCTGCGGTTTTTATTTTTTGCGCAACGAATAAAAAAAGACCGAAAATTTTGAAAAAAAACAAGTTTTTCTTTGTTTCTGTTAAAATTTTTTGTAAATAAGTACATTTTCTTCTTCAATGACTGGCACTGATATGGCTGCACTGACGGGCACCGATGAGGTGGCACCAATGAGGTGGCACTGATTAGGTGGCACTGACGGGCACTGATAATGGGCACTGATAGACGGCACTGATAGGTGGCACTGATAGGTGACACCGATGGGCACTCATAGGCGGCACTGATGGGCACTCGTAGGTGGCATTGATGGGTACTTATGGGTGGCACTGATGGGTACTTATGGGTGGCACTGATGGGTGGCATGGATGGACACTGATAGGTGGGCACTGATGGGCACGGATGGGCACTGACAGGTGGCACGATGGACACTGATGAGTGGCACTGATGACACTGATTGGTGGCACTGATGCCCCTAAGGATGGCATTGCTGGGCATCACTGCAATATAATGGTGCCAATCAATGCCCATTTGTGGGCACTGATTGGCACAGATTGGGCACTGACTGGGCACATTGGGCACATGTGGATGGCCATGGGGTACATACCTGGCCATCCACATGTTTCCCCCTTCCCTGGTGGTCCTAGTGGCGATCCCTGGTGGTCCAGTGTGGTCATCTGAGGGGGAGCTGTGCTGACAAACAATCAGCACAGACCCCCCCCTGCCAGTAGAGCCGCCGATCAGCTCTCCTCTACTCGCGTCTGTCAGACGCGAGTGAGGAAAAGCCGATCAATGGCTCTGCCTATTGACAACGTGATCAGCCGTGATTGGACACGGCTGATCACGTGGTAAAGAGCCTCCGCCGGAGGCGCTTTACCAAGATCGGTGGAGCGGCGTGTCAGATTAACACACCGCTCCACCGATCGCCGCAATGTGCGGGCGCGCGGCGGCATGTTATCCTGCTGGACGTCATATGACGCCCGGTCAGGATAACTGAACCACCGCCGGCCGTCATCTGCTATGGGCCGGGCGGGAAGTGGTTAAAGCATGACATGTTAGGTATCTATTTACTCGGCATAGCATCGTATTTCACATTATTTAAAAAAATTAGGCTAACTTTTATGTTTTTTTGTTTTTTTTTTATACATTAAAGTGTATTTTTCCCAATAAATTGTGTTTGAAAGACTGTTGCGCAAATACAGTGTGACAAAAATGTTTGGGGGTTCTAAGTTATTTTTTAGCAAAAAATACAGATTTTTACTTTTAAACAACAGAAAACGCCAGGGTCAGCAAGTGGTTAAGAAAAAAAAAAGTAAAGCCTGTTTCTTAATTTCTTTTTCTTTCAGCAGCTTAATAGATCCCCCCCCCCCTCCCACCCACGTATTCTTATGTGGTAGTGCAATAGTGCAAAAAATGTTTAAACTTTAAAGGGTAACTCCACTTTCGTGGGAAAAAAAATAGCAAAAAAAACTATATAGCATATACACCACAGTTAACAAGCTACTGAGGGGTACACCTGTAAAGTTTCTGTTGAGAGGGGGTATACATAAAAATCCTCACCTGGTTTTGCGGCAAGAGACCGCTTCTTCAGGAGTGATGTTCTATAAGACAAATAATGCATTTACACAAGGCATAGAAACACAGCAAAATAGTTTTAGCAAAGGGTTACATTCAGTGTTAAAATAAGAAGACCAGCTCTTGGAAGCGGTCTCTTGCCGCGAAACCGGTTGAGGATTTTTATGTATACCCCCTCTCAACAGAAACTCTACAGTTGTACCCGTCAATAGCTTGTTAACTGTGGTGTATACAATTTGCTTTTATATAAAATAAATACACTGTTTCTATATATATTTTTTTGTATGCATTAAACTTCATTTCATGACAAATCAATTGTTATCCATTACCAAGTACCGAGATCCATAACAAAACTCTTTAGTTGTGGACGTGCGTGGTCAGCACCAGTAACTGCCCCGGAACCTCCACTTCCCCAATCTCTCAATTTCAATCTGGATGATGGTACTTTTATATGACTTATTCCTGTTTTCAATCTGAGGCTATACTCATCAATTGCAATATAGCATATACAATTGTGACACTACAGTAGTAACATTGTAAATTAATGTTATTAAAAATTACCCTTCCTTCCCAATCTGCAGCTCTGTAATTCTCTGTAAAATGAAATACAATATGGCTACCTGGAGACATTCTGTACACAGATGGTGTACAGAACAGTCCCCAGATATGTAATTTCCTGCTTATGTGATTGGCTCACGGATATTTCCATAAGTTTGCACTAAAATACAAGTCTGATTTTTGTCATCCCCTGCAACAAAAATTACATTTTTGATGATATACTCCCAAAGGGAAATCACATCTAAAGGAATACAGACCCTGAGAATATCCTCATTGGAGCCTTGCAGGTGACAATAATTATCCCATACAGATTCACTGAGCACCAGTGGAAGCCCTTCAATTAGGGGCGCATGGGTTTTGCCCTCCTATCAATGCATCCGGCCCCCTAATCTTCATGCAGAGAGCCAAATGCATGGATTCAGTGGGGGGTTTGAAGAACGTGATTAGAGCCAGAGGCCCTAATAGGCTTCAAAAAAGGGTGATGAAGTACCACCCCTCTGGGACGTAACACGTTTAGAACTACGTGAATGTTGTGACGTCACCCGTGTCCATCGTTGATACTTGTGTTTTCCTATGCCTGACCACCAAGCACTGGGTTTCAGTGCTACATTTGTAAGTGGAAACCTTTTTTTACTAATAAAGTATTAAACATGCAGAGAGCACTATATATTGCCATTTTTATTGCATAAATTCCGTGAACCGGAGCCTTGTGTCCAGAATGCTGAACCAGAGCCAATGCAGATCCAGGTATCTCCATAGCTCTTCCAGATCAGTGCATATCTCCTTCCAGTGGTGCATTCATCCTTGATACAAAATCTCCTACCCCTTAGCCCCGGTTCACACAGGGGCGGCACGACTTGCAGGTCGCCTCACCGAGGCGACCTGCACACGACTTCCACGGCGACTTGCAAAACGACTTTTGTATAGAAGTCTATGCAAGTCGCCTCAAGTTGCCCCCAAAGTAGTACAGGAACCTTTTTCTAAGTCAGAGCGACTTGCGTCGCTCCTATTAGAACGGTTCCATTGTACAGAACGGGAGGCGACTTGTCAGGCGGCTAGGTCGCCTGACAAGTCGCTCCTGTGTGAACCGGCACTTAAGGGAAAAAGCGTTTGTGACCTATCTGTTAATTGAGGGGTCCATGCGATGAGGTGAGCTGCTAGTATCTTCATTGGTGGAGTTGGACACAGAATCACTTTTGATCATATTCAGAAGCACTCATTGGATTATATTTGGTGTTTTCTGCACACTATCAATTTTTTAATGAACTTTAGTATTATTGCTTTTATCAATTGTGTGCGCTGCCTTTTATTTAATAAAAAACGTGTGGGCTCGGGGCGCAGAGCATTGCGCTTCGAGCCCACCCAGTAGTGTGACAATAGCGAATGAATATTTGCTATTGTCACACTGATCCTCCTCCCGGCCAATCAGGAAGCGGGTCCTGAGACCCGTCACCTGATTGGCTGAAAGGACAGGCGATCCTATTGGATGTCTAGGAGGAGTAGGGAAGAGACGCACGGTGGAAGCCGCCGTGATGCAGAGGAGGGGGAGACACGGCCCAACGCCTGTAGGAGCACTGCCCGCAACCTAGATGGGGTAAGTGCAGGGCTGGATGACTGACCAACCGATCACGAGACCCACCGGGGGGGACCTAACCGACCGACAGCGTGGAGAGGGGGGTGTGTGCCACCATCCGACTGGGGGGGTGGTTGTTTGCCGCCCCCCCAAAAAAAACACCAGCTGCCACTGCTGAGCACATGGATACAGACAAATTTCTAAATCTTCAAATGAACAAGAATCTGCAACAAAGTGTGTTAAAATCCTTGCAATTTACATAGATCACCCAGGTGGGAATGTGTTTTTCTCAACAAATGTGGAGTTACTCTTTAACCACTTGCCTACTGAGCACTTTTACCCCCTTCCTGTCCAGGCCAAGTTTCAGCTTTTAGCGCTGTCACACTTTGAATGGCAATTGCGCGGTCATGCAACGCTGTACCCATATGAAATTTTTATCATTTTTTTTCACGGGAATACAACTTTCTGTTGGTGGTTTTTAATCACCACTTGGTTTTTTTATTTTTTGCTAAAACTTTTGCTAAAAAACTTTTTTTATAGTTTGTTATAAAACTTTGAAAACAGGTAATTTAGCATATGCTTTATTATCCCTAATTATCATGATAGAACCGGCGAGGCTACAGGTCATACAGGCTATACAGCCTAATATGTATACATACTCATATGAATCTGGTGGACTGTGGATTTTTATTATGCAATACCATGTTGTACCTGTGTTTTTGTCATGTTAAATCTTTTCCAAACTGACATCAGCTAATTGTGTATTTATATTATTAAACTTTTCATATGTCCACCAATTCACCGTATTGCAACCATGTGCTTCATATAAAGTCCCGCCCCCTTGCCTCTTGCTTTTTTCATATTGATAGGGATGGAAATACATGGCTTTACCAGACCATAATTTCATTCAGTCCCAAATTCTTTTTTCCCTCTGTATTAAGGGATAAAGAATTACTGGAGGGGCAGAATGAGGGGGACAAAGAATTGCTTGAGGACAGAATGAGAGGGATAAAGAGTTGCTGGGGGGCAGAATGAGGGGGGTAAAGAACTGCTGGAGGGCAAAATGAGGGGGGGTGAAGAATTGCTGGAGAACAGAATGAGGGGGATGAAGAATTACTGGAGGGCAGAATGTGGGGGATGAAGAATTGCTGGAGGACAGAATGAGAAGGATAAAGAATTGCTGGCGGGCAGAATGAGGGGGATGAAGAATTGATGGAGAGCAGAATGTGAGGAATAAATAATTGCTGGAGGGCAGAATGTGGGGGATGAAGAATTGCTGGAGGACAGATTGAGAAGGATAAAGAATTGCTGGCGGGCAGAATGAGGGGGATGAAGAATTGATGGAGAGCAGAATGTGAGGAATAAATAATTGTTGGAGGGTTAAATGAGAGGGATAAAGAATTGCTGAAGGCCAGAATGAAAGGGATGAAGAATTGCTAAAGGACAGAATGAGACGGATAAAGAATTGCTGGAGGGACAAATGAGGGGGATGAAGAATTGCTGGAGAGCAGAATGAGGGGGATGAAGAATTGCTGGAGAGCAGAATGAGGGGGATGAAGATTTGCTGGAGGGCAGAATGAGGGGGATGAAGATTTGCTGGAGGGCAGAATGAGGGGGATGAAGAATTGCTGGAGAGCAGAATGAGGGGGATGAAGAATTGCTGGAGGACCGAATGAGGTGGGGGGTGAAGAATTGCTGGACAGAATGAGGGGGGTGAAGAATTGCTGGAGGACAGAATAAGGGGGGTGAAGAATTGCTGGAGGACAGAATGAGGGGGCTGAATATATGCTGGAGGGCAGAATGAGGGGGATGAAAAATTGCTGGTGGGCAGAATGAGGGGGGTGAAGAATTGCTGCAGGGCAGAATGAGGGGGTGAAGAATTGCTGGAGGACAGAATGAGGAGGATGAAGAATTCCTGGAGGACAGAATGAGGGAGTTAAAGATAGGCTGGAGGACAAAATGAGGGGGATGAATAATTGTTGGAAGACAAAATTACGGGAATTAAGATATGCTGGAGGGCAAAAAGAAGGGGATGAAGAATTGCTGGAGGACAGAATGAGGGGGGTGAAGAATTGCTGGAGGACAAAATGAGGGAGATGAAGAATTGCTGGAGGGCAGAATGAGGGGGTGAAGGATATACTGGAGGACAGAGTGAGGGGGATAAAGAATTGCTAGAGGATAAAATGACGGGAATGAAGATATGCTGGAGGGCAAAAGAGGGGAATGAAGAATTGCTGGAGGACAGAATGAGGGGGGTGAAGACGTGTTGGATGATAGAATGAGAGGGTGAAGAATTGCTGGAGGGCAGAATGAGGGGGATGAAGAATTGTTGGAGGGCAGAATGAGAGAGATGAAAAATTGCTGGAGGACAGAACGAGGGGGGTGAAGAGTTGCTGGAGTACAGAATGAGGGGGATGAAGAATTGCTGGAGGACTGAATGTGGGAATGAAAAATTGCTGGAGGACAGAGTGAGGGGGATGAAGAGTTGCTGAAGGACAGAATGAGGGGGATAAAGGGTTACTGGAGGGCAGAATGTGAACATAAAGAATGGCTGGAAATCACAGGGTGTGTATGATTCAGGGCCAGTTCACACCACATGCTGTGCAGTGCATTTTTTTATGCATCAAAAACACATGAAAAGTAGGTTATATGGTTTCCAATGACATGGTTCACACCAGTGCAGTCAGTTCCAGGGCTTTCCGGTTCCATAAAAAAAAGGAGAACATGCTGCCTTTTTCCTGCACTGGACTGTACTGGAACGCAGTAAAATGCATCAAAAATACACCAGGATGCACAGGAACGCATCAAAAACACACCTAACCCCAGTACAGTGAAAAAAAAAAACAGGAAAAAAGAAGAAAAAAGCATCTGGAATGCATCCAGAAACGCATCAAAAACATGTTACAAACGCGCATGCAAAAACGCACCCGCAACTTCATTGTGTGGGATGAATACTGTATTCTGCTGACCTCCAGCCTCTCTATTAATGAACTGACACTCTTATGTGCAGAATTTGCCCCATTCTATGACAGACTGATCGGTCCTGGGGTACAAGGCGCAGGTCCTTACACCCCCCCTCTTCCTTACCTGTACTGCCTGACGGTGAGGGCTTCCCCTGGTCTAGAGCTGAAGCCTGGCAGGTGGGTGCTCAGGTATTCATCCAATCTCTGCTCATCAAACCTGTGTTTAGCTCTCACTTCACTGGTGTCAGCCTCCAGCTCCGCCATCTCACTCCTCAACTAAGTTCAAGGTAAAGTCCTCTTGTGATCATTGTAACTCTTTAACTTCAACAAAGTTTACTCTTTTGTAATTTTTTAACTTGGACTCAAATTTACTTCGGCTGTTCACATACCTCCCAACTCTTTGAGATGGGAATCAGGGACACCTATTAGCGAAAGTATGTAGGCATAGGGCACCCCCCTGCCACGCCCCCTTAAAGGAGACATAAAAAAATTGATTAGTTAAACATACAAGTGCTTTTTTTAACACTACTATTCCTTTGTACTGTCTTTTAAAATTCACAAATGCAGCAATTTAGAATTCGGATGTAAGGTTTAGCACTGGAAAACACTTTTTGAGATATAATTAGTGCATTTTTTATACAACTATATAGATCAGACAAAAATGAAGGACAAATGAGGAGGAAAGAGGGACAGAGGGACTTTGTTCCAAATCAACGACAGTTGGCAGCTATGCTGTTAATAAACCTTGACTAAACAAAGCCAGTCCAGTACACCAGTGCAGAGGGAAGAGGCTTTGGCGTTGCATTAAGTGGTAATACATATGAATGACTGGCGTGTGTGTAGCAAGGTCTCTGGCCTGGTCCAGTCTAATGAGAACTCTACAGGCCAAAGATAGCTGACATCCTTGTGTATGTGGTGGGTTGTAAGGCATAGTGGGTGCAAGGTGGACAAAGTTATTGGGTACCTGACACTTATTGGATGTAAAAGAGGTTTTATTTCTCTTAACAGTCCTTTTTATATTTTTTGGAGAAAGAGGGTTAGGGCTAGGACACCATTAAGTAGTTGGAGATTCAATTGGCAGACTCCGAGACTTCAATAGGAGGACAGCTGTGCAGGGAAAGGCCCCAGCAAGGTGCCACATCTGCACATGCAGTAATGCTGTCTCCTATGGCAACAGTCTTTAACAGTTCCTAACCCAAACATAACAGTTCCTTCAGCTTCACTACAACTGCCTCTTGTAGTTCTTCGACACTGAACTACCGGTCTCTCACTAGACCCCTGATTCACTGACTCTAAATCACTTGAGCTCCTCCAATATTTGCGGTGGTATCTCTCTCAAGCGTCATCCACACTTCCCTGCTGGGTCCCTAGCTTGGCACTCCAGATACTTCTAAAGCTTCACCCCTGCTGACCGGCTCGGTCCCTGGCTTGACTCACCAGGCTGCTCTGCAAGCGTCACCTCTGCTGGTTGGGTCCCCAACTTGATCACCGCCTGAAGTTTCCCGATTCTCCATCGTGCCTGTTTGGTGAGACTGTTGCTCCAGTACTTGCTTCAGTTACTCACAGTGGTCCCTGGTGATAAGGTGGTTGGTCCCTTTGTGGTGACAGCTTCCCTTCCACCTCTGACCACTGACAGGTTCTCCGGCCAGCAAAACCATCACTTCTGGTTGGGCTGCAAGCTGCAATCCCAACCCTGCGCTGCTCTTTTACTTCGGGATAGGCCCTCACACAGCCTAGCAGCCAAATGCCCCCGGCATAGGCACAATCTCCGGCCTAGCAGCCTGGGGCACACGACACATGTCCACCCAGACAGCCATCCAGGTGGCACAGAACATAGATCCCCTGACTCCACCCGAATGTATAGGTCAGAGATGGCGAACTTTGGCAGCCCAGAAGTTTTGGAACTACATTTCCCATGATGTTCATGCACTCTGCAATGCAGTTGAGCATCATGGGAAATTTCCAATGATGCTCATGCACTCTGCAGTGCAGTTGAGAATCATGGGAAATGTAGTTCCAAAACATCTGGGGTGCCAAGGTTCACCATTACTGGTATAGGTTCTCCCAGCAGGCCAAGGGATTCAAGAAAACCCCTGCCCATTGGCTGAGATACCCCATATACCCATAACCTGACCTTGAGTTTCCCTTCTCATATCTAGTACCACCAAGTACTCGGCCACCTAGTGGTAGAAGAGAAAAGTGCAACAAGGCCAAACTTGGGGAGAAATCAATAGATCTCTATCAATCAACCAGGATAGCTACTCCTGGCAAGTACATTTGTGAGGAGCTCACTGCCTAAACTACAGGGTGCTACATGTGTAACCCCTCAAACAGGAAGCAGAAGTGACTAGTGCCTCAGACAGAGGAGCAGTGTGCACTGCCTGGGACTCCTCTTCCTGAATGCAGAGATTTGTTTAGGAAGACACACAGCATCAAACAAATAAAAATAGTTCAGCGCTAAATAAATACAATGAATAAAATGTCCATATGCAGCAACATTAGAACCAATGTTATGTGTCCATAATTGTGCTAATACAATCCATGCAAGTGAATCCGTGAGAGACTTCCACCACTTTTAGTGCTAGCAGCTCACCTCCCAGCGTGGATCCCTGAGGCCAGGGTCACAAGTGTATTTCCCCAACAGGGTATCAATGGCTGAAGAATAGCTCCCAACTGTCCCTAATTTCGAGGGACTGTCCCTGATTTGGAGCAATGTCCCTCCGTCCCTCTTTCCTCCTCATTGTCCCTCATTTTGCTCTGATCTATATAGTTGTATATAAAATTTACTTTTTATCTTTCAAAAAGTGTTTCCCAGTGCTAAATCTTTCATCCAAATTCTAAATTGCTGCATTTGTAAATTTTAAAAGCCATTATAAAAAGAATAGTAGTGGTAAAAAAAAGCCCTTGTGGATTTAATTAACCTTTTTTTGGTTAATTTTCCTTGACTATAGGATTCGTCAACTGCGGTCTTATACTTATCTTAACCTATAATAACCACACAACGCTGCGTGACATGGGTTTTAATGGCCACAACAGCCCTTTATTAACAAATTAAATAACAATAAACAGAACAATTTTTAAACACCAGGAGGGGGTCTTTGGGGTCCCATTTTTGATCAATAACAACTGTGTCCTCAGCTGTGCCCCAGCCGGCTCGAGGACATTGCGACTTTCCAATTTTCTTTCCCATGGGACCTAAGTCCTGGGAGAACCACCAACAACCAACCAAGGTGGGATCCCATACCCTGTATGGGTCCCCCAAAATTTAATAAACTGTTTTAATCCTTGACCCCCCAAAGACCCCCTGACCCACCAGCTGTTGCGACAAATTTGAAAAGAAAATATATATATATATTTTTTTTTTTTTTATCTTTTTTTTTTTTTTTTACATTTTTTTTTTTTTTAAAAACGATACGTCCCCACCCCTATCTGTTTTTCCCTCTTTTTATATATATATATTTTTTTTTTTTATAATACCCCTTGACCAAATGTAGGGCGGGAGGGAGGGAACTTCTTCCAACCAGGAATATTCCAGAATGATTACCCATCAACCTGTGCAACTACCCAAGCCCCTTTTCCAGCTCCACCCCGAACACCTGACCTGATACTCCAATAAGGTAAGCTATCCCTTCCTCTAAAACTAACTCAGTAAAACTTTAACCCTTACAGACCTGTTCCTCCCATAGTCATGCCGACCCTCCGTCTAATTTTCCTCCGGGTCACACTTGACTATAGGATTCGTCAACTGCGGTCTTATACTTATCTTAACCTATAATAACCACACAACGCTGCGTGACATGGGTTTTAATGGCCACAACAGCCCTTTATTAACAAATTAAATAACAATAAACAGAACAATTTTTAAACACCAGGAGGGGGTCTTTGGGGTCCCATTTTTGATCAATAACAACTGTGTCCTCAGCTGTGCCCCAGCCGGCTCGAGGACATTGCGACTTTCCAATTTTCTTTCCCATGGGACCTAAGTCCTGGGAGAACCACCAACAACCAACCAAGGTGGGATCCCATACCCTGTATGGGTCCCCCAAAATTTAATAAACTGTTTTAATTCTTGACCCCCCAAAGACCCCCTGACCCGCCATGCGAGCTTGAGTGACACCTCACTAAAGCGAGTCCCTCCACACCTGAAGGGCCCTCTGCACCCCTTCTTGCAGTCCTAAAAAACAAAAATCAGTTCCTACCGCATTCAAATGTACACCATCATCCCTCCAATACCGAATAGACAAGTCTTCCAGATCCCGATGACGAACCACCACACCCCCAAGACGAGACACAAAACGTCCGATCTCCCTGTTGGCTTTTATCCGGGCCTTATTCAAGCGTTCAACAGAACGCGCATGTCGCCAATTGTGGCGTGCCACTATGTCTGACCACACTATGATAACACCAGGGAAATCACGCATAAGTCGCAGAATGTCAAATTTAACATCTCGGACAATATCCCTAGCGGCCCGGACCCCCATATCATTCCCTCCCACCAAAACATCAGGAGGCCTATCTACTCTGGAATAATAGTGAAATTCCGGAAGAACCCGGCCCCACATCATGCCTCTGACTCCCAGCCATTTACATACTGCTTCACTCCGGGGAACTCCAAGCTGTCTCCCTTCGGGCCGTGCATCCGCTCTGATCGCCCCCCAGAATACATACGAGTCACCCAGAATCCACACCAAGCCTTGAGGAAAACATGCAACAGACAACCAAAGAAAACATAGAGCCCAAAACAGAACTACAACAAGTAAAAAACATCATGAAACAAACATTATAGCATGTGCGGACGTACATACGTTTTAAAACGGTCAGATTCCCACCTCCCTATCCGCATTACTATCTGTGGACTCAATCCCCAGCGAGCTGCCTCTGTAGCTGCCCCTATCCTGAAAGAATGAGTATTGAATTGAGAGGCTGGCATGCCAACCGTCAGCAAACAGCGTTTAAAGATTGACACAAACTGGAAGCGCGACAAGGATGATCCATCCTCATGCTGCAAAAAAGGCCCTTGCACACCCTTCCGAATCTGAGCGAAGCGCTGAACCGAAAGTACCGGACACACTGCCTCCGGAAGCACTTTAGATAAAGTCACATAAACCCCTTTGCCCAGCTGATCAGTTTTTGATCTGCTGATACGGAGCTGAATGCTATCCGCCGCGATCTGCACCTCCGAAAACATCAAACCCCCTTCACCACGCTTATTTTTGCTCACCAACTCCCCAATCCTCAAGGCTCCAAAGAAAGCCAAAGAAAAGGCTGCCGTAAACAGGTGAACCTCATAAGGCGAGGAACAAACCCTGGGCAAGATTCCTACCATATCCTGTAGCAGCCCAAAAGACACCGGTATCTCTTACCACGCGCCCGCACCGGAAACCTTTCATGGCCTGACGCACCATAAAATCCTTTGTAATATCCCGAAGGCCTTGCAGCTTATAAAGAAAAGCCAACGCAGCCAATCTCCGATTCATTTTCGTTACCGACTCCCCCTTGGAAAACTGCGTCCCAATGACATACAACAACAGCGAGAGCCTGTCCTGGTCCGAAACACAACCCCCCACGGAACTTACCATGCCTTCCCATTCACGCCAAACCGAAGAGTAAGCCGCCCATGTTCCCTCACTCACCGAACGCTGTACCAAAAGACCTGCTATTCCAATGCCAGTCTCCACAGATGCGCAGGACAAGGAACCGACCTCTGCTCCGCCGCCGGCGCCAGCTTCCGGAACCTGTCCCACTGAAAACGAGACAAGGCATCAGCAATGGAATTCTCTACACCCGGCACATGTACAGCTTTTACAAAACAATTCAAGCTTAAACAACGAAGAACCAAAAAACGTAACAAACGCACCACGGGCAGAGATGAAGCCGACAAACTAGACACAACGGCCACCACCCCCATGTTATCGCAGTGGAAACAAACTCGCCGGTTTTGAAAACGAGACCCCCAAATGTCCACCGCCACCACAATCGGGAAAAGTTCCAACAACACCAGGTTACTCAAGAAGCCCGTGACACGCCATTCCTCCGGCCACGCCTCCGCGCACCATGCCCCTTGACAGTACGCCCCAAAACCCAAACTGCCAGCCGCATCCGTATACAAATCAAAATCAAAGGCCGACACCACCGGGGCCATCCATAAGGACCTCCCGTTATAAGAGGCCAGAAACTCCTCCCACACCCGCAAATCAGCCTTGTGTTCAGCCGAAAGCCGAATAAAATGATGCGGCAAGCGCACCCCAGAAGTAGCGGCACTCAGTCGACGACAAAAAATGCGCCCCATCGGCATGATGCGGCAGGCGAAATTAAGTTTCCCCAGCAAAGACTGCAATTGCTTCAGCCTAATTTTTCTCGCCACTAGGGCCGACCTCACCAACAATCGCAAGTCCTCCAACTTAGCAGGCGGCAAGCGACACTCCATCGCCTGCGTATCAATGATTATACCCAAGAATTGCATCTCCGTCGAAGGCCCCTCTGTCTTTTTCGGTGCAAGAGGAATCCCGAAACGCTGCGCCAATCCTTCCAATGTCCTTAACAAGACCGAACAAACCGTGGATTTCGGGGGGGCAATACAAAGAAAATCATCAAGGTAGTGCAGAACCGAGCGCACTTGCGACTCTTCCCGGACCACCCATTCAACAAAGGTACTAAACGTCTCAAAATAAGAACAAGAAATAGAACAACCCATGGGAAGACAACGGTCAACAAAAAACTGCCCTCCCCAAAAACAGCCCAGCAACGGCTGGCTATCCGGGTGAACCGGCAATAAACGAAAAGCGGACTCAATGTCCGTCTTTGCCAACAATGCCCCTTGCCCATAACGCTGAACCCAACTAACGGCCGCATCAAAGGACGTGTAGGACACCGAAGTCAAATCAGGCTCAATCGCATCATTCACCGAAGATCCTTTTGGATACGACAAATGATGTATCAGCCGAAATTTATGTGGTTCCTTCTTAGGAACCACTCCTAAAGGGGACACATGCAACGTAGGTATAGGAGGGTGATCAAAGGGGCCAGCCATTCTGCCCAGCTCCACCTCCTTAGCCAATTTGTCCGTCACCACCTGAGGAAACAGATAAGTAGATTTCAGATTCTTGGGCACAGAAGCCCCAGACAAGGGTAACGAACAAGGAATGCGAAAACCGGTGGCAAAGCCCTCAGCAAGGAAAACCGCCGCCTCCCTTCTAGGATACCTACTTAGGTATGGAAGCATCGCGGACAGATTTACTGGCGTCCTCCCTTTTTGAAGCGGACTCACCGGATTGTAGCTTCCCTTTTTTGAAACATATGGCATAGCCGTGAGAGCCTCCGCATCCGGAGCACTCATGACGAAATCGACAGGACGCGCCAAAACGGCACGCTCCTTCGTTGAATTGCCAACAATAGTTTTTTCGTTGTGAGGCCGACTGTCCGGCACCTGAACCGCCGCCCCCCCCTGGAAAGGGCTGACCCGAAGCCCGAGCTTGCACCATGAGCTTCATCCAAAGCCCAATATCCTTATGGTCCCATCTTAGCTGAGGCCTAACGGCTTTTCGCTGATGAAACTGTTCGTCATAGCGGAGCCACGCCAATCCCCCATACACTCTATAAGCCTCCCCGATAGCGTCTAAATAGCAAAAGAGCGGAGAACAATTCTCCGGTTCCTTTTCCCCGATGACGCTGGCCAGTATCGCAAAGGCTTGCAGCCAGTTAGAAAAAGTCCTAGGGATAAGCCGCCAACGTTGCCTCTCCTCCTTTTTACTCTCGTCCGCTTTGCCTTTATCTATATTGAACTTTTCCAATGGCAAGAGGGAGAATATCTCAACATATTCACCCCGCCAAATCTTCTCCCTAACTTCAGGCTTGAGATGTACCCCCAGCGGACCCTCAAAGCACACATAAACCTCACCATGTGCTTTATCTCCCAAGCGAACCCCATCTTCCCCCGACTCCTTGGCCTTACGCGACTCCGAGCCACTGACCCTCACTGTCTGAGAAGCAGACTCCACTAGCGTCGAGGGTAATGGGACCTCCGTGTCTGTTTGTCCTTCCCGCTGTGACACCGCGCCTACCTCTGGCGGCAACGCAGAACTGCGCATGACGGAGGCATCACGGCCCAAAACATCCGACGTGGCCACGGCAGGGACCCACGCCCCCGTCGGCCCCGCTACGGGTCCGGAAGGCCCGGGCGGAGCACAACGGTCCAACAATTCACGAAAACCCGCGAAAAATTCCGCCAAACCCAACACACCAGGATCCCTACCCATCGGACCCAATTGCACCCTGCCCTGTGACCCCCCCTGCTCACCCGTCACAAACCCAACACCTTGACCTACAGAGGAAACAGAAATAAAATTGGACTCACCAGGCTGCCTGCGTGCCGAATCCCGAGCAGCCGCACTTCCGGATCCCAGCTGACTCCGCACCGTAGGGCGCACGGCAGGTGATCGCCCATCGCCGTCATCACTGGATACCTCGCCGGATTCTGCTGACGACTCACGCACGGACTGTGCCGCAGGCGTCCGCCCCCTTGATTCTTCCGGCTCCGCACGCCCCGGCGTAACATCATCTACATCCGCCTCCATCGGAAAGCTGCGGGGTTCCCTTGCACCCCCAACTGTGAAAAGGGGTCGCCTACCCTTTAATTGGGCCTGGCCACTCCCCCGTGTAGTTGTCCCTCTTTTGCTAAGTGAAGCTGGCTGCACTTCCTCTGGAGAAGCAGCAGAGGGCGCTGACTGCCTTCTGCTGCCTGTTTCCTTAGACTTCCCACGCCGAGCCGCCGTGTCTGTCACAGGAGAAGCAGCTGAGCTTGCAGACGATGCCGCCGTTGAACGCAGGTTCCGGACCTCCTGGCAGGCACGATCCGCCCGCACTACAGCTCCAGAAGGGACAGGGCTCCCGCCCCTCCCTGCATCCGATCATGTCCCGCGCTGAGCCGGCCTCCTGCTAGGCACATCAGCAGGAGAGCCGGCCGCCATATCCCGAGGCTCTGTAGAGGGGGAGGAGGGGGAAGGAGAGCGCAGCGTCCCCCCCTCCCGCAGGTCCCGCCGATGCTGGGGATTCCTCCCAGGCCCTCCGCTGGAGCCAGAAGTGGATGGCACAGCAGGGGACACTGAAGGGTTCCGAATGGAGCTCCCATGCGGCCGCCGGACCTGGGGGGTATGTGAAGGGCTTAAGCGCTCAGGAGGGCGAACCCTCCTAGCGCGTTTAGAAGAAGGGGGGGACCCAGGAGGAGATGGATCAACCCCCGACCCCCCTAGCATGCCAAGCAACTGTTGCTGGAGCCACTGTGGACCCCTTGTAGAAGCTGCAGCCCTGACCTGGTCCCATAAGGCCTCTAAGTCACTCATCCTGTCTGCACTCCTCTCCGCAGGGGACCAACTTCTTCCAACCAGGAATATTCCGGAATGATTACCCATCAACCTGTGCAACTACCCAAGCCCCTTTTCCAGCTCCACCCCGAACACCTGACCTGATACTCCAATAAGGTAAGCTATCCCTTCCTCTAAAACTAACTCAGTAAAACTTTAACCCTTACAGACCTGTTCCTCCCATAGTCATGCCGACCCTCCGTCTAATTTTCCTCCGGGTCACACTTTAAGGGGGTGTGACAGTCCTATGCCTACATACGTTTGGTAGTAGGTGTCCCTCATTCCCATCTCAAAATGTTGGGAGGTATGCATAAACAGATCCCTCTCACTGCACTCCAATGGACTCCAAACAATGGGCACAAGATGTCCGATTTCATAAGTGTAATATGAAATGAAAAATATACATAGTGCTCTCTGCCAGATATATACTTACTGAATAAAAAAGAGAATAGCACTTACAAACAGCAGTGAATCCTAGTGCCTGGTATTCAAGCATGTGTTTACAGAGACAACAGTGGCCACTGGTAACGTCACACGATTTCCTTCTGTCCGTATGCGTTACGTCCCAGGGGACGGGACTTTGTCAGCGTATACCTGACACACATCATCACCTGGCAGTGAACTAGAGAGCCCAGCAGTTGCATGGGAGCCAGTGTGTGTGGCAGAGTGTGGAGGAGCAGTGAGTAGAGATGGCTTCCAGCAGGGAGGTGGAGGAGCTGCAGATCTGGATCAAAGAGCTGTAACAGGAGCTGAGGAGAGTGCAGAGCAAGCCGGACACACACAGGAGCAAGATAGACAAGATGAGTGCTAAGGTGGTGGACTTCAAACCATACAGGTACAAGGACCATATGGGCTGTACATCCCATAATAGCACAGGGACACCACCAGCTCAGATCACCCTCAGATCCTGGGGTCACCCTAGGATTGCCACCTCAGACCTTTAAACCCAAACATATATTAATTAAACAGGTTCTGAGGCTAATTTAACGCAGATAAGGCATTAAGTGAGTTTACCCCCTTCCTAACCAGGCCATTTTTTGCGATACGGCACTGCGTTGCTTTAACTGACGATTGTGCGGTCGTGCGACACTACCCAAATAAAATGGATGTCCTTTTTTTCCCACAAATAGAGATTTCTTTTGGTGGTATTTGATCACCCCTGCAGTTTTTATTTTTTGCAGTATAAACAAAAAAAGACCATCAATTTTGAAAAAAATCCAATATTTTTTACTTTATGCTATAAAACATACCCAATAAAAAAATTTCAAAAATCTAATTTATTAATCTTTTTAGGCCAATATATATTCTGCTACATATTTTTGGTAAAAGAAACCCCAATAAGCGAATATTGATTGGTTTGCACAAAAGTTATAGCGTCTACAATCTATGGGATATATTTATGGATTTTTTATTTATTTTATTTATTTATTTTTACTAGCAATGGCAGCAATCAGCGATTTTTAGCAGGACTGCGACATTCAGGTGGACAAATCTGAGACTAAATTACACTTTTTTGGGGACCAGTGACACTAATACATTAATCAGTGCTAATAAAAATGTACTGTCATTGCACAAATGACACTGGCAGGGGAAGGGGTTAAAATCAGGGGCAATCAAAGGGTTAAATATCTTCCTTATGAGTGCTTTCTAACTGTAGGGGATGTGCTTTGACTAAAGGAAAACAGAGATCCATGTTTCTGCCTAGCACATATACAAGATCTCCATTTTCTCCTCTGGCAGAACGATCAGCGGGTTACGGCGGACATCATGTCTGCCTGACCCGCTGATTGGCTCCCACTGTGTCCAATCACAGTGGGAGCGGGTCACCAGCGGCGCATGCCCCAGACCCCATGCACGAAATCATGTACAGGTACGTTATTTTGCACAGGAGGGCCACCCTGGTGCAGTATATCTGGGTGGGGCGGTCCACAAGTGGTTAATTACCACTGTGGAGGGGTGACCCCGTGTCACACTGTGGATTAGCAATATATGCCTGATTGTAGCAGAAGCAGGCATTCTAATTACACACCTGTGGGCTGGGTTCATATGCATCCCAGGGATAGAGCTCAGGGCTCCCACTTGGAGACAGCTCCACCCAGGAATTCTGGCCGAGGAGTCAGGAGGACGCTGCCCTACAGACATAATGTCTGTGTATGAGTGTCAGGAGGGAACCATGTTCCCTAGAAGAGGGAGGCTTCAGCTAGCAGAGTGAGCATATGCTCTAAGGGGCAACCTAAAGACCTAGGTGTGAGGTCAGAAGCATTGGTGCTGCAAGTGAGTAAGCCAGGAGGCTGAAGGTTTGAACTATACAGTAATGGTGGAACCCCCTGCAAGAGAAATTGCTGTTATTTTCTTTGAACTTTGTTTCCTTTAAATAAAAGTGGGCTGCCAAGCCTATAAAATACAGTCTGGACTGACACATGTTCCTGAAATCGCATACACCACTAGAGCTTAATCACACCGGAATCTTACGATTGGTGGAGGAAAATGCTTTGGGCACAGATGAAGCTGTTCCAGATCCTCACATGCTGGAAACTAAGGATGAGCTCAGGCGTGTTTGCACACTCCACGTGCAGAGTACGCCAGGAAGTCGGCACGGCACTGCGCTAATCACAGGCAGTGAGACATTTCCCGATCTCTGCGGCCGCACATCGGGAGAATGTGTCACTGCCTGTGATTAGCGCAGCGCAGTGCCGACTTCTTGGCAGGCTCTGCACGTGGAGTGTGCGAACATGCTGGAGCTCATCCTTATTGGAAACCATGTCAGAGACTATTTTTTTATTTTTTGCTGGCCTGCAAAGTTGTTCTGTAGTGACTGGGAGTTTGGGGCAATCAAAGCTCCTAAAAAAGCAAGGATCGCTGAAATGAAAGACAGAGCTCTGTGGCTGGAGGGGCTGTTACCGTCTGATCGAGCCCCATACATACATGAACAGAGTTTGCCAAGGAGAAGTTCTGTAGGGAGAATGCGTTCTCCCATAGCAACCAGTGAAGTGACGTCTGGATGGTAGGACTGCCGTGAAGAGGTGGCTCACTATTTCCACAAAGGTTTGGGATGCCCGAGAGTCTGTGATGCCTAGGAGGGCTGCTGTTGCCTCTAGCAATGCTGGTGCAAGGAGACCAGTTACTGAGGTGAGAAGCCCTGACAAGACATGGATCCACGTGCGCTGTCTGCGATGCAGTGAGTGGGGGCATGTTGTTGGAGTGTCCGTTGTCAGTGCAAAGGGATATGACCACCCAAACAGGGCCGATCCTAGGGTCACCGGTGCCTGGGTGCAGAAATATTTCTGGCGCCCCCACATGGGCGTGGTCATCTTACCAACTCCTCCCCTTTACAAGTGTTTCTATGGCAATGACTCAAACACAAAGATGCTCCCTTAAGAAGTCTTTGTTACCCTAGGATCCTCCCATGATCTTTTAACAATAAAAAAAATACAGGAAGAGAGTACACTAATGAGACCTGGAGGGGAGTCCCTCTGATGCACACAAAGAGGGCTTCTGTTAGAGAGTCTGTTAGAAAGAGCCCCCAGACATAGTACAGGAGATGGTCAGAGACTGCAATCATGGTACAGGAGATGATCAGAGACTGCAGACATAATACAGGAGATGATCAGAGACTGCAGACATACTACAGGAGATGATCAGAGACTGCAGACATACTACAGGAGATGATCAGAGACTGCAGACATACTACAGGAGATGATCAGAGACTGCAGACATAATACAAGAGATGATCAGAGACTGCAGATATTGTACAGGAGATGGTCAGAGACTGCAGACATAATACAAGAGATGATCAGAGACTGCAGGCATAGTACAGGAGATGGTCAGAGACTGTAGTTATGATACAAGAGACAGTCAGAGACTGCAATCATAGAACAGGAGATGGTCAGAGACTGCAATCATAGAACAGGAGATGGTCAGAGACTGCAATCATAGAACAGGAGATGGTCAGAGACTGCAGACATAGTACAGGAGATGGTCAGAGACTGCAGACATAGTACAGGAGATGGTCAGAGACTGCAGACATAGTACAGGAGATGGTCAGAGACTGCAGACATAATAAAGGAGATGATCAGAGACTGCAGACATGTTACAAGAGATGGTCAGAGATTGTAGTTATGATACAAGAGACAGTCAGAGACTGCAATCATAGAACAGGAGATGATCAGAGACTGCAGACATAGTACATGAGATGGTCAGAGACTGCAGACATAGTATAGGAGATGGTCAGAGACTGCAGACATAGTACAGGAGATGGTCAGAGACTGCAATCATAGAACAGGAGATGGTCAGAGACTGCAGACATAGTACAGGAGATGGTCAGAGACTGCAGACATAGTACATGAGATGCCCAGAGACTTCAGACATAGTACAGGAGATGATCAGAGACTGCAGACATAGTACAGGAGATGCCCAGAGACTGCAGACATAATACAGGAGATGGTCAGAGACTGCAGACATAATACAGGAGATAGTCAGAGACTGCAGACATAATACAGGAGATGGTCAGAGACTGCAGACATAGTACAGGAGATAGCCAGAGACTGCAGACATAGTACAGGAGATGGTCAGAGACTGCAGACATAATACAGGAGATGGTCAGAGACTGCAGACATAATACAGGAGATGGTCAGAGACTGCAGACATAATACAGGAGATGGTCAGAGACTGCAGACATAGTACAGGAGATGGTCAGAGACTGCAGACATAATACAGGAAATGATCAGAGATTGCAGACATAATACAGGAGATGGTCAGAGACTGCAGACATAGTACAGGAGATGGTCAGAGACTGCAGACATAATACAGGAGATGGTCAGAGACTGCAGACATAATACAGGAGATGGTCAGAGACTGCAGACATAGTACAGGAGATGGTCAGAGACTGCAGACATAATACAGGAGATGATCAGAGACTGCAGACATAATACAGGAGATGGTCAGAGACTGCAGACATAGTACAGGAGATGATCAGAGATTGCAGACATAATACAGGAGATGGTCAGAGACTGCAGACATAATACAGGAGATGGTCAGAGACTGCAGACATACTACAGGCAATGGTCAGAGACTGCAGACATAGTACAGGAGATGGTCAGAGACTGCAGACATAGTACAGGAGATGGTCAGAGACTGCAGACATAGTACAGGAGATGGTCAGAGACTGCAGACATACTACAGGCGATGGTCAGAGACTGCAGACATAGTACAGGAGATAGCCAGAGACTGCAGAAATACTACAGGAGATGGTCAGAGACTGCAGACATAGTACAGGAGATGGTCAGAGACTGCAGACATAGTACAGGAGATGGTCAGAGACTGCAGACATAGTACAGGAGATGATCAGAGATTGCAGACATAATACAGGAGATGGTCAGAGACTGCAGACATAATACAGGAGATGATCAGAGATTGCAGACATAATACAGGAGATGGTCAGAGACTGCAGACATAATACAGGAGATGGTCAGAGACTGCAGACATACTACAGGCAATGGTCAGAGACTGCAGACATAGTACAGGAGATGGTCAGAGACTGCAGACATAGTACAGGAGATGGTCAGAGACTGCAGACATAATACAGGAGATGATCAGAGACTGCAGACATAATACAGGAGATGGTCAGAGACTGCAGACATAGTACAGGAGATGGTCAGAGACTGCAGACATAATACAGGAGATGGTCAGAGACTGCAGACATAATACAGGAGATGGTCAGAGACTGCAGACATAGTACAGGAGATGGTCAGAGACTGCAGAAATAATACAGGAGATGATCAGAGACTGCAGACATAATACAGGAGATGGTCAGAGACTGCAGACATAGTACAGGAGATGATCAGAGATTGCAGACATAATACAGGAGATGGTCAGAGACTGCAGACATAATACAGGAGATGGTCAGAGACTGCAGACATACTACAGGCAATGGTCAGAGACTGCAGACATAGTACAGGAGATGGTCAGAGACTGCAGACATAGTACAGGAGATGGTCAGAGACTGCAGACATAGTACAGGAGATGGTCAGAGACTGCAGACATACTACAGGCGATGGTCAGAGACTGCAGACATAGTACAGGAGATAGCCAGAGACTGCAGAAATACTACAGGAGATGGTCAGAGACTGCAGACATAGTACAGGAGATGGTCAGAGACTGCAGACATAGTACAGGAGATGGTCAGAGACTGCAGACATAGTACAGGAGATGATCAGAGATTGCAGACATAATACAGGAGATGGTCAGAGACTGCAGACATAATACAGGAGATGATCAGAGATTGCAGACATAATACAGGAGATGGTCAGAGACTGCAGACATAATACAGGAGATGGTCAGAGACTGCAGACATACTACAGGCAATGGTCAGAGACTGCAGACATAGTACAGGAGATGGTCAGAGACTGCAGACATAGTACAGGAGATGGTCAGAGACTGCAGACATACTACAGGCGATGGTCAGAGACTGCAGACATAGTACAGGAGATGGTCAGAGACTGCAGACATACTACAGGCGATGGTCAGAGACTGCAGACATAGTACAGGAGATAGCCAGAGACTGCAGAAATACTACAGGAGATGGTCAGAGACTGCAGACATAGTACAGGAGATGCTCAGAGATTGCAGACATAATACAGGAGATGGTCAGAGACTGCAGACATAGTACAGGAGATGGTCAGAGACTGCAGACATACTACAGGCAATGGTCAGAGACTGCAGACATAGTACAGGAGATGGTCAGAGACTGCAGACATAGTACAGGAGATGGTCAGAGACTGCAGACATACTACAGGCGATGGTCAGAGACTGCAGACATAGTACAGGAGATGGTCAGAGACTGCAGACATACTACAGGCGATGGTCAGAGACTGCAGACATAGTACAGGAGATAGCCAGAGACTGCAGAAATACTACAGGAGATGGTCAGAGACTGCAGACATAGTACAGGAGATGCTCAGAGATTGCAGACATAATACAGGAGATGGTCAGAGACTGCAGACATAGTACAGGAGATGGTCAGAGACTGCAGACATAATACAGGAGATGGTCAGAGACTGCAGACATGTTACAAGAGTTGGTCAGAGACTGCAGTTCCTATGGACATTAGTACATAATGGCCGATCGGCCCTCTCACCTGACCCAGCGATACAGCAACGGTTCCTCTGATCAGGAGTCAGCTCACTCTGAATTGCCCATGGTGACTCCGCTGGGTAGCACCCAGATCTCTATTCCTGCAATGACTCCATTCCTTTCTCTGCCAGGGATGGCGCTAGGCTGTGTGACTTTCCCTCTGGTGGCGCAGGGCAGCGGGGTTCTCTCTCTGATGGTGTTCCCTCAGCACTGTCCTCTCCCTCTGGAGTCCTGGGTGTACTTCCCTGAAAGCTTTCCCGGCTCCTGGCTCTCTCTCTCTTTCCCATTCAGCTGAGCATGCTGTGTGAGCTGCAGTTTCCGTGTTACAGTGGGCCTGCCAGTCCTCGGGACTATATGTCCCACAATCCTCTTCTCTGCTCCTTTTTCTATTCTGTTTCCTCCCTGGTTGATATGAAGGCGGGGGAAGAAACATAGTGGGCAGCTGTGCTGGCCAGCACCGCTCACTAGTACAGCAGCACGCAGGAGGAGAGGGAGGGGGGAAAGGAGAGGGAGGGGGGAAAGGAGAGCCCGCAGCTGTATTGACTTCACTAGGGTTGGGGTCACCCCCCTTCCACCAACTATAGTTGCCCCTCAGTACAGACCCCCCTCCGGCAGTGCAGAACCCGCACTAAGGATAAACCCCTCCCTCAGTACAGACCTTACTCAGTACAGATCCCCCCCAGGTAACCCCCCTCCATTAGTACAGACCCCCCCAGGACAGATCTCCCTCTCAATTAGTACAGACCCCCACAGGACAAACCACCCCTCCATTAGTACAGACCCCCCAGGACAGACTCCCCATTAGTACAGACCCCCACAGGACAAACCACCCCTCCATTAGTACAGACCCCCCAGGACAGACCCCTCCATTAGTACAGACCCCCCCTCCATTAGTACAGACCCCCCCTCCATTAGTACAGACCCCCCAGGACAGACCCCCTCTCCATTAGTACAGACCCCCCCATCCATTAGTACAGACCCCCTTTCATTAGTACAGACCCCCCCTCCATTAGTACAGACCCCCCTCCATTAGTACAGACCCCCCAGGACAGACCCCCTCTCCATTAGTACAGACCCCCCCTCCATTAGTACATACCCCCCCATTAGTACAGACCCCCCTCCATTAGTACAGACCCCCCCATTAGTACAGACCCCCCCTCCATTAGTATAGACCCCCCAGGACAGACCCCCCGTCCGTTAGTACAGACCCCCCTCAGGACAAACCTCCCCCCTCCATTAGTACAGTCCTCCCGACAAACCACCTCCCCATTAGTACAGACCCCCCTCAGGACAAACTACCCCCTTCCATTAGTACAAACCCCCCCACACAAACCACCCCCTCCATTAGTACAGACCCCCCATAAACCACCTCCCCCATTAGTACAGACCCCCCCTCAGGACAAACCTCCCCGCTCCATTAGTACAGACCTCCCGACAAACCACCCCCCCATTAGTACAGACCCCCCTCAGGACAAACCACCCCCCCTCCATTAGTACAGATCCCCCCACCAACCACCCCCCCTCCATTAGTACAGAGTAGACCCCCCCCCCAAAAAAAAACACCCCCCTCCATTAGTACAGACTCCCCCTCCATAAGTACAGACCCCCCCTCAGGACAAACCCCCCTCCATTAGTACAGACCCCCCGATAAACTAACCCCCCCATTAGTACAGACCCCCTTCAGGACAAACTACCCCCCTCCATTAGTACAGACTCCCCCCCACAAACCCCCCCTTCTCTATTAGTACAGACTCCCCCCCACAAACCCCCCTCCTCTATTAGTAGTACTAATAGAGGAGGGGGGGTTGTGGGGGGAGTCTGTACCAATAGAGGAGGGGGGGAGTCTGTACTAATTTAGTACAGACTCCCCCCACAAACCCCCTCTCCTCTCATAGTACAGACTCCCCCCCACAAACCCCCCCTCCTCTATTAGTACAGACTCCCCCCCACAAACCCCCCCTCCTCTATTAGTACAGACTCCCCCCCCCACAAACCCCCCCTCCTCTATTAGTACAGACTCCCACCCCACAAACCCCCCCACCTCTATTAGTACAGACTCCCCCCCACAAACCCCCCCTCCTCTATTAGTACAGACCCCCCCACAAACCCCCCCTACTCTATTAGTACAGACTCCCCCCCCCACAAACCCCCCCAGGACAAACCCCACCCGGGCGTGCAGCCGCGCCACCCGGGTGGAGAAGATCGTGATGGAGAGGAGAAAAATAAATGACAGGCACCGTACGCCGCGCCGCGCGGCACGGATCGCCCCCCCCTCCAACGACGTCACTGTGCGGGTCTCTCTCCGAACAGAGAGAGCCGCTCCGATCTCCTCTGACAGGAGGATGGAGCGGGCGGGGACGGACTTAAGCAGGAAACACAGCGGCGGCGGAGAGAGCGGCCTGTGGACACCAAGAAGAGGAGGAGGAGGGAGGAGAGGAGCACTCTGGCGCTTGAGCGCCCCCACCTCTGTGGCGCCTGGGTGAACTGCACCCCGTGCACCCGCCTAGGATCGGCCCTGCACCCAAAGGTCCGTGTCTGCAGTTGGGAAGTCTGATCTGAGTGCCTGGAATGAGCGACAGGCTGACCTGAAGTTCAGGAGGAGTGCAATTGCCCCTAGCAACACCTGTAATTCCAAGTCTGCAGACTGAATGAGAAAGACTGACTATGTGACTGAGCACACGGGAGTGGAAGTGACCCCAAATGAGAGATCCCCATGCTAAAAATGACTTGGCTTGAGGCAGTGCCCTGTTCAGTGGGGAGGCAAGTGTTAAAATCAAAAATGACATGTGTGAAAAGGAAAAGCTTAAAGTGGTTGTAAACCCGGGTAAAAAAAAAAACCCTGCAAGACAAAGGCATAATGAGCAGCTAGTATGCATAGCATTCTAGCTCATTATGAATTACTTACCCGAGAAGGAAGCGGCTGTCCCCGTCTCCCCCTCCGGCCAGCGACATCTCACCCGGGGGTTACTTCCGGGTATCGCGGCTCCGGCGCTGTAAATGGCTGGAGCTGTGATGATGTCACTCCCGGCACAGTACACAGAACGTGCCATTGCTTCAGTTGGCTTAAATGCGCATGTGCCGATAACGTCGGCACATGCAAATACAGGGATATCTCCTGAACCGTGCAGGTTTAGGAGATATCAAGTTCAGCAATAGGTAAGCCTAATTATAGGCTTCCCTGTAGTTTAAAGTGGTTGTAAAGGGTTTACAACCACTTTAATGTCTGGAATGAAACTCCATCTGCTTGTGGTGGTGAGGGTGGGGTACTGCAACATGGTCTGGTTAGAGTCTAAGTTCACCTTCCCTTTTTTTCCCCCCTAAATTCCAGCCCCCCTTTGCACCAATATAGCATTCATGTACTTTTTTTGCAAAAATATCAAAGCTTTTCATAAAATCTACAGACACGTACCTTACTGTCCTCCATCCATGATTCCAAATGTATCTATTGCTTCTGTCTTACATCCTTACAGACTGTAGGTCATGACACAGGAAGGAGTTGACCAGCTGACCTCATTAGCACACACCCTGCATCATCCACCCACCCACTCCCAGCTGCATGTTTTTTTTTTTTTTTTTTTTTTTTGTTTTCAATCTCATTTTATTAAGTTTTCCACTTCATTTAAAACAATCACAAATATCATACCATTCCATTTGACCATAACATTATACAGCCTATTTATCTTACTCCTAATACATAAGAATTTTTTACTTAACAGGCTTTAAACATCTGCATAATTCAACCTTGAACCCCCCCCCCCCCCTTCCTACTCGCCCTTACCCTCCCCCTCCTCCCCATCCATATCTTCTCATACATAAAAAAAAAAAAAAAAGGAACTCTTCTTTTCCCTTTCCCCTCCTACTTCCCTATATAAATTCTGATATTTCTTGCGATGACCGAAACTCTTCCCATTTTTGCCATATTTCAGGTAGTTGATTTGTTAAATGCCCTTCCTCTCTAATTTGCTCTTCCATATATTGTATTTCGTTCATTTCACATATCCAATCTGTTATAGCTGGTTTCTCTGTTTTTTTCCAGTTTTTTGCTATTATTGTTCTTGCTGCTGATGTCATATAATGAATGATGTCTTTTTTCATTGCCTTTATTGACTTTGGTAACAAAGACAATAATGAAATTTCCACACTCGGGGTTATCTCTACTCCCGATATCCTATGATAGATCTCGTATATCTTATTCCAGAATTCTTTTACTCGATGACATCCGTACCATATATGTTCCAATGTTCCCTTTTCTATTTTACATCTCCAGCAAAGATCTGTATTTCTTTTGTTAATTAGGTTTAAGGTGACAGGACTTCTATACCACCTCATTGCAATTTTATAATTTCTCTCTTGATATTTATTTGATGTAGTTGTTCTATGTATAGTTTTAAAAATCTTTTCCCATTCTCCTTCTGATAAGGTTCTACCGATTGCTATTTCCCATTTCCTTACGCTCTTTAATTATTTAAGGGGGCTATTCGGGATAAGTTCGTCATATATCTTCGATAAGTACTTAATCGGGGCCTGTTCTCCCAGCAGCAATTTTTCAAATCTAGTCAATGGTCTGCTTAGCCTGGCTATTTTTGGTTCTATAAAGGCCTGTAATTGTTGGTGCTGCAGCCATTTATTTTTATTCCCCTCTCCCATTTCCCTTAGTGTAGGTATTCTCCCATTCTCAAGGACCTGGGCTAATCTCATATCTTTGGATCTATCCCATTTTAGGAAATTTTTATTCATCATTGCTATAGGGAATTCCGGGTTATAAAACATTGGGGTCATCGGTCCCAGTATTGTAGAAAGCTTCCCTTCTTTCATTATACCGTCCCATGCTTTTAACGTAGCACTTACGAAAAGTGTCAGCTCATTTCTTTTAGGTCTTAGGTGGGGTTCCACCCATGGAAGGACTTTTAATTGGGGTCCAATTATTTCCTCTTCTAAACTGACCCACTGCTTATTTTCTCTATTGTGGTACCAGTCTACTATGCTGGTCAGTGATGCTGCCTGTAAATATTTCATACAATCTGGTAGCGCAAGCCCCCCATTCATTTTTTTTCTGATTAGGTTCTCCCTTTTTATCCGGGGAGTTTTGTGCGCCCATATAAATTTGACTATCGCTTTTCTTAACTCCTTCATTAATTTTCTTGGGGGTTCCAGCGGTATCGTTTGGAAAGTATACAATAACTTTGGCAAAATATCCATTTTCACAATATTAACTCTTCCCGTCCATGAGTAAGTCATTCTGTCATATTTCTGTAATGATTTAATGGCGTCTCGGATTACTTTTTCATAATTCATCCCTTGTAGTTGTTTTAAATCCTTTGTTATAAAGACTCCCAGATATTTTATTACGTTTTGCTTCCATTTGAATGGGAAGTCATTTTGCAGTCGTGAGAAGCCCTCCTTACTTACTGATATATTCAATATCTCTGATTTATCATAATTTATTTTGAAATTGCTTAATTCCCCAAATCTCTTAAATTCTTTCATTAGATTTGGTATAGTTTTATTGGGATCAGTTATGTATATTAATAGATCATCCGCATACGCCGCTATTTTATATTCTTTCTCTCCCACCTTTATCCCTCTAATTTCTTTATTGTTTCTGATTGCAGTGATTAGATGTTCCATTGTAAGTACAAACAACAAAGGGGACAGAGGACACCCCTGACGGGTGCCATTTGATATTTTTATGTCCTTTGATAACATACCATTTACTCTTACTTTTGCTTTTGGGTTAGAATACAGGGCCGCTATCCTATTACACATTTTCGGGCCCATACCAAGTTGTTTTAGTGTTTCTTCTAGAAAACTCCACCCTATCCTATCGAATGCCTTTTCTGCGTCCACGGCCAGCATACATGTTTCGATAGCTGTTCTTTGAGCAAATTCCATCAATGTACAGGTTTTTATAATGTTATCCTTGGTTTCTCTCCCTTTTGTAAATCCGGCTTGATCTAGTTTAATAAAGTTAGGTAGGATTGGTGTTAATCTATTCGCAATAATTTTAGAATATATACGTATGTCTATATTAGTTAAAGAGATTGGCCTATAGTTTTTACATAGCGTATGGTCCTTCTCTGCTTTTGGAATCAAGGTAATATGAGCCTCTGTGCTTTGTGGTATGAAACCTTGTTTGTCTGATATAGAGTTATATGTTTTTTCCAGTATAGGGGCAATTATTTCTTGAAAATTCTTATAGAATCTAGTGGTGTATCCGTCGGGCCCTGGACTTTTTCCCGGGACTAGTTCTTTAATCACTTGTTGAATCTCTTCCACTGAGATGTCATTTTCCATTACCTCGTATATCTCTTTCGGGAATCTAGGAAGGGCTGTTTCTTCTATATATTCTTTAATTTTCTCTCTATTCCAATCCGACCCTTTGTTCCTCTGTGATGCTTTAATATTATATAGATTAGAGTAGTATGCATAAAATTCTTCCATTATTTCCTTTGGCTCATATGTATATTCCCCATCTGTTTTTAATATTTTGCTTATAGATGGTAGGGTCTGTTGTTCCTTTAGTGTTTTAGCAAGCATTTTTCCTGTCTTGTTCCCATACTGATACCATTGTGCCCTCTTACGGTCCCTAATCCTGAGGGATTCCTCATCCAGCAAGGATTGTAGTTCCATTCTTTTCTCTTTTATCTTTATTTTATCTGATGGTTTTAGATTCTGCTTGTGTTCTTTGTCCAGTTCCTCTATATCTTTTATCAGCTGAGATTTCTTTTGATCCTTATTTTTTTTCAGTCTTGATCCATGCTTAATAAGTGTCCCCCTTATTACGCACTTTAATGTTTCCCATTGCATGGGCATTGATGTTTCATCCTTCTCATGAATTTCTGCAAAATCCCTTATTGTTTTGCGTATATCCTCTATACACTCTTTGTCTTTCAACAGGTTATCATTTAATCTCCAATTCCCTTTTGTTTTTACTTGCTCTATTACCTTGATTTCCAAAAACACCGGGGCATGGTCCGACCATAAGAACCCCCCTATATCCGATGATGGAGTCAATAACATTCCTGAATGGTTAATAAAAAAATAATCTATCCTATGATAGGAATCGTGTATGTTCGAGTAATATGAGTAGTTTTTTTCAGTTTGATGCTGGGCTCTCCAAATATCCACCATATGATATTTCTCTAATAACCCCTTAAATTCTTCTAATTGACTCTTGTTTCTATACGCTTGGGTATTAGTTGTATCAATTTTTACGTCCATAACAAAATTAAGATCCCCACCCATGATCACTGTGCCTTCTGCCTTCTCCATGCTACTATTTAGGGCCTTTATCCCTGTCCTTATCTGATCGTAATTTGGTAAATACAAGTTAATGATTGTGAAGATCTTCCCGTATATTGTCACTTTTATCACCAGGGATCTACCATCATTACCCATATATTTTTGTGTTATTTGGTAAGGTACATTCTTATGGAAGGCAATAGATACCCCTTTTGATTTAGAATAGGCAAATGTATCGTGTATCCAGTTGTTATAGTATCGGTTATTAAGTTTTGGTATGTGATTTGAACGAAAATGAGTCTCTTGGAAGAGTATAATATCCACTTTTTGTTTATTGAGAAAATTTAAAATTTGATTTCTTTTATTAGGAGAGTTAAGGCCTCTTGCATTAAAGGAGCAAAATTTAATCCCCCCCATACAGAGAAGGAGGAAGAGAAAAAAAAAAAAAAAAAAAGAATTAGATAATAAACACACTCACACACCCCTCGCACTCAATCTACCCTACTTCTATTTGAGTTAGATAAATAAAGTCTATCTTACTATTTTTAGTAAGCTCCCTACTGTGAGGGGTTTTGAGCCTGCTGACCTTGAATTGCCGCGCCGATCTTCGTCCACATGCCTTGTTTTGCTTGCTAGTTTAGCCCTCTCTCTCCCCTTTTCTTTCTTTACAACTTTTCCTCCTTTTTAAGATCTATCTTCTTTCAATTTTTTTCTGTTTTATTACTTATTAACTGCTATTACCCCGATATTAAGATCCTCTGTTTTCTCCACCTTCTCAGTGAAGAAAAAAGGGGGGAAAAAAAAAAAAAAAAAAAAAACCTTCAATGTTTGTTATTTCATCTTAGATGATTAAATTGCTCATATGCCACATCTCCGTAAAATCCGTACTTTAGCCTTTTCTTTTCTACTTTGCCTTAACACATATAAGAGAAAAAAAAAAAAGGAATCCAAACCATCCATCAGTTTAAATTCAGTAATACCCCAGTGTGTGCTATGTTTTCCTTATACCTTTCCCTATTGTTGTCATTTCTGTCTCTATTATTTAGTTCTAGATAATTAAAGTTATGAGTATTTCCGATTCACTACCATTAAGCCCTGCCTTTCAAACTGATAAATTTTTAAGGATCTAAAGTATATAGGTGCATTTCCCTGTGAAAACCTTTCCCTCGTTATCCCAATATATGAGGCATCCAATTAATTCTGCCTCTTAATCCTTTATAACCACCATAATAAATGTCATAATAAAAAAAAAAAAAAAGACAAATACCAAACAATTATCAATTTCAATACAGTGATACCGTGGTGCATAAGCCATTCCCTTAACATTTATCTTATAATTGACATTTTAAGTTCAGTGATACCTCAGTGCATCCACTCTTTCATTAGCGTTTCGCCCCATACATTATTATTACAAAAAAAAAAAAAAATATGCCCAACAAGCATCAATTTAACTATGGTGATACCATAGTGCATAAACCATTCCATTAACATTTTTCCTTTTTTCTTCCCCCTATTCCCTTTCCTTTCCTCCCCCCCTCAGTTACCCTTGTGTATGAACCCATTCGTTGTTAATTCCCTTTATAATTTATAATACATAAATACCTCATTTTAAGTTCAGTTCAGTGATACCTCAGTGCATCCACTCTTTCATTAACGTTTCACCCCATACATTATTATTACAACAAAAAAAAAAAAATTTTTTTACCCAACAATCATCGATTTAAGTATAGTGATATCTTAGTGCATAAACCATTACCTTAACCTTTTATTATTGACAAAAAAAAAAAAAAAAATTTTACCCAACAATCATCGATTTAAATGTAGTGATATCTTAGTGCATAAGCCGTTACCTTAACCTTTTTCCTTATATCTTATTATTGACAAAAAAAAAAAAAAAAAAAAATCCAAATAATCCATCAATTCAAATTCAGTGATGCCACGATGTATACTATATTTTCTTTATACCTATCTCTATTATTATCGTTTCTGTATCTATTGTTTAGTTCTAGATAATTAAAGTTAAGAATATCTCAGATTCTCTGCCCTTAAGCACTAAATTTTTGAATTGATAGATCATAGGGACTTATTAGTGCCTAAGTACATTACCCTGTGAATACCTTTCATTCATTATCCTACTATATAAACCATCAAAATAATGTCACCTCTTAGTCCTTTATAATCAACCATTGTATATGCTTAGGAAGAAGAGACAAAAAAAAAAAAAAAAAGAAAGGATCAAATTTATATATAATCGAAAGTAATAGTCCTTATCCTTCCCTTCCTTCCCCCCCCTCCTCCCATCCTACCCCTCCCCTCCAATCCCCCAGTCCCCATTCCTTTTAAGTCATTACTCCTTCTTTTTCTCCTTTCCCTCCTCCCTCCCCTCCTTTAAGCCTGCTGCGTGTACGGAATGGGCCAGTCCGGTAATGCTAGTTCCGGGGTTTTAAGAATATCCAAAAACTCCGGCAAATCTTCCAAGTCTCTGAATGAAATAATACGATCCTCTTTCCGAACTTGCAGTTGAAATGGGAATTTCCATCTATATTGAAGGTTGTTTTTAATTAATTGTTCCAACGGGGGCCTTAACGCTCTTCTACGATCCAGCGTGTATTTCGATAGATCTTGGAAAAGTAATAAGGGCTCTCCTTCATATTGAATATTTTTATTTTGCCGGGCTGCCATCATGATTTTATCCTTTATGTGGGCAAAATGCAACTTACAGATAATATCTCGAGGCTTTTTTAGATCTGGCTTCCTTATCCCTGTAGCTCTGTGTGCCCGGTCGATAATTAGATCTTTTACATCTATATCTTGGGCGATTTCCTGAAAGATTTTCTGTAGTGTTATTATTAGTTCTTTTGAGCTTACTTCTTCTTTCAATCCTCTAATTCTTATGTTTGATCTTCTATTTCTATTCTCTTGTTCATCTAAATTGTTTATTACTTGTTTAAGTTGTCTTTCTTGCTTCTGAATCTTTTCCTCTATCCTTTTTAGGTCTTGCTCTGTTTTTGAGACTTGCTTATCTATTGTGTCTATTTTTTCTTGTGTATTTTTGGTGGTTGTTTTTAGTTCTTGTATCTCCAGTTTATATGATTCCTCCAACCTATGTATATATTGATCCATGTCTGCTCTAGTTGGGAGCGATCGAATGTACGCCCTAATGTCCCCTTTTTCTTTATCTTCCTCTGTTTGTTTGTTTGTTATTTTATCAATTGGTGAGCTATTTCTAGGGTGGCTTGTTTGTTCCTCCCCAGATGATCTGGAAGTTACCGATGACTCTGCCAAACCCGATAGTTCCTGTGATGTTTGTAATTCCTGTGTTACATGGGGGGATTGTAGTTGTAACTGTTGGAAAAATTCCTTGATATCAGTTGTTTGTAGTGGTTGTGTCCCTGTAGTGTTTTTGCTCTTAACCTCTCCCTTATCTTTTTTGTTTACTTGATTTTGCGGTGTTTTGCTGCCTTTCTTGGGTGCCATTTCTTCCTCTCTTTCCCCTTTTTCTCTTCTTTTTCTTTTCTCTTCCCTTTCCCCCTTTCTTCCTCTCCCTTCCCCTTCCCTTTTCTTCCTTCTTCACCTTTTTTAGTATTCTTATTGAATGATGTAATATACAGGGTCGGGGGGGGGGGGGGGGACTAGAAGAGGGCTAGTTTCTTTATAGTTCTTAAATGGCCTTTGGCAGTCTCTTTTTAGCTTTGTTTACCCCGCCAGTAACTGACAGTTTTAGTATATGATTCTGGATCTAAGATTGGTAAGCTCTTCTTTCCTCTGCTTGATTATCTTTCTTTCTTTCGCTATTTCAGTGAATCCTTCTGAGTGTTTTATTACCAGAGTTTGTATATATTAAAAATAAATTTCCATACGCATACCTGTTCTCTCTGGGCTTCTGAGGTTAAATGAGATTATACTCTTTACCGTTTACGGCTTCTGGCTTCTCTCCGGGTATTCCCAGTATCACCTGGTCTGCCTGATCCCTGCCGCTCAGCTCCCGAAGCTTTCCGCCGGAGAGGGCGTCCGTATCAGGTGTCCCCGCGGTCCGCTTCCGCAAACTCGCAGAGGCTCCCGTCCGGCCGCGCCCGCTGTCTCCTGGCTCTGCCCCTGGAAGCGATCCTGGCACTCCACAGGCTCGTTCTCCGCCGGCCCTTTCGGGTCTCCTGCTTCCCGCGAGAGTTGCTGTGTTGTTCGCCGGTCCTTTCTCCACTCCTACTTCCGCTCCCACTCGCTCAGCTGTCCCCCGGCAGGGGGATTCAATAGGATAACCCCGGAGCCATCGACCTCTCACCAGGCATGTATGTAAAAAATGTTCCCTTCAATGCCAATAACGTATCTGCTTGTCAGTTTATCTGCTTGTCCTTTTGCCAGCGTAACAGCTTTCCAGCGTGCTAGCTCCTTAGCATGTCTTCCTTATCAGAATGTCGGCATGTCCGACTCTCGGTCACTCTAAGCGGCCATCTTGGTCAGCAGCTCCTCCCCCTCTCCCTGCACCCTCGCATGTTTTTTAAATGAAATGCAATCAATCAGTGATCACCCTTCTCACTAAATACACCATATACAATCAGATTGCATAGTGTATGGCCATCTTTATACAAGTACATAGGAGGGAGTGGACAGAAATACTCAGCTGTCAAGCCCCGTTCACATCTCTGTTTTCTTTTTTTAGCGAGGTGGGGAGGTGTTTTGGAGCATTTTCACTTATCACACATAAGGCAGTCCATACATTTGAATGGGCTGCCCTACACACAGCAATCACCCCAAAGAAGCTTCAGAACTTTTTTTTAGAGTGGAGCTTGGTGCAATTTTACTGCGATTTTTTTTTCTTTTTTTTTTTTTTTTGGGGCAGCACATTTCTGAAATGCAAGGAAACACACAGATGTGAATGGAGCCTCATTGTTCTTGTGTTATCGCACCGAACTGAAAAGGGGGGGAAATAGGTGTAGAGGCGACCCCATGTCACGCTGTGGATTAGCAATATACGCCTGATTGTGGCAGAAGCAGGCATTCTAATTACACACCTGTGGGCAGGGTTCATATGCATCCCAGGGAGAGAGCTCAGGTCTCCCATTGGGAGACAGCTCCACTCAGGTAGACAAGAATTTTGGCCGAGGAGTCAGGAAGACTCCGCCCTACAGGCAGACTGTCTGTGTATGAGTGTCAAGAGGATACCCATGTTTCCTAGGACATAGTTGCCAACATTGCAAAAAAATGTATAGGGACACTTTTTTGTCTGTAGGTGGAGTCTTGCTATAATTAAGGGACGGGGCATTCATTTGAAGGTGGGACGAAGCGACAATAAAAAAAGTGGCACATGAAGCATGGGCGTGGTTTAAACGAAAATTGAGCGTGGCTTAACCGCTTCAGCCCTGGAAGATTTTACCCCCTTCTTGACCAGAGCACTTTTTACAATTCGGCACTGCGTCGTTTTAACTGACAATTGTGCGGGGGTGCGACGTTGCACCCAAACAAAATTGATGTACTTTTTTCCCACAAATAGAGCTTTCTTTTGGCGGTATTCGATCACCTCTACGATATTTATTTTTTGGGCTATAAACAAAAAAAGAGCGACAATTTTGAAAAAAAAACGCAATATTTTTTACTTTTTGCTATAACAAATATCCCCCAAAAATATATATAAAAAAAATTATTTTCCTCAGTTTAGGTTGATATGTATTCTTCTACATATTTTTGGTAAAAAAAAAATCGCAATAAGCCTATATTGATTGGTTTGCGCAAAAGTTAAAGTGTCTACAAAATAGGGCATAGTTTTATGGCATTTTTATTACTATTTTTTTTTAATAGTAATGGTGGCGATCTGCGATTTTTATCAGGACTGTGACATTATGGTGGACACATCGGACACTTTTGACACATTTTTGGGATCATTGGCATTTATACAGCGATCAGTGCTATAAAAATGCACTGATTACTGTAAAAATGTCACTGGCAGGGAAGGGGTTAACACTAGGGGGCGATCAAGGGGTTAATTGTGTTCCCTAGTGTGTGTTCTAACTGAAGGGGGGAGGGGACTGTGTAGGGGAGATGAACTCTGTATGAACAGACGATCTGTCTCTTCTCCCCTCAGAGAACCGGAAACTGTGTGTTTACACACACAGATCCCGGTTCTTGGTGTGTCAGCAGCGATCGCGGAAGTCCAGCGGTGATCGTGACCGCTGGGCACTCGCATCGGCTGCGGGGGAGAGCAGCGGGCATGCCCGTGCCCCTAGTGGCCACAGGGCAAAGAGTTGTAACATAATGTCGTTTTGCCCAGCCGTGCCATTCTATCGCAGTGAAACTGTGGCGGCTGGTCGGCAAGTGGTTAAAGGGGGCGTGGCTTAAAGGGGGTGTGGTTAGAGTCTAAGATAAATAAGGGATGGAGGAAGAAAGTAAGGGAGAGAGAAAGAAAAAGGGAGGGAAGGAGAGAGAAGGAAAGAGAGGGATGGAGGAACAGCAGGCCCAGATCCTACACCACAATAACAATATGTGTATTCCATGAAGTTTAACAATCAGCAGATAAAGATACTACAAACACCTGGTGTTAGCGCTTCAATCATCCCGGCACCATGGTTGTTATGGTGTCAGGATGATTGAAGCGCATTATTTCTATTATTACATTGTAATATAAAATGAAATAGTTTAACTCACCATAATGCAGAATCAATGGGAGCCCTGAGCGTGTCACTTGCCACATCGCCTGCCACCAGATGCCATCAGGTGTCCCCAGCAGAGTCCCTCCTTACACAAGGCATCCCCAGCAGAGTCCCTCCTTACACCAGGCGTCCCCAGCAGAGCCCCTCCTTACATCAAATGTCCCCAGCAGAGCCCCTCCTTACACCAGGCATCCCCAGCAGAGCCCCTCCTTACACCAGGCGTCCCAGCGGAGCCCCTCCTTTACACCAGGAGTCCCCAGCGGAGCCCCTCCTTACACCAGGCGTCCCCAGCGGAGCCCCTCCTTACACCAGGCGTCCCCAGCGGAGCCCATCCTTACATCAGGCATCCACAGTGGAGCCCCTCCTTACCTTAGTGTCCCCTCTCGTCGGACACATGGGGCGGAGAGTTGGCGGCAGCTTCATTTCTCATCCGTTCCACGTTTGTTGAATCCCTTGCCAACAGTCCTGATTTTCCCAGGATAATCCCGATTTTTGGATCCTCGTACCAATCGGAGTCTGTCTTGAATAAAATCCTGAGAATTCGCTTTTGTCACGGGAATCAGGACTGATCTCTTTCCAGCTTTCCCTGTGTGTTCAGTGGAGAGGAGTGGGGCCTCCGGTCCTGTTTTAAAATGTATGTGTTGTGTATCCGTCATTTCCGCTTCACACTGTATAGTGTTTTCTCTGCCTTGAATAAGTAAATGTTCTCATCCCAACACAAAGAGCTGCTAATGGAAGTATATGGATTCGGACTTTCAGAGAGATGAAGAGTTGCTGGAGGATAGAAGGTAGGGGGTGAAGATATGCTGGAGGACAGAATGAGGGGGGTGAAGATATGCTGGAGGACAGAATGAGGGGGGTGGAGATATGCTGGAGGACAGAATGAGGGTGGCGAAGATATGCTGGAGGACAGAATGAGGGGGGTGAAGATATGCTGGAGGACAGAATGAGGGGGGGGGGATATGCTGGAGGACAGAATGAGGGTGGCGAAGATATGCTGGAGGACAGAATGAAGGGGATTAAGATATGCTGGAGCACAGAATGAGAGGGGTGAAGATATGCTGGAGGACAGAATGAGAGGGGTGAAGATATGCTGGAGGACAGAATGAGGGGGGGGTGAAGATGCAGTATTTGCACATTTTTGTAAATATTTAATTATATCTTTTCATGTAACAACACTGAAGAAATTACACTTTGCTACAATGTAAAGTAGTGAGTGTACAGCTTGCATAATAATGTAAATTTGCTGTCCCCTCAAAATAACTCAACACAAAGCCATTAATGTCTAAACCGCTGGCAACAAAAATGAGTACACCCCTAAGTGAAAATGTCCAAATTGGGCCCAAAGTGTTAATATTTTCACCAGAGCTTCACAGGTTGCCATTGGAGTCTTATTCCACTCCTCCACTCCTCACGGAGCTGACGGATGTTAGAGACCTTGCGCTCCTCCACTGTACGTTTGAGGATGCCCCACAGATGCTCAATAGGGATTAGGTCTGGAGAAATGCTTGGCTAGTCCATCACCTTTACCCTCAGTTTCTTTAGCAAGGCAGTGGTCGTCTTGGAGGTGTTTGGGTTTGTTATGTTGGCATATTGCCCTGCGGCCCAGTCTCCGAAGGGAGGGGATCATACTCTGCTTCAGTATATCACAGTACATGTTGGTATTTATGGTTCCCTCAATAAACTGTAGCTCCCCAGTGCCGGCAGCACTCATGCAGCCCCAGACACTCCCACCACCATGCTTGACTGTAGGCAAGACACACTTGTCTTTGTACTCCTCACCTGGTTGCCTCCACACACGCTTGACACCATCTGAACCAAATAAGTTTATCTTTGTCTCATCAGACCACAGGACATGGTTCCAGTAATCCATGTCCTTGGGCCACTTACACAATTAGGCACTTTACAGGCAGTTTTGTGATAAAAATAACTCTAGACTGCCTCTTCTGTAGCCCCAGTGTGAAAGCCCAAGTGCTTTCACACTGGGGCGGTGCGCTTGATGGACAGGAAAAAAGTCCTGCAAGCAGCATCTTTGGGGTGGTGCGGGAGCGTTGTATACACCGCTCCTCCACCGCCCCTGCCGATTGAAGTGAAAGGGCCCTGCTTTCAAAGCGCCTTAAAAGCACTTTGAAAGCAACGCTAAGCTGACTTTTTTAGCCCCTTTTTAACCCCTTCTGGTTAAAAAAGTGCCGCTATAACGGTGGTAAAGCACTGCTAAAACTAGCGGTGCTTTACCACTAACAGACCATGTGCACTCAACTTTTTTGGTTGACCATGGCGAGGCCTGTTCTGAGTGGAACCTGTCCTGTTAAACCACTGTATGATCTTGGCCACCGTGCTGCAGCTCAGTTTCAGGGTCTTATAGCCTAGGCCATCTTTATGTAGAGCAACAATTCTTTTTTTCAGATCCTCAGAGAGTTCTTTGGCATGAAGTGCCATGTTGAACCTCCAGTGACCAGTATGAGATTGGGAGCGATCACACCAAATTTAACACACCTACTCCGCATTCACAACTGAGACCTAGTAAAACTAACGAGTCAAATGATACCGGGGAGGAAAATGGCTAATTGGGCCTAATTTGGACATTTTCTCTTAGGGTTGTACTCACTTTTGTTGCCAGCGGTTTAGACATTAATGGCTGTGTGTTGAGTTATTTTGAGGGGAGAGCAAAGTTACACTGTTATACAAGCTGTACACTCACTACTTTACATTGTAGCAAAGTGTCATTTCTTCAGTGTTACAAGAAAAGATATAATAAAATATTTACAAAAAATGTGAGGGGTGTACTCACTTTTGGGAGATACTGTATGCTGGAGGGCAGCATGAGGGGTATGAAGAATTGCTAGAGGGCAGCATGAGGGGTATAAAGAATTGATGGAGGGCAGCATGAGGGGGATGAAGAATTGCTGGAGGGCAGCATGAGGGGGGATGAAGAACTGCTGGAGGGCAGCAAGAGGGGGGATGAAGAACTGCTGGACGGCAGCATGAGAGGGGATGAAGAACTGCTGGAGGGCAGTATGAGTGGGCATGAAGAACTGCTGGAGGGCAGCATGAGTGGGCATGAAGAACTGCTGGAGCGCAGCATGAGGGGGGATGAAGAACTGCTGGAGGGCAGCATGAGGGAGGATGAAGAACTGCTGGAGGGCAGCATGAGGGAGGATGAAGAACTGCTGGAGGGCAGCATGAGGGAGGATGAAGAACTGCTGGAGGGCAGCATGAGGGGGGATGAAGAGCTGGAGGGCAGAATGTGGGAATGAAAAATTGCTGGAGGACTGAAAGTGAACATAAAGAATGGCTGGAAGACACAGGGTGTGTTTGAGTAAGAGTTCTTGAAGAACTTCTTAGTGGGGGATAAAATACTGCATTCTGGTGACCTTCAGCCCCTCTTTTAATGAACTGCCACTCTTATGTGCAGAATTTGCCCCATTCTATGACAGACTGATCAGTCCTGGATTACAGGGAGCAGGTCCTTACAAATCCCCTCAACCTTACATGTACTCCCTGACAGTCAGGGGTTCCCCTGGTCTGTAGCTGAAGTCTGGCAGGTAGGTGTTCAGGTATCCATCCAATCTCTGCTCATCGAACCTGTGTTTAGCTCTCACTTCACCGGTGTCAGCCTCCAGCTCCGCCATCTCACTCCTCAACCAAGTTTAAGGTAAATGCATGGGAAAAAACAGAAAAGTGCCTAGAAGTGTAGTATTTAATAGGATATAAAGTTGGCACAACGACAATTGTTCTCGATGGAGTTGGTATTAAACACGTCCGTCCAGGTGTGCAGGGACCGTGGTATGACAGCGCGAAAGGCCAGCCAGCTCTGTGTTGTTCCGGGTGTAGGTGGTGGAAGGCAGCGTGGAGCGCAGAGCTGTAAATGGTGTGTGACCTCACCGGGAAACAGGGCACACAACACATTTCAGAGCATGTGCGAGGCTCGTACTGAGCATGCGCGCTCCTTTCTCAAGACTCCCTGCAGACCTGGACGAACGTGTTTGTTACCAACTCTATCGGGGACCTTTTTACACAGACGAGCCTATTACCATGTCTATCATGTGAGTGTACAATTGTTATTGTGAAACTTTATATCCCATTAAATACTACACTTAGAGGCACTTTTCTGTTTTTTTCCCACACATCAGCCTCAGAGTTGACTCCACTCCTGAGAAGAGCTTCTGCCCTAAGTGGTTCAGTATTTTAGACTGTCCCTTAAGCCCACTTCCTGGCCATCTCTTCATACTACCAAGGACATTCTCTAGAGCTGTTTAAAAAGACTATTGGATTTGCCTTTCCATTGGCCTTGCATAGGTTATTCACCCTGTGCGCTTGCATTATATATGTTTGTTCAAGTTCAAGGTAAAGTCCTCCTTTGAACATTGTTATTGTAACTCTTTAACTTTGACAGTTTACTCTGTTGTAACTCTAACTTCGACTATTAACATACCTCCAAACATTTTGAGATTTTGAGAATCAGGGACACCTATTAGCAAAAGTATGTAGGCATAGGACATCCTACCACACCCCCTTAAAGGAGAAATATACAAAAAAATTATTAGTTATACCCACAAGTGCTTTTTTTTTTACCACTGCTAATTCTTTATACTGGCTGAAATTTACAAATGCAGCAATTTAGAATTCAGATATAGGGTTTAGCACTGGAAAACACTTTTTGAGAGATAAATGATGCATTTTATAAACAAATATATAGATCAGATCAAAATGAGGGACAAATGAGGAGGAAAGCGGGACAAATGGACTTTGTTCCAAATCAGGGATAGATGGGAGGGGAGCTATGCTGTTATTAAACCTTGACTAAACAAAGCCATTTTAGTAAGCCAGTGCAGAGACAGGAAGCCATATTGGAAACTGGCAGCTGCCTTTTATTTCATTTATCTTTAATAAAACGTATTAGTTGTGGTGTTTAGTGTAATGGTAGAAGTTACATTAAGTGGCAATACATATGAATGACTGGCGTGTGTAACCCTTCAAACGGGAATGAGAAGTGACTAGCGCCTCAGACAGAGGAGCAGTGCGCACTGCCTGGGACTCCTCTTCTTGGGTGCAGAGTAGGGTTGCCACATCATCCCTTTAACCAGAACACATATGAATTACACAGGTTCTGAGGCTGATTCAATGCAGATAAGGCACCAATTGGGTTTAACTACCACCTTATTCAGCCACAGAACCTGTGTGTAATTATTGTGTGTCCTGGATTAAAGGGATGATGTGGCAACCCTAGTGCAGAGATTTGTTTAGGAAGACACACAGCATCACCTGGCAGTGAACTACAGAGCCCAGCAGTGGCAGGGGAGCTCAGTGTGTGGAGGAGAAGTGAGCAGAGATGGCTTCTAGCAGGGAGGTGGAGGAGCTGCAAGAGGATCTGAGGAGAGTGCAGAGCAAGCCGGACACACACAGGAACAAGGTACACAAGATGAGTGCTAAGGTGGTGGACTCCAACCCATACAGGGACACTGCCAGTTCAGATCACCCTGAGATCACCCTGTTTTTTTTTTTTTTTTAACCGCTCCCCCTGAGATTAAGGGGGTCACCCCTTTTTTTTCTTACCCCTCTCACCCTGAGATCGATTGGAAGGGGGGGGGTCATCTCTCCCACCCTAAAATCCAGGGAGTCACACTTTTTTTTTCCTACTCTTACCTTTTAGATACAGAAAATCACCCTGTTTTTACTCCTCCCACCCTGAGATCCAGGGATCCCTCTGATTTTTTTTTTTTTACCGCTTTCACTCTTAAATCTATTTTTTTTTTTACTATTCCCACCTTGAGATCATGGGGTCACCCTGTTTTTTACTCCTTTCACCCTTAGATCTGGGGGTTCCTCTGTTTTTATTTATCACTTTTAGGTCCCTTTCACACTTGTGCGACTTTTTCTGCAACTTTGAACATCAGAGTCACATGACAAGTCGTACCCCATGATTCCCAATGATAACCGTTCATATCTGTGCGACTTCAAAGTAGTCCCTCTACTACAAAGCAAATGTCTAATATATCCCGGAGTAGAGACATAATCGTTCAACATAACATATGACTCTAGAGCAATAAATCTCAAGACTAACATGAACTGCTTGTAGCGATAGCTAACACCTTGGCTTATACCACAGATAGATAATGGCTACGCCTCTCACCCTTCCAGGGGTTCCAGGGGTTCCCTCGTTTTGTTTTTTACCCTGTGTACCCTGAAATCCTGGGGGGTGATCATCTGTGGGTTTTTTCCCCCCTCTCACCCTAAGATCCAGAGAATCCCTCTGTTTTTTACTCCCCTCCTCTCTCTTTTTCCCCTTCTCACTCTTCGATTCAGGGTAGTTACCCTGTTTTTTTTCCATGCTGGGCCTTAAAACCTGGAGGTCACCCTGTTTTTTATTTACCCCTTTCACCCGGAGATTAAGGAGGCATATTTTTTTATCCCTCTCACCCTAAGAGCAAAGGAGTATATATATATATATATATATATATATATATATATATATATATATATATATATATATATATATATATATATATATATATATATATATATATACACATATATATATATATATATATATATATATATATATATACACATATATACATACAGTTGGGCAAAAAAGTATTTACTCAGCCACCAATTGTGCAAGTTCTCCCACTTAAAAACATGAGAGAGGCCTGTGGTAACAAATCCAGACAATCACATTGTCTGATTTTTGAAAGAATTTATTTGCAAATTATGGTGGAAAATAAGTATTTGGTCACCTACAAACAAACAAACAAGATTTCTAGCTCTCACAGACCTGTATCTTCTTCTTTAAGAGGCTCCTCTGTCCTCCACTCATTACCTGTATTAATGGCACCTGCTTGAACTTGTTATAAGTATAAAAGACACCTGTCCACAACCTCAAACAGTCACACTCCAAACTCCACTATGGTGAAGACCAAAGAGCTGTCGAAGGACACCAGAAATAAAATTGTAGACCTGCACCAGGCTGGGAAGACTGAATCTGCAATAGGCAAGCAGCTTGGTGTGAAGAAATCAACTGTGGGAGCAATAATTAGAAAATGGAAGACATACAAGACCACTGATAAACTCCCTCGATCTGGAGCTCCACGCAAGATCTCACCTCGTGGGGTCAAAATGATCATAAGAACGGTGAGCAAAAATCCCAGAACCACACGGGGGGACCTAGTGAATGACCTGCAGAGAGCTGGGACCAACGTAACAAAGGCTACCATCAGTAACACACTACGCCGCCAGTGACTCAGATCCTGCAGTGCCAGACGTGTCCCCCTGCTTAAGCTAGTACATGTCCAGGCCCGTCTGAGGTTTGCTAGAGAGCATTTGGATGATCCAGAAGAGGATTGGGAGAATGTCAGATGAAACCAAAGTAGAACTGTTTGGTAGAAACACAACTCGTCGTGTTTGGAGGAGAGAGAATGCTGAGTTGCAACCAAAGAACACCACACCTACTGTGAAGCATGGGGGTGGCAACATCATGCTTTGGGGCTGTTTCTCTGCAAAGGGAACAGGACGACTGATCCGTGTACATGAAAGAATGAATGTGGGCCATGTATCGTGAGATTTTGAGTACAAACCTCCTCCCATCAGCAAGGGCATTGAAGATGAAACGTGGCTGGGTATTTCAGCATGACAATGATCCCAAACACACTGCCCGAGCCAGGGCCGCCATCAGGGGGGTACAGGCATTACACCTGTAAGGGGCTCGCATGTCTCCAGGGGCCCGCCCGTTCCCCCCCCAATCAGCATGTTGCCGGTGAGGGGAGGAGAGAAAACGTCACTATCATTTTCGCCAGCACCAATCCCCCCCCCTTTACCGTGGCCAATGCTCTCTGCTTATCCATCCATGCGGAGCCTAATAGCTGCTGCAGGATTTGCTAGGACTGTGATTGGGCAGGACAGGGACAGGGGAAGTGGCCATGGACAGTGCACATGGACACAGACCGCAATAACAGATCGGAGAGTGCAGCATGGAGGATAAGTCACAAATATTTAATGTGTGCTGCTGCTGACTGTGCCCCCTGTGCTGCCTGTACATTTTAGTGGGACACCCTTAGGCTGAGTAGCTGCCTCTGCCTGTAATTGATTTACATTGTGAAAATGGATGACTCTGGGTACAAATGAGTTACATTTTACAGAGCCTCTTCACTATGTAACTGTCATCCCCATCCACAGTCATCCTCATCCATTTTCACAAAGCAACTCAATCATCTTCATCCGCACCCAGCATCTACTCCATCCATCCAGTCTCCACAACGCATCCCCACCCAGACCGAGCACCATCCATCCCTCCAGTCTCCACAACACACGCATCCCCACCCACGCTGAGCACAATCCATCCCTCCAGTCCTCACAACACATGCATCCCCACCCAGACCGAGCACCATCCATCCCTCCAGCCTCCACAACACACACATCCCCACCCACGCTGAGCTCCATCCATCCCTCCAGTCTCCACAACGCATCCCCACCCAGACCGAGCACCATCCATCCCTCCAGTCTCCACAACACACGCATCCCCACCCACGCTGAGCACCATCCATCCCTCCAGTCTCCACAATGCATCCCCACCCACGCCGAGCACCATCCATCCCTCCAGTCTCCACAATGCATCCCCACCCACGCCGAGCACCATCCATCCCTCCAGTCTCCACAATGCATCCCCACCCAGACCGAGCACCATCTATCCCCCCAGTCTCCACAACGCATCCCCACCCACGCCGAGCACCATCCATCCCTCCAGTCTCCACAACGCATCCCCACCCACACCGAGCACCATCCATCCCTCCAGTCTCCACAATGCATCCCCACCCACGCCGAGCACCATCCATCCCTCCAGTCTCCACAATGCATCCCCACCCAGACCGAGCACCATCTATCCCCCCAGTCTCCACAACGCATCCCCACCCACGCCGAGCACCATCCATCCCTCCAGTCTCCACAACACACGCATCCCCACCCACGCTGAGCACCATCTATCCCTCCAGTCTTCACAACACACGCATCCCCACCCAGACCGAGCACCATCCATCCCTCCAGTCTCCACAACGCATCCCCACCCACGCCGAGCACCATCCATCCCTCCAGTCTCCACAACACACGCATCCCCACCCATGCTGAGCACCATCTATCCCTCCAGTCTTCACAACACACGCATCCCCACCCAGACCGAGCACCATCCATCCCTCCAGTCTCCACAACGCATCCCCACCCACGCCGAGCACCATCCATCCCTCCAGTCTCCACAACGCATCCCCACCCAGACTGAGCACCATCCATCCCTCCAGTCTCCACAATGCATCCCCACCCACGCAGAGCACCATCCATCCCTCCAGTCTCCACAACGCATCCCCACCCAGACCGAGCACCATCCATCCCTCCAGTTTACACAACCCACGGATCCCCACCCACGCCGACCACATCCATCCCTCCAGTCTCCACAATGCACGCATCCCCACCCACGCCGAGCACCACTCATCCCTCCAGTCTCCACAACACACGCTACCCCACCCACATCAAGCACCATCCATCCCTCCAGTCTCCACAACGCACGCATCCCCACCCAGACCGACCACCATCCATCCCTCCAGTCTCGACAACGCACGCATCCCCACCCACGCCGAGCACCATCCATCCCTCCAGTCTCCACAACGCACGCATCCCCACGCAGGCCGACCACCATCCATCCCTCCAGTCTCGACAACGCACGCATCCCCACCCACGCCGAGCACCATCCATCCCTCCAGTCTAAACACACAAATCCCTGTGCTGTCAGGGAAGGGAAAACATATAGTTTGTTCCTACTAAGTAGGAAAAATGATATTTCTCCTCTCCTAGTCACTCCTTTCCCCACACAGTTAGAACATACTGAGGGAACATACATTTAACCCCTTGATCCCCCCCTAGTGTTAACCCCTTCCCTGCCAGTGACATTTACACAGTAATCAGTGCATTTTTATAGCACTGATCGCTGTGTAATTGTGAATGGTCCCAAAAAGTGTCCGATCTGTCTGTCGCAATGTTGCAGTACCGCTAAAAATCTCAGATCACCGCCAATACTATTAAAAGAAAATAATAATACAAAATGCCATAAATCTTTCCCATAGTTTGTAGACGCTATAACTTTTGCACAAACCAAGTCCTGCTAGCAGCATCTTTGGAGTGGTGAAGGAGCGGTGTGTATACCGCTCCTCCACTGCTCCTCCCCATTGAAATGAATCGGGCAGCGCGGCTATACCGCCGGAATAGCGCTGCTGCAGCAGGGATTTGCGGTGGACTTAACCCTTTCTCGGGCGCTAGCGCGAGGGGGTTAAAAGCGCCCCGCTAGCGGCTGAATAGCACAGTGAATTTGAAGGTAAAGCGCCGCTAAATAGCGGCACTTTACCGCCAACGCACCTACCGCCCCAGTGTGAAAGGGGCCTTACAGTTCAATATTTAAAGCACTGATAACTTTTAATCCACTTTTCATATATTAAGGTGTAAGAGTGTTAAAAAAAAAGTGGGTGCACCGAAGAACTCAGTGGTATGGCCAGTGGGCCGATTCTGTGGGACGACCAGTGGGCGGGCCCTGGAGAATGTTGGGGGGCCCAGGCCTAAAGCTGCGTAAGGGGCCCCAAAATTTCTGATGGCTGCCCTGGCCAGAGCAACGAAGGTGTGGCTTCGTAAGAAGCATTTCAAGGTCCTGGATTGTCCTAGGCAGTCTCCAGATCTCAACCTCATAGAAAACCTTTGGAGGGAGTTGAAAGTCCGTGGTGCCCAGCGACAGCCCCAAAACATCACTTCTCTAGAGGAGATCTGCATGGAGGAATGGGCCAACATACCAGCAACAGTGTGTGACAGCCAGGGCCGGTGCAAGGATTTTTGACACCCTAGGCGAAACCTCATTTTGCCGCCCCCTCTAGCTCCGCCCCTGACTCCACCCCCTTTGCCAGTGTTAAATGGTTTGATTCAACCCTCTAACTGCTACATCTGCAAGACAGCTCGTTCTTTTGAAAAGCAACAGACTTACGAGCAGGATCACCCGGTAATTATAAAAGAGAAAACCTAAAAACAAAAAACAAAACTAATGCAGCCACCCATCTAAGAATTGGTAAGCTGCAGTATAATATTTTGCTTTGCTTTAATACCACTTTAAGTGGATAAAGTTAACCAAGTAATTCTGTTATACATCAATGTATAGGTAGATGATGGGAAGGAAGGAGTTAAAACAGGAGATAAACAGACTGGAGTAAAGCTACTTCCAGTGCTGGCAAGGAGGGAGACAGAGAGAAAAAGAGAGAGCGAGGGGGTCAGGGAGAGAGGGAGAGAGAGAGGGAGGTCAGGGAGAGAGAGAGAGAGAGAAGGGGGTTGGGAAGAGAGAGAGGGGGGTCAGGGAGAGAGAGGGGGCAGGGAGAGAGAGGGGGGCAGGGAGAGAGAGAGAGCGAGGGGGTCAGGGAGAGAGAGGGGGTCAGGGAGAGAGAGAGGGGGGCAGGGAGAGAGAGGGAGAGAGAGGGGGGTCAGGGAGAGAGAGGGGGGCAGGGAGAGAGAGGGGGCAGGGAGAGAGAGGGGGGCAGGGAGAGAGAGAGGGGGGTCAGGGAGAGAGAGAGAGAGGGGGGTCAGGGAGAGAGAGAGGGGGGTCAGGGAGAGAGAGGGGGGCAGGGAGAGAGAGAGGGGGGGTCAGGAAGAGAGAGGGGGGGGTCAGGGAGAGAGAGAGAGAGAGGGGGGGGTCAGGGAGAGAGAGAGAGAGGGGGGGTCAGGGAGAGAGGGGGGGTCAGGGAGAGAGAGGGGGCAGGGAGAGAGAGGGGGCAGGGAGAGAGAGGGGGGTCAGGGAGAGAGAGGGGGCTCAGGGAGAGAGAGAGGGGGGTCAGGGAGAGAGAGAGGGGGGGCAGGGAGAGAGAGAGGGGTCAGGGAGAGAGAGAGGGGGGGCAGGGAGAGAGAGAGGGGGGTCAGGGAGAGAGAGGGGGGTCAGGGAGAGAGAGGGGGGTCAGGGAGAGAGAGAGGGGGGTCAGGGAGAGAGAGGGGGGCAGGGAGAGAGAGGGGGGCAGGGAGAGAGAGGGGGGTCAGGGAGAGAGAGGGGGGTCAGGGAGAGAGAGGGGGGTCAGGGAGAGAGAGGGGGTCAGGGAGAGAGAGAGGGGGGTCAGGGAGAGAGAGGGGGGGTCAGGGAGAGAGAGAGGGGGGATCAGGTTCTGGTCAGTGAAAGAGCTCACTCACTTGGAATGGTCCCCAGGGGCTCACAGCGCTCACTGGTTAATTCAGCAGTTTTTCAGTGTTGCTGTTCGCTGCTTGTTTTTAATCTTCCCGCCCACATCCCCTTCACAGATGAAGCGCACAGGAGGGACGGGGGACTCGGGAGAAGTGTGAAGCTGCTCTGTGCAGACATGCAGGAGGCGATTGGACAGAGCACACTGGAGGGGCGGGACTCGGGAGAAACGTGTAGCTGATGTGCCATTATGATCACAGAGCGGAGAGGGGGGGGGATTGCTGGACACACATCAGAGCGGAGAGCTCGCTGGGGGGGGGGGGCGAGGAGGCTGGGTGGTTGCTGGACACATGATGTTAGATCGGAGAGCAGAGAGCCGCGGGGGGGGGGGCGGTGCTACACACATGTCAGAGCGGCTGCCTGGTGGATACTTGCAACTTGCAAGCTCTTTGGACAGTGCGGGAGTAGAAAAAAACAGCGGCCAGGCGCCTTAGGCGGCAGTGCACCCTAGGCGGTCGCCTAGTCCGCCTAGTGGTAGCACCGGCCCTGGTGACAGCCTTGTGAAGACTTACAGAAAACGCTTGACCTCTGTCATTGCCAACAAAGGATATATAACAAAGTATTGAGAACTGTTGATATTGACCAAATACTTATTTTCCACCATAATTTGCAGATAAATTCTTTCAAAAATCAGACAATGTGATTGTCTGGATTTGTTTCCACATTTTGTCTCTCATAGTTGAGGTATACCTGAGGTATACCTATGATGACAATTACAGGCCTCTCTCATTTTTTTAAGGGAGAGAACTTGCACAATTGGTGGCTGACTAGACTAAATACTTTTTTGCCCCACTGTGTATATATATATATATATATATATATATATATATATATATATATATATATATATATATATATATATATATATATACAGTGCCTTGCAAAAGTATTCACCCCCTTGGCATTTTTCGTATTTTATTGCCTCTCAATTTACAGAACATGTCCACAACTTTGAAGATGTTTTTTTTTTTTATTGAGAAGCAAACAACAAATAGGACAAAATAACAGAAAAAGTCAATGTGCATAACTATTTACCCCCTAAAGTCAATACTTTGTAGATCCACCTTTTGCGGCTATCACAGCTCCAAGTCACTTTGGATAAGTCTCTATGAGCTTGCCACATCTTACCACTGGGATTTTTGCCCATTCCTCCATGCAAAACTGCTCCAGCTCCTTCAAGTTGGATGGTTTGCACTTGTGAACAGCAATCTTTAAGTCTGACCACAGATTTTCTATTGGATTGAGGTCTGGGCTTTGACTAGGACATTCCAACACATTTACATGTTACCCTTAAACCACTCAAGTGTTGTTTTAGCAGTGTGTTTGGGGTCATTGTCCTGCTGGAAGGTGAACCTCTGTCCTAGCCTCAAATCACACACAGGGTGGTACAGGTTTTTGCTTAAGAATATCCCAGCAGTCCCAGGCCCGACTGCTGAAATACATCCCCACAGCATGATGCTGCCACCACCATGTTTCACAGTGGGGATGGTGTTCTTTTGGTGATGTGATGTGTTGGGTTTGCACCAGACATAGTGTTTTCTTTGATGGCCAAAAACTTCAATTTTATTCTCATCAGACCAAAGCACCTTCCTCCATACATTTTGGGAGTCTTCCACATGCCTTTTCACAAACTCAAAATGTGCCATTTTGGTTTTTGCTGAAAGTAATGGCTTTCTTCTGGCCACTCTGCCATAAAGCCCAACTCTATGGCGCGTACAGCTTATTGTCGTCCTATGTGCAGATACTCCAGTCTCTGCTGTGGAACTCTGCAGCTCCTCCAGGGTTTCCTTGAGTCTCTGTGCTGCCTCTCTGATTAATGCCCTCCTTGCCCGGTCTGTGAGTTTTGGTGTGCGGCCGTCTCTCAGGAGGTTTGCTGTTGTGCCATGTTCTTTCCATTTGGTTATGATAGATTTGATGGTGCTCCTAGGGATCATCAAAGATTTGGATATTTTTTTATAACCTAACCCTGACTTGTACTTAACAACAGCATTGTCCCTTACTTGTTTGGAGAGTTCCTTGGTCTTCATGGCAGTGTTTGGTTAGTGGTGCCTCTTGCTTAGGCGTTGCAGCCTCTGGGGCCTTTCAAAAAGGTGTGTATATGTAATGACAGATCATGTGACACTTAGATTGCACACAGGTGGACACGATTTCACTAATTATGTGACTTCTGAAGGTAATTGGTTGCACCAAAGTTTTTTATGGGCTTCATAACAAAGGGGGTGAATACATACGCTCATGCCAATTATCAGTTTTTTATTTCTGAAAAATAGTTTTATGTATATATTTTTCAAATTTTACTTCACCAACTTAGACTATTGTGTTCTGATCCATCACATATAATTCAGATTAAAAAAACATTGAACTAAAGGCTGAAATGTAACAAAATAGGTAAAAAGCCAAGGGGGTGAATCCTTTTGCAAGGCACTGTGTATGTATGTGTGTGTGTATATATATATATATTTTATTATTTTTTTTTTACCCCTCTCACTCTTTGATTCAGGCTGGGTTCACACTGGTGCAATGCCAGACATCGCATGTGATTTACACAGCATGCCTTTGCACATCACATGCGATGTCTGTGCAGTGTTAATTCTACCATACAGTTTGTATGCCTGAAATCGCATCGCATTCGGACCAAAATGGTGCAGGACCCTTTTTTTTTGGTTTGCACTGGAATCGGATCGCATGGGTGTTCTGACCCATGAGATCTGATTCCACAGTTGGTACTGCGTCTTGCGAACCGTTTTGGGGTGTCATTAACTTTATATTGACGCCCGCAGCAGTTCACTGAGAGCAGTGTGACCTGCCTGTGATTCAAAAACATATTTGGGGGGCACACCCTAAAATGCGCTTAAATTCAAGATGGAGCTGCTATAAGACCAACAAACAGTACAAAACAGATTATAGCGCACACATTCAAGAATGACATTTCCTGCAGGGCTAGTTAAAAACACCTGAACATATTAAAAAAAATACGGGGGTTTGGTCACACTATATGGTCATATAGTGCTAAGCCCACTTACAGCGACAAAGTACCCCCTGACCAGGTTTTTTTGGATGGAGTTCCCCTCCCCCTCTTCATTACCTCTTATTTAGTGGCCACCAGTGCATAGGAGGTATCCCCTTCAGTTCTCCCACATAGAGGAGTTTAGCTCCCATGGTTGAGACGCGGGATCTTCCATTCTGTTACTAGGGTAGGACCCACTAATTCGGGGTACTTTGTCGCTGTAAGTGGGCTTAGCACTATATGACCATAAAGTGTGACCAAACCCCCGTATTTTTTTAAAATATGTTCAGGTGTTTTTAACTAGCCTGTAATCTGTTTTGTACTGTTTGTTGGTCTTATAGCAGCACCATCTTGCATTTAAACGCATTTTTGGGTGTGCCCCCAAATATGTTTTTGTATATTGTAATAGACCCTGACCAGGTTTTTTTGGGCTAGAGCACCCCTCCCCCTATTCATTACCTCTTATTCAGGCTGGATTCACACCTATGCATTTTTAGTGCTTTTTGCATTTTGCAGATTTGCACTACAGAACGTGTTCCATAGAAAACAATGTTAAATGGACTGTAGTGCAAATCTGCAAAATGCAAAAAGCACTAAAACTGCATAGGTGTGAATCCAGCCTTAGTGGCCACCAGTGCATAGGAGGAATTCCCTTCAGTTCCCTCACATAGAGGAGTTCAGCTCCCATGTTTGAGACGCAGGATCTTCCATTCTATTACTAGTGTAGGACCCACTAATTTGGGGTACTTTGTCGCAGTAAGTGGGCTTAGCACTATATGACCATAAAGTGTGACCAAACCCCCGTATTTTTTTGTATATGTTCAGGTGTTTTTAACTAGCCTTGCAGGAAATGTCATTCTTGTATGTATGCGCTGTAATCTGTTTTGTACTGCCCGTGATTCAGATGCGATGCGGGAACCTGCACAGGAATTGCTGTGATTCCTACATCGCACCAGCGTGAACCGAGCCTAAGGCTCCATTCACACTAGCGCGTTTTTTGATGCATTTTGCAGAAATGCATGAAAAATTTTTTAACATGGGTTCCTATGGAACATGTTCACATCAATGCCTTTTTGTACCTTTGCATTTTTGGAAAGGGTCAGGGACTTTTTTCATGCAAAATGCAGCGTTTTGCATGTAATAGAATTCAATGGACAAGCATCAAAAATGCAAGTGCAGCGTTTTTACAGCGTTTTTGATGCGCTTTTGCCGTTTTTTTTTTTTTTTTTTTTTTTTTTTAGACTGTAAAAAAAAACTGTAAAAAAAAAAAACGCAAAACGCGGCAAAAACGCTGTAAGGCTCGATTCACACCTATGCATGTTGCTTTTGAGCGTTTTTGGAGGTTTTTTTTTCATGCTTGCCACGTTTTTGAGCCGCGTTTTTGCCGCGATTTTGCCGCGATTTTGCCGCGATTTGCGTTTTGCGGTTTTTTTTTTTTTTTTTTTTTTTTACTTTTTTTTTTTACAGTCTTAAAAAAAATTACAAAAAAAAAAAAAATTAAAAAAAAAAAAAAAAAACCTCAAAAACGCATCAAAAACGCATCAAAAACGCTGCAAAAACGGTGCACTTGCGTTTTTGATGCTTGTCCATTGAAATCCATTACATGCAAAACGCTGCATTTTGCATGAAAAAAAGTCCCCGACCCTTTCCAAAAATGCAGAGAAACAAAAAGGCATTGATGTGAACATGTTCCATAGGAACCCATGTTAAAAAATTCCCGTGCATTTCTGCAAAATGCAAAATGCATCAAAAAACGCGCTAGTGTGAATGGAGCCTAAAAATGCTCCAAAAACGCTGCTCAAAAACGTGGCAAGCATCACAAAAAAAACTCCAAAAACGCTCAAAAGCAACATGCATAGGTGTGAATCCAGCCTTAGGCTCCATTCACACTAGCGCGTTTTTTGATGCATTTTGCACTTTGCAGAAATGCACGGGAATTTTTTAACATGGGTTCCTATGGAACATGTTCACATCAATGCCTTTTTGTTTCTCTGCATTTTTGGAAAGGGTCGGGGACTTTTTTTCATGCAAAATGCAGCGTTTTGCATGTAATAGAATTCAATGGACAAGCATCAAAAACGCAAGTGCACCGTTTTTGCAGCGTTTTTGGTGCGTTTTTGATGCGTTTTTGCCGGTTTTTTTTGTTTTTTTATTTTTTTTTTTAATTATTTTTTTTTTAAATTTTTTTTAAGACTGTAAAAAAAAATGTAAAAAAAAAAAAATAAAAAAAAAACGCAAAACGCAAATCGCGGCAAAATCGCGGCAAAAACGCGGCTCAAAAACGTGGCAAGCATGAAAAAAAAACCTCCAAAAACGCTCAAAAGCAACATGCATAGGTGTGAATCGAGCCTTAAGCTGGCCATACACTATTCAATTTTCCTGTTCAACTTTCCTTTAGATTTACCAAAACCATATAATAGGAGGTCAAACCTAAACACTTTCAATTTGGATGCAATCAGGCAGGCCCTTGTACTACATAGTTGAAGGTAAATCTAAAGAAAATTGAACAGGAAAATTGTATGGTGTATGGCCAGCTTTAGGCTGGATTCACACCTATGCATTTTTAGTGCATTTTGCATTTTGCAGATTTGCACTACAGAACGTGTTCCATAGAAAACCATGGTAAATGGACTGTAGTGCAAATCTGCAAAATGCAAAAAGCACTAAAAATGCATAGGTGTGAATCCAGCCTAAGGCTGGATTCACACCTATGCATGTTGCTTTTGAGCGTTTTTGGAGGTTTTTTTTCATGCTTGCCACGTTTTTGAGCCGCGTTTTTGCCGCGTTTTTGCCGCGATTTGCGTTTTGCGTTTTTTTTTTTTTTTTTTTACAGTTTTTTTTTACAGTCTAAAAAAAAATGTAAAAAAAATTGAAAAAAAAAAAAAAACCCCGGCAAAAACGCATCAAAAACGCACCAAAAACGCATCTAAAACGCTGCAAAAACGGTGCACTTGCGTTTTTGATGCTTGTCCATTGAAATCCATTACATGCAAAACGCTGCATTTTGCATGAAAAAAAGTCCCCGACCCTTTCCAAAAACGCAGAGATACAAAAAAGCATTGATGTGAACATGTTCCATAGGAACCCATGTTAAAAAATCCCCGTGCATTTCTGCAAAATGCAAAATGCATCAAAAAACGCGCTAGTGTGAATCGAGCCTTAGGCTTCATTCACACTAAGCGCGTTTTTTGATGCATTTTGCATTTTGCAGAAATGCATGGGAATTTTTTAACATGGGTTCCTATGGAACATGTTCACATCAATGCTTTTTTGTATCTCTGCGTTTTTGGAAAGGGTCGGGGACTTTTTTTCATGCAAAATGCAGCATTTTGCATGTAATGGATTTCAATGGACAAGCATCAAAAACGCAAGTGCACCGTTTTTGCAGCGTTTTTGCAGCGTTTTTGATGCGTTTTTGCCGTTTTTTTTTTTTGTAATTTTTTTTTTTTTTTTGTAATTTTTTTTAAGACTGTAAAAAAAAATGTAAAAAAAAAAAAAAAAAAAAGCAAAACGCAAATCGCGGCAAAATCGCGGCAAAAACGCGGCTCAAAAACGTGGCAAGCATGAAAAAAAAACCTCCAAAAACGCTCAAAAGCAACATGCATAGGTGTGAATCGAGCCTCAGACCCCATACACACTATTCGATTTTCTGCAGATTTTTGTCTTCAGATTTACCAAAACCATATAATATGAGGTCAAACCTTAAGAGTTTCAATTTTGTATGCAATCGGGCAGGCCCTTGCACTACATGGTTTTGGTAAATCTGAAGACAAAAATTTGCAGAAAATCTAATAGTGTGTATGGGGTCTAATGCTGGCCATACACTATACAGAAAATCGGCCGAACCCCTTTTCGAAAAACGAACGTTCGACCGTGACCGCAAACGATCGTGCCATCATATAATGACCGATAATCTGTTCAGTGGACATGAATAAATAATTTTGTGTTCGTTTTTTTACATATACCTAGTGCAGAAAGTTCGGACGGGAAACACATTAACCTTGCAATTTATCGTACGTTCGGCAGAAATTTTCCAAACATGCCGTTCGTTTTTTTTCCACAAAAACGTCACAAACGATTATCAATTTGTACCCACTAACTTGCCGAAAAACGAACGAAGTGTCCATTCGAACGATTTTTCGGCCGATTTTTCGTATAGTGTATGGCCAGCATAAGGCTCCATTCACACTAGCGCGTTTTTTGATGCATTTTGCAGAAATGCATGGGAATTTTTTAACATGGGTTCCTGTGGAACATGTTCACATCAATGCCTTTTTGTACCTCTGCATTTTTGGAAAGAGTCAGGGACTTTTTTTCATGCAAAATGCAGCGTTTTGCATGTAATAGAATTCAATGGACAAGCATCAAAAACGCAAGTGCACCGTTTTTGCACCGTTTTTGCAGCGTTTTTGCAGCGTTTTTGATGCGTTTTTGCCGTTTTGTTTTTTTTTTATTATTTTTTAGACTGTAAAAAAAAACAAAACGCAAAAACGCCACAAAAACGCTGTAAAAACGCTACAAAAACGCTGCTTAAAAACGTGGCAAGCATGACAAAAAAAACTCCAAAAACGCTCAAAAGCAACATGCATAAGTGTGAATCCAGCCTTAGGCTGGATTCACACCTATGCATTTTTAGCGCTTTTTGCATTTTGCAGATTTGCACTACAGTCCATTTACCATGGTTTCCTATGGAACACGTTCTATAATGCAAATCTGCAAAATGCAAAAAGCACTAAAAATGCATAGGTGTGAATCCAGCCTTAGGCCCCTTTCACAATGGGGCGGTTTGCAGGCGGTATTGCGCTAAAAATACCACCTGCAAACCGCCCCTAAACAGCCTCCGCTGTTTGTTCAGTGTGAAAGCCCGAGGGCTTTCACACTGAAGCGGTGCGCTGGCAGGACAGTAAAAAAAGTCCTGCCAACCGCTCCTAAACCGCTCCTGCCCATTGAAATCAATGGGACAGCGCGGCTATACGAGCAGATTTAACCCTTTTTCGGCCGCCAGCGAGGGTTAAAACCGCACCGCTAGCGGCCAAATACAGCCGCAAAAACGACAATAAAACATCGCTAAAAATAGCGCTGTTTTACCTTCGAAGCCCCCACCGCCCCAGTGTGAAAGGGGCCTTAGGCTCGATTCACATCTATGCATGTTACTTTTGAGCATTTTTGGAGTTTTTTTTGTGATGCTTGCCACGTTTTTGAACAGCGTTTTTGTAGCGTTTTTACAGCGTTTTTGCCGCGTTTTGCGTTTTTTTTTTAAATTTTTTTTACAGTTTTTTTTTTTTTTTTACAGTCTAAAAAAATAAATAAAAAAAACCCCAGCAAAAACGCACCAAAAACGCTGTAAAAAACGCTGCAAAAACGGTGCACTTGCGTTTTTGATGCTTGTCCATTGAATTCTATTACATGCAAAACGCTGCATTTTGCATGAAAAAAAGTCCCTGACCCTTTCCAAAAATGCAGAGGTACAGAAAGGCATTGATGTGAACATGTTCCATAGGAACCCATGTTAAAAAATTCCCATGCATTTCTGCAAAATGCAAAATGCATCAAAAAACGCGCTAATGTGAATGGAGCCTTAGGGGTCATCCTGTTTTTTAACCCTCTCTCTCTGAGATCCAGGGAGTCACCCTTTTTTTCCAGCCGTTTAAAGAGAGGTCCAGAGCTAAGTGAAACGATCGGTGCAGGGCCGGCATGACAGTGCTGGGGATGGCACAGTTATTATGGGAATAGAGATTCTGGCCCTTTAAGGATAAGGGAGGGGCTGAGGGAGCAGTGAGGGGAAGTAGAGCAGGAGGGGGGAAGTGATGTCATTCGAAGAGCGGCGGAGGAAGAAGATTCATCACAGCTCCTCACCGCTCTTCAAACCAGGCCTTTTTTACCCTCCTGTAAGTGCTCAATTGTAGGATGGCGGTGATGGAGGGATTTCTAGATGACCTGAGAGCGGCGGTTGCCGCTCACGGTGCGGACTGGCTGCAGCAGCAGCTTACACAGATAGCTGGGGAGAGAACAGCGGCGAGCGGGGGGGGGGGGCGCCCCCACCTCGTGCTCGGCGGTCCCGGCCTCCTGAGAGGTACAGCCCAGCTTCAGGCCCAAGTGAGTCCCAGGGGAGGGGAGGACCAGAGGACAACAGGGATCCCCAGAGTATGGTTAGTGATCGGCCCCCTGTGACCAGAGCAGGGGAAGCAAGGGGAGCCAGTCGCAGAGGCAGAGGGACAAGTGCCAGGATGCCCAGCAGACCACGTGCCTCCTCCCCCCCCTGCGCATCGCAGGTGCATGACACTGAGGGATGGAGCAGCAGGGATGGAGAGGAGGAATGACACCAGAGAGAGGGGATCAGCCTGCCAGGAGACAGCACAGATGGCTGGGTCGGCTAGCAACACTCGGCAGCATAGGAGTGGGTCAGCGAGGAATGCAGGGTCGGGCTCCAGTGCAGCCAGCAGCCAGGTGTTAAGTACCCCGCCACACGGAAGCTGCAGAGGTTCAGCTAGGGGGGCATCTAACGGGTCTGGCGGTAATGCTGAAAGAGAAGGCCGTCCACAGCACCGCAGACCCTCGGCTCCCAGAGCAGTCGCGCCTGGGGTGCAACAGGTGATCGTCAGGAATGAACCCAGTGATGACCGATCAGAAGGGGAAGTGTCCGGGTCGGATGGAGGTGAAGACGAACGACTTCCTGCGGCGGTGGTTCCAGCAGTGGCGTCTGTTGGGCCCAGTCCAGGGCAGCCCGGTGAGTGTGATTCTTCGAATTCTTTTACATCTTTATTACATGCCTTTATTGGGTCAAGGAAAACAGGGGGGACTACAGCATACAGGGGGGGCAACAGGGTCGGGGGTAACTGGGCCTACCATAGCTACACCGACAGTGGGGGTACCCGGGTCTGGGAACGTGGGATTAAGGGAGCTGTTAGTCGGGCTGAAGGAGCTAGTGACACGGGTTGAGGCAGGGACGAGTGGTAGTCCCGCGAGTGCATGGACGGCACCTACCCTTCCGCAGACAGGGGGGGGACACGCAGGTAACAGGCGTTCTACCTGTGACACCGGTAGGGGATGTCAGCTCGACAGTAGTGGCCACGACTTCGGGGGATCAAGGTAAGACGGGCGAAAAAAAGGCCGGATTCCGTTAGGTTGGCAGATGCGGCTAGGAGCGAAGTGTACGTGTGTTTTGAGGGACCTTTGGGAGCCCATCTAAAGACGGAGATAAAGGAAAAGATATGGAAGGGCAAATACGTGGAAATTTTCACATTATTGCCGTTGGTTAAAACCAGTTGAGTGCAAGAATGAAGATGAGGAAAAGCGGAGATATCGCCTAATTCCACGTACATTTGCTAATTGGCTGCAGGCGTTTGCCATTTTAGCAAGTGTGGTAGGTGAAAAGGCACCAGAGAACTGCTCGGCTTTATTTGTTTATCTGGAAGCCATTAGCGAAGCACACAGGACGTATGGCGGCATGGCTTGGCTACGGTATGATGAACAATTTCGTCAGCGGATGGCGGTAAGATCAACTCTGCGCTGGGACCATAAAGACATAAGCCTATGGATGAGGTTGATGACAGCGGCGAGGGCCCCAAATCAGTTTTTTCAGGCAGGGGTCGGAGGTTCCGCAGCTCCAGGACAACCGGCCGAAAAAAGATGGGGTTACTGCTGGCAGTTCAACGAGGGCACCTGCAGATTCGGATCCAACTGTCGCTTTGAACACATGTGCTCCGGCTGCGGGGGATCTCATGCGCTGTCCAAATGTTTTAAAAAAGGAAAAGGTCGGGTTGGAGATGCTTCGGGTAAAAGGGAGGACCCCGGTGCGGGTGGAAAGGATGCTTCCTTTCCTCAATAGATATCCCAATCGTACAGCGGCTGCTCTATTAGAAGCTGGATTTACGAGCGGTTTTCGGATTCCGTGTTCCGTGAGGCTCAGAATCTGAAGTCGGCAATGCAACATCCAGCGATAGTGGCCGAGAAATTGGGGAAGGAGGTAGCTTTGGGTCGCATGGCGGGCCCGTTCAAAGACTTGCCACTGCCGGATTTAGTGGTCTCCCCTTTGGGTGTGGTTCCCAAAAAGGAGCCCAATAAGTATAGGCTCATACACCACCTCTCTTTTCCAAAAGGGGGGTCGGTCAATGATGCCATTGCTCCAGAAGAGTGTGCGGTGACGTACATGTCTTTCGACGCGGTGGTGGCGTGGCTATGGAAGTATGGGCAGGGTGCCCTAATGGCTAAGTCCGATATAGAATCGGCTTTCCGGTTATTGCCGGTGCACCCGGACAGTTTTCGGTTACTAGGATGTACCTGGGAAGGGGCTTACTATGTGGATAGATGCCTACCCATGGGATGCTCTATATCTTGCGCCTTTTTGAGACATTCAGCTCCTTCCTGGAATGGGCAGTTAGCGATGTCGCGGGGATCAACTCAATCATCCATTATTTGGACGATTTTTTATGTGTTGGCCCAGCGGGCTCCAATATCTGTGCGGTTCTGTTGGGTACACTGCAACACCTGGTGGAGCGTTTTGGGGTTCCCTTGGCTCCTGAAAAAACGGAAGGTCCGACTGTGACTATAACGTTTTTGGGTATTGAGATAGGCTTAACTAAGATGGAGTGCAGGCTTCCAATGGACAAGCTGATGCAGTTGCAGGAGGAAGTGCGTGGGACCAGAGGGCTTAGAAAGATACAGCTGAGGAAACTTCAATCTTTACTGGGAAAGCTGAACTTTGCTTGCTGAATCATGCCGATGGGCAGAGTTTTTTGCAGGCATTTGGCGGCTGCTACAGCTGGGATCAGGGCGCCAACACATTTTGTCAGTCTTACTCGGGAACATAGAGAAGATTTGCGTGTATTGCAGGTTTTCTTAGAGTCCTTCAATGGAAGGGCTCTTTGGATGTCGGGTCCCGTTAGCAACTGTGACCTGGAGCTATTCACCGATGCGGCCGGCTCCACAGGGTTTGGGGCTTTCTGCAAAGGTCATTGGTGCGCGGCCAGATGGTCGGAGGCATGGCAAGAGGCAGGGTTCTTGAAGAACCTTGTTTTATTGGAACTGTTCCCTATTGTGGTGGCTATGGAACTGTGGGGAGAATCCTTCAGGAACCTAAAAGTACTCTTCGATTGTGACAATTTGGGAGTGGTCCACGTGGTTAACCGGCTGACGGCGGCATCGGTTCCAGTGGTCAGGTTGTTAAGACACTTGGTGCTTCGCTGTTTACAAGTGAACGCATTTATTTATGCTGTACACTTACCTGGGGTTGACAACACTTTGGCTGACGCTTTGTCTCGTTTTCAGTGGGACAGGTTCCGGACGTTGGCGCCAGAGGCGGAACAACAAGGGATCGCCTGTCCCAACTGGATGTGGAACATTGCTGTGGATTCGGCAATCCGGGAGTATGGCTACGTGGAATGCCTACTCTAAGGTATGGAGAGCCTGGTTTACTTGTTTAGACGAGCTGGGAATAGCCGCAGATGATCCGACAGTCGGACATGCGGTTCTGTATTTCATCGTTCAGGGTTTTGAAAAGGGTATCTCGGCAGCTGCCATAGACCGCGAGTTGGCAGGTTTGGCCTTTCTTTTCAAATGGCAAGGGCTATGTGATTATACCAAGGAATTTTGGGTAAGACAGGCTGTCAAGGGGTATAGGAAGTCACACAAAAGCAGGGATGGGAGGCGACCGGTATCGTTTGACATGTTGAGAAGGATGTTTGGTTGTTTGGAAATGGTATGTATATCCGTTTACGAACACAAGTTATTTCGGGCAGCTTTTGCTTTGGCATTTTTTTGGGGCACTGCGCATCAGCGAGTTGGTCAGCCCATCTAAGGCAATACCAGGGGGTCTCATGGTGGGAGATATGGAGTTGGGGCATGAGTCGATTAGAGTGTGGATCAGAAGGTCTAGGACTGATCAGGCTGGCAAAGGCAGGTACTTGGAGGTTGGCAGGATTGACGAGGTAAGTATCTGCCCGGTGACTGTCGTAAAATCCTTTTTGGAGATTAGATCAGAGTTTGAAGGGCCCTTGTTAATACATGAGGATGGTGGGTTCTTATCAAAATTCCAGTTTATAGCGGTTTTTAAAAAATGCGTGGTCAGGGTGGGGTGCGACCCGCGACAATTTTCTTCCCATTCCTTCAGGATTGGGGCGGCCACAGAGGCGGCTAGGGCAGGTTTGAGCCAAGACGTCATTCGACGTATTGGAAGGTGGGATTCGGATAGATTTAAATTGTACGTCCGACCACAATTGTTGTAAGTATAGTTGGTTAAGTTAAAGGGCATGTTGGTGGATGCTGTATGTTCATGGGAGTTTTTGTATTGTTCTTCTTGTTTACAGGTAATGAAGTGGGGCTGGTATGGATACTTGGCCACTCGTACGTTTTTTGGGGGGCAAAGAGAGCCGACGTTCCGCCGAACGGCAGACAGTTAAGCATTCCCAGGCAAGAAGCACTCGTCAGGTGGATTGGGGTCCCGGGTATGAGATGGAATAGGGTGTTGGGGGAGGTACATAGATTTGCCAGGTTGGATAGAGCCCCCGATGTATTGCTTCTGCATGTAGGTGGGAATGACATGGGAGCCAGATCCACGAGGGACCTTATTAGAGACATAAAATGCAATTTTTTATTTATTTTTCTTTTTTTTTACGTTTGAAAGCAGCATACACTAATATGGTCTTAGTCTGGTCTGACATGGTGGGCAGGTTGTCATGGCGTTGGGCATGGTCAGCAAAGAAGGTGGACAGAGCAAGGATCAAAGTAAATAAAGAAGTGAGCAGATTCTTTGTGAAGAACGGGGGCTTAGCCATCAGGCATAGAGAGCTAGAGGTAGATACTTGGAGATATCTACGCAGTGATGGGGTACATTTGAATGAGGTGGGGACTGATCTGTGGTCCCTAGGTGTGCAAGAAGGGATTCAGAGAGGCCTGAGGGTGTGGAGGTGCGCTCAAGGGTAAGGGGTTACCCTTTTCGTGCTGTGGCAGTTTTTTGGTTTCCTTGAATAGGATTTCTCAAGTTACATGTATGAAACATGTTGTACCCATCCAGGGGATGGGGGTTGGTTATGGTACCCATCCATTGGATGGGGAGTTTTGCTGGTACCCATCCATGAAGGTTGGGGATTGAAGTGGTGTACTTTCAGGCTATGTAGGGCTTGGAGGAGGTAAAATGGTTTTGGTCACCGGAAGTTAGGGTACTGCCGAGTCAGGGGTTCCCGACTGGTAGGTTCAAGAAAAGAATTGTTTACAGTGACCATGGTGACAGTTGTTTACTGATAGTTTCACAATAAAGTATTATTAAAAGTTACGGTTATTTATGTTATTTATGGTAATTTATATTTTAATAAAGAAATTTTAAGGCCGTGAGGCCATTTACTCCAAAAACTAGTTCGAGTCGTTTATGATGTTTTTGGAGGGAGGGTATTGTGGGGTAAGGTAAAATAGTAGGAGACTGGGCTTAAACCCCTACAGTGTCATGGCTCTGAAACGGATGGGAATTGTGGAAGATTATGCGGTAGGGAAGAACACTGAATAATAAGGTGTAATCTGACTGTTTTCTGTATCATAATCATATCTGGGTTATGTCCTTTTTTTTTTTTTTTTTTTTTTTTTTTTTTTTCCCCCATCTCAGCTATTTCTTTTCTAGAAAATTTGCAGTTACACGGTGGCTGTATTTGGCATTTGTGGAGTTGGCAGTGCCACTGCAGAAATGCTAACAAGATGTGGCATTGGTAAGGTAATACTGATTTCATTTTTAACATACCGGTATTTTTTTTAAAGTTCTATATTCAATTTAGTTAAATAAAAAGAAGTCTCATCAAAATTTTGCATTGTTACTCCTATCTCCTGTCTTTTTGGGTGTCCCAGATTTTAAGCTAGTATGGTCATCAGGACATTCCCTTCCCTCTATCCTTGTCCAACCATGCTGCTGACAAGGAGGTGACTATTTAATTTGTTTTTATTGACAGCAATTTTCTTTGACAGCAGATGTGAGGCTGAGACAAGCGCTCTCACTATTTATGCAGGGGGAATAAGGAGAACAAGAGTGGTAGCGGGAGGCATAGGGATCGAATAAAGGTTCAGAGAGAGAAGAGAAGAAGAATGAGATTGGCAGCAGGTGAGGATAGAGTATTGATAGCAGGAGGGCATAGCAGATGGGTGATAACTACTGGGCTTTGCTTGAACACCCATAAATCGGGCTTTATACAGTGGTGGGAGTCACAGCCAAAAATATTTAGGAATATTGTTTATGAATGCAAATAATTTTTTTTACATAAATTCGCTGGACCAGCGGGTAATTTTTTATTCTTCCTGAGACTTTTTTAATGATTAAAGAAGACTTCTTTAACACTTTAGATGAGTGAGGGCTGTTTCACAGAACAAACGCACACTCCAGATCTGTTCCGGATGCGTTTTTTTTTTTTTACACGTTCCTGTGCATTTTTTTTTTCTTTTTTCCTGGTTATCACTGTACTGGGGTCTGGTGCATTTTTGATGTGTCCCGGTGCATTTTTGATGTTTTTTTACCGCATTCCAGTACAATCCAGGGCAGAAAAAAATGCACCATGTCCTACTTTTTTTCTGGAACTGGAATTTACTGCTATTGACCACACTGGTGTGCACTATGCCATTGGAAACCATATGACCTACTTTCCATGCGTTTTTGATGCAGACAAAAACGCACTAGACTGCATGTGGTGTGAACTGGAACTGAAGGTGGAAAAACTTACATGTTCTATATAAAAAAATAAAAATGTTTTCCTGTGTTTTTAACCACTTCAGCCCCGGAAGGATTTACCCCCTTCCTGACCAGAGCACTTTTTACAATTCGGCACTGCGTCGCTTTAACTGCTAATTGCGCGGTCATGCAATGCTCTACCCAAACGAAATTTGCGTCCTTTTCTTCCCACAAATAGAGCTTTCTTTTGATGGTATTTGATCACCTCTGCCGTTTTTTATTTTTTGCGCTATAAACGGAAAAAGACTGAAAATTTTGAAAAAAAATTATATTTTCTACTTTTTTGTTATAAAAAAAATCCAATAAACTAAATTTTAGTCATACATTTAGGCCAAAATGTATTCGGCCACATGTCTTTGGTAAAAAAAATGTCAATAAGCGTATATTTATTGGTTTGCGCAAAAGTTATAGCGTCTACAAACTAGGGTACATTTTCTGGAATTTACACAGCTTTTAGTTTATGACCGCCTATGTCATTTCTTGAGGTGCTAAAATGGCAGGGCAGTACAAAACCCCCCCAAATGACCCCATTTTGGAAAGTAGACACCCCAAGGAAATTGCTGAGAGGCATGTTGAGCCCATTGAATATTTATTTTTTTTTGTCCCAAGTGATTGAATAATGACAAAAAAAAAAAAAAAAATTTACAAAAAGTTGTCACTAAATGATATATTGCTCACACAGGCCATGGGCATATGTGGAATTGCACCCCAAAATACATTCAGCTGCTTCTCCTGAGTACGGGGATACCACATGTGTGGCACTTTTTGGGAGCCTAGCCGCGTACGGGGCCCCGAAAACCCAGCACCACCTTCAGGATTTCTAAGGGCATACATTTTTGATTTTACTCCTCACTACCTATCACAGTTTTGAAGGCCATAAAATGCCAAGATGGCACAAACCCCCCCCAAATGACCCCATTTTGGAAAGTAGACACCCCAAGCTATTTGCTGAGAGGCATGGTGAGTATTTTGCAGCTCTCATTTGTTTTTGAAAATGAAGAAAGACCAGAAAAAATTTTTTTTTTTTTCTTTTTTCAATTTTCAAAACTTTGTGACAAAAAGTGAGGTCTGCAAAATACTCACTATACCTCTCAGCAAATAGCTTGGGGTGTATACTTTCCAAAATGGGGTCATTTGGGGGGGGGGGGGGGTTTGTGCCACCTGGGCATTCCATGGCCTCCGAAACTGTGATAGGCAGTGAAGAGTGAAATCAAAAATTTACGGCCTTAGAAAGCCTGAAGGCGGTGCTTGGTTTTCGGGGTCCCGTGCGCGGCTAGGCTCCCAAAAAGTCCCACACGTGGTATCCCCGTACTCAGGAGAAGCAACAGAATTTATTTTGGGGTGTAATTTCACATATTCCCATGGCATGTTTGAGCAATATAACATTTAGTGACAACTTTGTGCAAAAAAAAAAAAAATAATAATTTGTCTCTTTCCCGCTACTTGTGTCACAATATAAAATATTCCATGGACTCGACATGCCTCTCAGCAAATAGCTTGGGGTGTCTACTTTCCAAAATGGGGTCATTTGGGGGGGGTTTGAACTGTCCTGGCATTTTATGCACAACATTTAGAAGCTTATGTCACACATCACCCACTCTTCTAACCACTTGAAGACAAAGCCCTTTCTGACACTTTTTGATTACATGAAAAAATTATTTTTTTTTGCAAGAAAATTACTTTGAACCCCCAAACATTATATATTATTTTAAAGCAAATGCCCTACAGATTAAAATGGTGGGTGTTTCATTTTTTTTTTCACACAGTATTTGCGCAGCGATTTTCAAACGCATTTTTTGGGGAAAAAACACACTTTTTTAAATTTTAATGCACTAAAACACACTATATTGCCCAAATGTTTGATGAAATAAAAAAGATGATCTTAGGCCGAGTACATGGATACCAAACATGACATGCTTTAAAATTGCGCACAAACGTGCAGTGGCAACAAAATTAATACATTTTTAAAAGCCTTTAAAAGCCTTTACAGGTTACCACTTTAGATTTACAGAGGAGGTCTACTGCTAAAATTACTGCCCTCGATCTGACCTTCGCGGTAATACCTCACATGCATGGTGCAATTGCTGTTTACATTTGACGCCAGACCGCCGCTTGCGTTTGCCTTAGCGCGAGAGCAGGGGGGACAGGGGTGCTTTTTATTTATTTATTTATTTTTTTCTTTATTATTTTTTTGCTTTTTTATCTTATTTTTAAACTGTTCCTTTCATTTTTTTTTCTTTTTAAATCATTTTTATTGTTATCTCAGGGAATGTAAATATCCCCTATGATAGCAATAGGTAGTGACAGGTACTCTTTTTTGAAAAAATTGGAGTCTATTAGACCCTAGATCTCTCCTCTGCCCTCAAAGCATCTGACCACACCAAGATCGGTGTGATAAAATGCTTCCCCAATTTCCCAATGGCGCTGTTTACATCCGGCGAAATCTAAGTCATAAAATGCTCGTAGCTTCCGGTTTCTTAGGCCATAGAGATGTTTGGAGCCACTCTGGTCTCTGATCAGCTCTATGGTCAGCTGGCTGAATCACCGGCTGCATTCTCAGGTTCCCTGTTGAGACAGGAGAGCCAGAGAAAAACACGGAAGACGGTGGGGGGGGGGGGGGCATTCCCTCCCACTGCTTGTAAAAGCAGTCTAGAGGCTAATTAGCCGCTAGGATTGCTTTTACATGAAAGCCGACCGCTGGCTAAAAAGAATGATACCAAGATGATACCTAAACCTGCAGGCATCATTCTGGTATAACCACTCAAAGTCGTGAATGGCGTACCTGAAGACAAAAAAATGGTTAACAATAAAGCACAGTAAACGGTAAAGTATAAAAAATTGCATACCTGAAAAGCAAACATGATAAAACATAATAACAATAAAACATTGCAGAATAGAATACAGTAAAAAAGAGCAGAACAATAGAGAGAGAATAGAGAGAGAGAGAACAATAAAACGACAACTATTTTTTTTTATTTTTGTTTGTTTTGTTTTTTTTTACACTTTTTTTTTGTAACTGTAACTTTTATAACTGTAACCGGTTCCAGGTTCGGGTCTCTCAAAATGCGATGGCATCTTGGGAGACCCTGTGAAAGTGTGTCCTAGTCTTTGGAATGCTGTACCCTACGCTAATACTCAACTAGTGAATGGTAGCGTTCAAAACATTCACCAATGCAATGACCAGGATTGTCAGGACAGGAGGGACAATAATAGCGGGTGTCACGCCTATATCCGTGCTTGCTGCAGACACATCTTTTTTGGGGGGGGGGGGGGGGGGGGTTCGTTGGGTAGGGGTACTCGGGAGGACATAAAGAAAATGCTTCTCATGCAGCCGACTGCATTTGGTTGGGGATGTGAATGGGGGAAGTACGGGCGCTGCAGAAGCGGTGGGTTCCCAATTAGGATTGGCGAATGCAGCAGGAAGGGCACTATGGGCACGACGGGCCTGTGTTTGTCTTTTTGGTGGCAGTGGGACACTACTTGTGCTTGCCACCTCACCAGCTTGAACTGCACTTATGGGACTCGCCACGTCACCAAGTGTTACTGCAGTGCTGGTTTGACTACGACCGGGGTGTACTAGGGCGCTGGTGCTTGCCAGTTCACCAAAACGCTACAAAAAAAAGTGACAGTGATCGATCGATACTGCACTTGGGTGGGCTGGACTGGGCTGGGCCGGGCAGAGGGGCAAAACGCAGGTGCTAGTAGGTATCTGGGCTGATCCCGCTAACACTGCGTTTTTGGGAACCCTAAACTGCTGGGGACGCTAGTATAGATCTGATCGGATCAGATATTGATGCGTTCAGATACTATACCACTAAGGGAGGTGTACGGTGCGTGTACGGTGCGTGCGTGGGTGTTCGTGGTACTGGCGCTAATCTGACGCTGCCTAGGGCGACGCATATCACCGCCGGGCGATCAGGGGGCTAAACCTTTTTTCGGTAATAAACGGCGGGTGCCCTGACACTATAAAAAATAAACAAACTAACCAGCGTCACCCGTAACGGTTATACGGTGATCAGTGGTGAAAGGGTTAACTAGGGGGCCATCAAGGGGTTAAAACATTTATTAGATAGTATATGGGGGTCCCTGTCGCTATAAAACACTGACGGCGAACCTAAATATTTACGTCCCTAACTAGCGTCACCAGCGACACTAATACAGCGATCAGAAAAATGATCGCTTAGCGACACTGGCGACAGGGGGTGATCAAGGGGTTAAAACTTTATTAGGGGGGGTAAGGGGGGTACCCTAGACCTACAGGGGGCTAAACCTTTATTCGGTAATAAACGGCGGGTGCCCTGACACTATAAAAAATAAACGAACTAACCAGCGTCACCCGTAACGGTTATATGGTGATCAGTGGTGAAAGGGTTAACTAGGGGGCAATCAAGGGGTTAAAACATTTATTAGGTAGTATATGGGGGTCCCTGTCACTATAAAACACTGACGGCGAACCTAAATATTTACGTCCCTAACTAGCGCCACCAGCGACACTAATACAGCGATCAGAAAAATGATCGCTTAGCGACACTGGTGAGGGGGGGTGATCAAGGGGTTAAAACTTTATTAGGGGGGGTAAGGGGGGTACCCTAGACCTACAGGGGGGTAACAGTAACTGTGCTACCACTAACTGTCACAAACTGACACTATGCAGTAATCAGGAAAAAAAAAAAAAAAACCTGCTTGGTGTCAGTTTGTGACAGGGGGGGGTGATTGGGGGGGGATCGGGGGGCGATCGGGGGGGGATCGGGGGTGTAATGTATGCCTGGCATGTTCTACTGTGTGTGTGTGTGTGTGTGTGTGTGTGTGTGTGTGTGTGTTTGGTGCACTTACATGTCATCTCTCCTCGGCGCTGGAACGGAAACTGGCCAGCCGAGGAGAGATGACACCACATCCTCTGCCTCTGTGTACTATACAGAGGCAGGGGATGTTTCTCATTGGCTGGGAGCGATCGCGAGGGGGGGGCCACGATCGGATGGCCTCCCCCTCGTCTCTCAATGCTCCCAGCCAAATGCCGACCGCAGCTGGCACTGGGGGGGGTCCGATCGGACCCCCCACCCGCGGGAAGGCAATCACGTTTCAGGTACGTGATTTTGCCTGCCCGTGCCGCTCTGCTCACGTATATAGGCGTGAGGCGGTCGGCAAGTGGTTAAAATGTATGTGTTGTGTTCATGTATCTGGCATTTCTACTTCGCACTGTATAGTGTTTTCTCTACCTTGAATAAGTAAATGTTCTCATCCCAACACAAATAGCAGCTAATGTAAGTATATGGATTCAAACTATCAGAGAGCTTTGTTGAGAGAAATCTCAGAAACGCTGGGATGGAGTTGTCCTTTTAAAGCGGGATTCCGGCCAGCTAAAAAAAAAAAATTTAAAGTCAGCAGCTACAAACACTGTAGCTGCTGACTTTAAATAAGTAGACTTACCTGTCCTGGGTGCCCGCGATGTTGGCCGCACGAGGCCGACTCGTCCCTCGGCTCTCGGGTCCCGGCATCGCCATCCTAGGTAAGGGAGACAGGCAGTGGAGCCTTGCGGCTTCACTGCCAGTTTCCTACTGCGCACGCGCGAGCGATCGGGCAACGGGGCCGCTCAGCTAGGAGCAGAAGATGCCGCGGAATAGGAACAGGCAGATTAGGAAGACTGCCTAGCAACAAGTGTTCGGGTAAGTTTAAAAACTTTTTTTTTTTTTTAGGATTTTTGGTGAAATTGTTTTTTTTTTTTTTTTCAGGGTGGCCCTCCACTTTAACCACAAAAAAGTATACAATCACCTTTTAAAACAATATTTGTTTGCTAACATGGTTGTTTATATCTAAACTTAAGTCAGATTTAGTGTGTGTGTGTGTGTGTGTGTGTGTGTGTATATATATACAGTACATCCAGAAAGTATTCACAGCGCTTCTATTTTTCCACATTTTGTTATGTTACAGCCTTATTTCAAAATGGATTAAATTCATTATTTTCCTCAAAATTCTACAAATCCCCCATAATGACAACGTGAAAGAAGTTTGTTTGAAATCTTTACAAATTTATTAAAAAAAAAAATCACATGTACATAAGTATTCACAGCCTTTGCTCAATACTTTGTTGAAGCACCTATGGCACCAATTACAGCCTCAAGTCTTTTTGAGTATGATGCTACAAGCTTGGCACACCTATTTTTGGGCAGTTTCTCTCATTCTTCTTTGCAGGACCTCTAAAGTGCCATCAGGTTTGATGGGAAGCATCGGTGCACAGCCATTTTCAGATCTCTCTAGAGATATGCAATCAGGTTCAAGTCTGGTCTCTGGCTGGACCACTCCTTTGCAGATCTATGCCTTGATACAATCCTGTCTCAGAGGTCTACAGACAATTCCTTGGACTTCATGGCTTGGTTTGTGCTCTGACATGCACTGTTAACTGTGGGACCTTATATAGACAGCAGTGTGCCTTTCCAAATCATGTCAAATCAACTGAATTTATCACAGGTGGACTCATCTCAGGGATGATCAGTGGAAACAGGATTTACCTGAACTCAATTTTGAGTGTCATGGTAAAGACTGTGAATACTTATGTACATGTTGTGTGTTTTTTTTTTTTTTTTTTTTTTTTTTTTTATATAAGTTTGCAAAGGTTTTTAAACAAACTTCTTTCATGTTGTCATTATGGGGTATTTGTAGAATTTTAGGAAAAATAATGAATTTAATCCATTTTGGAACAAGGCTGTAACGTAACAAATACAGGTTCAGAGGCTGTAATATACCAAAATGTGGAAAAAGTGAAGCGCTGAGAATACTTTCCGGATGCACTGTGTATGTATGTATGTATATATATATATATATATATATATATATATATATATATATATATATATATATATATATATATATATATATATATATATTAGGGTTGCCACCTCATCCCTTTAAAACCGAACACATATTAATTGCACAGGTTCTGTGGCTGAAGGTGGTAATTAAACTCACTTGGTGCCTTATCTGCATTAAATTTGCCTCAGAACCTGTGTACTTCATGTGTGTTCGGGTTTAAAGGGATGTATATAAAGAAGGGCAGTATGGTGGCCTGAATTTGTGGGAGGAGCCCAGAGGGTATTTAAGCAGCCCACTTGCCCATGCTCTTTGTTGGTTCAGTGCACGATAGTAAACGTTACTGGGCCAACTCTTCCCAGCTCACCTCATGTTCGTGAGTCTGTGCATTCGATCGCAAGTGCATTGCGTCATCTTAATCGGCGGTTCCCACTCACTGTCACAGGTAGTATTCGAACCTTTTCGTATCATGTGCAATCTTGTGATTCATTATGCTTCCTATCCTGCATCCCTTTCGTAAAAAAACCTGCCTCCGAGTTGTTGTTGTTGCTCATGTCCCGACATCATTCGGCACAGGCGTAGTACATCCATTAGTTCCTTCTGCCAAACATACGATTCATTTGTAAATCCAAGCCTCCGAGCCGCTGTTGGTCATTGTCCAATATCACTCGTCGTCAGTGGCGGATGGTGCTCAAAAATGTTGGGGGGGCACAAACAAACTGGAAAAATCCCCATCAATTGCAGCCTCACTGTGCCCATCAAATGCAGCCACTTGTGCCCATCAAATGCAGCCACTTGTGCCCGTCAAATGCAGCCACTTGTGCCCGTCAAATGCAGCCACTTGTGCCCATCAAATTCAGCCACTTGTGCCCATAATCATGCGGCCACTTGTGCCTGTCAAATGCAGCCACTTGTGCCCAGTATATGCAGCCACTTGTGCCCATTGTATGACTAAGCTGGGGAGAAGACCAAACTGAGAACTGGCAAGGATATTGGACATGTCTTTGAACATGGTACTTGTCATAGGTAGGCGTTTGGCCTTGATTATCAGCTGTTGTTTCTGTATGCCACGTAGGCTGGCTTGGATCGCATGTCTTGCGAACAAGGTCGGTCTTGCAGGATTTTGTAGAGCCAGAAAGTGTTGGATGCCAGCTAAGTATAGCCGGATAGTATTGTGGGACAGGGCCAAGTTGCTATGGCAATATGAGATAAAGGCCAGTATGTACTTGGCGTCTGTAGTAGTTCTCGCTGAGCAGGTTTCTAGGAATTTGTGGAAAACGCTTCAAGCTATTTGGTATGCTTTGAGCGTGTTACGGGACAGAGACTGGTTGATGAGCTGGGTCGCTCCGCGGAGATGCTTTTCTAGTCCAGAGTCATCTGAGACCAGGCTGGGATATGGGCTGATACAGGGTCGGCTCCGGCAACCTGCCAAAAAAAGGAGTGAAATTAAAGTGTGACAGTGCGTCTGCGGCAAGGTTGCATTTGCCCGGAATGAATGTACAGTGGATGTTGAATTGGTGCTGAAGGGAAAGTTGTACCAGCCTGCGTAGGAAGGACATAACCAAGAGCGACTTGGACCTGCCTTTTAGTAATGATATCTGCCGTGGCCTGGTTGTCGGTGGTGAAGGACAAAGTTTGTCTTGTCCAGATATGACCCCAGAGCTGGGTGGCTGCCACGATCGGGTAAAGCTCGAAGAGAGAGGAAGTCCGGGTAAACCCGGGGGTTGAAAGTATCTCTGGAGGTCAGGGTCCTGCAAACCAATGGTGGCCAAAAATTGCAGCAAAGCCTGTGGAGGCTGCGGCATCTGTTACTACCTGCTGTGATTGGAGTGATATTGAAGGTATAAACATGGATATACCATTCCAGGTGGAAATGAACTCCTCCCACATTGATAAGTCTGCTACTGCTGCAGTGTCCAAATTGAGGATCTGATCGGGGTCCTGTGCCTGTGAGTCCACCAAGGTGTGGAGATATAAATTCAGCTCTTCCCTTCTGCTGGGAGAGTCTGAGCATAAGACATCCCTTACCATGCCGAAAGCCAGCACAAACTTTGGGATGATTAACTTTCGGTTGAGCCTAGGATCTTTGGCCTTAAGGACCACTGACACGTCTCCCCAGGTATAGGCTTTGTTCTCTGCCTGGTCGTGCACTGAAATGAGGAGGGAGGCGAGGTTGACGTCCTAGCCATCGAGGATGTCCTTCCTAATGCTGGCTGGAGCCAAATGTGCTGGGCAGATAGTAGGACTTGTCCATGTAGTACCTGCAGGAAGGGGTGTCAGAACCTGCACTGTGGCTAGGTCAGGGATGGTCGTGGCCGGGCGAGCCTCCAAGAGTGCTACTCTGGCTTGGACATACATGACTGTAGATGACACCATGGTGTAAAATTGGGATATGGCCGCGGAAATTGTTTGGAGGGAAGCCTGTTGGGTACTGGGCCCAACTGTGGCTGGCGGGGGGAAGAGGATCTTGAAAAGCTCTGCCTTTCTGGCTGTAGCAGGGAAAGGCACACCCCTGCTCTTCAGTTTCGCCGTTAATTTGGGGATGGTCCATCCCCTGAGGGACTCCACACTGCCACTCTCTGACATTGGGAAAGGTGACAGAGGGGCAGTGAAGTCTTCGCTGCCAGCTTGAGACATGGCTCTAGGTGGCTTGTGCCATGGAAGGGATGTCCGGTCTCTGAGGTCGCAAGATGGTCGACCGGAACCTATTGAGGGTGACATAAAGTCTAGATTGTTTGTTTGTTTGTTTTTTCTGTATCAGCATACATACCCAACTCCTGTCTTTTTTAGAGGGGGTGTTTTTTTTTTTTATTTTTTTTTTATTTTTATTTTTTTGACTTGATGCGACTGTTGCATGAATTGAATTGAGTGAAATGTTTATGCCTGGATGTAGGCACGAGTCGGTACTGCGACAAGCAAGTAATCAAACTATGGAGCAAGAATATGAAATGAAATGAGTGAAATGTTTATGCCTAATATGTAGGCACAAAACGGTGCCGCAACTGCGACAAGCAACGAATCGAACTGTGGAGCAAATGAAATGAATTGAAATGAGGTGATTCCAACTGGGGCACGCCGAGACGAATCGATGTATCGCGGATGCCACTGGATTCGAATCGGAGCGCAGTATGTGACAGTGAAATGAATGAAATGTTTTGCCATGACAGAGGCACGAATCAGTCGTGCCGCGCCTGCGACTGACAACGAACCGGACTCTGGAGCATGTACTGAAATGAAGCCAAAAACAACTGGGGCACGCCAGAATGAATCGGTGCATCTTAGATGCGACTGGATTCGAAATGGAGCGCGATACGTGACAGTGAAATTAATTGATTTGCCATGATGGGGACACGACACGGTCGGCCACAGGTGCGACTGACAATGAACAGGACTCCGGAGCATGTACTGAAATGAGGCCAAAAACATCTGGGGCATGCCGGGACGAATCGGTGCATCACGGATGCGACTGTATTCGAATCGGAACGTGATTGTGAAATGATTGCCATGACAGAGACTCGAATCGGTGAGCCAAATTTCGACTAACAACGAAAACAGGCTCTGGAGCATGTACTGAATTGAGGTCAAAAATCAACTGGGGCACGCCAGGACGAATCGGTGCATGAGCATGCGACTGGATTCGACCCGGGACGTGATGCGTGACAGTGAAATGATTGCCATGACAAAGGTGTGAGTCGGTGAGCCGTACAACTGCGACTAACAACGAACCAGACTCTGGAGTATGTACTGAAATGAGGCCGAAAAAACAACTGGGGCACACCGGGACGAATCGGTGCATCACGGATGCCATTAGATTAGAATCAGAGCACGGTAAGTGACAGAGAAATTAATGAAATGATTGAAATGGTTGCAATGATTTAGCTACGACTGAGACACGAGTCAGTGTGCTGCGATTTGCGACTGGCAACGACCTGTCTGTGGAGCATGGTACGGTGATGAAAAAACATCTGTGATGTGTTTAAACTAAACGGTGTGATACTGTTGTTACAGGGTTTGACTCGGAATAAGATATGTAAAATGTAGAAATGTTTGTTATGATAGCGGTACGAGTGAGTGGCTAACGATACGGCTACGTGTAGGGTTTTAACAAATGACTCGTAAATTTCGATATCCAGGTCTATTGACAAGATATCTAACAGAAATGCATGAAATGAAAGGTCAAACGAAAAACCCTACCTGCGACAGCCGAGCCAAACGCGTTGTACAAAACCATGACGGTAACGAAAGTCTCGAACTTCGAAGACGGAACTCACGGACGCTAACGAATCTCGAATAGTCGGCCTAGTGACATAGTATTGCGCACAGGAAACCGACAAAGACTACAGGCCATACTGGCCTTCATATATATACCACAGGCCATACTGGCCTTCATACACATATATGTGTGTGTGTGTGTGTGTGTATATATTTATGTAACCAATATTTAACCAATATTTGAATACATACAGTATATAGAATGGATTGTATGGTTAAACACTTATAAGACATTTAACACTTATGCCACGTACACACAGTCGGAATTTCCGACAACAAATGTTCGATGGAAGCTTGTTGTCAGAAAGTCCGACCGTGTGTAGTCTCCATCGGACAATTTCCATCGTCCTTTCCGACAAACAAAATTTGAGATCTGGATCCCAAATTTTCCGACAACAAAATCCGTTGTCGGAAATTTAGATGGTGTGTACACAATTTCGACGCACAAAATTCCACGCATGCTTGGAATCAAGCAGAAGAGCCGCACTGGCTATTGAACTTCATTTTTCTCAGCTCGTCGTACGTGTTGTACGTCACCGCGTTCTTGACGTTCGGAATTTCCGACAACATTTGTGTGACCGTGTGTATGCAAGACAAGTTTGAGCCAACATCCATCGGGAAAAAAAAACATGGATTTAGTTGTCGGAATGTGAGATTGTGTGTACGCGGCAATAGTGCGGTGAATTAGAGAGTTCCTTTTTGTAAGTTCAAGTTGTAAATATGTTATTGTGTATCGGATGGAGAAGCCTTATCAAGACACTTATGCCGCGTACACACGATCAGACTTCTAGTCGGAAAAAGATATGATGGCTTTCCAGACGGGATTCCGCTCAAGTTTGCCTTGCATACACACGGCCACACAAGTTCCCTGAACTTTCGTCCATCAAGGACGCGGTGACGTACAACACTACGATGTGCCGAGAAAATTAAAGTTCAATGCTTACGAGCACACGTCAAGTTGTTTCCGAGCATGCGTAGGAATTTTGCGCGTCGGAATTGCCACAGACTATCGCATTTTTGGATAGGAACTTTTTCCGACCGAAAAATTGAGAACATGTTCCCAATCTTTTGCTGGCTGGAATTCGGCCAGCAAAAGTCTGATGGAGCATACACATGGTCACATTTTCCGACGAAAAACTCTCATTGGTCTTTTGCAGGCCGAAATTCCGATTGTGTGTACGTGGCAAAAGAGTTTAAATAAGGCCTGGTTCACACCTATTCAGGTTGCAGTTTGCATATTCCAGGTGCATTTTGCATTTTTCAATATACGTTTTTGATCCATTGAAGTCTATGGAACCAAAAACCAGAAAAAAAAATCCCTGGCCCTTTCCATAAAATGCACAGATGTGAACTACATCCATAGGAAACCATGTTAAATGGACTGTAGTGTGTTTCTGCAAAACTGAAAATGCACTAAAAAATACATAGGTGTGAACCAGGCCTTAATGATGAACACGCTGGGTGTCATACTATCTGTAGAGAAGGATTTTAATTGGGTGAAAGTATAGGCAATGACTGTTACAAATAATTTTTAATAAACATATAGGAATTTTAGGAATTCTTGGCAACCAATCATATTGTACCTTGCCTGCTTACCTTGTAAGAAACTGTATAAATAAAGCTTGCATGCTCCTATGTTTTAAATGTGATCTTGTCTGTTCCCAGCTGTTATTAAACCTGCATCATTGAAGGTCCTGCTTGGTTCAATATGTCATTATTCTACTTCAGTACCGAGCAGTCACTAGTGTTGCTATGGGTTGCATAGAGTTTCAACAATTAGATAAAAGGATTATTTTCTCATATCTCAATTCTCACAAACACCAGAAAAGTAAACATTTTATATTTTAGGGATGTCATCATTTTAAGAATTTCTCGCAGTGACTTGCATGTAACCAGGTGCGCTTTCCTTCCAACTTGATGGAGGTGGCTGTTGTCAACAGCACCCAGTTCCAGCGGCTTTCAGATGTCTTGTTTGTTCAACACCCAATGGCTTGGCTGGATTCTGTGAACATCTGGAACAGAATCTGGGTCGGGATAGAGTTCAGGACACATGTATGCACCTTTGTGAACATTGTACAAAATGCATTCTCGCAGGCTCCATTCACACTCGTACGACTCCAAAGACGTGCGATTTTTGGATGCATACATCTTGCATGTGACTTGTCCTTCTGCAAAGTCAGACCCACTGTTGCATGAAAAACATTCAGGAATGAGGTTCATGCAACTTTTGAGGGTTAACATTGAAGCCTATGACCCTCAAGTTGCTTAAAAGTTAGACCAAAGTAGTGCAGGAACTACTTTGAAGTCGCTGTGACTTTAAGTCGCACACATATAAATGTTTATAATTGGAAAACATGGAGTACGACTTATTATGCAACTTTTATCTCCAAAGTAGTATGACATGTCGCATAAGTGTGAATGGAGCCTTATGCCGTGTACACACGGGCAAACTTTCCGACAGACCGAATCCGGCGGACAATCCGACAGTGTGTGGTCTGCATCGGACTTCCGAATGACCGATTTGGTCGGAAATCCGATGGACTTTAGGTTTGAAACCTGCTTCAAATCTTTCCGTCATAACTCTGCCGGACTCAGTTCCTAACGGAAAGCCCGTTCTTCTGTATGCTGGTCCGACGGACCAGATATGACGCAAGGGCAGGGTACTGCATCTCGCGTCTTCTTCTGACTTCAGGGGTCTTCTTCCGACTTCGCCGCTGTCTCCGGCCTCTTCTCCCGGTGTCTGGTTTTTCTCCCGCTCTCCGGCCTCTTCTCCGGGTGTTCGACCTCTTCTCCCGGTGTCCGGTTCTTCTGTCGGCTCCTCCGCTATCTTCTGCCGCTCTTTTGCTAGCAGTGGCCCGGACTTCTGCGTCGTCTTCTTCCGAAGTTGACATCACGCGCTCTCCCGCTGTAATGCTGTGTGAGCAGTGCGCGATGACTTATATAGGTGGTGACCCCGCCCCCTTCTAACATCACAGTCCCTGGGCATGCTGGGATTGTGACATCATAAGGGGGCATGGTCAACATCACCCGGTGACCACACCCCCTTATGACATCACAGTCCCATCATTACAGCGGGAGAGAGCAAAATGCAATATCATCTCAGCAACCTCACACTCGTCTAGACCTTTGCGACCACTCAATCTCATCTCGGCAACCTGACACCCATTCAGACCCTTGCAGCCATACAAAATTGTCTCAGCAGCCTGGCACTCATTTGAGACCCTTTCAAAACGCAATATCGTCTCAGCAACCCCTCACTCGTTGAGACCCTTGCAACCACGAAATTTCATCATTAAAAAAAAAAACACCTCGCACTCACTGAGACCCTTGCAACCACGCAATATCATCCCAAATAATCCATGTATGCAAGCATTAACCACTTCAGCCCCGGAAGATTTGGCTGCTCAATGACCAGGCCATTTTTTGCGATATGGCACTGTGTCGCTTTAACTGACAAGTGTGTGGTCGTGCGACGCTGTAATCAAATAAAAAAAGTAATTTTTTTCCCACAAATAGAGCTTTCATTTGATGGTATTTGATCATCTCTGAAAAACACTATTTTGTACTTTTTGCTATAATAAATATCTCCAATTTTTTTTTTTTTTTTTTAAAAAGCAAATTTTTTCCTCAGTTTAGGCCGATATGTATTTTTCTACATTCTTTTGGTAATAAAAATCGCAATAAGCGTATATTGATTGGTTTGCGCAAAAGTTATAGCATCTACAAAATGGGGGATAGATTTATGACATTTTTATTATTCTTTTTACTAGTAATTGGCGGTGATCAGCATTTTTTATCGGGACTGTGACATTATGGCGGACAGATCAGACACTTTTGACACATTTTTTGGGACCATTGACAATTATACAGCGATCAGTGCTATAAAAATGCACTAATTGCTGTGTGAATGTCACTGACAGGGAAGGGGTTAACACTAGGTGGTGATCAAGAGGTTAACTGTTTCCTCGTGCGTGTTCTAACTGTAGAGGGATGGGACTGACTAGAGGAGGTGACAGATTGCTGTTCCTAGCTAGTAGGAACTCACGATCTGCATCTCCTCTCCTCACAGAACTGAGATGTGTGTGTTTACACACACACACACGTCCCTGTTCTGGCTCTCGTGCCCGCGATCACGCGTGGCCGGCGGTCATTGCAACCGCCAGTCACGCGCATCAGCACCTCCGCTGTGCAGCGAGCGCTCGCCTGCTATCCTGCTTAAAGTGGTTGTAAACCCTTTACAACCACTTTATACTACCGGCAAGCCCTTTAATTAGGCTTACCTGTAGCTACACTGGATCTCTCATAAACCTACACTGTTTAGGAGATATCCTTGTATTTGCATGTGCCAACGTCATCGGCACATGTGCACTTAAGCAAACTGAAGCAACGGCACGTACGTGCCGTTGCTTCAGTTGTACTGTGCCGTTACCGGCGGCTCCCATGTGCATGCGAAAGTCACCCCTCGGAGAGATGTCGGCCCCTGGAGCGGTGAATGAGGACAGCTGCGGGGGCTTCAATCTCAGATAAGTAATTCATAATGAGCTAGTATGCTATACATACTACGGCGGCTGGTCGGCAAGCAGTTGAGAATTTTTTTTTTTTAATTGACCGCTTCCGGACCAGCCGCCGCAGTTTTCCGCGGCAGGTTGGCTCCCCTGCACAAAACCACGTTACTGTACGTTGGCTCACAGGATCGAGATAGCTGCACAGCGGGGGTGCCGATGCTCGTGGCCGACGGCCGCAATGACCGCTGGCCATGAGCGATCGTGACCAGGAGACACAGAACAGGGACGAGTGTGTGCATACCTCCCAACTTTGGAACTTGAGAATGAGGGACACCTATGGATGGAAAAAACATGCGGAGAGCATCGCGACAATAATGGGCGTGGCTTAAATGCGTTGAATTTTGAGGTAGCTTAAAGGAACATGGTTAAATAGAGTCTAAAAGCGGTATTAAACCCACAAGCAAACCTTTATTATATTTCAGCTTACAAATTCTTAGATGTGATGGCTGCATTAGTTTTCTTTTTCTTTCTTTTTTTAGGCTTTCTTCTTTTTTCACCTGGTGATCCAGCCAGTATGGGTTTTTTTGTGTTTCAAAAGAACAAGCTGTCCTGCAGATGTAGCCATTAGAGAGTAGAGACAAACCATTTACCATTGACAGGGGTGCTTACAATGATCAGCTTTTATTTATTTATGTAAGATCCTGAAAGAAAAAATATGTTTGCTGGAATTGCTTATAAAGTGTTAGTGTATTTAAATCTTCTGGTCCATGTAACACTCCCCTCCCTCCAGATTGACAATGCTGCTGTTCAAAGGTGCCCCCATTGCTCTTTCATCCAGAGTTGTATCTCACTAATACAGGAGGTGTGTTACCTACCAGATCACCAGGTAAAAATCCTAAAAAAAAAAAAAAAAACGAATGCAGCCACCACATCTGATGATTACTAAGCTGCAATATATTACATTTTTGATTTCGGGTTTATTACAGCTTTACAGTGTTATATACTGTACACAGTCGTCTGCAGTCCTTGTACCCACAAAATACTCCCAAATTTCCGTGCTATGAGTGATAGGCCCACTGACATAAATCTACACCATGTATACACTCAGATACAGTCACGGGCTGAGGTATAATTAGTCACCCTTTATGTCAGAATGCCCCCTTCACATTAAAGTCCCCTTCTTCACACCAGTAGTTCCCCTTTACATCAGAAGATTCCTTACATTAAGAGCCACCCTTTGACATCAGAGTCCCCTTTTACAGCAAGAGTCCTCCTTTACATCTGCAATGGCCCTTAAATTTGGGGCCCCTTTCTCATCAGTCCCCCTTTAACATCAGTAGTTTACAATTACATCAGCAGTCTTCCCCTGACATCAAGAGTCCCCCTTTACATCAGGCACTGGGGGGTGTTAGGAGGGGTGATCCAGGGATATGAAATCCATAGACAGGGGTCCTAAGCCTAGGATGAAGACAGCTATGAGGGAGAGAGTGCAGGCTGGATTACAGTGTGAAGTGGAGGGAGTTGGGCTGTGGACAGGAGAAGTATCCAGGGAATGGAGGAGCCCAGGAGTCTATCAGGAACTTGTGGCAGGGAAAGGGTGCAATGCAGGCATTTGGTGAAGAGGGAACTGAGGTCTGCTGTGTGGGGATAGGAGTGACTGATAACAGTGAAGAGGAGATGAGTATTAGGATCAGAGATGCCGTGGGGGGATGAGAACTGTAATCAGAGCTGGGGGACTGATTGCAGGGAGAGGAGTAGCAGAGCTGGAGCTGTCAGTGGTGGGGAAGGAGAGAAGCAAAGCAGATGAGCAGGACTGAGAGGAGAGCTTGCAGGGGGGGATCACCCACCAGATTAGCTGCAGGGATTGAGAATGGGGGCACCGTTTGCTTTCCTTTCCATTGCAGGGAGGAGATGGGGGTGGGTAAGCAAACTGTAAAGTTCCAATGTGACAGTGGCAATGCAGGAGTGCTACAGTGACATCATGAAGCTGGAGAGGAATGACAGCACATTCCGCACTCTCTCCTGTTCTCCTGATTTGATTTTTCTCATCCAGAGCTAAACTGACAGGAGTAATGATGCAGCTGTCACTACTCCTGTCAGCCTTGTAGTGGCAGAAACGCTCCTCCCGGCACCCCCAGCTCACATGTTGCCGTCATATTTCTGCTTCCCCCTTGTCCCTGCTCTGTGCCCCTGCCGCAGCTACTGCTGCCTGGATGATAATCCCTGAACAGTTCATACACCCTCCACGTACCTTTCCTTCACAGTCACCGCTGGCTGCAGTCCTGCCTTCTGCTCTCAACACTTCCTGAGAGAGTCAGGCAGACAGGCATCCCCTCCATATCACTCCGCCAGGGAGAGATAGGCTGGGGGCCGGAACTTTAAACTAACTGTCGGCAAATGCGGCTCTAGCTGCCTCCGCCCCTACATAAAAAAAAGAGTTCCGCTCTGCTACTGCCTCCTGGGGCCCCACTGATGTAAGGATGGGGCCCCGCAAATGTTATTTAATGATTGGTCAATCTAGGAGCTAGCCTTGAAAACTGCCTGCACTTTACAAGAGTGAGTGGCAGTGGAGGCAATGCGGGAAACAGCTCAGCTGAGCGGGACATAAGTCCGAATCCGGGGCTGTCCCGCAGAATCCGGGACTGTTGGGAGGTATGTAGTGTGTAAACACACACTTCCCTGTTCTGTACTGACAAGAGTGACAGATTGTGTATTCCTATTAGCTAGGAACCACGATCTCTCACTTCCTGTAGTTAGTCCCTCCCCCTTCCGTTAGAATCACCTCCCAGGGAACACAGTTAACCTCTTCACTGCCCCCTAGTGTTAACGCCTTTACTGCCAGTGACATTTTTACAGTAATCAATGCATTTTTAATCGCGCTGATCGTTGTATTAATGCCAATGGTTCCAAAAATGTGTCAAAATTGTCCAATGTGTCTGCCATAATGTCGCAGTCAGATTGCCTCCATTACTAGTAAAAAAAAATAATAATAATAATAATAATAAAAATGCTTTAAATCTATCCTATATTTTGTAGACGCTATAACTTTTGCGCAAACCAATATACGCTTATTGCGATTTTTTTTTTTTTTTATTACCAAAAGAATACATATTGGCCTAAACTATTTGTGGGGAAAAAAAGGACGTCATTTTTGTTTGGGTACAACGTCGCACGACCGCGCAATTGTCAGTTAAAGCGGCGCAGTGCCGAATCGCAAAAAGTGCTCTTGGTCAGGAAGGGGGTAAATTCTTCCGGGGCTGAATTGGTTAAAGGATAATTTCACCTTTGGGAACATGTTCCATCTGATTTTAGGGTGGAACGTGTAACATGTTTCCAGTGCTGCATCTGCTCCCCCCCCCCTTTTTTTTTTTTTTTTTTTTTTTTTTTTTTTTGTAGTTTGGCAGAGTGGAGAGGGATTAGAACCCTTGTCAGTTTTTATTTCTGATAGATTCACCCACTATTTGTCCTGTTTACCATTATCACCGAAAGTAAAAGTAATTTGCAAGGATTATCTCATTTCCTGTTTTCGACTATGGGAACAGGAAGTGAAGGTAGATCTCTCCAATGGGACATAGAGCAACAAATAAACGGACAGGGGTTCTAACCCTTCCTTACTCTATCCAAATCAAATTAAAACAAAAGTGTTTTAATCCATAAACAAGTGCTCCACAACACTCTTCCCTTGTCCTGTACCTCACCCGTGTTGGTGGAGGAACCTCTCCCTAATGCAGAGTAACCCCCAGATATTAAACCCCTTTTTTTTCATTTGGGTCTAATACACCTAACTAATCTCCCCGCAGTGATGACCTCCGTTCCTCCCCGCCAGTAGAACAACCACCCAAATATGTTTAATGACTCCTCGTTTAGGCTCTCATACCCAGAAAACAGATGAGAAACAGAGGGGGCCATAGCAGAAAACCCAAATGCAGGTCCCACACGCATTGCATCTGCCCATGCCTGCCCGTCCCAGACTGTATGATACTTTTGTACCATGAGATCCAGTTGCAGTGTGTTTTTTTTAAAAAGTAATGAATGCACTATTTTTGGCACAGTGCGATCTTAGCCTATTCAAACTGAATGGGCTTCTAATCGCACCGCACAGAGTGCGCATGTGAGTTGCACAAGAATGCACAGTGTGTTCTTGTGCGATTCAGCTCCGGACGTGGTGTGGTACTGGAACGCGGTGTTCACACGCCAAATCCTGTACAACTGCCGGCCTGTCCTGTACCTCACCTGCACTCAGGCTGGTGAGTGCAGGTGAGGTACAGGACAGTGGAAGAGTGTTGTGGAGCACTTTGTTTATGGATTGAAGCTCTTCTGGAACAAGTGTGAATATTGGAGCACGTTAAGCCTTGGTTTACACTGATTTGATTCTGATGCGTTCCAGAACACATAGATTTGCATATCAAGTGAGATAACGTGGCTTTCTATGGAGGTCATTCACACCTATGTCTTCCAAACGCAATGCGATTACCAATTGGGTGCTGTATGTGTTTGGTGCGATGCAGTGTGTTTTTGCACACCTTAGATTTGAATGAATATAGCAGTGAAAATTAGAGGTTGGCCGATATTTGGCTTTTTTTTACTTAATCGGCATCAGCCGATTGTGCTGATAAAAAAAGGCAATTATAACTTCAGCGGGACTTGCAAATGACTTCTGTAATAGAAGTCAATGCAAGTTGCCTGACATTATCTGTGGAAAGACTTCTCTCCTCCCTTGGCAGCCTACCACGTCTAATAAAGAAGATACATTGTATCTCTTCAGGTTCTTTTATCAATAGACTGAACTCCGTGTGTAGAAGCTCTCAGTTTAACCATTTAAAGACTAAATCTTTTCTGACACTTGTTGCTTACAAGTAAAAATCCTGTATTTTCTGCTAGAAAATCACTTAGAACCCCCAAACATTATATATATTTTTTTAGCAGAGACCCTAGGGAATAAAATAGTGGTTGTTGCAATATTTTATGTCACACGGTATTTGCGCAGCGGTCTTTCAAACGCAATTTTTTTTGAAAAAATACACTAATGAAATAAAAAAAATAAAAATAGGCAGTAAAGTTAGCCCATTTTTTTTCGTCAAAGTTTTGATTACCTGTTTTTGTGTATTTAATATTTAAGATATAGTTTTTTGTTTTTTTTTTAATCTAAATTATACATACAAGTGAACTGATTGGAGGTTTGTTTTGTTTAATAAAAGTTTAAATGTAAAAAATTTTCTGTATCACTTATTACTTAAGGTTGCTTTCACACTGGAGCGGGCAGGCGTTGACGGTAAAACGCTGTTAGGTTTAGCGGCGCTTTACCGTCATTTTAGCAGCGCTTATAACCCAGTTAGCGGCCGAGGAAGGGGTTAAATGTGCCCCTGAAGTGCTGCTGCCGAAACGCTTTGCAGGCGCTTTGGCAGCGGTGCGCATTCATTTCAATGGGCAGGAGTGGTGGAGGAGCGGTATACACCGCCCCAAAGATGCTGCTTGCAGGACTTTTTTTTTAACATCCTGCCAGCGCATTGCCTCAGTGTGGAAGCACTCGGGCTTTCACACTGAGACTGCAGGGGAGTCGTTTTACAGGTGCTATTTTTAGCCCAAAAGCGCCTGAAAAACGCCCCAGTGTGAAAGGGGTCTAACTGTTAGATTTTATGAGATGAAGGGGAAAAAAAAAAAAAAACGGCCTAATATATCGGCCCAAAAAAAATCGGCATCATATATCGGCCATTGGCCACAGCGATTTCTAAATATCGGCATCGGCCAGAGAAAAGCCCATAACGGTCGACCTCTAGTGAAAATGCATAGATGTTCAAATGCAGTGCGATTTTTAGCTTGAGATACAGTACACCTATTTCTAATGTCCCAAAATTAGCTAGAACAGAAAACGCAGCAATTTAAAATCGCTGCAGAATCGCACCGCAACTGCTCCTGAAATCACACTTGCAGATGCATAGAAATCCCCCAACCACATCAGTGTGAACCAGGGCTAATACAAATTGGAGCATTTTGATGCTAATTGGATTGTTGTGCAGCACTTTGAAACTATTTGTTCATTGTTGATTTACTTTAATTAAGCATCATTGATTGTATTACATGCATCACTTTAGTAGGACGGGTGGAATGCTCTGCTGGGGCAATGATTGTATACATTGCTTACCTTTCCTGATTGTCTTTAGGGACAGACATAGCTGCAGCCCCCCACCCTGCACGGGGTACACCTCATTGCTTTCCCCTCTTTCTGCCTTGTCGGATTTCCTGGATAACAGACAGACGGCTGCCAGTGTGGTAATTCTTGCCAACTATGCCAGTTTAAATTACCTTATCCCCTGAAGTTTTAGTCCCGCGCTGTGTCCCCATATCTTAGTGTAAAGTTCTATTGCTGCTGCCCAGCTCTGCCTATTTGCCATGTACAGATGACTCACCTGCAGACCCTGTGTTTACGTGTAAATAACTTGCATTGATATGTAAATAAAGGCAGCATTAATATGTAAATAGTCGCAGACCGTGGCATTAATATGTACATAGAGGAGGCATTCATTTTTGTATTGTCATTTTTCATGTTCCCCTGAGGTTATATCCACCATCACTTCTGCTGAATGCTGCCCACTGGGGAGGTAAAGGAGCATGCTTGAAACACCTGCCTACAACTGTGGTCATTAAGCCTAACATCAGCCTGTTCTACAAATGTAAATAAATTGGAGGTGGAACCCTTCTTCAAAATAACATGGTGTCACAGCACCCTGAATTTCGGTGCATGTACATCTCAGCCGATGCATGAGGGTGTCATTAAAGTGGAGGTCCGCCAACCATTTTTTTTTTTTTCTTTTTTCAGCCATTCTGACACTTTGCTAAACACTATATAGCACTCACTTGTTTGGTGTATTAATTCCCCCGATGTCCGTTTTCGATTATAAAATGAACTTATAAAATCTTATGATGGCCAGTTCCATCTTGCTTGTGGGCATGTGAAGCCCACCCACGCATGCTCACTGTCTTGTCGATATGGGTCCCCGTCGGATAATGCCCGGGCTGGACTGCGCAGGTGCAGCGCATGGGCAAACAGTACCACCGAAAATCTCAGAGGATGATAAACAGCGGCAATTTTCACGGTGGCATTCCGCACTGACTCATGGGAAGCATGACACTTAGCTCCCAGGAGACAGTGCGCCTCAGGGAAAACAAATATACACGCCTACTCCTGTGGGAGTGACGAACAGGAAGTGCCACAATACAGACAGATTTTTTACGGTAAATAACAGCACCAAAATAGTTTTTTCTTTTCATTTGAGCATCTGTTCATAGTGCTGATGGGGATAAGGTGACGTTAAAAAATTGTGTGGACCTCCGCTTTAACAATTAATGGCACTGCTGTTTATCTGCTAAAGGGCAGCATGTTTCTGTGGTGCCAGGAAAGCGATTTTGCATGTATTCCCGACACACAAATGTGAACGCAGGCTAATGCCGCGTACACACGAGCGGACTTTACGGCAGACTTTGCCCGGCGGACTTTTCGACGGACTTTACGACGGACTTTCTGAATGAACGGACTTGCCTACACACAATCCACCAAAGTCCATCGAATTGGTACGTGATGACGTACGACCGGACTAAAACAAGGAAGTTCATAGCCAGTAGCCAATAGCTGCCCTAGCGTGGCTTTTTGTCCGTCGAACTAGCATACAGACGAGTGGACTTTTCGACCGGACTCAATTTCGATGGATTGATTTAAAACATGTTTCAAATCTAAGTCCGTCCAACTTTTGAGAAAACAAGGTCCGCTGGAGCCCACACACGATCGAATTGTCTGACGAAATCCAGTCCGCCGGGCAAAGTCTGCTGTAAAGTCCGCTCGTGTGTTCGCGGCATAAATGTCTCAGTTACATTGGTGGTCATTGTAAATCTTCTCATTACATTGGGGCTTGGTGTACAATCCTTTTGATTCACACTAGTGACCAGTGTGATTACTTCAGTCCCCTTTACATTGGTGGTCAGTGTAAATCCCCCTTACATTGGTGACCAGTGTAGGAATCCCCTTTTATTGGCTGTTGGTGTAAAATCCCCCATTACAAGTAGTGTTTCCCACTAATGTCCTCATTGGGCTGGGATAGTGGAGAAAGTAATTGATGTTTATAATGTAAGTCCAATGCACTTTATTACTGACATATAGTATCTCACAAAAGTGAGTACACCCCTCACGTTTAATTAAAATAATTCAACACAGCCATTAATGTCTAAACCGCTGGCAACAAAAGTGAGTACACCCCTAAGTGAATGTCCAAATTTGGCCCATTAGCTATTTTCCCTCCCTGATGTCATGTGACTCGTTAGTGTTATAAGGTCTCAGGTGTGAATGGGGAGCAGGTGTGATAAATTTGGTGTCATTGCTCTCAATCTGTCATACTGGTCACTGGAAGTTCAACATGGCACCTCATGGCAAAGAACTCTCTGAGGATCTGAAAAAAAAAAGAATTGTTGCTGTACATAAAGATGACCTAGGCTATAAGATGATTGCCAAGTCCCTGAAACTGACCTGCAGCATGGTGGGCAAGACCATACAGCGGTTTAACAGGACAGGTTCCACTCAGAACAGGCCTCGCCATGGTCGACCAAAGAAGTTGAGTGCACGTGCTCAGCATCATATCCAGAGGTTGTCTTTGGGAAATAGATGTATGAGTGCTGCCAGCATTGCTGCAGAGGTTGAAGGGGTGGGGGTCAGCCTGTCAGTGTTCAGACCATACGCTGCACACTAAGGACATGGATTACTGGAACCATGTCCTGGGGTCTGATGAGACCAAGATAAACTGATTTGGTTCGAACGGTGTCAAGCGTGTGTGGCGGCAACCAGGTGAGGAGTACAAAGACAAGTGTGTGTGGCGGCAACCAGGTGAGGAGTACAAAGACAAGTGTGTCTTTCCTACAGTCAAGCATGGTGGTGGGAGTGTCATGGTCTGCGACCGCATGAATGCTGCCGGCACTGGGGAGCTACAGTTCATTGAGGGAGCAATGAATGCCAGCATGTAGTGTGACATACTGAAGCAGAGCATGATCCCCTCCCTTCGGAGACTGGGCCGCAGGGCAGTATTCCAACATGGTAACGACCCCAAAAACGTTCCCAAATAGGAGGTGGAGGAGCGCAAGGTCTCTAACATCCACCAGCTCTGTGATGTCGTCATGGAGGAGTGGAAGAGGACTCCACTGGCAACCTGTAAAGCTCTGGTGAACTCCATGCCCAAGAGGGTAAGGCAGTGCTGGAAAATTAATTGTGGCCACACAAAATATTGACACTTTAGGCCCAATTTGGACATTTTCACTTACTCACTTTTGTTGCCAGCGGTTTAGACATTAATGGCTGTGTGTTGAGTTATTTTGAGGGGACAGCAAATTTACAATGTTATATAAGCTGTACACTCACTACTTTACATTGTCGCAAAGTGTAATTTCTTCAGTGTTGTCACATGAAAAGATAGAATAAAATATTTACAAAAATGTGAGGGGTGTACTCACTTTTGTGAGATACTGTATATCCCATAGGGCAGTGGTTCTCAACTCCAGTCCTCAGGACCCACCAACAGGCCAGGTTTGCAAGATAGCCGAAATACATCACAGGTGATATCACTTTCTGCTCAGTGATTGCAGTATTCTAGTCTGCAACTCCCCAAGGTAATACTTAAAATCTGGCCTGTTGGTGGGTCCCGAGGACTGGAGTTGAGAACCACTGCCATAGGGGCTTCATATTATCGCTGTTTAAAGCCTTAGGGCCTAGAAATCTGCCTTAGACAGACTAGTGGATCTGACCCTGAGAAGGCTCTCGGATCCACAGGTCTCTATTATACAACCACCTTTTAAATGTTTGTTCCTTTTTTTTATCGGTATGAGTCTATAGAAAATACCAACCTTAGATTATCTTTCTAGGTGCTCCTAGACCAGTGATGGCAAACCTTGGCACCCCAGATATTTTGGTACTACAGTTCTCATGATGCTCAACTACACTGCAGAGTGCATGAGCATCATGGGAAATATAGTTTCAAAACATCTGGGGTGCCAAGGTTCGCCATCATGGTCCTAGACCATTTGTTACTCCCCCTCACCTCCCTTCCTTTAGCTTTCTTACGTAGTTATATTGTTGAACAATCGGAGAGTGACAAGGACTGATTGCCACTTTCCTTTATAATGTTAATTTTTATTTTATAAAAGACTTAAAATAATTGAAACAGAAAAAATCCCCCATTACATTGGTTGTCAGTGTAAATTCTTCATAACATTGGTGATCAGTGTACATTTCCCTTTACATTGGTGGTAAGTGCACAATTTCCTTTACAGTGGTGGTCAGTGTAAATCATCCTTTAATTTGGTGGTCAGTGTAACTGTAAATCCCCCCTAACATTGGTGGTCGGTGTAGAAGTGTCACCTTACATTGGTGGTCAGTACAAATCTCCTTGACAATGGTTGTCAGTGCAAATACCTCCTTACATGGAGGTCATTGTATATTCCCCTCTAGGGAGGCTGGTGAAGAATCCATAATGTCCTGTGATAAATAGTAATACATGAAGGATTTATATTAAACATGACATATGTATTAAGTGATCATTAAGTAGTAGCAGATTTAGGAATAGCAAATTATTTCATGTAATGCCCCTTTCACACTGGGGCGGTTTACAGGCGCCATTGGGCTAAAAATAGAGCCTGCAAACCGACCTAAAACTGCCGCTGCTGTGTCTCCAGTGTGAAAGCCCGAGGGCTTTCACACTGGAGCGGTGCGCTGGCAGAAGAGAAAAAAACTCCTGCAAACAGCATCTTTGGAGCCGTGAAGAAGCGGTGTATTCACCGCGCCTGCCCATTGAAATCAACGAGGCAGCGCGGCTATACCGGCGCTGTAGCGGCACTTTGCGGGCGGTTTTAACCCTTTTTCAGCCACTAGCGGGGGTTAAAACCGCCCCGCTAGCGGCCGAATACCACCGCTAAAACGTCGGTAAAGCGGCGCTAGAAATAGCGCCGTTTTACCGCCGACGCCCCCACCGCCCCAGTGTGAAAGGGGCCTTTCTCTGGTGGTTGGTGTAAATGCTCTAATTACATTGGTGTCAGTGTAGAAATCCCACTTTTCTATTGGGTGGCGTAAAATCCCCCGTTACATGGTAAACAGTGTGAATTCCTCCTCACATTGATGGTCAGTGTAAATCCCCCCCTCACATTGGTGGTCATTGTAAATTCCCCATTACATTGGTAGACTCCCCCCACTATATACTTGCCAAAGAAGCAGAAGTCATGTGCTGTAACCTCTAGAAAATAAACAGTGAGCCCTAATATGTGCTGTAACCTCTGGCAGCCAGTCAGTGAGCGGTAATGATATACTGTAACCTCTGGCAGCCAATCGCAGATCTGATTCAGTAAACTGATTTTGAGTCTAGCTGCTATTTATTTTATGTCTCAAAGCATGTGGAGAGTGAAATTGCATGGAAGAGGGGGCCCAAGAATATGTTTGCCCAGGGTCCAGTCAATATTAAAGACGGCTCTGAAAGCATTGTTTGCATCAATGAATATAAAGACTCTAAGTTGAATCTACAGTCACATATTTTGCATGTTTCCTGTGTCAGCATGAAGAAGATATTGTGATTTATATTCTGTATGTGAAAAATAGTGTATCGCAAGCTAGTAATAAAGAAACATCAATTTATAATCTGTCTGTGTGTGATTTTCTTAATTTAAAATGAATGTTCTATGTGAAATTTTAATGCAAATACACCAATGCTTCACCTTCGAAAATTATAATGGAATCACAAGCAAATAAAACTAAAGAGAACATGCCAAACTCATACATTACCATAAATATGTAAAATTGAGACTGTAAGGGCTGGGCTCTCAGCCCTTCATTCTCTGTACTCGGGTTGCTCAGCTGTTGGTTAATTGCCAGTACTCTTTGTTCCTCAGTGGCTCACCTGTTGATCATCTCCTGCTTGTCAGTCAAGCCCACAGCCAGGCCCTTCTGGCTATTTAAACTGCCTGGTTCATTTCTTCAATGCCTTCGCCTTGATCAACATACAGTACCTACACAGAAGTGTTTTAGCTTAAAATTATCAGTTAATAACAACTAATACCAAGTTATTTGTAAAGCAATTATGATTATAGACCTGTACTACATTCCACCCCTTGATTTACAAGGAACTTAGATCATAGACATAATCTTCAGCCTTACGTATAGGTAAAGCCTCAATAGTAGATGTTCTACATTTTACTAATACAGACAAAAATAATCTTAACTCTAATAAAAATGTATATTGCTAATAAAATAATCCATGCAATATACATAACCACTTGTTGCCCTCATTGACCAAGCCAAGCAAATATTCCATCATTAGAGATAGAATGAAGTTTACCAACAGCTTTTTGGGCCTCTGTTAATTCTGACTCAATGGGGTTGATTTACTAAAACTGGAGAGTGCAAAATCTGGTGCAGCTGTACATGGTAGCCAATCAGCTTCTAACTTCAGCTTGTTAAATTTGGAGATAAAACATGGAAGCTGATTGGTTTCTATGCACAGTTGCACCAGGTTTTGAACTCTACAGTTTTAGTAAATCAACCTCAATGTTTCCACTACTATCTGAAATATAGGAGCAACACTCACCCCCCAATTAAGGCATATACCCCTCCTTTGGCAGCATGAATAAAATCTAGAGCAGCTCTGTTTTGTAATACCACCAATCTCATTTGTCTGACCTCTTCTGTAAGAGCATCAATACCATCAAATGTTTTGTTGAACGAATATTCAAAGATTTTAGGCATTTTTCTCAGCATTTACTGTACCCTTGCAACTCCATACGGAGAAAGAATAATCATAGCCAATCTATCGCCTTAACCACTTCAGCCTCGGAAGAATTTACCCCCTTCCTGACCAGAGCACTTTTTGCGATTCGGCACTGCGTCACTTTAACTGACAATTGCGCGGTTGTGCGACGTGGCTCCCAAACAAAATTGACGTCCTTTTTTTCCCACAAATAGAGCTTTCTTTTGGTGGTAATTGATCACCTCTGAGATTTTTATTTTTTGCGCAATAAACAAAAAAAAGCGAAAATTTAAAAAAAAACACACATTATTTTTGACTTTTTGCTATAATAAATATCCCCAAAAAATATATAAAAAAAAAGATTTTTTCCTCAGTTTAGGCTGATACGTATTCTGATACATATTTTTGGTAAAAAATATCGCAATAAGCGTTTATTTATTGGTTTGCGCAAAAGTTATAGCGTCTACAAAATAGGGGATAGTTTTATTGCATTTTTATTGATAATTTTTTTTTACTAGTAATGGCGGCGATCTGCGATTTTATCGTGTCTGCGACATTATGGAGGACACATTGGACAATTTTACACATTTTTTGGGACCATTGGCATTAATACAGCGATCAATGCTATAAAAAATTGCATTGATTACTGTAAAAATGTCACTGGCAGTGTAGGGGTTAACCACTAGGTGGCGCTGTTGGGGTTAAGTGTGTCCTAGGGAGTGATTCTAACTGTGGGGGGAGGGGCTGTGTGTGACACATCACTGATCACCGCTCCCGATTACAGGGAGCTTGATCAGTGTCATTAGGCAGAACGGGGAGATGCTTTTTTACATTAGCATCTCCCCGTTCTTCCTCACAGTGAGACAATCGCGGGTATGCCCGCAGACCTAGTCTGCGATCCCAGTCACCGAGCTTCCGGCAGGCACGCTCCCGCGAGCCGCCTCTTAAAGGGCAACCTACAGGTATGTTAATCTGCCTGTACGTGCCCTTCTGCCGCAGTATATCTGCGTGAGGAGGTCGGGAAGCGGTTAAGTTACATCTCACGCCTCGGGTATGTCTTGTATTTCTGAGGAACCTATGCTCCTTTTCCAGCTCCTTACCCTCCCAGGTGGATTATTAAAAACTATACAGACTTTTGGTACTATATGTCCAATATAGCAGCTCCCTGACCAATTTGGTGGTAGCCATTTATAAGCGGTCAGACCACATATAAAATAGAATTGATAGGGAAACAGAGTACAAGTAGTTTGGTGAATCCAGTACAGTCAAAACATATCTGCTCGTGTTTGATTTTTAGACAGATTTACACAGCTAATAAGGGCACTATCTTTAGCAAAACACACATGTGGATAATACAGACAAATATTGTAATAATCAGGACATATCCATGCAGGTAGATAGATCCATGAGAATATGGGAAAAAGTTCAGGGTAGGTAATTTGTGCGCACGGATATGAAGCACTGTGGTAAACGGGCAGCCAGCTGTCAGAATTAAGCCTCATACACACAATCGGATTTTCGGCAGGGAATTGTGTGATGACAGACTGTTTGCCTAAAATCCGACCGTTAGTATGCTCCATCGGACAATTGTTGTCCAACTTTCGGCCAACAAATGTTGGATGGCAGGCTAGTAAATTTTCGGTGGACAACGTTCTGTTGTCAGATTTTCGTATCGTGTGTATACAAGTCCACCACACAAAAGTCCAAAGTACAAACACGCATGCTCGGAATCAATGCACACCAAACACGACCTCAGCAGAAGGTGCCCAAAGGGTGGCGCTCGAGCTGAAATTCCATGTAGTGCGTCACTACGTTTGTGTTTGTTGGCCAACAATTGTGTGCCGTTTATGCAAGACAAAATCCAGGAAACACGCCCTTCAGACAAAAGTCTGACGATTTGTCTTCAGAAAATCCAATGGTGTGTACGATGCTTTAGAAGCAATTTCTCTATGGGTTAAAAAAAAGAAGCATGCAGTGCCACTCTAAGTGCAGTATTTAGTAAAGGTACACGTTTTAATAAGGCTTCACTCACATTGTAGAAGTGAATAAAAGCTTGTAAATAAGTCCACACAGTCTGCCAAGGTACAAGTGAGAGGCTGTCATCTGTGGCGTTCCACGTTGCTGCCGCGCCGTTGGATTCCGAGGTGATGGGCGGGAGAGCAGTCAGCCAGGGCCGGACTGGGAATAAAAACCAGCCCTGGAAATAATTTCATACCAGCCCCAGGGACGTAGCGTGGGTTGTCAGCACCCAAGGTAGGCAAGTAAATTGCACCCTAACCGGCGGACATTTAGCGCTCCCCGAGTCTCTTCCACTCAAACTGTATTAAACCCCTTATGATACATTTTAGGATATACCACTCCTCTTTGTTCTCCTTTCTTTCCCCTTTATTTCTCTCTATCATAATTTCTTGTTTTTTTCCCCCATCTCTCTCTCTATATCCATCTTTCTTGTTCTCTCTCTTATTATGTCTCTCCCCCTCTTTTCCATGCATTCTCTCTTTTTTCCCCTCTCTCATTTCCTTTCTTGCCCCCTTTCCTCTCCCTCTTTCCGGAAAGTAAATGGCTACATGCCCATTTATTGCATAAAATGATAGAGATATATATAGATATAGCGATATATTATACACACACACACACACACACACACACACACACACACACACGATGTGAGTTCTGTATGTGTAAAAAAACAAAATCATACTTGGGGGGCACACCCTACAATGCGTTTACATTCAAGATGGTGCTGATAAGACCAACAAACAGTAAAAATATTACAGCGCACACATACAAAAATGACATTAAAATCCTGCAAGGATATTTAAAAAAAACCGAACATATTCAAAAAAAAATGGGGATTTGGTCACACTATATGGCAGCCCACTTACTGCATCAAAGTACCCCTTAATTAGTGGGTCCTACACTAATAAAAGAATGAAAGATCCTGCGTCTCAACCATTGGAGATACACTCCTCTTTATGGGAGAACTCCACCCCCCACCCCCCCCCCCATTACCTCTTATTAGTGTCCACCAGTTCATAGGAGGAGTCTCTTCAGTTCTCCCATAAAAGAGGAGTGTATCTCCCATGGTTGAGACGAAGGGCCTTTCATTCTTTTACTAGTGTAGGACCCACTAATAATGGGGTACTTTGACACAGTAAGTGGGCTGCCATATAGTGTGACCAAATCCCCATATTTTTTGAATATGTTCAGGTGTTTTTAAATAGCCTTGCAGGAATTAAATGTCATTTTTGTATGTGTGTAAGACACACTACAATAGATGGTCAGAGATTGTGAACATGATACAAGAGATGGTCAGAGACTGCAGACATGATACAGGAGATGGTCAGAGACTGCAGACATGATACAGGAGATGGTCAGAGACTGCAGACATGATACAGGAGATGGTCAGAGACTGCAGACATGATACAGGAGATGGTCAGAGACTGCAGACATGATACAGGAGATGGTCAGAGACTGCAGACATGATACAGGAGATGGTCAGAGACTGCAGACATAGTACAGGAGATGGTCAGAGGCTGCAGACATAGTACAGGAGATGGTCAGAGACTGCAGACATAGTACAGGAGATGGTCAGAGACTGCAGACATAGTAGAGGAGATGGTCAGAGACTGCAGACATAGTAGAGGAGATGGTCAGAGACTGCAGACATAGTACAGGAAATGGTCAGAGACTGCAGACATAGTACAGGAAATGGTCAGAGACTGCAGACATAGTACAGGAAATGGTCAGAGACTGCAGACATAGTACAGGAAATGGTCAGAGACTGCAGACATGATACAGGAGATGGTCTGGGATTGCAGACATGATACAGGAGATGGTCTGGGATTGCAGATACATTAGAGGAGATGGTCAGAGACTGCAGACTAAGGATGAGCTCCGGCGTGTTTGCAAGGCCCATGGGCAGAGCCGGCCAGAAAGTTGGCACTGTGCTAATCACAGGCAGTGAGACATTTCCCGATCTCTGCAGCTGCGCACTGTGATTAGCGCAGCGCCGGCTTCCTGGCGGGCTCTGCACATGGGCTGTGCGAACACACCGGAGCTCATCCTTACTGCAGACATGATACAGGGGGTGGTCAGAGACTGCAGACATGATACAAGAGATGGTCAGAGACTGCAGACATGATGCAAGAGATGGTCAGAGACTGCAGACATGATGCAAGAGATGGTCAGAGACTGCAGACATGATACAGGAGATGGTCAGAGACTGCAGACATGATACAGGAGATGGTCAGAGACTGCAGACATGATACAGGAGATGGTCAGAGACTGCAGACATGATACAGGAGATGGTCAGAGACTGCAGACATGATACAGGAGATGGTCAGAGACTGCAGACATGATACAGGAGATGGTCAGAGACTGAAGACATGATACAGGAGATGGTCAGAGACTGCAGACATGATACAGGAGATGGTCAGAGACTGCAGACATGATACAGGAGATGGTCAGAGACTGCAGACATGATACAGGAGATGGTCAGAGACTGCAGACATGATACAGGAGATGGTCAGAGACTGCAGACATGATACAGGAGATGGTCAAAGACTGCAGACATAGTACAGGAAATGGTCAGAGACTGCAGACATGATACAGGAGATGGTCTGGGATTGCAGACACATTAGAGGAGATGGTCAGAGACTGCAGACTAAGGATGAGCTCCGGCGTGTTTGCAAGGCCCATGGGCAGAGCCGGCCAGGAAGTTGGCACTGTGCTGTGCTAATCACAGGCAGTGAGACATTTCCCGATCTCTGCAGCTGCGCACTGTGATTAGTGCAGCGCCGGCTTCCTGGTGGGCTCTGCACATGGGCTGTGCGAACACACTGCAGCTCATCCTTACTGCAGACATGATACAGGGGATGGTCAGAGACTGCAGACATGATACAAGAGAAGGTCACAGACTGCAGACATGATACAAGAGATGGTCAGAGACTGCAGACATGATACAAGAGATGGTCAGAGACTGCAGACATGATACAAGAGATGGTCAGAGACTGCAGACATGATACAAGAGATGGTCAGAGACTGCAGACATGATACAAGAGATGGTCAGAGACTGCAGACATGATACAAGAGATGGTCAGAGACTGCAGACATGATACAAGAGATGGTCAGAGACTGCAGACATGATACAAGAAATGGTCAGAGACTGCAGACATGATACAGGAGATGGTCAGAGACTGCAGACATGATACAGGAGATGGTCAGAGACTGCAGACATGATACAGGAGATGGTCAGAGACTGCAGACATGATACAGGAGATGGTCAGAGACTGCAGACATGATACAGGAGATGGTCAGAGACTGCAGACATGATACAGGAGATGGTCAGAGACTGCAGACATGATACAGGAGATGGTCAGAGACTGCAGACATGATACAGGAGATGGTCAGAGACTGCAGACATGATACAGGAGATGGTCAGAGACTGCAGACATGATACAGGAGATGGTCTGGGATTGCAGACATGATACAGGAGATGGTCAGAGAATGTGGACACATTAGAGGAGATGGTCAGAGACTGCAAACTAAGGATGAGCTCCGGCGTGTTTGCACAGCCCATGTGCAGAGCCCGCCAGGAAGTCGGCACTGTGCTGTGCTAATCACAGGCAGTAAGACATTTCCCGATCTCTGCAGCCGCACACTGTGATTAGCGCAGCGCCGACTTTCTGGCGGGCTCTGCACGTGGGCTGTGCGAACACGCCGGAGCTCATCCTTACTGCAGACATGATACAGGGGATGGTTAGAGACTGCAGACATAGTACAGGAGATGGGCAGGGAATGCATGTATGGCTGAACTCAATGTAAAAGCGTATAATAGGGCTGCGCCACTCTACTTAAACCAGCTCTTCAAGATCAAGTTAGTAATCCTCCTTTTAAAGTACAACTAAGTGCCAGAAGACAGAAACACATCCAATTTCCAAAATTCTAATTGTCTTACAATGAACTGGTCAGGATTAGTGGAGAACTTTAAACAGTTAATGAGTCTGTGAAGCTTCCAGCCTGAATCAGCAGTAAATCATCCAAAAAAAACATCAAACTGTGCAGAACACACACAGCTCTGGCTAAATAGCTGAGCTGAAATGGTTAACAGATAGCCATGTGTGACCCTTCACTGGACACAGAATGCAGGTGGCTGCAGCATCTCCCAGAGATCTTATCAGTGTGCAGATTAGGAAGCTAAAACAAGAGTACAGAGCCAGACAGGAGGGAGGGGAGGCTGATAGTAACCTGCACACTGCCCGAAGGCAGAGATTTCTGGATGACACCGGCCAGCATTACATCTGACATTGCTCTTGTTTCCATTCAGCCAGAGCTCTTGTGTGCTGCAGGATTCGTTTGGCTGTGGTCATACCTTCCTCTATCTCCTCAGCTCAGCTTCAGGTACTGTGTGTATCTCCCTCCCGACGGCCCCATTCATCCCCAATGCAGCACCTCGGCACTTTTAAATGTGGCGGGCTGGAGAGGGAGGGGGGTACACTGTCTGCTGCACGATGGTTCCTTCCTCCTCCCCCCCTCCCTGCTACATATTTCCTCTGCCAGCCCCGCCTCCTGATCACAGCACAGCCACTTCTCTCTCAGCTGTTCTTAAAAAAAAAAAAAAAAGTTACAGAGCTCCCAGCTGACAGCAGCCTCAGAGCAGGCAGCCTACCGGGATATTTCCCGCTATCCCGGTAGGCCAGTCCGGCCCTGCAGTCAGCCTGGTGTCACCAAAGGAAAGGAGAGGCAGTGGTGGGCGTAGTCAAAAGGCCAGTGCTCAGAGCATGCGCGCTCCCTCCTCAGGCCTCCCGGGTGGTCATCCTTAACTGGGGTTTTTCGGTGGAACACCGCAGATGACAGCCTCTCACCTGGACCCTGGCAGACTGCGTGGACTTATTTCCAAGCTATTATTCTCTTCTACAATGTGAGTGAATCATTATTAAACTGTGTACCTTTACTAAATACTGCACTTAGAGTGGCGCTGCTTGTTTCTTCTTTTCTAACCCACAGAGAAACTTCTAACTCTGACAGCTGGCAGCCCGTTCACCACAGTGCTTCATATCAGTGCATACGGATTACCTACCCTAAACTATGCACTACCCATCTACTTCCAAATTAAATACTTCTCCTCTCCCCACCACCTGCACAATAGAGATATTATTCCAGTGATCTGTTACTACTTAACCACAGTTACTATTTCCCAACTCTATTAAATATGAGTCATTGGTACTAGGTTTTTGTACACTCAATACACCAGTGGCTTTGCAGGATTACTTTATAGAATATTCGTCTGGGCAAAAAATAAGTTGGTATGTTTTTACATGATGGATTAGTCAAGCTGTCCATAGCCCTATTCACTACTGCTATTCTCCAGGGATAATCCAAAGGCAACCAGCTAATGTTAACTGGTAGTCTATATAATGGTATTCCCTCAGGTGCAGCACGGGGTGTTTGTAACGTTAAAAACATGAGCTGTTGCTTTCAGTCTCGTGGAAAAAGTTCTTCTGTGCTGTTCCACTGAAAACGAGGCTGGCTATCATCTGAAGCCATAGTAAGGTCCTAATGGCAGCGGTAACCATCTGTGGATAGGAACATAGTTACAAAGTTGGTTACATAGGTTGGTCTTCCAGTTCAATTAATACTAAAGCTGTGGACTCGGGTCCCCAGACCACAATTTCTCCCTTCCTTCCTTTAACTTTCCCCCTCTCAGCTTGGTCCCTAATTGGGTAGAATACATTTTCCCATGTACCTGTAGATGTTTTGGTATTATCATCTGTCCCATTTGTTGTCCTTTTTTCAGACATCAAATTTCTAATTTAAATATAAGGGCAATCAGCGCAAACAAAAACTAATGAAAAGCAATGGAAAAATGCAAGCTGGACACTAAAGGATACACCAACCTTAATAGAAATCATAAAACAATTAAAATAGCTATCTGAAAATATGTTTCAAACTGGTTAAATAAATAAATAAATACGAAGTAACTTTTTGGAAATGTGTTGCAAACTGGTTAAATAATAAATAAATAAATCCATAGTCCATATAATCACAGATAATATATGGCTTGAAGTATTCTTCTGATGATATCCAGGTAAATTGCTTGTCTGCAGATCTAATAAATACAATCATGAGAATGCCCTTACCAGATTAGGTGGACCCCTTAATTACAGGGGGTCTTTGAGGCATCAATGGACTGTTAGTGCACTGCTCTGCTGGATGTCTTCCACGGGAGCAAAACATCTAATATTCCGGGATCCAAAGCCAGCTGTGAGGTCCGTGTGGTATAAACCAAAGGAGCAGCAATAGTCTCCAACATGAGGAAATAGAGAGAAATCTAAGGGCACTCCGTATGGTAATCTCTTATAGAAAGTTTATTATTATGGCATACAAATAAAAATGCTCAACAGCGCTGTGTAAAATAAGTGGTAGTTTATCAATGAAAGCTGTCTGTCCGTGACAGAACAGCTGAACACTTGAGATGGCTGCGGGTGATGAGAGCGGTAATGCTCTACCCCCCTACGCGGCGTTACGTCACTGAGGACTTTGTCAGCGAGGGTAAAGCACGCCCATCACCCGGAGAAATATATACCAGTACTGAGTATACAAGGGGAGTGTCAGAACACCGGAAAAGGAACCTGGGATGAAAGAAATCTTTCAGCGCTCACTTGGGGACATCATCCCATATACTCTAATGATATTAAAACTAAAAAGTGGATAAACTTTATAATAATAATAGGAGCCTAAAAAATGGAGTGCTACTTAAGCCCACTCAATATTTAAAGGTGCCAAAAAGCATTAAAAACTTTAAAAATTAACATTAATAAAAATTAATTAATTAAAATTAATTAAAAAGACCACCCGCGGCCATCTCTTACAGCAATTCCAATTATTTAAGACCATAAGACAGCTACATGATATAAGCATATGCATAAATGGGAAATATAAAAATACAGAGATGCACAGATCCATAATTCAACAACTTCATATAAAACCTTGTGCATATAAAACCCAGTATACATTCAATCATTTGTTTGAGATAAAGCAGTTGAGATCGAACTCAACATTTAGTCCTCTAGGGACTGACACTCTAGTTTTGTGTATCCAGAAGGATTCTCTCTGGCTAAGTTGCCTTATAAAATTACCCCCTCCAATGTTTTGTGACTTTTTCTATACCCCAAAATAACAACTTTTTTGGGTCCCTGTTGTGGCACATTCTAAAATGTTTAGAGACAGAATGAGTTTTAAGGCCTCGCTTAATATTGTTAACATGCTCAAAAATGCGCACTTCCATTGGTCTTGAAGTCCACCCTACATATTGGAGGCCACATTCACACTGTAGCATGTAAACCACGCCCACAGTGTCGCATGTAATGAGATTTTTGATTTGATACGTTTTGCCAGTGGCACTGGCAAGAAAATCCTTCTTCCTCTTGTTATTAGATTTACAGTGCAAAACAAAAGGAATTAGCCCATGGGACTTTAAATGAGTTGGTCATAGAGGTCATGATAAGTAGTATAAAGATTTATTGGAGTTCCAAAAACATGATTTTCGATGAGCATAAAAACATCATAGGGCATGGTTAGACCATTGACATGTTGGTTACAGTAATAAGATACATGGTATACACATACAGCTTTTGTACTCGACGCGTTTTGCGAGCTCTGCTCGCTTCCTCAGGAGTTGGTGTATATGCAGGATATCTAAAAAATAATAGGTATCGATAAGATATAACATTCAATGATGATTATGGTCAGGAAAGAAGCACGTGGCCTAGAAGAGGCACCCCATACTTACATTATGGTCAGTGGGTCCATAGGACTGGTCTGCAAAGGCAGCAGCGGAGAGTGCTCCAACCGGGAGCTGAAGGGGCGTAGCCCGCAGCAACCGAAAGGGGGTCTTGCAGAAGGCGGACATGGCCAAGAAAATGAAAGGAAATGTTGTGTATCCTGGGATGCCCCAATGGCCACACATGTCATGATAACTGTAATGGAATTGCATTTTTTTATTGCTTTTCATTAGTTTTTGTTTGCGCTGATTGCCCTTATATTTAAATATCTACTTTTCACCAATCTATCAGCTGCATTCATGGAAGTATTTGCATTTCTCGAGCAGAGAGAGGTTAAACTCAATGAGATTTTCTCTAATACCTTGCCTGCTAATACTCCAGATGATCTCACCACTAGCTTTAGAAAATTAGGTTACCTTTTTGAAAAAAAGATCAAAGCTTGGTGGGACATTGTGTCATTGGAACAATACATTAAAAGTAAATTGGTGCCAAGGAGACTAAGGTGGGATTTGCCCCCTAATGATGGCCTTACCGATGAGGAATCCCTGACTGAATGGCATCAATTTTTTAATAACAAAGGTCAGGAATTAATAGAATTCCTTTTAACCAGAAAAAAGAAAAAAATGGTATTAATCAACCAACAAATTACCGAATTAAAAAATTCATTAGAACCCGCTCAGAATTCCACAGATTTCTCTAGATTGTCAGGAGAACTTAAAAATAAAATGTTGAAGTGGGATAAAGAGGCACAGGAGAAAAAACGAAACAAATTCATCAGGGATTCAGGTGATTTCTCCAGAGGAGACATTTTCAAATGGCATTCCAAAATACAAACCCCGGCTCAGTTACCAGAAAATTCCACTACTCAGAAGGTTAGTGTATTACCCCTAATACCCCGAGGTCTAATCACCACCCTTCCCAGTGGGACGAACCTGTCTCTCGGGGAGTGGTCCCCAGGAGACAGACTGGGAATAAAAGAGGTAGGGGGAATCCCTCTAGGAGAGGTGGGGATAGAGCAGGTTACTATCAGCAACCACCCCAATATGACCAAGAACGTAGAGAGAATGATTGGAGGCCAGCACGCCCCCCTAGAGGTAGGAATTCTGACACCTTCCCATATAGAGAACAGTATTCACACTCTGATCATAACTCTCATTATGATAATTATGACCAACAATATCCTAGGACTCCCATTGCGTTACAAAACAGATTCACTCCCCTCTCTCAGGATAATACTTATTATCAGAACCATTTTTTAGGGAACCCCCAATCCCAATGGCCGGATCGAGGAGATTTCACCCTGACCGGAAACAGACAAGGGGGAAAACGCAGACAAAGAGAGGGAGAAGAGCTGGATGAAAATCAAAAAAGATTAAAATCCCACTAGGTAGTGGCATATTTAATATCAGCGGGGTAGACCTCTCTGAAGATGAATTACGAGTCTTAGACAAGGGTTTAAAATTTGCCCCAGCCTGCAATCTTAGTAAATTTAAAATGTATATCAGCCTACAGAAGTTTTGTGAGATCTTTAAATATTAAGAGATATTTTCTCTCCAAACCTGGGGAAAGGTCAGTTTGTGGCCCATCTAATTTAAACACAGGTACACACTCTAATTTAGCCAATAAATCTGTGTTCAACCCTCCAGAAAATGATCATAGACATGTAGAGGTCTTTAAAAAATGGTGGCTAGTGATTTAGAGGAACTAAAAGTAAGAAAAGTTGGGGACCCCTCCTTTCTCAAAAAGGGAATTAGTCCACTAGAAAAAAACAAAAATGTAGTGATCCGACCCGCCGATAAGGGGGGCGGGTTAGTGGTCATGAGTAAATCCTATTATCAGAGCGAAATGGATCGATTGCTGTCGGATAGAAAAACCTATCAGATTCTTAGCAAAGATCCTGTTCTCCAGTTCAAGAATGAATTGGAGAAACTTATCATCTCAGGTAAAACCACTGGAGTGCTGAATAAAAAGGAAGCTACATACCTGAACCCAAGTGCGTGCAGGAGACCGATTATATACTTTTTACCTAAAATTCACAAGGATCTCCAGGCACCGCCAGGGAGACCCATTGTGAATGGTATAGACTCGGTCTCCGCACGTTTGGGCCAGTATATTGATTATTTCTTGAAGCCTCTAGTTACCACCACCCCAGCCTTCCTGAAGGATACTAAACATATTATTAATATTGTGGAAAATTTAACCTTCAGCGAAAATAGTCTACTGGTGACAGCCGATGTTGGCTCACTTTACACTATCATTGGACATCCTGATGCCATCCGCTCTGTCCAATGGGCGCTTGACAAATCTAATTTCCCCCCCCCCTTTGCAATTTTATTGTGAGAGCACTAGAATTTTTTTTAGCTAGGAATTACTTTTGGTATGGAGGTAAATTCTTTTTGCAAATCCTCGGTGTTGCCATGGGCGCTCGGTTTGCGCCGAGCGTTGCCAACTTGTTCATGGCACACTGGGAAGAGGACTTTATCTTTGGTAGCAGACCGACCCAATTGATCTGCTACCAAAGATATATAGATGACCTGTTTATGATCTGGGATGGAGACTTAATTAGTCTCCAGTTATTCATGTCTAAACTTAATGGCAATACCAAGAATATCCATTTGACTTGGAATGCTGATGCTAGCAGCATAACATTCCTAGACTTGGAGATTTTTAAGCATGAGGGCGCCTACAGAACCCGCAATTATTGTAAGCCAACTGACAGGAATGGGTATATCCCCCTGGACAGTTGTCATCACAACACATGGCTAATGAACATTCCCAGAGGGCAGTTCATTCGCCTACGGCGCAACTGTTTTTTGGATAGCGATTATCTTTCTCAGGCCAATATCATGGCAGAAAAATTTGTGCAAAAGGGTTATACACGAACTCTCATTATGGAGGAAATATCGAAAGTAGGCTCCCTTGATAGATCCACCCTAGTGGGAAACGCTATGAGAAAAAAGAAAGACACCCAGGACATTCCCAGAGGGCAGTTCATTCGCCTACGGCGCAACTGTTTTTTGGATAGCGATTATCTTTCTCAGGCCAATATCATGGCAAAAAAATTTGTGCAAAAGGGTTATACACAAACTCTCATTATGGAGAAAATATCGAAAGTAGGCTCCCTTGATAGATCCACCATAGTGGGAAACGCTATGAGAAAAAATAAAGACACCCAGGATGATTCCCAATTTAGAATAATTCTTGATTACAATATCCAGCACAAGAAAATAGAAAAAATGATCCTAAAACATTGGGATATCCTGAAAAGAGACAACATTCTGGGACCTACCCTCCCAGCACGTCCAAGATTTATTTATAGACGCCCACCTACCTTAAGGGATTTAATAGCCCCGGGTGTAGTTGATCCCCCTGTTAATAAAGAAATTTGCATTTTTAATTTTATGTCTGGATTTTATGCATGCGGAAAATGTCCAGCATGAAGGCACTGTAAATCTAATAACAAGAGGAAAAAGGATTTTCTTGCCAGTGCCACTGGCAAAACTTATCAAATCAAAAATCTCATTACATGCGACACTGTGGGCGTGGTTTACATGCTACAGTGTGAATGTGGCCTCCAGTATGTAGGGCGGACTTCAAGACCAATGGGAGTGCAGAGAGAATCCTTCTGGATACACGAAACTAGAGTGTCAGTCCCTAGAGGACTAAATGTTGAATTCGATCTCAACTGCTTTATCTCAAACAAATGATCGAATGTATACTGGGTTTTATATGCACATGGTTTTATATGAAGTTGTTGAATTATGGATCTGTGCATCTCTGTATTTTTATATTTCCCATTTATGCATATGCTTAGATCATGTAGCTGTCTTATGGTCTTAAATAATTGGAATTGCTGTAAGAGATGGCCGCGGGTGGTCTTTTTAATTAATTTTAATTAATTAATTTTTATTAATGTTAATTTTTAAAGTTTTTAATGCTTTTTGGCACCTTTAAATATTGAGTGGGCTTAAGTAGCACTCCATTTTTTAGGGTCCTATTATTATTATAAAGTTTATCCACTTTTTAGTTTTAATATCATTAGAGTATATGGGATGATGTCCCCAAGTGAGCGCTGAAAGATTTCTTTCATCCCAGGTTCCTTTTCCGGTGTTCTGACACTCCCCTTGTATACTCAGTACTGGTATATATTTGTCCGGGTGATGGGCGTGCTCTACCCTCGCTGACGAAGTCCTCAGTGACGTAACGCCGCGTACGGGGGTAGAGCATTACCGCTGTCATCACCCGCAGTCATCTAAACTACCGCTTATTTTACACAGCGCTGTTGAGCGTTTTTATTTGTATGCCATAATAATAAACTTTCTATAAGAGATTACCATACGGAGTGCCCTTAGATTTCTCTCTATTTCCTCATGTTGGAGACTATTGCTGCTCCTTTGGATTATACCGCACGGACCTCACTGCTGGCTTTGAATCCCGGGATATTAGATGTTTTGCTCCTGTAGAAGACATCCAGCAGAGCAGTGCACTAACAGTCCATTGATGCCTCAAAGACCCCCTGTAATTAAGGGGTCCACCTAATCTGGTAAGGGCATTCTCATGATTGTATTTATTAGATCTGCAGACAAGCAATTTACCTGGATATCATCAGAAGAATACTTCAAGCCATATATTATCTGTGATTATATGGACTCTGATTTATTTATTTATTATTTAACCAGTTTGCAACACATTTCCAAAAAGTTACTTCGTATTTATTTAACCAGTTTGAAACATATTTTCAGATAGCTATTTTGTAATTTTTATTTGCGCTGCACTTAATTGTTTTATGATCAAATTTCTAATGCCGCGTACACATGAGCGGGCTTTTCGACGGACTAGGTCCGGCGGACCGGACCTTTGGCATGTTATGTTTTATCCTTGTCTGCTAGTCGCCCTGACATTTGGCTTATCCCTTACTTTCCTTGTTGTTCCAGCCTGCTGCCTCCTTCCTCTTCTCCTGTAGTCTACCGTGAGCGTGAGCTGTGAGACCCTGGTGGCCGCGACCTGGAGCCAGACTGCAGCTTAGTCCATCCTCACCACTAGAGGCTCTGGTGAACACCTGCTGCGCCCTGGGGAATCTATGCTCTAGCTCCCAGTGGGATCTGTGTTAGTGATCCAGAAGACCTGCTTCCTGAATCTCCCAGGGTTAAACCGCAGCAGTCAGTCCTAGGGTCCACTACCTAGCGGTGCACTTCTGACTCCTACAGCGTGCATCTGTCACCTGGTCTCAGGTGACCTGACATATAGTAACACAATATTCTCCCAGGCATCTTTTTTCACTTCTGTATTCCACTCGCACCAGTCAACTGAGAATCTAGAATGTACTGCAAATCACATGTTGGATATAACTGTAGAATGCCAGTGGGTACTGATATGTGAGAGTCAGGGTTAGGATTCACTTCCCCCTCATCCCCTTCTATTTCCACATCCTAGAGCATTGTAACTGATATGGGTTGAGTTATGGGAATTTTTGACCTTTAGTAGTTACAGTCACTACCCATTCTCCTGCACTTTCAGCTAGGGCTGGGTAATAAATCGATTTAAATCTTGAATCGAGTTGAGGTCAAATCGCTTCAAATTTTCAGCAAATCGATTTTTCGTTTTTTTTTGTTTTTTTTTTCAACAGGACCGGCGCTGACATCGCGCCGGTCCTGAGGAGCTGCGGACAGGAGTTTTTAGGTGAGGCCGCGGCTTCGCCTAAAAACTCCTGCTCGCAGCTCCTTTAGGACCGGCGCGGTGTCCATCAAAAAAAAAACTCGATTTGAATCGTGAATCAAGGTTTTTTTTTTTTGGAGAAAATCGCCCACCTCTACTTTCAGCACCACTTCTCAACATTCGCTGCATAGGAGTGTTCGGGCCTACCAATATATTGTTCAGAATGTACACTGCTTCTTGTACCACCTTATCCCATCCCCTGAGTGTGTGTGTGTGTGTGTGTGTGTGTGTGTGTGTGTGTGTGTGTGTGTGTGTGTGTGTGTGTGTGTAGGCATTAGTTTTCGTATTTGCAATCCATTAATTCTCTCAATCAAACCTGCTGCTTGTGGATGATAGGGGATGTAAAACACCCAGTGTACACCATGGTCCTCCGCCCATTGTTTAATGGCTTGCCCTGTAAAATGTTTGCCATTGTCTGACCTGATTTCTTGAGGTACTCCGTAATGCTGTGTCAGTAATTGCATAAGTTTTAAGGTTGTCTTCTGATCAGCATGTTTAGTAGCATAAATTTGCAAAAGTCCACTATATGTGTCCACAGCCGTGGCACGATATTTCATACCACCTCTTCTGAGTTAGTGGTATGCCTTTGTGCTGGGCCCATTGCCATGTGCACCTCTGTGTCTGGAATGACTGTGTGCCCATTTTCCCAAGATTTCCAGAATAGTTTCATTCTCTTGGTTAGCAACAGACACTTGTGCTAGGTCATTAACCATGTCATTGTTAGGCTCCCCACTATGGGCGTTGACATGTCCGATTTGAATAATTCGATCATGACCTTCTTGCCACAAAAACTCCCAGATTTGAGGCCCACGCCACAGTTCTTTTCCATTTACTTGCCAGTTTTCATGTTTCCATGCTCTGAGCCAAGTAGTTAGTCCTTTAAATACTGCTCAACTATCGGTAAAGATGATCAAATTTCCTTGTATATCTTGCACCATTATATACACAGCTTGGAGCTCAGCATATTGACTTGATCCACCCTGACCACTTTGGTGAATCACTGTTTCAGTACCTGGTTGGAGAGTTGCAGCAGACCATACTCTACCCTAAGGGGTGATTTTGGCCATTCCATCTGTAAACCAGGCATTTTGTTTGTCTTCATCAGACAACTCAATGAAAAGTGGGCCCTCCTTGAAAGGTGATTTTCCCACTTGCATCGGAGGCAACTCAGAAACCTTTGATTCAAAGTCCACATGTCCAGCCAGTTGTTGTGATATCTGACTGGGATCCTAAGATGAGAGGTTAGCCCTCTCACTTTAGTATCATTTCCATAGCGTCTGTTTTTGTGCTACACTTGTATGAGCTTGCAAGCCTTCTTGTCTCACCCACCCAGAAATGGGTAGGTCAGTCCTCACTGTCACCGACTGCTGCTTTGCTTCCACATGTTGTAAGGTTGTGTAGGCAGCCAGCAACTGCTTCTCCAAGGGCTCTACTTTCTCTGTGCAGCAGTAAACTGCTTGGACCAGAATCCCAAAGGTATCTTCCAATCCCTTGGATTTAGGTCTTTCTGTCACAGACCCCATGACATTCCATGTTCAGTTGCAGTCACATCTGTGGTCTGTGTTGTCCTTTCCAATATATTGCCACTGATACATATGGGTGGGGATCCCCTGGTTTCAGCATGTTAACTTGAACAAGTGGCACAGAGGATCCACCCTCCTGTCACTCCAGAGGAGTGGGCACTTCTCATCCTCCGCTTCCAAGTTTCTTTTATTTAGTCTTTCATTAACTCTTCTGCTGCCGCCCCATAAGGGTTTGGCTTTCTCTCCACGGGAGGGGCAGAAGGAAAGACCGGGACATCCTCCACATCACTGGTTGCCACCCTGTTAGGCAAGCTAGATTTTAATTTCCCTTGTGATTTTATTTCTTTCCAACGTTTTAAAGGACTACCTGTTGAGATGCCATTAATATCTGATATTGGTACACCACTCTGCAAAAGATCTAAAAATAACTGCTTTCATCTAATCTTCAATCTCCCTACTGGATTTTTCTCCTCCACATTCCTTTGTTTAACCTTGTCTCCGACCCTTTCCAATTCTCCTAATTGCTCCAGTAAAGCAGCTGCCTCATGAACCTTTTCCTTCGCATAAATAGCACTCAACATTGTAAACAATAGAGCTTTTAAGTGTGAAGGGGCATCAGCAAGCAACTTATTCCTCATATGGGCAGTGAACAAAGCCATATCAGGTCCTGTCCAATTATCATACACAGTAGGAGTTTCTACTAAAGGATCTACAATCAATCCACTTACACACCCATATTCTTGCAGCTTGTGAATTCCACCCCCCTTTGTACGCCAAGGAATTAAATCCATAAGTTCTATAGGAGTGTATAGGGAGAATACAACAGTAGTGTCTCTAGCTCTGTGCAGATAAAGTCTTACTCTAGGGTCTTTAGCCATGCTGCCCAACCCCACTGCCTCTGTTAGACAAAAGAATTCCATCATGTCAGCAAGCTTTCACTGGGTCTCTGTGCAATTTTTTCTCCAAACTCTGTCAGCTCCCCTGCTGTGTAATGCCCCGTACACACGGTCAGATTTTCCGACGGAAAATGTGTGATAGGACCTTGTTGTCGGAAATTCCGACCGTGTGTAGGCTTCATCACACATTTTCCATTGGATTTTCCGACACACAAAGTTTGAGAGCAGGCTATAAAATTTTCCGACAACAAAATCCGTTGTCGGAATTTCCGATCGTGTGTACACAAATGCGAAGCACAAAGTGCCACGCATGCTCAGAATAAATAAAGAGATGAAAGCTATTGGCTACTGCCCCGTTTATAGTCCCGACGTACGTGTTTTACTTTACCGCGTTCAGAATGATCGGATTTTCCGACAACTTTGTGTGACCGTGTGTATGCAAGACAAGTTTGAGCCAACATCCGTCTGAAAAAATCCTAGGATTTTGTTGTCGGAATCAATGTCCGACCGTGGGCATAAGACATTGTCTCTGCTGTATATTGTTGTTTAGCAGCCTGTGCTGCGTGTGGAATGAGTCCCAAAAAAAATGACGCATTTTGAGGGACGTCCCCCTCGAAAGGTGTCAGTTTTTGGACTCATTCCACGATGGGCACTTAATCATGCTGGGTGGAATATCTGGTGGAATATTTTCTGCTTGGCTTAATTTATTTGTTTTTAAGTATATTTGATGCATCTTTTTATATATTAATTTGTCACAAAGATAAAGCACTAGGCTGGTGCACCCTCTGTTTCTTTTCTTTATAGAGTTTCTTTCCAGGGTCCCTGACCTGTCATGAGTGGCAGCACAGCCATTGTGGTGGCTTTAACTAGTGGAGACACACAGTTTTATTGAGCCACACAGAAACTTCTCAGGCGCAGGAGTATTGGTTTTCTTCTATTCGCTAATGTCTTTCTGCTTCTCCTCCCGGCCAATCAGGAAGCGGGTTCTGAGACCCAATTGGCCAGGGAGTCTTAGGACTCTGCCCCATTCACTTTTTTCCTTCAGAAGTACAAACCAAATAAAGATTGTGAACCAGTAAGCACAGACACACACACACACCTGTAACCACAGCAAATGGATACTTCCAATGCTTCTGTCAAATGTCTAAATATTTGCTTTTCCCCTCCAGCAAGTCTAAAACAAGCTGAATAGGGAGTTCAAATATACCAATATGTAATCTACAGTGATATATGTACAATGAAGTGCACTGTCAGGGGTAGAACATGGAGACAATTACCTTTTATATGACTAGCTTCACTTATATGTAACTCCAAATACTAGATGTGAATTACAAACATGGCAATATTATATGTGCTAGAATTAAGTGCTATTTAACTCATTTATGCACCACCTCAGATCCCTTTAAAATAAAAGTACTACCCCTTCAGATTTGCAACAATATGAGCACTGGCAATTCTAACAAAAATATTACCTATAGTAAGACCTTAAATTCAGATCAGACCTGACATACCTGGGATATTGACATATCCCAGCCATAAGTTAAAACTGTATTATTTCAATACAGTATACTTATTTCAGTCCAGTATACCTAGAATCCCTTTTTTTAATTATTATTTTTTTTTGTTTTATATCTTGCAAACATTTTTGCAAAAAAAAAAATATGTGCATGGTGAGCCCTGGACACCTTTAGGTCAGAATCTACTCACTTCCTTTGTGGTTTCAAAACGACTGAACTATACTAACTTCTACAATTTCATAAGACATTTTAAACAAAACGACATTATTTTAAAACCTAACTCTACACCTCTAAAATTAAAACATTATTTATTTTTGTTGCTCTTAAAATTTGTAATTGCAATTTTCCTAACCTTTTAAATCTACTTGACTATCTGATAAGATTCCTCAGGAGAGGAAATTTTGGTACCCTTTAAATACATGTAATTTAGTAATTTAGTGTGACGTCACGTTTTCCCACATATAATACCTATTAAACAGTGCATTTGGAATGGGCTTATTATGTGCCCAACACATTCCATAAACTTGCCAATAGTTCTTAGAAATCTCTCAACAACCAAACCAAAAAATAAACATACTGTAAATCTTTAACCATATTGAAGTTCTTTCTTTTCCCTAGTATACAAAATTTCCCCATTTATACAAACCTGTTTTATAACCATGAGCTCTATTATTTAAAACAAACCATTGATTTCCAGGCAACTTGTCTGGAAACAAAATATATCTAATCCTAATGTGGATGTTCCTCCTCAAGGCAATAACGGGACACATTAAAAAAAAATGGCATCTTCCCTTTCATTTTTTTAAATTAAGAGATGCTGCCTTGCTCTAAAAAGGATTTTCTAATCTGTAAAGGGGGTCCAGGTACTGGGCAAATGTCTACATCCTCTTGTAAGTAACCCAAATCCACTAAGGTTTGGGGTTCAGGATGTGCCACTTTATCAAGGAACATAGAACCTTGAGGTGTGGCACTCATTGCCCCCTGATATTCTAGAACACTGACATTTGGGGACGACATTCTACTAAAAAAAGTAGGATAAAAAAAAACTAAAAACTATTATCTTGAACAGTTTCTGGCATTCTCAGCTGAAGAGGGAAATACATAGAATTCCTTAACTCACAGCCATCTAAATTTAATAAGGGGGTTACAATAATCCCCATCATGGGTGTACTTCCATGGGGTACATTTGTAAATGGATAGGGTTGAGTATATAAAAGTATTCTGTATTTGAATGCTTACTGAATTCTCAACCTCTCTATAAACTTTACTTTAAAAACATAAATAATTATCATCAACCCTTGTTTAGAACTCACAGCCAAGGGTTGAGGCTTCTTCTGTTTTATGACTAAATGACTTTATTTTCTCTGTAATCTCTGAATATTTTTTCTCTTGGCTGTTTGTTTCTTACTACAAAGTAATTTTACCTAACAATACAATGGAAAGCTAGTTTTCATTGCAAAAAAAAAACAAAAAAAAAAACTTCCTTTTTATGCATCCTTTAAGCAGAAAACAAATTATTTGAACGAGCAAACCTATGTATCTTTGACAGTGCAACTCTTCTATGCGCAGGAAAACTGGCACTAAAATTTTGCCGTGAAAACTTTTCAACTACGGCTTGAAGTTACACACCCAAAAATACTCCTTGAGACCATTCCATGCCTTCACCCTTAAGGCGGTCATCAAGAGACACATTAATACAGCTACTTAAAAATTACTATTTGCAAGCGCTTATACTCTATATACAACTATATACAACTATATACATCAAGGGGACGAGAGGGAGACCTCTGGGATCCCGTTACTATTACCTTGCTAGGTTTTAAATTCTCCACGTGCTCCACAGCTCTTGATATCCTGACACTTTTGCCTCTTGGACGGAGTGTCTAAAGCAAACAGCACGGACAATATGCATCTAGGGGCAGCTTGTCGGCCAGCCCTTCTGAAGCAATGGCATTTACAGTATGCACCTGGGCAGCCTGCAGTGTCCGGTCCTCCTCCTGAGCAACTGGAGAGGACATATGGACTTTGGCAGCTCCCATCCAGTCCTCTTTATATCCCTTAACCCAATTTAAATCCGTAATAGGAGGGCAACCAAAAAAGTGGTCTCTACCTATCTCACTTTAACTGACACCACTGAACTGTAGGGGTTCAATTCTACCATCGGTCTCCCTCTTGCCTTGCCTTGGCTCAGGGCGCTGAAAGTTGTGCTTAAATCAGACACAGACACACACTGGAATGAACAGCAGAGACTTGTTTATTTCAGCTTGTACAAGAGCTTAATTACAGAGGATGAGATGGGTGTTATTAATTATTTTCCACCAATAAGGGGTACATGTATGGATGACATATTTCCTTTATAATAAGGGAGAAGACCTCCTTATTCATTTAACAAATCATAGCAATACACATATTAGAACATATTATGTATTCATGACTTAAAGAATAGTCTTAAGCTAAAATTTTCCATCAGACAGCTTCCTTTAGCTGTCTCACTACTAGGCTATTCTTGAATTTATAAATTCCTCATTTAAGTTTCATTTTAATAATACATATTTTCAAATATGCTTAGAGCAAACAAATGTGCTTACAAACATCTTCAAAACAGACCCTTAAAGTGGTGTTCCACCCAAAAAAAAAAACTACATGAAAAATTCTAAAAAAAAAATACAAAAAAAAATTTGGATATTTTTTTTTTTTTTACTCACCTCTAAATGCCTGTTGCTAGGGGGTCCCTCGTAGTCTGCCTCTTTCAGTGCCTGGGCTGGTGACATCACTTCCGCCTCGGCACAGGAAGGGCTCAGCTCTGCTCCCTCCCTCCCTCCTGTCAATCATCTGGGACCCATTACAGGTCCCAGGTGACTGAGCGGCCAATCACGGTGCTCGGCGCCACTCACGCATGCGCAGTGGGTGCCAGTCTGTGAAGCCACAGCCCGGCGCCCACAGTTGCAATGCCGGCGCCGCCGAACGAAGGGGGAGACAAGCGAGGCTTCGATCCCCCGCATCGCTGGACCCCGGGACAGGTAAGTGTCCAATTAAAAGTCAGCAGCTGCAGTATTTGTAGCTGCTGACTTTTAATTTTTTTTTTTTTTTTTTAGTGGCCCTCCTCTTTAAGTAGCACTCTACAGCCTGAAATAATATTCATCATTATATTAAACAACTATTTAACCCCTATAGAAGGGGTTTATTCCATAAAAAAAGTTAACAAACTGCTTGTCCAGGGTGATGTAATCCTGGATTCAAGATCCGGTTTTGTATATCTTTTATCCAATGCGTTTTCGAGGGCTGACCTGGTTTGTCAGGGCCTCAGATCCTGTCAAAGACTGTAACAAGATGTACAAGATATGACAATGTTTCATGTAGCAGAATCACAAATTAATTTCTTTACACACACAGCATCATCTTTTGTTATAAGAAAAAATGTACATATATTTTCTACATTCATCGCGACATTCCACATAGTGGGGCAAATGATATTTCATGGTACAAATCAATATATTCTAAAAGGTATATATCGCAAAATTACCTATATAGTATTACATCAGAGAGTGGTGGCAAGTAGCCTGGGGAGCCCGTGGGCAATATCTCCAAAACCCCAAAAAGGAAACACCCACATAGGAGCAAGGAAGATACCATATATCTGGATGTTGGAAACATATACTGTAGTGTTATAGTGCACCACAGGGGGCATATAAAAAAAAAGTATATTCTTTCATCCAATGTATGGTAACATTCGATAATTTATTCGGTTGGTTAGGTATTTGTCTCTATATGTATATATGTGTAATGCCATTCCAATCCTCTTTCATTTATACGATCAATTATATATACACATGTACACAGGCTGCTATCTTAAACTCTTTTTTCATTGATAGGTGGCATCTGCCTGGCCCGTGTCTCCCTAACTTATTATGGGACAGGGCACACTTTCATTGGTTCGCCCCGGGGTTGTTTTCGGACCACCCACATCCCATAACCTGTGCATCCCGGTTTCTGGAATGCACATGGTGCAATCAAAAGTGGCGCGACTCCTTTACGCGTCGCTTCCATGATATACTCCCAGGCCATGGAACACAATATTCATGATGATGGTGCGGCCCAGGGACAGCGATTTGTCCACAGGCCTGCACAATAATCCCACCCTCTACCACTGGCTGGAACCTCCCCATGTATCATCACAAACCTTACTCAGATTTCTATAATTGTCTCTTAAGGGATGGTACTTCCTTAGGGTGCATATTGATTCACACTTCCCCCCTCACAGGACGTTTTTGACACTACTCACAGAAACTTAGGCAGCAGCGGGAGCCATTGGCAGCTCATGCTGTCAATCAAATGCTATGAAGAGGGAGCGAGGGGCTACGATGTGCTGTGTGTATCTATGGACCAAGCCCACACATCTGCCTCCATAGCAAGCTTTTTGTTATGGGGGCAGACACAGAAGGTACCCCATAAGAGGAGGTTCAGGGCCACCCTATGCAATACTATTACAGAGAGAAGGTAAGTATAAGATGTTTACTTTCATTTTAATAATTTGCCTTTGAAACGCTTTAAAGAGGAACTGCAGTCTGCTCACAAAATTTGTAATAAAAACATCTTTGCCATTCTGAAGCTTCCCTCCAACCACTTTGCATATTATTTTATATATACTGTGATTCTGTACTTGCCAAATATGCTGCAGAAATCTCCCTCCACTGAGTCTGGCTGCAGCCATTTAACTGTGGGCAGCTGATGCTGCTGCCTGTTCACTTCCTGGATTTACACAGAGGCACACCTCCAGCTCTGCAGCTTTCATTGGCCCTCTTATGACTCATCCCCCCTCCCTTCCTGGCAAACTCTCACAGGAGTAAGAGAGAGAGAGAGCTGTGCATGATGTCATAAGCCTAGGCTAATGACCAGACAAGAAACAGGAAGTTGGCTGTATAATATATTTACTTGCAGAAAAAAATGTTTTACTATCCAAAGTTAAAACAAGGGCAGAAGATTTAATATATGGAAAGTTTCAAAAATGACTGAAGGTCCGCTTTAAATACAAATTTGGTATATTGTAATGCAAGAAGGAATCTTACCGTTTAGCTAATATGAGTCCCTTTTCAGCCAGAGGTTTAACCATATTAGCAAAGAAGATGGTATCCTCCCCCCTGGAATTCTCAAGAAGAGACCTTGCATGAATCTCCTACATAACAAAACAATTATGTTACGAGCTATATAAATATCAGTCTTTGTGAAGAAGTTATTAGAATTAAGTAAACCTGAGCAAGCTAAACACAGTGGATGGTGACGTAATATGCAAAATCTTGACCTGTTATGTAACCCAGACCCACCTCCCTATCAGTCAATGAGGTCTCTTGTAGAGAAATAAGGAGGCTAAGAAGGGGAGAGGGGAGAAGCTAGGCCAACTTTTATGAGGAAAAGTCAAGAGCCGCATATATTTTCAGCTCACTATAACTCTGGATATATTGATTCCAACAAGAAGATACAACTTTACCTGGCAAAATGACAATATATGAAGACTTTTTTTTTTTAACTGGCCAATATACATTAATACTTTAACTTTTTTTTATCACTGATCATGCCTACATGGCATAATTGTCACAAACGGATTTGGAATCTGCTGACCACGGCAATTCAGAAATAATTGCATGTTTACGAGTGACTCGTTCCCATCATGTCCATTGATTTGTATAGAACAAAAGCAGGCTCAATGTGAGGGTACATAGAAAGTTCCCAACATAACACTGAGTTGGGGTGCACTGCTTAAAAATGCAGCATGTCTGATTTATTTTTTTTAGCAGTGCAATGAATGACATGTAGCACCCTGATATTTAGGCAGGGTTGCTAGTAAATGTATTTGCCAAGTGATAGCTGCCTTGGCCAAGTGATGGGTCAATTAATTTCACCCCAATTCTGGATTTGCTGCACTTCTCTCTTCTGTCACTAGATGGCCGGGTATCTGGTGGCATTAGATACCACAAGGGCATTGCAAGGACAGATTATGAATGAATGGGGTGTCTCAGCCAATGGGCAGGGATTTTCTTGGGTCCCTTGGCCTGCTGGGAGAGCCTATTTATTTGGGTGGAGTCAGGTGATTGAGGTTCTGTGCCACCTGGACGGCTGTCTGGATGGATGTGTGTCGTGTTGCCCCGGGCTGATAGGCCAGAGACCTGAGGCCTATCCTGGGGACATCTGGCTGCTAGGCTGTCTGAGGGCCTATCCAGAAGCAAGAGAGCAGCGTAGGGTTGGGACTGCGGCTTGCAGTCCAACTAGAAGTAATGGTTCTGCCAGCCGGAGAACCTGTCATGGTCGGAAGTAGAGCGGAAGCTGTTGCCACTAAGGGACCATCCACCTTATTACCGGGGCCACTGTGAGTAGCTGAAGCAAGTACCAGAGCAGTATTCTCACCAACCGGGGACAGTGAAGAATTTGGAAACTTCAGCAGATGTCAAGCCAGGGACCCAGCCAGTGGAGGTGACGCTTGCAGAGCATTATTGTGTGCCAAGCCTGGGACCAAGCAGGCCAGTGGGGTGACACTTGAAGAGTATCTGTGAGTGCCAACCTAGGGACCCAACAGGGATGCAGGGGTGACGCTTGAGGAAGATAATGAGTAAGAAGATTGGAAGAGCACAGAGGATCCAGTGGCAGTGGATCAGCAAGTCTAAGTGATAGATCGGGAGCTCAGTTGAGTGAAGATCTACAAAAGGAGATTGTAGAAGTGAAGGAGTTCATTACAACCTTTGTTAGAAACTGTTTCAAGATTGTTGCCATAGGAGACAGCGGTCCTACTCATGCAGATGTGGTGTCTAATTGGATGCCTTTCCCTGTATGACTGTCTGCCTATTGAAGTCTCGGAGTCTGCCAATGAACATTGCATCTACTTAAGGGTGTCCTGGCCCCAACCTCTCTCTCCAGTTCTGTTTAAGACCCCTTTCACACCGAGGGCGTTTTGCAGGCGCTATAGCGTTAAAAATAGCGCCTGCAATCCGCCCTCAAACAGCTGCAGCATTGTCTCCAGTGTGAAAGCCCGAGGGCATTCACACCGGAGCGCTGCGCTGGCAGGACGGGAAAAAAAGTCCTGCCAGCAGCTTCTTTGGAGCGGTGAAGGAGCGGTGTGTTTACCGCTCCTCCACCGCTGCTCCTCATTGAAATCAATGGGGCAACGCCGGGATACCGCCGGCTATTGCGGGCGGTTTTAACCCTTTCTCGGCCGCTAGTGGGGAGTAAAAGCGCCCCGCTAGCGGCCGAAATGCGCCGCTATAAATAGCGGCATTTTACCGCCGGCGCTATGGGCGGCCCGGTGTGCAAGGGCTCTTAGAGACAATGAATCTCATTGCATTCAAGAAGTGTCTGGCGCCCATCAATCTACTTTGCATTACACCCACCATGCCTTGTAACCCATTCTACATGGAATGATGTCAGCTGTCCCTAATCCTGGAGGTCACCATAAGGCCTCAAGGTCCCCCCCGGGACTTGGCTACAGATACGTCAGGTCACCTTCTGCAGCTTCATTTTGTGGCATTTTAAAAAAAGAATAGAAAACAGTGTGGTGCTTGGTAACAAAGCATAGCGCCACCCTTCATATCCCACACCAGTACACCTTGTGTTGTATGATGCATAATGTGTGCGGGCTGGTTTGAATGGGCCTTTACTCTTCTAGAAATTTTACTTAACCACTTTAATACAGGGCACTTTCACATCCTTCCTACCCAGGCCAAATTTTCAACTGCGTGGTCATGCAACACTGTACTTATATGAAACTTTTATAATTTTTTTTCTACACAACTAGAGCTTTCTTTTGGTGGCATTTAATCACCACTGGATTTTTTTTATTTTTTGCTATATGAACGAAAAAAGACCGAAAACTTTGAAAAAACTTCCTTTCTGTCATAAAAATTTGCATATAAATCATCTTTAAATCATCTTCCTTCATACATTTAGGCCAAACTGTATTCTGCTACATTTCTTTGGTGAAAATAACCAAAATTGGTGTTTATTATTTAGTCTGTAGGAAAGTTAGTTAGCGAGTCCACAAACAATGGTATACATATATACAGTATCTTGCAAAAGGGAGTACAACCCTCACATTTTTGTAAATATTTTATTATTTCTTTTCATGTGACAAAACTCAAGAAATGACACTTTGCTACAATGTAAAGTAGTGAGTGTACAGCTTGTATAACAGTGTAAATTTGCTGTCCCCTCAAAATAACTCAACACACAGCCATTAATGTCTAAACCACTGGCAACAAAAGTGAGTACACCCCTAAGTGAAAACGTCCAAATTGGGCCCAATTAGCCATTTTCCCTCCCTGCTATCATGTGACTTGTTCATGTTACAAGGTCTTAGGTGTGAATGGGGAGCAGGTGTGTTAAATTTGGTGTCATCGCTCTCACTCTCTCATACCGGTCACTGGAAGTTCAACATGGCACCCCAATGCAAATAACTCTCTGAGGATCTGAAAAAAAGAATTGTTGCTCTACATAAAGATGGCCTAGGCTATAACAAGCGATTTAACAGGATAGGTTCCATTAAGAACAGGCCTCGCCAGGGTCGACCAAAGAGGTTGAGTGCACATGCTCAGCGTCATATCCAGAGGTGGCTCAGACCATACGCCTCACACTGCATCAAATTGGTCTGCATGGCTGTCATCCCAGAAGGAACCTCTTCTAAATAAGATGTACAAGAAAGCCCGCAGTTTGCTGAAGACAAGCAGACTAAGGATATGGATTACTGGAACCATGTCCTGTGGTCTGATGAGACCAAGATAAACTTATTTGGTTCAGATGGTGTCAAGCATGTGTGGCGGCAACCAGGTGAGGAGTACAAAAACAAGTGTGTCTTGCCTACAGTCAAGCATAATGGTGGGAGTGTCATGGTCTGGGGCTGCATGAGCGCTGCCAGCACTGGAGAGCTACAATTCAATAAGGGAACCATGAATGCCAACATGTACTGTGATATACTGAAGCAGAGCATGATCCCCTCTCTTTGGAGACTGGGCCGCAGGGCAGTATTCCAACATAACGACCCCAAACACACCTCCAAGACGACCACTGCCTTGGTGATGGACTGGTTGGACTGGCCAAGCATGTCTCCAGACCTAAACCCTATTGAGCATCTGTGGGGCATCCTCAAATGGAAGGTGGAGGAGCGCAAGTTCTCTAACATCCACCAGCTCCGTGATGTTGTCATGGAGGAGTGGAAGAGGACTCCAGTGGCAACCTGTGAAGCTCTGGTGAACTCCATGCCCAAGAGGGTAAAGGCAATGCTGGAAAATAATGGTGGCCACACAAAATATTAACACTTTGGGCCCATTTGGACATTTTCACTTAGGGGTTACTATCTTTTGTTGCCAGCAGTTTAGACAATAATGGCTGTGTGTTGAGTTATTTTGAGGGGACAGCAAATTTACACTGTTATACAAACTGTACACTCACTACTTTACATTGTAGCAAAGTGTCATTTCTTCAGTGTTGCCACATGAAAATTGTTGCCACATGAGGGGTGTACTCACTGTTGTGAGATACTGTGTATGTATGTATGTATGTATATGTGTATATATATATATATATATATATATATATATATATATATATCAGTTCTGATGTACTGACGGTAGACAGTCCAAAGTATTTAGTAAGAGGCATGGCAAGTTTTTTTAAGTGTTTTTTCACTTTTTTTTTTCTTTTTTTTTTACATACTGTCACCAGTGCAATACAGCGTCATCATAACAGGTGTGGGGTTGATCAGAGACACTGGTGACAGTATGTAAAGAAAAAAAAAAAAAACAGTGATCAGGATAGTTTTTTTTTTTTTTTTTTTAACACATTATTGCTTATGCCAATGAATTTTTGCTACCCTGTTTTCCTGAAAATAAGATCTAGCGTGATTGTCAGTGATGGCTGCAATATAAGCCCTACCCCCCCCCCCCCCAAATAAGCCCTAGTTAAAGTCCTTGTGGGTCTTATTTTCATGGTAGGGCTTATTTTCAGGGAAACAGGGTAGGGCTTATTTTGGGGGTAGGGCTTATATTGCAGCCATCACTGACAATCACGCTAGGTCTTATTTTCAGGGAAACAGGGTAGTATAAGCAACCATTTTACTGAATGAAATCAATACAATCGGTGTGTATTGTTGTGATTAGGGATGAGCCGAACCCCCCCCTGGTTCGGTTCGCACCAGAACCTGCGAAGGGACCGAAAGTTCGCACGAACGTTAGAACCCCATTGACGTCTATGGGACTCGAACGTTCGAAATCAAAAGTGCTCATTTTAAAGGCTAATTTGCATGGTATTGTCCTAAAAAGGGTTTGGGGACCCGGGTCCTACCCCAGGGGACATGTATCAATGCAAAAAAAACTTTTAAAAACGGCCGTTTTTTCGGGAGCAGTGATTTTAATGATGCTTAAAGTAAAAAAAAAAAAGTGAAATATTCCTTTAAATATCGTACCTGGGGGGTGTCTATAGTATGCCTGTAAAGTGACGCGTGTTTCCCTTGTTTAGAACAGTCCCTGCACCAAATGTCATTTTTAAAGGAAAAAATCTCATTTAAAACTGCTTGCGGGTTTAATGTAATATCGGGTCCTGGCAATATGGATGAAAATCAGTGAGGCAAACGGCATGGGTACCCCCCAGTCCATTACCAGGCCCTTTGGGTCTTGTATGGATATTAAGGGGAACCCCGCACCCAAATTAAAATAAGGAAAGGTGTGGGGCCACCAGGCCCTATATACTCTGAACAGCAGTATACAGGCGGTGCAAACAAGACAGGGACTGTAGGTTTGTTGTTAAGTAGAATCTGTTTGTAATTTTGAACGGGTACATTTTTAACGTGTTTAGCTCCAGCCAAAAAATCTTTTTTAAGCTTTTTGGAAAACATAGGGAAGGGTTATCACCCCTGTGACATTTGTTTTGCTGTCTTTCCTCCTCTTCAGAAGATTTCACCTCACTTTTTGTCCCAATGAAAAATGTTTTTTGAAAATTTGGGTTTTTTTGTGGAACAAGGATTGGAAAGCATCAGTGGAAAGGAGAAATGTTTTTCCCATATTAACTCTTACAGGAGAGACTTTCCCTTCCTGGGGTAGATTTCATCTCACTTCCTGTTGTCTCCTTCCGTTTGCAAGTAGGAGTCGTTTGTAAGTTAGATGTTTGAAAGTAGGGTCCTGCCCTATATACTCAGCAGAAAGTTGTGGCCACAACACTGTAATGCTGCGTACACACGGTCGGACTTTTCGTCTACAAAAGTCAGACAGCCTGTCCGACAGACTTCCGGCAGACTTCCGGCAGACTTTCGGCGGACTTTCGACGGACTTGCTAACGAACAGACTTGCCTACACACGATCACACAAAAGTCCGTCGAATTCTTACGTGATGACGTACACCGGACTAAAATAAGGAAGTTCATAGCCAGTAGCCAATAGGTGCCCTGCGTGGCTTTTTGTCCGTCGGACTAGCACACAGACGAGCGGATTTCGGGGTCCGTCGTAGTTACGAAGTAAAGATTTGAAGCATGTTTCAAATCTAAAGTACGTCGGATTTGAGGCTAAAAAAGTATGTTGAAAGTCCGGAGAAGCCCACACATGATCGGATTACCAGCCAGCTTTAGTCCGTCAGCGTCCGTTGGACTTTTGTAGACGAAAAGTCCGACCGTGTGTACGCGGCATAAGCCCTCACAGGACCCTGCTGTGAAATATTAGATCAAGAATTGTAATTACATGCCCCTGTTGAACAGGAGCTGAAAAATTAGGCCTTAGGCACTGGTGCTGGTGCCACAACACTGCAACCCCTCACAGACACTCTAGTTGGAACGCAGGAACGAGCCCTGCTGCAAAGTATTGCATCAAAAATTGTAATTACACGCCCCTGTTAAACAAGGGCTGAAAAATTGGGCCTTAGGCACTGGTGCTGGTGCCACAACACTGCAACCCCTCACAGACACTCTAGTTGGAACGCAGGAACGAGCCCTGCTGCAAAGTATTGCATCAAAAATTGTAATTACACGCCCCTGTTAAACAGGGGCAGAAAAATTGGGCCTTAGGCACTGGTGCTGGTGCCACAACACTGCAACCCCTCACAGACACTCTAGTTGGAATGCAGGAATGAGCCCTGCTGCAAAGTATTGCCTCAAAAATTGTAATTACATGCCCCTGTTAAACAGGGGCAGAAAAAATGGGCCTTAGGCACTGGTGCCACAACACTGCAACCCCTCACGGACACTCTAGTTGGAACGCAGGAACGAGCCCTGCTGCAAAGTATTGCATCAAAAATTGTAATTACACGCCCCTGTTAAACAGGGGCTGAAAAATTGTGCCTTAGGCACTGGTGGTGGCGCCCAGAACCAAAAATGTTCTTACAAGCTAGCAGCGTGATGATTGAGGAAGAGAATAATTACTCAGGGATAGTCACTCAGCATCAGCATAGGCAGTCTTTGAAGGGATCTGAGATTTCAAAAAAAATTATTCGGTTACATCAGCATCAGGTGCTTGGTAGCTGGTGGTGATCCAAGACTGATTCAATTTTATGAAGGTCAGTCGATCGACCGAGTCGGTGGACAGACGCACCTTGTGATCGGTTACCACGCCTCCAGCAGCACTGAATGTGCGTTCCGAAAGAACGCTGGATGCAGGACAGGCCAGTAGCTCAATTGCATACTGTGCAAGCTCTGGCCAGTGATCCATCCTCAAGACCCAGTAACCCAGAGGATTTTCGGTGGGAAAGGTGTCCAAGTCTGATCTTGCCCCTAGGTATTCCTGCACCATGTAAAACAGACGCTGGCGATGGTTGCTGGAACCGATCATACCTTGGGGCTGCGGACCAAAAAATTGTCTGAACGCATCGGTCAGACGGCCACCTTCTCCACCGCTCCTTCTTTGACTGACCGAAGCTTCAGCAACACGTTGTCCAGAAACAGGAGTTTGTAACCTCCCAGTCTCTGGGAACGCGTTGCACAGACCTTTCTGCAAGGCCTCCCGAAGATGTTTCATCCTCTGCTCCCTCTGCGATGGCAAGATAAGGTCCGCAACCTTACCCTTGTAACGTGGATCAAGGAGGGTTGCCAGCCAGTATTGGTCCTTCTCCTTGATACCACGAATACGAGGATCCTTACGCAGGTTTGCAGGATCAGGGAGGCCATGCAGCGTAGGTTTGCTGAGGCATTCGGTCCGGAGTCCTCTGGGTCACTAAGGACGACATGGTCCGCAGCCACCTCCTCCCAGCCACGTACAAGTCCATGTGTTTCTTGGGACTGATCCCTTAAAGACTGCTGCTGATGCTGAGTGCCAGGCTCCACCTCCATACTGACACAATCTTCCTCCTCCTCCTCCTCCTCGTCCTCTTCCTGTGTGATCGGCGGGCACGCAGGAACACTGTCTGGATAAAGGGGGCCTTGAGAGCTAAGGAAGTCCTCCTCTTCCTGCCTCTGTTCTGCCACAAGTGCCCTGTCCATTATTCCACGCAGCGTGTGCTCCAACAGGTGGACAAGGGGGACAGTGTCACTGATGCATGCACTGTCACTGCTCACCATCCTCGTGGACTCCTCAAATGGTGACAGGACAGTGCATGCATCCCTGATCATGGCCCACTGGCGTGGGGAAAAAAACCAAGCTCCCCTGACCCTGTCCTGGTGCCATAGTCGCACAAGTACTCATTGATGGCCCTCTGCTGCGTGTGCAGCCGCTGCAGCATGGCCAACGTTGAGTTCCACCTGGTGGGCATGTCACAGATTAGGCGGTTCTTGGGCAGGTTAAACTCCTTTTGGAGGTCCGTCAGCCGAGCACTGCATTATATGACCGGCGGAAATGCACACAGACTTTCCTGGCCTGCCTCAGGACATCCTGTAAGCCCGGGTACCTGCCCAAGAACCGCTGCACCACCAAGTTAAGGACGTGAGCCAAACAGGGCACATGGGTCATTTGTCCCTGTTGGAGGGCAGAGAGGAGGTTGGTGCCATTGTCGCAAACCACCATTCCTGCCTTGAGTTGGCGTGGCGTCAACCACCTCTGAACCTGCCCCTGCAGAGCTGACAGAACCTCTGCCCCAGTGTGGCTCCTGTCCCCCAAGCACACCAGCTCAAGCACCGCATGGCATCTTTTGGCCTGCGTACTTGCGTAGCCCCTTGAACGGCTACGGAGCACTGCTGGTTCCGAGGACAAAGCACAGGAAGAGGCCATGGAGGAAGAAGAAGAGGAGGGGGTGGAGGAGAGAGGTGTGTCACAATCATTAGCATTTTGGAGGCGTGGTGGCGGAACAACCTCCAACACTACTGCACCTTGTCCTGCATCCTTCCCAGCTGCCAGCAGAGTCACCCAATGCGCCGTGAAACTTAGGTAACGTCCCTGTCCATGCCTGCTGGACCATGAGTCAGCGGTAATATGCACCTTACCGCTGACCGCCCTGTCCAGCGAGGCATGGACATTGCCTTCCACATGCCGGTAGAGAGCCGGAATCGCCTTCCGTGAGAAAAAGTGGCGTTTGGGTACCTGCCACTGAGGAACCGCACATTCCACAAACTCACGGAAGGGGGCAGAGTCTACCAACTGAAAAGGCAGCAGTTGAAGTGCTAGCAATTTTGCCAAGCTAGCATTCAACCGCTGGGCATGTGGATGGCTGGGAGCAAACTTCTTTCAGCGGTGCAGCAGCTGGGGCAGGGAAATTTGCCTGGTACAATCTGACGTTAGTGTACCAAAAGCAGATTGCCCACAAGTACTTGGCTGTGACACACCTAATTCTACACCTTCATTCCTCTCACTGCAGGTCTCAGAGAGGACTGAAGGTCTAGTGGGGTTGGAAATCTCAGCTGATGAGGAGCAAGGAGAGGTCCTCTTTGTTCTTTGGTGTGGGTCTTTTAGATACGCTTGCCAACGAACTGCATGGCAGGTCATCATATGTCTGGTCAAGCATGTGGTACCCAAGCGGGAGATGTTTTGGCCACGCGAGATACGCTTGAGACATATGTTGCAAATAGCAGCGGTGCGATCTGATGCACTCGTCTCAAAAAAGGCCCACACCAAAGAACTTTTTGAATAACGCGCAGAGACCGCAGCGCCCTGCACATGTGGAGCTTTGGGGTGTGATGCAGTCAATGTGCTGCCCTTAGGCTGGCCCCTGGAGGGTATCCTGCCTCGTTGGTGATGTGCCGCCTCCTCCTCCTCCTCCTCTCTCCTATCAGGCACCCAAGTTGAGTCAGTGACCTCATCATCCCCTCCCTCCTCATCACTGGAGCAAACCTGGCAGTATGCTGCAGCAGGGGGAGCATGACTGCCAGATTGCTGTCCTTCTTGGGCACCCCCTCTGTCCGTGCTCATGTTACTGCCTTCATCAAGCTCAGTATCATTATCAGAGTGACTGTGGTACTAATAGGATCAAAAGAACACCAGCAATTTTCTTCAGGTAGCTGTAAATACTGTAACAAGACAAGCCTGCCTGTCAGTAAGAAGATAACAGGAACGGATCTAGCTGAACACTGTGAGCAGGACGCACTACACTAAATGTAAATAGTCTAGCTGCCTGACTGTGGTACTAATAGGATCAAAAGAACACCAGTAATTTTCTTCAGGTAGCTGTAAATACTGTAACAAGACAAGCCTGCCTGTCAGTAGGAAGATAACAGGAACGGATCTAGCTAAACTGAATACAGTGTATATATATATATATGCAACACCTGGGATGCATATATATATATATATATACACAATACACTTTGAGTACAGCTAACTGACTGACTGTCCTGCCTAATCTAGCTAACTCAAATGAAATGACACTGTCTCTCTCTCTATCTCTCAGCACACCGGAACACACTGCACAGGGCCGCCGTGCAGGCGGCCTTATATAGTGTGGGGCGTGTACTAAATCCCCTTAGCCATAATTGGCCAAAGCCTCCTTGGCTTTGGCCAATTACGGCTCTCTGTTCAGGCGGCGCTGTGATTGGCCAAGCATGCGGGTCATAGTGCATGCTTGGCCAATCATCAGCAAGCAATGCACTGCGATGCCGCAGTGAATTATGGGCCGTGACGCGCCACACGAATTTGGCGCGAACGGCCCATATCGTTCGCAATTCGGCGAACGACCGAACAGCCGATGTTCGAGTCGAACATGGTTTTGACTCGAACACGAAGCTCATCCCTAGTTGTGATTACCCACAGCTAATTACAGGTGGGCTGTGATTGGCCCTGTCTGTACCATGTGATCACTGTGACAAACACAATTTTACACAAAAAAAAGACATGAAAGGAAGTCATCCAATGTTTACAATTGTCATGTGATTGGTGAGAGAGATCACATGGTAATGGGCAGCAAGATAGTACAGTGATCATTCACAGCCACAGCCAGTGACAGATTGTGTTGCAGCATGGCTTCACGGCCCAGCGTGAGGAGCGTTCCAGAAGGACGTCATACGACGTCCACCCGGAACGAAAAATGCCCCACCTAGTCGTCATTTGACAACAGACTGGGTGGGAAGTGCTTAAACACATATGAGATAAAGTGGTTCACTCTGTTACCTGTACTAATCCAGCAATCTTAAAGCAGTTAAGTGCAAGAAAAAAGTTCCAGTCATGCACTGGCGAATCCACACCTCGACGCCGGCTATAAATGCTTATCAGATCCTCACAGGTTGGTATTCCTAACAAATAAAGAACACATGCAGCCATTTAGGATTACAGCTAACCTTTCACTTTTCACACAAGAACAGAAGAAAAAAATGTGCATTTCATTGGGAGTCTGGGATTGGTAACCAGCCTGTAATATAAATGATCATTTAGCCGACTTTAATATTTATATCACTTTAAACACTTCTGTCATCTGGTCCTTATACACGCTCATCAGGAATCTCAGGTAAAAAGTCATAACAGTTCACAAATATAAAAGGTCCTTTATATTACATCAAAATGCTTACCATTGTGTGCACAATATACAGTACATATCTGCAGCTCAACATAGAAGTATGTTAGCAGATATGGGGTAAGGAATTTTTTTGTATTCACCATAAATTATTTTCTCCACTGGGGGACACATATTTTTTTTTGTAGTTGATGTCCAGTTACAAAGTTAAGGTGTTTTCTTAGGGAAGGTTTATTATTATTATTATTTATTATGGGCATCTATATAGAGCCAACAATTTCAGCAGCGCTTCACATATATTGTACATTTACATCAGTCCCTGCCCTCAAGGAGCTTACAATCTAACATCCCCAATTCACACATACACTCACATATTAGGACCAATTTAGAAAGGATTCAAAACTACCAGCATGTTCTTGGAGTGTGGGAGGAAACTGGAATACACAGAAGAAACTCACACAAGTTCAGGGGGATGTGCAAACTTCATGTAGATAGTGTCCTAACCTTAAAGTGGTTCTAAACCCAGAGTTCTTTTTTTTTACTTTAACCACCTCAATACAGTGCATTTTCGCCCCCTTCCTGCCCAAGCCATTTTTCAGCTTTCAGCGCTGTCGCACTTTGAATGACAATTGCGCAGTCATACAACACTGTACCCAAATGAAATTGTTATCATTTTTTCCCCACAAGTAGAGCTTTCTTTTAGTGGTATTTGATCACCTCTGCGGTTTTTATTTTTTGCGCTATAAACAAAAGAAGAGTGAGAAGTTTTAAAAAAAACACAATAATTTTTATCTTTTGCGATAATAAATATCCAATTTTTTTTTCTTTAAAACAAATTTTTTCTCAGTTTAGGCCGATATGTATTCTTGTACATATTTTTGGTAAAAAAAAAATCGCAATAAGTGTATATAGATTGGTTTGCGCAAAAGTTATAGCGTCTACAAAATAGGGGATAGATTTATAACATTTTAATTTTTTTTAATTTTTTTACTAGTAATGGCAGCGATCTGCGATTTTTATTGTGACTGCGATATTGCGGCGGACACATCGGACACTTTTTACACATATTTGGGACCATTCACATTTATACAGCGAACCGTGCTATAAAAATGCATTGATTACTGTATAAATGTGACAGGCAGGGAAGGGGTTAACACTAGGTGGTGATCGAGGGGTTAACTGTGTTGCTAGGGAGTGTTTCTAACTGTAGGGGGAGGGGACTCACTAGGGGAGGAGACCGATCGGTGTTCCGCTGTACTGGGAACACAGCATCGGTCTCCTCTCCTCTGACAGGACCGTGGATCTGTGTGTTTACACACACAGATCCACGGTCCTGCTGTGTTACCGGTAATCGCGGGTGCCCGGCGGACATCGCGGCCGCCGGGCACGCGCACCAGGTGCCTAGTGACACGGCGGGCGCGCGCGATCGCCTGCGGCGGCGCGCGCGCGCCCCCTGGTGGCCTAGGGATGCGAGGCCGTCATATGACGCCCGCCAGCAACAAGAGCTGCGCCGCCTGGCCGTCAATAGACAGCCGGCGGTCAGCTAGCGGTTAATGGTTTACCTGCTTAAAGGTAAAAAGCCTTCCATTAGTTGATCCCTCCACCTATATACTTACCTGTATCGATCCAGTGCTCTGCCCTTCTGAAGCATCTCTGGTTCTCTCTCCCCCCTCTAACAGGCTCAGAGACAGCAGCAGGGGCCATTGGCTTCTGCCAATAAAATGCTGCGAGGAGGGAGCGGGGGGGTAGGCCCGAGCTGCGCTGTGTGTGCCAATAGACAAACACAGTCTTGCTTGGGAGTGAGCCCCTGGGTGGGCCACCATAGGAAGCAGCTTCCTATTGGTGTGCACTGGGAAGAGGAGGAGCCAAGAGCGCCAGCAGGGGACCCCAGAAGAGGAGGGTCAGGGCTGCTCTGTGCTATACCATTGCACAAAACAAATGAGTATAACATATTTGCTATTTAAAATAAATAAAATATATATATATATATATATATATATATGCTGCTGTGAAGCTATTTAAGTTTAATCAACCTCCTTTTGACTGAAAAGCCTGTGTCCTGCAATCTAGCTGGTTCCCCGAACTTTACTATATATATATATATATATATATATATATATATATATATATATATATATATAGTAAAGTTCGGGGAACCAGCTAGATTGCAGGACACAGGCTTTTCAGTCAAAAGGAGGTCGTTTAAACTTAAATAGCTTCACAGCAGCAAAACAAAAGAAAGAGATTTCAGTCTCACCAACTTGCAGAGTCCAGAACTGCTACCGCAGTTTAAACAGTCCTTGGGTTTTGTTGCAGGTAACTTCCCCTACACTCACCTACAACTTCCTGTCTTTTTTTAAGCCCACTTCCTCTGACAGGCGAGTTAACCCTTTTTGTTCCCTTAAAGGGACCACAGTCCAAACAGAGGGGAGAGATAGCGTCCTTCCAGAACCCAGCCACAGCGTCCTGTACATATCCCCCCCGTGCCCCAAAGCAAAGGAGGTGGAGGCAACAGTGGAGCTAGAACAATGGACTCGGGAGAGGGCACCTGCATTTTGATGCCATCTCCCGGGCCTATGCTCCACTACAAATTTAAATTCCTGGAGTGCCAGAAACCACAGAGTAATTAGTCCCTTTAACTTGTCTCATCCATGTTAAAGGGGCATGGTCAGAAATCAGCCTAAACTTCTTCCACCAAGAGGTAACATCTGAGGGATTCCAGAGCCCACTTAATGGCCAGACACTCTCGTTCAATTATAGCATAGTTTTTCTCCGCTGGTGTCAACTCCCTACTGAGGAAAACTACAGGGTGCTCCTCGCCATGAACAACTTTTGACAACACTGCTCCCAATCCTACATCGGAAGCATCAGTCTGGACAACTAACTGTTTTGAAAAATTGGGTGCTACCAGGGTATTGGCACACTGCCGACTTGAGCTCCAAAAAAGCCTTCTCAGCATCTGCATTCCACTCCACCATGACCGATTTCCGACCCTTAGTCAGATCGGTCAATGGAGCTGCCAACGTGGCATAGTTGGGTACAAACCTCCTGTAGTATCCCACCATGCCCAGGAATGCACGTACCTGCTTTTTTGTGAGGGGACGGGGCCAAATCTGTATAGCCTCTACCTTGCTGACCTGAGCTTTCACCACCCCTCTACCCACGATATAGCCCAGGTATTTCATCTCCTCCATTCCCAAAGCACATTTTTCAGGGTTTATTGTAAACCCCTCCTTCCAAAGAGAGTCCAGCACTGCCTGGATTTTGGGCAAGTGTGATTCCCAGTCTCTGCTAAAAATGACTATGTTGTCCAAGTACACTGAGGCATACTCCCGGTGAGGTTGTAAAATCCTATCCATTGCTCACTGGAACGTGGCTGGAGCAGTTTGCAATCCGAAAGGCATTCTTTTGTAGTGAAAACTTCCCTCTGGGGTAGAAAAAGCAGTTTTCTCTCTACCAGCCTTAGTCAACGGGATTTTCCAATACCCCCCTTGGTAAGGTCTAATGTAGTGATATACCTGGCTGGACCTAGTCTCTCAATAAGCTCATCTACCCGGGGCATGGGGTAGGCATCAAACCGTGAAACATTAAGTTTCCAGAAATCATTGCAGAATTGCAGAGTCCCGTTTGGCTTCAGTACCAACACAATCGGGCTCTTCACTTCCTCTGAAACGGCCTTCCTTTGAGCCTCTGGGATACGGTAGGGCCGGACAAAAACTTTGACTCATGGTTCCGTGATAATGTCATGCTCTATGACACTAATGAGCCCTGGCAAGTCTGAAAATTTCTCTTTATTTCTCTGCAAGAACTCCTTTGCCTGCTGACTTTGGATTTTAGATAGGGTATTTGCTTCTTGGACACTCTCCACCCCAACCCGAGGCTCAAGTCTTGCACTAGCCAGGGAGGTCACCGGTTCCCTGTCTGTCCAGGGCTTTAACAAGTTTACATGATATATCTGATATGGTTTCCTCTTGCCTGGCTGGTGACTCTAAATTTACCTCTCCTGCTTTTTCTACAACTTGGCCTTGCCATCTTGCCAAGAATTTACTTTCCACAGTGGGAATCAACACCGCTACTCGATCCCCCACTTGGAAGTGCCTTATTTTAGCAGCCCTATTATAGACCCGTCGTTGAGCCTCCTGGGCTTTTTGCAAATGTTCTTGGACTAGTGGCATCACAGTTCGGATCCTCTCCTGCATTTGGGAGACATATTCAAGAACACTTTTATGCTGAATAGGTTCACTTTTCCATTGCTCTTTAACAAAGTCCAGGAGTCCGCGAGGTCCCCGCCCATATACAAACTCAAAGGGCAAAAACCCACTGGAGGCCTGGGGCACTTCCCATATAGCAAACAGGAGAGCTGGTAACAGGCAGTCCCAGTCTTTCCCATCCCTTTGTACCACTCTCTTGAGCAGGGGCGTAACTAGAAATAGCAGGGCCCCATAGCAAAATGTTGTATGGGGCCCCCCTGCAAACAGCCCCCCCCACAGCTGCCCTAGTGTCAATGCAGCGTGACCTGTGCCACATACAGCGTGACCTGTGCCCAATGCAGCGTGACCTGTGCCCAATACAGCGTGACCTGTGCCCAATACAGCGTGACCTGTGCCCAAAACAGCCTGGTCTGCCTGTGCCCCATACAGCCCCACCTATGCAGAAGAAGAGGCAAGCCACCCGAATCAGCAGAGAGCGGGATTGGCCACTGTAATAGCTTTCATTTGAATTTCCTGTCTTCCCGGGGCTCATCGTCACATAGCCCCACCTCTTGCCCGACGCCTTTGATGACGTCACATGTCCCGCATTGGATCAGCGTTCTGTCTATCAAAGGCACCGGGCCAAAAGGTGGAGCTATGTGACGTGAGCCCCGGGAACACTGGAAGTTCTAATGAAAGCTCTTACATCGGGCAATTCAGCTCTCTGCTGATACGGACAGCTCACCTCTTCCTTTCCTCTCTCTTCCCCTGGATGGGAGACTGTGCCGGCGGTGCTCTTATCCTCACTGGGCCCCACTTGGCTGCGGGCCCCATAGCGCCCGCATGGGTCGCTATGGTGGTAGTTACGCCCCTGCTCTTGAGCATAGACTTAAGGGTCTTATTAAAACGTTCTACCAATCCATCTGTTTGGGAATGGTAGACCGATGTACACAGCTGTTTAATCCAGAACAGCTTGCATACATCAGCCATAACCCTTGACATAAATGGGGTGCCCTGGTCCGTGAGTATTTCCTTTGGAAAACCAGTCCGTGTAAACAACTGGAATAATTCCCGGGCAATAGCCTTAGAGGGAGGTTTTCAGTAGGGGTAGCACTTCAGGATATCGGGTAGTCGAGGATCACCAGTATGTAGGAGTGACCTCGACCCGACTTCACCAAGGGGCCCACTATATCCATAGCTATCCTCTCGAATGGGACCTCCTGAAGTGGGTCACCAGAGCGGTCAACTGACAAGTGGGAGAAGAGGTACAGTATCTCCTTACCTCTGCTTTCAGACCTGGCCAGTAAAACCGGTCGGTGATCTGTGCCTCCGTCTTTTCAACTCACAGGTGTCCCCCTAAAACATCGTCATGGGCCAGGTCCAGGACCTTGCGTCTATACTGTTGGGGTATCAATATTTGTTCTACCACATTTTCTCTCACTTTGGTAACCCGATAAAACAATTCATGACATATTGCAAAGTGTGGTCACCGCTCATTCGCACCTGGCTCTTGGGGAACCCCATTTACTACTACAACCTGTTCCCGTGCATGGGTCCTGCATCTGGGCAGTACCAAATGCCCCCTTGGGAACACCCAAATCCGGCAGGGAAGGGGTAGAGGCCACCTCCTCATGCTCTTCCCCCCAGCATTACCTGAAGTGCGGAAGGTCCCCCCCCCTCAGGCTTCAGGTAGGTTTGTGAACCACACATCTTGACATCCTTAACAGTATCAGCACTACTTTCATTACCATTAACCAAATCATTAGCATTTTCATCATCTGGATCCACATTAAGAACCATTGGCATTTCAGGGTTATTCCCTTCAACAGCAGGAACAGAGGGACTAGTTTCTCCCCAGTCTCTGGACTGTTCAGGTAGTTCTCCTTTTCCCCACAGTTTTGCAAATAATGGACAGTCTCGTCCTATGATAACATCTTGTACCAAGTTCTTTACCATCCCCACCTCTTGAGTACCAGTGCCACATGCTGTGAAGATGGACACCGAGATGACGGGGTACTCCCTAGTGTCCCCGTGAATGCACACAACCGTAAAGTTTTGCTTACCGGACCCATCTTCCCAATTACTCTAGAATGAAACCAGGGTTACCATGCTTCCGGAGTCCAGCAAAGCCCGGGCAGGGAGGTGGTTCACTTGGACTTCACACTCAAATTTCCCTTCTCCAAGGACAAGTTGTGTTGTACATGCTTTATGGGCATAAAAAGACCCCCTCTGAAAAACTCTGCATTCCATGGGCTCTTCTTGCAGTGGGCAGTGGGCCCAGGTATGGCCCCAGGAATGACATAGCCAACATTGTACATCCCCTCCTCTCCGAACAGGAACAGATCGCTGAGGAGGTACCGGGAGTGACTCTTGACCTTCCAGGGTGTTGGTTCCAGGGCTCCGGCGATGTCCTCTTGAAGGGTGGCAGCAACGCTGTATCCTGGCCTAGGCCAACAAGGCCCAGGCCTAGGACAGCACTTTGCAGGGGGGCAGCACAGAAAGAGTCCCCGCCAGCTTGCGGTACACTGTTAGTGTAGCGCCAGTCTTATGGGGCACACTGGGCCGAGAGGCAAATTAGTCTAGCACCCCCATAAAGCAGCCGCACTGCTTCCGGTATGCGGGCGGCCGTAATTCCGCAACTGGGGGGGGTGGCGACGCTTCTAATTTTGACTGTTCTATCATCCTGGACCACAAACCGTCTTCACAGTGCTATATGTTTTCTGCTGCACCATTGGCATGGTTATATCTTCTTAGTCCTCTCCAAAAAAATTATCAGAAATTTGTGCTTAAAGTAGAACTATAGGCAACACATTAAGGGAATCCATTGCTCTAAACCCCCCCCCCCTCATCGGCCCCCAGAACTAGCATCCCCACTTGAAAATTTCAGGGCATGTCTTAAACAGCAAGAAGGGGTGTGGCCTTGACAGGAAGGGGCGGGTCATATTTAAATTAGGGGTTGCACGAGTTTAGTCATGCCTAGGGCAGCACAAAACCTAAATACACTACTGGGTGGCAGTCGATCGAATAGGCCGTGGCAGACTGGGCACTTGGTAAGGCCAAGCAGATCCTCCACCACTGTATATCGTTCCACCATCTCAACAAGGAGGTTCACTGTTTTGGGGTCTCCATGGCTGACCCAACGTTGAAGATAGTCTGGCAGTGACCTTAGGTATCGGTCCAGCACGACCTGCTCCACGATTTGGGGGCCGGACAACACTTCGGGCTGCAGACATTTTTTTACCAGTTGCACCAGTTCATGCATTTGAGACCAGGGTGGCCAATCTGGACAATACTTCCATTGGTGCACTCGTTTGGCCTGAACGGCCGTAGTCACCCCCAAACAAGCAATTTTCTGCCTTTAGTTTTTGATAATCTTTAGCGTCACCCGGTAGTAGGTCGAAGTAGGCTTTTTGAGGATCTCTGGTGAGGAAAGGAGCAATTAGGCCGGCCCACTGGTCCCGGGGCCACCCTTCTCTCTCTGCCATCCTCTCAAATGTAGCAAGAAATGCCTCTACATCATCACTCAGGGACAACTTCTGCAGAAAATGGCTTGCCCTCGCGGTCACCTGGTTGCCAGGGCCAACAGCCGCTTGTTCACGGCCCTGAGAAAGCTGCTGCACTGCTTCTTTTAAGGCAGTCATTTGAGCCTGCATAACCCCTTGCTGGGCTGCCAACTGGGCCACCAACAGGCGAGTATTTTCTTGCTGCAGAGCCAGCGCCTCTTTGTGGTGCATTTGTTGTGCCTCCAGCTGGGTTGCTAAGCGCTGATTAGCTTCCTCATGGCGAGTCTGCGCTTGCATATTAGCCAGGGACAGCTGTTTAATTAGCTCCTCCATTGTTTCAGCTTTCAGCGTTTGTGCGGCTTTAACTCAGGACATAAATCCACTGTACTGTCCCTTTAAATGTCAGTTTAAGTCCAGTGCAAAAACAGCAAGAAAAATGCCTGTTACTTTGTCATGCCCGCATTCTCCACCAGTTGTAAAGTTCGGGGAACCAGTTAGATCGCAGGACACAGGCTTTTCAGTCAAAAGGAGGTTTATTAAACTTAAATAGCTTCACAGCAGCAAAACAGAAGAAAGAGATTTCAGTTTCACCAACTTGCAGAGTCCAAAACTGCCATCGCATTTTAAACAGTTTTTGGGTTTTGTTGCAGGTAACTTCCCATGCTAGGAGGCTTCCAGGCAGGACACTGCCATTCACTTTTGTCGCTGCACACAAAACCACCATCCACCGTCTTCTCCTTTACACTTCTCCACACTCACCTACAACTTCCTGTCTTGTTTTAAACCCACTTCCTCTGACAGGTGAGTTAACCCTTTTTGTTCCCTTAAAGGGACCACAGTCCAAACAGAGGGGAAATATAGTGTCCTTCCAGGACCCAGCCACGGCGTCCTGTACAATATTATATATATATATTTTTTTTTTTTCGTACATCATGGGACACAGAGCCACAGTAATTACTGTATGGGTTATATAGCACCTTCAGATGATGGACACTGGCACACCCTAAACAGCAAGTTCAATTCCCCATATAACCCCTCCCCTTACCGGGAGTCCCTCAGTTTTTTCGGCACTGTTTCGTGGCGGAAGAAACAAGGTTTTGCCTGTAACGCTTCTCTATTTAGAGAGCTGGACCCCGGGACCCAGTGCTTTGGTTTTTTCAGCCATATTCCTGGCGGGGTGCTTTACAGGCCCAGGGGTATTGCATTTAGGTGCATGATTTCACATTACTGCTGTGATATGATCACTTCAATAAACATTTGGACACTATTATGAAGGTCCATGGTGTGCTGGTGAAATATGCATCGATCTGTGCATATTTTTGGTCTGTTTTTTTTTTAAGTATTGGATCCACAGGCAGCCAGACAACTAGCATTTTTAAAGGTTGTCAGCAATGGTAACTACCATATTTCTGTCAGTTCAGGTTGCCTTTAATTCCTACCTTCAATATCACCAAGGTATTTGTCACCACCATAAATGGGTTCTTCTTGAGGCCAAAAATAAACGATAAGGAAGTAAGCCAAGTCCGATACAGGATTTCCAATTGTGGACAGTTCCCAGTCCAGGACAGTGATCACACGAGCCTAAAAGACAGTACAGTTCACATTTAAACACCACAAAAGAAGCCAGAAAACCATAACACAGAAAATGTGATATTTGTAGCCTTGTACTAAGTATTGTTTAAACACAGCTAAACATGTGTAACCTTTTTTTATATATTCAACTAGTTTCCTATATATCAAAATTTCTGTTTATTTATTTACGCATATATCTGCTGCAAGAAATAAATCAGGAAAAAATTGTTCCATAGGAGGCTCGGACAGGGCGCCATCCTATGATCCCCACGACAGCTCCAAAGTCCTCGGAATTGTCTATTTGTGGAGCTATTTTCCCCCATGGAGGGAGACTGAGAGAAAGAGGAAGGAGAGAGAAATGAAAAGCCCTCACCATACATATTGGTCATCTTAAATCCTCCTTAACAAAAAGAGATGCTATACAAAAATAAAGCACCATTCATGCATGAGGGCTTTAATCTGGAACCCCTAATAAAGCATGGAAAAAACAGCAAGTGAAAAATAATGTAGGAAGAAAGGTAGATTATCTGCTTTAATCCACAGTGTTATTTAAAGTAAAAGTCTACAGCTGTCTATGCCCTATGCGATAACACTCTGTCCAATGCGCACTCTTGAGTCCTGCACCCCGATTGCAACGCACTCCTGAGCCGTGATCAATACACACTCCTAAACCCTGTACTCTGCCCAGCAGAATATGCACCCCTGAGCCCTGTATTCTTTACCTTTAAAAAGACAGCTAAACTTTATCAAAATGTTTGTGATGTTATCCCTTGATTTGTTACCATTGTGTCATACAGCTGATCTGAAGGTTTGGAAAACTGTAATCATAATTTAGAATACACATGCTTATCTACTATTGACTCGGTTAAATTGATGATAGGCAACTCCTATCCTCATATTGATTAGTGGTTCCAAATTAATAATAACTACTGCAGTAGGGAACAGACACAAAAGATACGCTCAGCATCTTTCTAAATAACTGTTCTGCTTTATTATGACGCAACTGAAGGTTTTTATGCACATGATTACGTAGGTATCACATTAATATTACAATTGTACCTTTATGGTAACAAGGGGCGTTACATAGACAGGCTAATTCTAATCAGGACTCGAAAGAATGTAAACATGTACTGAAAACATTATTAGTGCTGTGTGCACAGTGAGGGCAGTGTGCAATACATAAAAAATAGAATACAATTATATACAGACCTTACAAATTTCCATTACAGTCTCCCCTCTTTTGATCAATATTTTGATCACTAACCATACCTGCTATCACTTTTAACCTGGAACCTCCACACGATTAGGTGGAGGTAGTCCTGGCCAAAGAGGCAAAAAAACTCCATTGTGGAGAAAATAATAGCTGAGCAACTTTTTCATTACCAAATGACTTTTCATTGTGAAAAACAAATGATTGATAAGACATATTTACAAAGTACTGGCTGTACACTCCTGTGGCCAGAATGGACTTCTAGCTTAAGTGTGAGCATGCTGACTTATCAGCATATGTAAACACAGACAATTCTACATAAAATGGAAAATGTACAAAAGACAAAATATGACTTCAACATGGCTAAACTACTTTTCAAATATATATATATCCCTTACAATTAAAGTATTTGAATCAAAAAGTACCCTAGACTGTAATCACAAGAGGGAAACAAATCAAACACAGAGATTTCTTTAATTAAGTCATTTTTGCAGTGTCTGGTGTGGATCCAGGTGACTTTTCCTTCAAGTTTTGCAAAAACTGTACATGAAATAGATGCTGTATTGAGTCTCCAAACATTTCCTTATATATAAATGTCTCTTAACAATCTACAAGTCACCTGGCTTTAGTTTTAGATCCTTCCAAACTTTTAGGATCTGGAATTGGGGAGAAAACACATAAATGAGTATGTCAAAAACCTTAAAAGATCAGCAACATTCTCTGTGAGATCCGAATGGAGGACTTCAGCTGCTGAGACAAAATATAAGCAAGTGAGTAACACACTCCCAAACAAAATCCCATAGGGAGAGAGTCCAACATCCCCTTAGGGGCTTCATAAAATATAAGAAAACATTCAGGCAAAATTTTTCTAGTTTCTTACTCTACTTTGTCCACTACATTGTAGACAGTAGGAGGGTGTAAAAATAAAACCTCAAAACTTCTAGTAAGGACTCTCCTATAAAAAATGATTTCCTCTGTTACTCTCTGTACTTTCTGGCACCCTGTACTTACAAACTACTTCTGATAACACTTTTTACTGTGGCCTTTGCAGTAGCATTTGCCACTGGACATCCAAAAAACATGTCCATACAGACAAAATGCATACTTGTAAGATCCTGACTTGGGCATCTGGATATATCTCTTTTGTAATCTCTGGAAGGGATGTTCAGCTTTTGGTAACACCTTTGGTAACAGGTAAAACAAGAAGTGGTATGTTATAAAAACAACTGCGGAGAACCCTGGCTCTATCCCATGCTCATTTACTAAGGCAGCCATAACTGCTTGTGACTGATGACACGGTCCATGTGTCAAGCTGGAGGGAAAAGAGTGGTTGGCAGACATAAATGATCACCTTTTTCCAAAGTCCTGTTTCATAAGAAGTTTCCCCCTATGGACCACTTGTTCTTCTCGTTCTGGGGTCCTTAAAGTTGAATTATTAATCCCAGCTATACTGGGCCAGAACTAGGGTGGAATCTGTGAGTTGCACAGACCCATCAAGTGTCCGGGGCTGTAAATGCAGCATCCTTAGTCACCTGGTCTGCTTCCATGTGTGAAAGTTAATATGGCTACTAGGGATGAGCCGAACACCCCCCAGTTCGGTTCGCACCAGAACCCGCGAACGGACCGAAAGTTCGCACGAACGTTAGAACCCCATTGACGTCTATGGGACTCGAACGTTCGAAATCAAAAGTGCTCATTTTAAAGGCTAATTTGCATGGTATTGTCCTAAAAAGGGTTTGGGGACCCGGGTCCTACCCCAGGGGACATGTATCAATGCAAAAAAAACTTTTAAAAACGGCCGTTTTTTCGGGAGCAGTGATTTTAATGATGCTTAAAGTAAAAAAAAAAAAGTGAAATATTCCTTTAAATATCGTACCTGGGGGGTGTCTATAGTATGCCTGTAAAGTGACGCGTGTTTCCCATGTTTAGAACAGTCCCTGCACCAAATGTCATTTTTAAAGGAAAAAATCTCATTTAAAACTGCTTGCGGGTTTAATGTCATGTCGGGTCATGGCAATATGGATGAAAATCAGTGAGACAAACGGCATGGGTACCCCCCCAGTCCATTACCAGGCCCTTTGGGTCCTGTATGGATATTAAGGGGAACCCCGCACCCAAATTAAAATAAGGAAAGGCCCTATATACTCTGAACAGCAGTATACAGGCGGTGCAAACAAGACAGGGACTGTAGGTTTGTTGTTAAGTAGAATCTCTTTGTAATTTTGAACGGGTACATTTTTAACGTGTTTAGCTCCAGCCAAAAAATCTTTTTTAAGCTTTTTGGAAAACATAGGGAAGGGTTATCACCCCTGTGACATTTGTTTTGCTGTCTTTCCTCCTCTTCAGAAGATTTCACCTCACTTTTTTGTCCCAATGAAAAATGTTTTTTGAAAATTTGGGTTTTTTTGTGGAACAAGGATTGGAAAGCATCAGTGGAAAGGAGAAATTGTTTTCCCATATTAACTCTTACAGGAGAGAATTTCCCTTCCTAGGGGTAGATTTCATCTCACTTCCTGTTGTCTCCTTCCGTTTGCAAGTAGGAGTCGTTTGTAAGTTAGATGTTTGAAAGTAGGGTCCTGCCCTATATACTCAGCAGAAATTTGGGTCTTAGGTGTTGCTGTGGCCACAACACTGTAAGCCCTCACAGGGCCCTGCTGTGAAATATTAGATCAAGAATTGTAATTACATGCCCCTGTTGAACAGGAGCTGAAAAATTAGGCCTTAGGCACTGGTGCTGGTGCCACAACACTGCAACCCCTCACAGACACTCTAGTTGGAACGCAGGAACGAGCCCTGCTGCAAAGTATTGCATCAAAAATTGTAATTACACGCCCCTGTTAGACAGGGGCAGAAAAATTGGTCCTTAGGCACTGGTGCTGGTGCCACAACACTGCAACCCCTCACAGACACTCTAGTTGGAATGCAGGAACGAGCCCTGCTGCAAAGTATTGCATCAAAAATTGTAATTACACGCCCCTGTTAGACAGGGGCAGAAAAATTGGGCCTTAGGCACTGGTGCCACAACACTGCAACCCCTCACAGACACTCTAGTTGGAATGCAGGAACGAGCCCTGCTGCAAAGTATTACATCAAAAATTGTAATTACACGCCCCTGTTAAACAGGGGCTGAAAAATTGTGCCTTAGGCACTGGTGGTGGCGCCCAGAACCAAAAATGTTCTTACAAGCTATCAGCGTGATGATTGAGGAGGAAGAGGATAATTACTCAGGGATAGTCACTCAGCATCAGCATAGGCAGTCTTTGAAGGGATCTGAAAAAAATTATTCAGTTACATCAGCATCAGGTGCTTGGTAGCTGGTGGTGATCCAAGACTGATTCATTTTTATGAAGGTCAGCCGATCGACCGAGTCAGTGGACAGACGCACCCTGTGATCGGTTACCACGCCTCCAGCAGCACTGAATGTGCGTTCCGAAAGAACGCTGGATGCAGGACAGGCCAGTAGCTCAATTGCATACTGTGCAAGCTCTGGCCAGTGATCCATCCTCAAGACCCAGTAACCCAGAGGATTTTCGGTGGGAAAGGTGTCCAAGTCTGATCTTGCCCCTAGGTATTCCTGCACCATGTAAAACAGACGCTGGCGATGGTTGCTGGAACCGATCATACCTTGGGGCTGCGGACCAAAAAATTGTCTGAACGCATCGGTCAGACGGCCACCTTCTCCACCGCTCCTTCTTTGACTGACCGAAGCCTCAGCAACACGTTGTCCAGAAACAGGAGTTTGTAACCTCCCAGTCTCTGGGAACGCGTTGCACAGACCTTTCTGCAAGGCCTCCCGAAGATGTTTCATCCTCTGCTCCCTCTGCGATGGCAAGATAAGGTCCGCAACCTTACCCTTGTAACGTGGATCAAGGAGGGTTGCCAGCCAGTATTGGTCCTTCTCCTTGATACCACGAATACGAGGATCCTTACGCAGGCTTTGCAGGATCAGGGAGGCCATGCAGCGTAGGTTTGCTGAGGCATTCGGTCCGGAGTCCTCTGGGTCACTAAGGACAACAACGTCCGCAGCCACCTCCTCCCAGCCACGTACAAGTCCATGTGTTCCTTGGGACTGATCCCTTAAAGACTGCTGATGCTGAGTGCCAGGCTCCACCTCCATACTGACACAATCTTCCTCCTCCTCCTCCTCCTCCTCCTCGTCCTCTTCCTGTGTGATCGGCGGGCACGCAGGAACACTGTCTGGATAAAGGGGGCCTTGAGAGCTAAGGAAGTCCTCCTCTTCCTGCCTCTGTTCTGCCTCAAGTGCCCTGTCCATTATTCCACGCAGCGTGTGCTCCAACAGGTGGACAAGGGGGACAGTGTCACTGATGCATGCACTGTCAGTGCTCACCATCCTCGTGGCCTCCTCGAATGGTGACAGGACAGTGCATGCATCCCTGATCATGGCCCACTAGCGTGGGGAAAAAAAACCAAGGTCCCCTGACCCTGTCCTGGTGCCATAGTCGCACAGGTACTCATTGATGGCCCTCTGCTGCGTGTGCAGCCGCTGCAGCATGGCCAACGTTGAGTTCCACCTGGTGGGCATGTCACAGATTAGGCGGTTCTTGGGCAGGTTAAACTCCTTTTGGAGGTCCGTCAGCCGAGCACTGGCATTATATGACCGGCGGAAATGCACACAGACTTTCCTGGCCTGCCTCAGGACATCCTGTAAGCCCAGGTACCTGCCCAAGAACCGCTGCACCACCAAGTTAAGGACGTGAGCCAAACAGGGCACATGGGTCAGTTGTCCCTGTCGGAGGGCAGAGAGGAGGTTGGTGCCATTGTCGCAAACCACCATTCCTGCCTTAAGTTGGCGTGGCGTCAACCACCTCTGAACCTGCCCCTGCAGAGCTGACAGAACCTCTGCCCCAGTGTGGCTCCTGTCCCCCAAGCACACCAGCTCAAGCACCGCATGGCATCTTTTGGCCTGCGTACTTGCGTAGCCCCTTGAACGCCTACGGAGCACCGCTGGTTCCGAGGAAGAGGCCATGGAGGAAGAAGAAGAGGAGGGGGTGGAGGAGAGAGGTGTGTCACAATCAGCATTTTGGAGGCGTGGTGGCGAAACAACCTCCAACACTACTGCACCTTGTCCTGCATCCTTCCCAGCTGCCAGCAGAGTCACCCAATGCGCCGTGAAACTTAAGTAACGTCCCTGTCCATGCCTGCTGGACCATGAGTCAGCGGTAATATGCACCTTACCACTGACCGCCCTGTCCAGCGAGGCATGGACATTGCCTTCCACATGCCGGTAGAGAGCCGGAATCGCCTTCCGTGAGAAAAAGTGGCGTTTGGGTACCTGCCACTGAGGAACCGCACATTCCACAAACTCACGGAAGGGGGCAGAGTCTACCAACTGAAAAGGCAGCAGTTGAAGTGCTAGCAATTTTGCCAAGCTAGCATTCAACCGCTGGGCATGTGGATGGCTGGGAGCAAACTTCTTTCGGCGGTGCAGCAGCTGGGGCAGGGAAATTTGCCTGGTACAATCTGACGTCGGTGTACCAAAAGCAGATTGCCCACAAGTACTTGGCTGTGACACACCTAATTCTACACCTTCATTCCTCTCACTGCAGGTCTCAGAGAGGACTGAAGGTCTAGTGGGGTTGGAAATCTCAGCTGATGAGGAGCAAGGAGAGATCCTCTTTGTTCTTTGGTGTGGGTCTTTTAGATATGCTTGCCAACGAACTGCATGGCAGGTCAACATATGTCTGGTCAAGCATGTGGTACCCAAGCGGGAGATGTTTTGGCCACGCGAGATACGCTTGAGACATATGTTGCAAATAGCAGCGGTGCGATCTGATGCACTCGTCTCAAAAAAGGCCCACACCAAAGAACTTTTTGAATAACGCGCAGAGACTGCAGCGCCCTGCACATGTGGAGCTTTGGGGTGTGATGCAGTCAATGTGCTGCCCTTAGGCTGGCCCCTGGAGGGCATCCTGCCTCGTTGGTGATGTGCCGCCTCCTCCTCCTCCTCCTCCTCCTCCTCTCTCCTATCAGGCACCCACGTTGAGTCAGTGACCTCATCATCCCCTCCCTCCTCATCACTGGAGCAAACCTGGCAGTATGCTGCAGCAGGGGGAGCATGACTGCCAGATTGCTGTCCTTCTTGGGCACCCCCTCTGTCCGTGCTCATGTTACTGCCTTCATCGAGCTCAGTATCATCATCAGAGCCTTCCAAACGCTGGGCATCCTCCTGGAGCATGTACCCAACACTGTGGTCAAACAGTTCGAGGGAATCCTCAGGAGGACATGGTGGAGCTAGGGAAGGAGTCACTGATGACATTGAGCTGAGGGAAGAGGCCGCTGCTTTGCCAGACAAAGCACCCTGGGCATGGGTGAGAGAGGATGAGGAGGATGAGGACGGCTTGGTCATCCACTCGACCAAGTCTTCCGCATGTTGCGGCTCAACACGGCCAGCTGCCGAAAAAAAGGCCAAGCGTGTCCCATGGCCACGTGCTGATGAGGATGCACCGTCTCCACGACCAGCACTAGACACAGAGCCTGCTTGCCCTCTCTTATTGGCTTGTGACTGTCTGCCTCTCCTTCTTGGCCTTCCAGACATACTAATGGCCTGTAGCTGCACTAAGCTGGGATAGAACACCTGTAATTTTCTTCAGGTAGCTTTATATACTGTAACCAGACAAGCCTGCCTGTCAGTAGGAAGATAACAGGAACGGATCTAGCTGAACACTGTGAGCAGGACGCACTGCACTAAATGTAAATAGCAGGAACGGATCTAGATAAACACTGTGAGCAGGACGCACTGACTGCACTAAATGTAAATAGCAGGAACAGATCTAGCTGAACACTGTGAGCAGGACGCACTGACTGCACTAAATGTAAATAGCAGGAACGGATCTAGCTGAACACTGTGAGCAGGACGCACTGACTGCACTAAATGTAAATAGCAGGAACGGATCTAGCTGAACACTGTGAGCAGGACGCACTGCACTAAATGTAAATAGCAGGAACAGATCTAGCTGAACACTGTGAGCAGGACGCACTGCACTAAATGTAAATAGCAGGAACAGATCTAGCTGAACACTGTGAGCAGGGCGCACTGCACTAAATGTAAATAGCAGGAACGGATCTAGCTGAACACTGTGAGCAGGACGCACTGACTGCACTAAATGTAAATAGCAGGAACGGATCTAGCTGAACACTGTGAGCAGGACGCACTGCACTAAATGTAAATAGCAGGAACAGATCTAGCTGAACACTGTGAGCAGGACGCACTGCACTAAATGTAAATAGCAGGAACGGATCTAGCTGAACACTGTGAGCAGGACGCACTGACTGCACTAAATGTAAATAGCAGGAACGGATCTAGCTGAACACTGTGAGCAGGACGCACTGCACTAAATGTAAATAGCAGGAACAGATCTAGCTGAACACTGTGAGCAGGACGCACTGCACTAAATGTAAATAGCAGGAACGGATCTAGCTGAACACTGTGAGCAGGACGCACTGCACTAAATGTAAATAGCAGGAACAGATCTAGCTGAACACTGTGAGCAGGACGCACTGCACTAAATGTAAATAGCAGGAACAGATCTAGCTGAACACTGTGAGCAGGACGCACTGCACTAAATGCAAATAGCAGGAACGGATCTAGCTGAACACTGTGAGCAGGACGCACTTACTGCACTAAATGTAAATAGCAGGAACGGATCTAGCTGAACACTGTGAGCAGGACGCACTGCACTAAATGTAAATAGCAGGAACAGATCTAGCTGAACACTGTGAGCAGGACGCACTGCACTAAATGTAAATAGCAGGAACAGATCTAGCTGAACACTGTGAGCAGGACGCACTGCACTAAATGTAAATAGCAGGAACGGATCTAGCTGAACACTGTGAGCAGGACGCACTGCACTAAATGTAAATAGCAGGAACAGATCTAGCTGAACACTGTGAGCAGGACGCACTGCACTAAATGTAAATAGCAGGAACGGATCTAGCTGAACACTGTGAGCAGGACGCACTGACTGCACTAAATGTAAATAGCAGGAACGGATCTAGCTGAACACTGAGCAGGACGCACTGCACTAAATGTAAATAGCAGGAACAGATCTAGCTGAACACTGTGAGCAGGACGCACTGCACTAAATGTAAATAGCAGGAACGGATCTAGCTGAACACTGTGAGCAGGACGCACTGCACTAAATGTAAATAGCAGGAACAGATCTAGCTGAACACTGTGAGCAGGACGCACTGCACTAAATGTAAATAGCAGGAACAGATCTAGCTGAACACTGTGAGCAGGACGCACTGCACTAAATGCAAATAGCAGGAACGGATCTAGCTGAACACTGTGAGCAGGACGCACTTACTGCACTAAATGTAAATAGCAGGAACGGATCTAGCTGAACACTGTGAGCAGGACGCACTGCACTAAATGTAAATAGCAGGAACAGATCTAGCTGAACACTGAGCAGGACGCACTGCACTAAATGTAAATAGCAGGAACAGATCTAGCTGAACACTGTGAGCAGGACGCACTGCACTAAATGTAAATAGCAGGAACGGATCTAGCTGAACACTGTGAGCAGGACGCACTGCACTAAATGTAAATAGCAGGAACAGATCTAGCCGAACACTGTGAGCAGGACGCACTGCACTAAATGTAAATAGCAGGAACGGATCTAGCTGAACACTGTGAGCAGGACGCACTGACTGCACTAAATGTAAATAGCAGGAATGGATCTAGCTGAACACTGTGAGCAGGACGCACTGCACTAAATGTAAATAGCAGGAACAGATCTAGCCTAATCTATCTAACTCAAATCAAATGACACTGTCTGTCTCTCTCTCTATCAGCACACCGGAACACACTACACAGGGCCGCCGTACAGGCGGCCTTATATAGTGTGGGGCGTGTACTAAATCCCCTGAGCCATAATTGGCCAAAGCCACCCTGGCTTTGGCCAATTACAGCTCTCTCTACTGACGGCGCTGTGATTGGCCAAGCATGCGGGTCATAGTGCATGCTTGGCCAATCATCAGCCAGCAATGCACTGCGATGCCGCAGTGAATTATGGGCCGTGACGCGCCACACGAATTTGGCGCGAACGGCCCATAACGTTCGCAATTCGACGGACGGTCGAACAGCCGATGTTCGAGTCGAACATGGGTTCGACTCGAACACGAAGCTCATCCCTAATGGCTACCTCAGCAAGAACCTTGAAGGCTGAAAACAGCCAATCAAATTAACTTGGCATGCTTCATTGGTTTACCTGCCGAAGTAAAAACAAACTTCTGGCCCTGACTTCTGGATGATAAACTGCATACTCAAATCTACAAAAAATGTAATATCTGGGTCTTCAGGGAGTGTGTCCCGCACTGGGCTCACAGCAGCTGATTCCTACACCATCAATTTAACACGTGTCTTCCTTTGTCTCCAGCCTCCTCCAATAGAGGCAATAAGGTGGCTGGATTCAAATGTACGCATTTTTCATTGTTAGATTTGTACATAAACAAACTCATATTTTAAACCTTTCATTAGACAAACATTTAGTTAGCTGTATATTTGCTGCACAGAATGTCGGACCATTAAAAATTAAATGTTTGACCAAAACAATATCTAACTTTGTCTAATAGCACCTTTGCATAAAAGCTGCAGCTCTGATATATCGGGATGAACCCTTCATTACTGGGTCCAGCTTGGATAAATATATTACAATGGTTTGTTTTCTATCATGCTGTTTGTGTAAGAACTCCAGTTTCATGTTTCAAAAGACAACTTTTTCCTGGCAATATTATAATAAATGATAACAATACCCTGCGGTCATGGAGAGATGCCTATAAATCCAAAATATTCTTCTGCTTATACCACTGTACTTACAAGGAAAAGGGGCACCTCATTTCACAATCCACACATTCTGCTTTGGATTTCAAAAATAAAAATAAATAAAACAAAAGGACCAAGAATCTGTATGATGGACCAGAAAACATCAAAAACTAAAAAAAACAACTGGTTGCAGGTGGCATCTATCCTAATAGGGTGTGTGGACTTGATGTGATGGGTCTGTTATATTTACATTTTTATTTATTATAACTCTCACATCATGGACCACACATCAAGTTATTATCAAAAACCTTAAAATTTCATTTTTGTAGAAAAACTTCTTATGTATCCCATCCATCTTGGCTTTGTTAAATATTATGGCAGCTGTATTCCAAACAACAACCATATCTTAATCTTTTTTCTCTCAATAAGGGCTTATTGAATAAATGTAAAATTACAAAATTGTTATCTTAATCTAAACTAATCCCATTTTTTCCCCAATAACCTAGATTTCATTTCCAACCAAAGGTTGTCTAAACCAGTTTCAATACATCTATATTATTAATAAAATTGTTAAACTCATATTAGAAATGAATACTCATTATTACTTAATTTTACTTAATTTCCCTTTTTTAAATGCACTGTTTCCACTATCAAAGGATGTTCAATTTGTGTAATACACGGTTAAATGTAACCTTCATTTTACCATGTTTGGAAAACAGATTCAAAATAATTGTGATCACATTGTTTATCATTAGATTTGTTAACCAGGCACATTTTGTTATAAATGTTTTGTCTAAAAAACTGGAATTGGCATGGTGTCCTTCCAGCTTATCACTGACCTCTCATCTTAGCCACATTTTTATGAGAGCACAAAGGAGGGGGTCACATCTGCGTACATGACACACACACACACACACAAGCAATAGAACTAAAGGTCCCAGCATTCGCACACACATACACCAATATCTCTCTAAAATCGCTTACATTTTTCCCATTTGTACACAACACATGCATATCATTCTCTCACTTTCTTTTAACTCTCATTAATATTTCCCTGCCTAAATTCTGCTTTCCTTATTTTGTTCAGATATCTTTTATATCTAGCCTCTATGATCAGATGGGCAGCCAGAGTGCTCATCCCATCTTCCCTCTCTGACAACATATAAAGTATTCTGTTTTACCTCTCATTTACCTCTCATTTCTCTGTTTCTGACTCTAATAGTTGTAGTGCCTGACCCCAAATTCATCCCACAACTTAAAATGAAAATGTCCCTTTCTGTCTAGTGTTAATGTCACCCTTGATCCATCCTGCTCACATAGATAACTGTTTCTCTAGCTGTTTACTCTGCATGATTCTTAGTCCCTGTGGACCTTGGTAACCCAGTTACCCATTGTGGATCCCAGTCCACTTTAACCATTAATCTAGGGGCTCAGTATAGGCGGAACCTCCCCTTTGGTTCGCTCCTCTTGAGCTGGGCATTTTTGAGGGTTTCTTACCCTTTATTCCCTTACTTAATTCAATGCCCATAATGACTGGCCAGTATTCTCTCTTCTCTACGTGTGCCTATACCCTCTTGCCTCTAAACTACTTTATCTAGCAGATTTACTACATATACCTGTGAACAGCACTATTCTTCCCTTTCTTATCTATAACACTCCGATGGACAATAGACAGGGACAACATAACATATAACCACCAATCAATACTGTTCGATTAAGGGGAGTAAAATAGGTACCCTTTGTCCCGAAAATGTCTTACCGATCAAGGAAGTCTGATAACTCAAATGTAAGCAAAAGGTTTACCTCAGCCGGCTGATTATCAGAAATTCCCGGATCGTCTCAAGCTCCTCGTTTCGGATACTCAGGGTCACCTGGAATCCCGTCCTAAGGCAAAGCTCGCCATGCTGACTCAGTTAAATTGATGATAGGCAACTCCTATCCTCATATTGATTAGTGGTTCCAAATTAATAATAACTACTGCAGTAGGGAACAGACACAAAAGATACGCTCAGCATCTTTCTAAATAACTGTTCTGCTTTATTATGACGCAATTGAAGGTTTTTATGCACATGATTACGTAGGTATCACATTAATATTACAATTGTACGTTTATGGTAACAAGGGGCATTACATAGACAGGCTAATTCTAATCAGGACTCAAAAGAATGTAAACATGTACTGAAAACATTATTAGTGCTGTGTGCACAGTGAGGGCAGTGTGCAATACATACAAAATAGAATACAATTATATACAGACCTTACACATTTCCAGTACAACTATCATATATTCAACACTTTCATTTCAAAAAGGAAGCATAAATTTGATCTAGTGGGGGCATACTTTAAATTGGTACTACATTTGACCACTGTTGGGGAGAATGTACAAGAGGAGCTGAAGGTTAATAATTAGATTTTTAACAATGTTTCTGCCAAAATCCCTCCTTGTCAGGGCTGGGCTCATCCCTCCCTTCTCTGAGCTGGCCGCTCAGCTGTCGGCTAATTGTCAGCTTCAATTTCTCCACAGTGACTCACCTGTTGATGATTTCCTGCTTGTCAGTCCTGCCTACTTAAGCTGTCCAGCCCAGATGATCTCTGCCTTCGCCTTGGTCAACATCACAGAAACTATCTCCTGCGTTCCTGTTAAAGACTTGCTTGGCTGACATTCCTTCTGGCTCCAGTTCCTGCTTGCTCTTCCACTACGCTGATCCCTGGCTTGTCTGACTATCTGTTCCAGTTACCAAACTTTGGCTATTTTTTGACTACGTTTGTTCTATTTACTTTTATTATTAAACAAGTGTGATTTAACTGTACTTCTGTCTCAGTCTGATTCATGGTTTCAGACAGTAGGCAAAGGCCATGAATTCAGAAGATGCAGTCAATCCACTTGTTGGTAATATTTTTTCCAGTTTGGATGAGCAGGATCCCCGCATGGATCAGTTTGCCATGGTGTTACAACCGCTCCTGAGTCGCACGGCTCACCTGGAATCTCACACTGTGGCTGTTCCGGTACAACCTGTGTTGCAGGCCATCCCTGCTGCTGCTCCAGTCTATGTGCAGGCAACCGCCTCAAATGTTTCCTCTATAAGGGGTATGTCTGGTTCTGCTCCGCTTCCCCAGCCATTTGGGGGCGATCCAGTCCAATGAAGAGGGTTTCGCAACCAGGTTGAGATATACTTTGAGATGCTGCCCAAGGTGTTTCCCACAGACAGAAGAAAAGTAGGTTTTGTGATATCTTTGCTTTCTGAGAGAGCCTTGACCTGGGCAAACCCTCTATGGGAGATGCAAAAACCTGTTGTCTTGAGTTACCCTGAGTTTGTGGCTTCTTTTAAAAAGGGTATTTGACATTCCCACACACTCTGCTTCTGCTGCCAAGTGCCCTAATGTCCATCAAACAGAGTACAAGAACTGTTGCCGAATACGCCATTGAATCCTGTACTCTGGCAGGAGAGGTTGCTTGGAACAATGAGGCCCCCATGGCTGATTTTTCTCATGGTCTCTTGGATACCATCAAGGATGAGATAGCAGCCCGAGATATACCCACTGAGCTGGAGAAGTTGATCATGTTTGCCATCCTCATTGACTCCAGAGTCAGAGAAAGACTCTCTTAAGGAGCACTTGCGGAAGCCTCCTGTACATTTGTCTCTGAGCTTTGCAGTCCCACCCTTGCCTCCCTCAACTCCCATGCCTCCTGATACCGAGTCAATCAGTGAAGGGGAACCCATGCACTTGGGCTTCACGTGTCTCTCTGCAGATGAGAGAACCCTTAGGAGGACGGAGAGATTGTGCCTTAACTGTGGCCAGGCAGGTCACTTTTTTAAGTCTTGTCCTACCCATCCAGGGAATGCCCAAACCTTGAGGTCCTGTCATGGACAGACCTTAGGTGGCGCTGTTTCGTCCCCAGTTATCCAGAAGGATAAGGCCCTGGTTTTGGTTACCCTTTCTTGGGCTGAATAGTCCGTCGAGATACAGGCTCTAATCGACTCTGGGGCTGCAGGCCTGTTCATTGATGCTGCCTTTGTATCGAAGCACTCAATTCTGCTGCAGGTGCGTGACACTCCACTTGCCATTGAGGCTCTTAATGGGAGACCTCTACAGCCTGCCCATGTGACTCATGAGACTGTTCCGTTGTCCGTGGCCGTAGGAGCTCTTCACCATGAGATAATCCAATTCAAAGTTATTTCCTCACCTAAGTTTCCGCTGGTTATTGGTTATCCTTGGTTACAGAGGCACAACCCCTCTTTTGATTGGTTCTGTGCTGAGGTTCTCTCCTGGTCGCCTCAATGCAGTAAGACATGCTTCAAGTTTTATTATGTTCATTTGGGAAAGAATCCAGTCCTTTTTAAAGCAATCTACTGAGCTGGCCAGAATAGCTCTTGAGGGATTTTTTTCCACATTTTCACAGCTCTTACTGTGAAGAAACCTTTCTGTATTTGGAGATTAAATCTCTTTTCCTCCAGACGTTAAGAGTGCCCCCTTGTCCTCTGTGATGACCTTAAAGTGAAAACCTCAACACCAAGTTCACTATATGTATTTATACATGTTGCTCATATCCTCCCTTAATCTCCTTTTCTAAAGAGAAAATAAATTAAATTCCTCCAATCTGTCCTCGTATCTGAGCTGTTCCATGCCTCTTATCAGTTTGGTTGCTCTTCTCTGCACCTTCTTCAGTTCCCTGATTTGTGAACTGGTGCCCAAAACTGAACTGCACGTTCCAGATGAGGTCTTACTAAGAATTTGTACGGGGCAAAATGATATCTCTCTCTGAAGTCCATATCTCTCTTAATACAAGAAAGGACTTTGCTCGCTTTGGAAACCGCAGCTTGGCATTGCATGCTATTATTAAGCTTATGATCTACCCAAACACCCAGATCCTATTCCATCATTGATTCTCCCAGTTGGTCTCCCCCTAGTATGTATGATGCATGCATATTCTTAGCCCCCAAGTGCATAACTTTACATTTATCAAAATTAAAGCTCATTTGCCACACAGTTGCCCAATTAAGCAGTGCATTGAGTTTGGCTTGTAAGTTGGAGACCTCTTGTAAGGACGTTATTCCACTGTATAGCTTGGTGTCAGCTGCAAACACTGAAATTGTACTTTTAGTTCCAGAACCTATTTCATTTTTAAATATATTAAAAAGTAAAGCCCCGTACACACCATCGGATTACCCGACAGGAAATGTTGGATGTCAGGCTGTTGGCGGAAAATCCGACCTTGTGTTTGCTCCATTGGACATTTGTTGTCGGACTTTCCGCCAACAAATGTTGGCTAGCATGTCTTCAAATTTTCCGCCAACAATGTTGTCGGATTTTCCAATCATGTGTACACAAGTCCATCGGACAAAAGTCCAAAGTACAAGCACGCATGCTCGGAAGAAAAAGCAGTCGGTCTTGTAAACTAGCATTCGTAATGGAGAATTCGTGATGTGGCAAATTATGAAATCTCCAAATGCAGCGCACAATTCTCTTCTCCAGCCACTTCCCGCCCGGCCTATAGCAAAATGACGGGCAACTGGTTCAGTTATCCTGACTGGGCATCATATGACGTCCTTCAGGATAACAGCCGCCACGCGCCCGTGGGGGCGCGTATCGTGGCGATCGGTGGAGCGGTGTGTCAGTCTGACACACCGCTACACTGATCTCGGAAAAGAGCCTCCTGCGGTGGCTCTTTACTACGTGATCAGCCATGTCCAATCACGGCTGATCATGATGTAAATAGGAAGAGCCATTGATCGGCTTTTCCTCACTCGCGTCTGACAGACGCTAGTAGAGGAGAGTCGTTTGGCGGCTGTCCTGACAGGGGGGTTCTGCGCTGATTGTTTATAAGCGCAGCCTCCCCTCAGATGACCACACTGGACCACCAGGGACGCCACTAGGACCACCAGGGAAGTGGGCAACATGTGGATGGCCAGGTATGTACCCCATGGCCATCCACATGTGCAAATTATGCCCAATATGTGCCAATCAGTGCCCACAAATGGGCACTGATTGACACCAGTATGTACTAAAAGGCATCAGTGGTGCCCAGCAATGCCACCCATCAGTATCATCAGTGACACCCATCAGTGACATCAGTGCAACCCATCAGTGCCACCTGTCAGTGCCCATCCATGCCCATCAGTGCCCACCTATCAGTGCCCATCCGTGCCACCTATCAGTGCCACCCATAAGTGCCCATCAGTGCCACCCATAAGTGCCGCCTATGAGTGCCCATCAGTGCCGCCTATGAGTGCCCATCGGTTCCGCATACCAGTGCCACCTCATCTGTGCCCATCAGTGCCCGTCAGTGCAGCCATATCAGTGCCCATCACTGAATGAGAAAACTTACTTATTTACAAAAAATTTTAACAGAAACGAAGAAAAACGTGTTTTTTTCAAAATTTTTGGTCTTTTTTTTTTTTGTTGCGCGAAAAATAAAAATCCCAGAGGTGATCAAATACCACCAAAAGAAAGCTCTATTTGTGGGAACAAAATGATAAAAAATTTGTTTGGGTACAGTGTAGCATGACCCCTAGCATTCAAAATGCGACAGCACTGAAAGGTGAAAATTGGCATGGGCAGGAAGGTGCCTAAGTGCCTGGTATTGAAGTGGTTAATTGGATAATAATGAAGCTGCTTTGCTGGTGATACTAATGGGGTTATTGCAAACAAATTTTCAAAGGCTTTTTTTTTCTAGTGATATCAAGAACAATATTATTATTACCACAACACCATTATCCCCTAGTTTATAAGATCAAAGATACAACTATGTTGGTGTCCCTTGTCAATTTTACATTGTATTTTTTAAAATGTAACTGCCTACGTCCAAACTGTCATTTGAAGTAAAACACATAGCCAAGTATTATTCTACACAATTTTTTTATTGTGCATTAAAAAAAAAAAAATTAGACATGCTACCTGCCAATAGAACTTAACCAAAAAGTGCATTCCATGCATCCAAAAATATAGAAAATATACCAAATCAAATCATTATTCAACCACAAAAAAAAAAGTCAAAGCAATAACTCCAGGGCCAATAATAAATAACACGTTATCTCCTCCGATTCCGCAACATGTCTGGTTGACGAACGGCCGCTCAGAAACGAACTGAAAAGCACGAAATGAAAAGCGCAAAACAACACTCACCAAACTTCTACTAACACGAAATTAGCAGAAGAAGCCCAAAGGGTGGCGCTAAAGAGCTGAAAAACCATGTGGTATGTCTAGTACGTCACTATGTTCGTAATTGTTGGCCAGCATTCGTGTGTATGCAAGACAAGTTTGAGCCAACACCCTTCGGACAAAATTCCACGGTTTTGTTGCCGGAAAGTTCGATCAAGGGTACAAGGCATAAGGGTCTCATAAACATCGAAAAACGCGTTCTCCCCTATTCCCATACGTCAACTACCATGGACAGCCTCACTGTACATTCCACAAGACTGCAAACAACACCCTTTAATCAGCAACACACTACAAATCTTTAAGAAAGCATGCCATAAATTCAAAATTTCCTCCTCACCAGGTCTACCAACACCCATCTGCAACAACCCGGATTTCCCACCAGGTCTTTTGGATTCCTTCCTCTCGGAATTCTGGCCTCACACCGATGTGCGAGCTGAACACTTCTTCTCCAGGAACACTTTCCTAATCCTAACCACACTATCCGTACAGACGCCAGGACATTCCTTCCTGTTTTGGACGCATGTCCAATAATGGCATTTCCTGAATAACCCCCAAACATGCTCCAAATACTCTAGACAACACACACCTTTCAAAGTTCTTTGTACCAGAAAAGAACCACAGAGGCACCTGATCTCAGACATGTATTCCATACTGTTCTCTGACCACAGCCCAAAATCCAACATAGCAAGCACTAGATGGGAAAGGGAACTCTCCTCAACCTCTCAGATGAGGAATGGGAAAATATATATTCTTATATCCACAAAGGCTCAATTAACGTCTCTGCACAGGAAAATGGCTTTAAGGTCTTTTCTAGATGGTACAAGACAAAATTTCTCCCATCATACCCCTCAACTGATGGAGATGCTCAGAAGAAGAAGGATCACTCCTTCATTTATACTGGTTGTGTCCCTTACTCCAAAACTTTGGAAAGACGTCCATCGCCTCATGACTCAAATTACCATCTATCCGATAGACTTTACCCCGGCCCAAATGCTTTTACATCATTCCTCCATCCCCAAAAAAGATTATCATCGCTCCCTAGCCCTGCACCTCTTGAATGCTGAGAAAATGTGTATTCCAGTCCAATGGAAATCGACCAATCCCCCAACCACTGCGAATTGGATCAGACGTATAAATAAAATTGCATAATTGGAAGACCTGGTGCATCAAGCTAAAGACATACCCTCCAAATTCCGGAAAACTTGGTCTTGCTGGCGATTGATGAATACTCACGCTAACTTTCTCAGTGATTTCTGAGGATATACATTGTCAGGTCAGAGGAGGAGGAAAGGTAGGACCCACCCTTTTCTCCTCTCAGATTTACCTTTTCATCTCCCATCTCACCCGTTATCTATTTCCTATTTTATAGTCCTAAACTTCTCCCCTCTATAGAGATATTTCACCCACCCCCTCCCCCCTCTTCACACTTACCACTAACGCCCCCCCGCTAATAATTCCCAATTTCATACCCCTCTCCCACAAGGAGTCTCTTCTTCCGATAACCCACCTACCTCCCCAGTCACATAACAGAATCCCCCCACCACCTTACTTGAGCAATTTGACCTCTGATTAAGCCTGCTAGAACTGCCTTTTTCCATATGGTTTGCTACTGGTCCGGCGACCGCAACACTACAAGGAAATCACAGATATGGTGACAACAGGCTGCTAACCACCGAAAACAAAGTGTAAGCAATAAATGACATTAGACAATCAGCCCAGGACAACACCCCATACAATGAGCCCACACACACGATTGTTCCCAACCCCAACATCCTACATGATCTATACCCCCACCTACACAACTAACATGGATGTTTTACACAAGACGTGGAGGTTAAAACCGTAGGTACCCTGAGGTAAAAACATAGAGAAACTCCAACACGCTGTTTAAACACAATACCCACGACCTCCATGTAACTACTCTATTTCATTTGAGCACAGTCACAATATTGTCCAACTGTTTTTGCCGCACCCTGTTTATGTATACTGTAAACTTACTATTGTTAATTCAGATATTTGGTACTATTATGTTATTTTGGACTTTATATACCATGCAACCTTTTTTTTTATGTACCCCAATTTGTTTACAATAAATATGATTTGGAAAAAAATAAAGTCTCTCTCTCCTGTGTTTACTCTTTTTAAATCATAATGGCAATAGAAACTACCCAAATGACCCTGGTCTAAAAGTTTACATTCTCCAGTTCTTAATACCTTGTATTTTCCACTTTAACATCAATGACAGCTTGAAGTCTTTTGTGGTATCTGTGGATGAGGCTCTTTATCTTTTCAGATAGTAAAGCTGCCCATTCCTCTTGGCAAAAAGCCTCCAGTTCCTGTAAATTCTTGAGCTGTCTTGAATGAGAGTGGCTCAATGATATTGAGGTCAGGAGACTGAGATGGCCACTCCAGAACCTTCACTTTATTCTGCTGTAGCCAATGACAGGTCGACTTGGCCTTGTGTTTTGGATCATTGTCATGTTGGAATATCCAAGTACGTCCCATGCGCAGCTTCCTGGCTGATGAATGCAAATGTTTCTCCAGTATTTTTTGATAACATACTGCATTCATCTTGCCATCAATTTTGACCAAATTTTTTGTTCCTTTGTAGTTCACACATCCCCAAAACATCAGCGATCCACCTCCATGTTTCACAATAGGAATGGTGTACCTTTCATCATAGGCCTTGTTTACTCCTCTCCAAATGTTGCATTTATGGTTGTGGCCAAAAGGCTCAATTTCGGTCTCATCACTCCAAATGACTTTGTGCCAGAAAGTTTGAGGCTTGTCTCTGTGCTTTTTGGTATATTGTAAGCGGCATACTTTGTGGCATTTGCATAGTAGGCTTTCTTCTGGTGACTCGACCATGCAGCCCATCTTTCTTCTTTCAGTGCCTCCTTATTGTGCATCTTGAAACAGCCACGCCACATGTTTTCAGAGAGTCCTGTATTTTACCTGAAGTTATTTGTGGATTTTTCTTTGCATCCCGGACAATTTACCTGGCAGTTGTGGCTGAAATTTTAGTTGGTCTACCTGACCATGGTTTGGTTTCAACAGAACCCCTCGTTTTCCACTTCTTGATTAGAGTTTGAACACTGCTGATTGGCATTCTCAATTCATTGGATATCGTTTTAAATCCCTATCTTTTTTTATACAGTTCAACTACTTTTTCCCGCAGATCCTTTGACAATTTTTTTGCTTTCCCCATGACTCTGAATCCAGAAACATCAGTGCAGCACTGGATGAAAGATGCAAGAGTCTGTCAGGAGTTCAGAAACTCATTGACCTTTTATACACACTAATTACAAGCAAACAGATCACAGGTGTGGCTACCTTTAATAGCCATTCAAACCCCTTTGTGTCAACTTGTGTGCATGTTATCAGGACAAAATCACCAGGGTATGTAAACTTTTGATCAGGGTCATTTGGGTAGTTTCTGTTGTCATTATGATTTAAAAAGAGTAAACACAGTTGATTGATAATAAATGGCTTCAGCCAAACACTAACCATGAGTGAAAGAAATGTTTTTTGTGTTATCATTCATATTCTCTGAAAAATGGCCAAGAAATCATAAATTCTGCCAGGGTATGTAAACTTATGAGCACAACTGTGTGTGTATACATAACCTGTAACCTACTCTTCGGAAATACATTTTCTTGTGCAGCAATCCTTGCAGTTTGTGTATGTAATGTATATATATGGCTTTTTTTCCTCAGACAATAGGTGCAGGAACTCCCCCTTTCCGAGTCACCCCTTTTCTCCGCTCCTACCCACCTCTCAGTACCGTTGCTTTTCGACAATATAGAACCAAGTATCATTTTGAGATGCTAAGTAATTTGTATGGATAATGGTAATGATATCAAGAAAAGCAGTAAAGCTTCCAGCAACAGCAGCCAGCAACAATAGATCCCCCTAACAACAATGGACCAACCACAACAAAATTTCCCCACCGGCAACAATAGACTCCCGGCAGCATCAACAGATCTCCGCGCAGTCAGCAATAATAGTCTGTCTGGCTGCCATCAACAATAGACCCCTCCCCCAACAGTAGATCTCTTTCAGCAACAACTGACCCCCCAGCAGCATAAGACCCCCCCCAGCAAAAATAGGTCCCCCACCAGCAACAATAGACCTCCCCAGCAACAATAGACCCCCCTTGCAAAAATAGATCCCCAGCAGTGAGCATTAATACCCTGCAGCACACCCCAGCACCCTTTGCCATTACATACAGTCAGTCCAAGAGGTGCCGAAACTGCGTTCCCGCTGAAATATATATGAGGAAAAGATGATTCGCACTCCGGTGATTGCTCTTAAGAAGTATAATATTTATTGACAAGCCACAGTGACCAAACGCAAATAAGAACAGTTGACGCAATTCAGCCTATAAGGCCTTAGTCATAACCACATTACAGACATGAAACTTTGAAAATAAATAGTAGCTCCAAGGATCACTGGCTCCACCCATTAATTGTCTTAATTGACTACAGGCAATTATCCAAAAAAGGGGAATCAGCTATACTGCATATTGAGTTATCCATATGTACCGTATATACTCGAGTATAAGTCGTCCCGATTATAAGTCGAGGCCCCTAATTTACCACAAAAAACTGGGAAAAATGTATTGAACCGAGTATAAGATGAGGGTGAGGAATGCAGAGGGTCAACAATGCCCATCTGCAGCTGCCTGCCTCCCTGTGTCCTGTGCAGCCTACCTGTACCCTGTACATGTGTATGTGTCCTGTACATGTGTGTCCTGTACATGTGTGTCCTGTGTCCCTGTGTACATGTGTCCTGTGTGCATGTGCAGCCTACCTGTGTCCTGTGCAGCCTCCCTGTGGCGATCTCCATCCTCCCTGTGGCGATCTCCATCCTCAAACGGCGGCCGGCGTGTGATGATAGTGTTCGGCGGCCATTCCACAGTTCAAAAGCTGCGCCTCCTCCTCGTCTGTGATAGGCTGACCGCTGACTGCCTATCACGGACATTCTCTCATTCTCATACCACGGACGAGGATGAGAGATTGTCCGTGATAGACTGTACACTGACAGCTGTTCAGCCTATCACAGACGAGCAGGAGGCGCGGCTTTTGAAAGCTGCAATAGCCGCCGAACACTATCATCACACGCCGGCCGCCGTCTGCCTGCATGACACGCTGATCATGCAGACAGACGGCAGTGACTCGAGTATAAGTCGAAGGGGACACTTTCAGCCCAAAAAAAAGGGCTGAAAAATTCGACTTATACTCGAGTATATACGGTATGCCACTATTTGTCACACACCTTAGAGTGATAATAAGTGCATGTGTGCACACACTCATGAATGCACTCATGCACATATACATGATTAAAACACCCCATGAAATACAAAAAACATTAGATACAAAAAGTAAAAAATAAAATAAAAATAATAATTCAGGTATGTGAAAAAGACACCAGAGGAGGAAAAGAGAGAAAGAGAGAGGAGGCTCTGGGGAGAGGCATATTTAATGTAAGTGCAAATCCAGATCCCACCTCAGGTTTAACCCCTGAGGCGATCTAGTTTTTAATCTAAAAATCCACCATATATATATATAATTTATTTTTTTAACTAGTATACTTTTCCTTTAAGATGACAGCTAAACTTTATCAAAATCTTTGTGATGTCAACCTTTAATTTGTTACTATTGTGTACTATCAATCTGATGTTAGTATTGCAATCTCCCCCGCTGAACTATTGTTTTCTGACAGAACACCATCCAACCATTGTCTGAGAGTACTGATCGGATGCCAATTGGCAGACCTTTTTCAGTTTCTGTTGGACCGGCTGCAGTACACACGGGCCAAATGTCGGACGGCTTCTATAGAACTGGCTGATGCCGCCTGATTTTCGGTCCTTGTGTACTAGGCTTAAGCATAATTTAAAATACACATGCTTATCTACTATAGTACATGCAACACTTTCATTTCAAAGGGGAGCACAAATTTGATCTGATCGGGGCATACATTAAATTGGTACTACATCTGACCACTGCTGGGAACAATGTACAACAGGGGCTGGAGATTAAGGTTACATTTTTAACAATGTTTCTGCCAAAATCACCCTTACCCTAATGTAGCGCTGGTAGATTTGCGATCTACCATCTGATAGGTAAATTTAGTAAATTGCACGTTAGGGGTAGTTAGATTTGCCTCTGTTCCAGCTTGGCTGACGTTGCATGTGTTTCCATACTGGGCCGGTGGGTGTCGTTGTTACTATTGGCTAGTGTTGGAAAGGCAACGCGTCAACGCGGAACCCTAGACCCGGTGCCGGTGAAACAGAGGGAAGGAGAGTGAAGGTAACAAGCCCGCTTAAACCAGCAACTCCACCGAGAGTTATTGCTACACTAATACTACACAGTCAGTATACCATTCTTGATAAAATCTTGTGCTCTTTCACACCAACAGCATTAGACTGTGATTCTCAATGCAGTCCCAGTGCAAGGGCAAGGCAAATAGCCTTATATCCTATTGCTTTATCCATGTGCTTTGTTGGAGCGCAATATGACAATTTGCAATTTTGTACAATGCGTTGTGACACTGTTTAATGCAAAAGGCAAGTGTGTACCTCTGCGCTACCAAATGTGGTATGTACAAATTAAATCAAAATAAATTGCTGAGTTGCAATGAGTTGCTGTAGCCCCCACTGTGTTCCCACAAGTAAATAATAAATTATGAAAAGATTAGTGTTGCGCAAACTCAAATATATAATGTGTATCAACAAATCATATACATTTTATATCCTGTGAAATATATCATAACATATAAAGTGATAGCTTTAGTGCAGTCCATTTCAGAAGGTGCAAATAAATATCTCAAAGTGTGGAACACTTCATTCTCCAGCAGTTATGTGACTAAAGTAATGACTTATTTTCAAACAAGGTGCTTCTCGTGTAAACATAAATAAACCTCCTTGTGACACCTCTGTGCTCCCAGAACTCTCACCTTAGTGAGTAATCAAATATACTTTTTGGTTACAATGCTTAGGGCGATAATCCACCGAACCTAGAAGTGCTCAGGGCGATGTTCCACCGATCCTAGCCTGGTTCCAGGTCTATCAGATGTGTTTTGGATGTATTAGGATACTCCTTGCTAGAGGTACCAAAAAAAACCTGGGGAATGCCCAGGAAAAAATTCCAAGCCTACTTACCACCAACTCGCAGACAACCAATTGACCTGTCTAACAGTATGCGTTAAAAACAGGGGTTCAGTCCGCACGCATTTGCAAACGCATGCGTAAGCCACAGAGCCAAGTCACAGCACCCTGTAATCTGTGGTCCTAACACTAAAATTTGGGTGTCCCCACAGTGGAGGCACATGCATTCTAATGGATAAGTGAGGGCAGGTGGACTGAAGGGAGCCCACCCCTTCTTAAAGGTACAGGGCACACCAAACACCCAGCAGGTAGCACAATGGCTGCAAAGGTGCTGGTGCGTTGCTGGACCAGTACACACACCCACGTGATTGCAAAAAACTTGCCACCACCCTCACTTATAGCTGGCTATTGCAGTAAGAGGCATTGGAAGGCCACAAACAGATACCAAAAAAAACCTGGGGAATGCCCAGGAAAAAATTCCAAGCCTACTTACCACCAACTCGCAGACAACCAATTGACCTGTCTAACAGTATGCGTTAAAAACAGGGGTTCAGTCCGCACGCATTTGCAAACGCATGCGTAAGCCACAGAGCCACGTCACGGCACCCTGTAATCTGTGGTCCTAACACTAAAATTTGGGTGTCCCCACAGTGGAGGCACATGCATTCTAATGGATAAGTGAGGGCAGGTGGACTGAAGGGAGCCCACCCCTTCTTAAAGGTACAGGGCACACCAAACACCCAGCAGGTAGCACAATGGCTGCAAAGGTGCTGGTGCGTTGCTGGACCAGTACACACACCCACGTGATTGCAAAAAACTTGCCACCACCCTCACTTATAGCTGGCTATTGCAGTAAGAGGCATTGGAAGGCCACAAACAGATACCAAAAAAAACCTGGGGAATGCCCAGGAAAAAATTCCAAGCCTACTTACCACCAACTCGCAGACAACCAATTGACCTGTCTAACAGTATGCGTTAAAAACAGGGGTTCAGCCCGCACGCATTTGCAAACGCATGCGTAAGCCACAGAGCCACGTCACGGCACCCTGTAATCTGTGGTCCTTGCTAGAGGTCCCTTTAAGGCTCTGTCCATCACGCACCATCCATATATTAAAGCATAATTCCACCCATATAGAATTCAAAAAGTGTAGCTGCTGACTTTTTCAGAGGTGAACTTTCTTCCGGTGCTGCAGAGCCCCCGGAGGGAAGTGGGAACTGGATGCCTCTAAAAAGAGGGTATCCGCTCCCCCCCACCCCAAAAAAAAATGACATGCCAAATGTGGCATGTCAAGGAGTCACCTTCTTTTTTTTTTTTCTTTTTCCCACTACAGCGAATGCACTTGAGGGGTTAAATTCACCATTATAGTTCATTTTTATCCCATCTCATCATCACATCATAGTGGCTTGGCCTTTTCTTTCCTTATTTATTTATTTATTTGCTTGGTTTTTTTTTTGTTGGTTTTTATTATCTATTCAATTATTATTTCTTTTCCCCTTTTCTTTCTCCAAGAGTTGATGAGTCAATGAAAAAGCAAGTACACAAACATTCTCTTTCACAGGAAGGCTAATAAAAAATCAAAAAGCGAGGGCATATTGTACTAAGAGACAGCAAGACGAGTGACAAGGAATAAAGGGATCAAAGAGCTCCTCCATCCCACTCTCCCCACCCGTTCCCAGCGCTACAAACCCAGCACCCCTTAATTCCTCCCCTCTCTGCCACCCCTCGCATTACCCCTCCAATTATCGCAAAGTAGGTTCATAAATCGAGTCTCATCATTTCCTCCATAATTTCACGTATTTTACAAAAAATGCTTAAATCAAGTGCGATATCTAATAAATCCTTTTCCTGTCAATAAGTCCATTTTTTTGTTATTCTCTGAGTTTATTGTTCATTTTTCACTCTATAGGGGGGAACCCATTTTTCCCAACCAACGACTCCACATCGCTTGTAATTTCTTGAGATTACCTCTCTTTGTATACACCGCCCTTTCTTTACCTATAGTCTCATTTATTTACCTAATCCAATCTCTCACAGTAGGGTCTATTCTAGACATCTAGTTGCAATGATTTTTCTGGCTTGAAACAAGCACCTTAATATTGCAATTGTGGTACTCTTCCTCTCCCTGTTCCTTCCTGTACCCCAGAATGCATATCATAACATCCATCTTCAGTGTTATTTCAAATGTATCACTTATGGTTTTAAGCACTTCCTCCCAGTAACGATACAGTTTGGGGCATCTCCACACCATGTGTATAAGATCACCGGTTCCCTGACATCTAGGGCATTTGTCATCTGATCTCCTGCCAAACCTAAACAAACTCTTAGGGGTGTAATAAGCTCTATTTATCAACATCAGGTGGGATATCCTCTGCGGGGGTGAGACCGATACCATCGGGCCCGTTTCTAGAATTCTTCTCCACTGTTCCTGTGTTATTACCCCTATATTCTCTTCCCATCTTTTTTTCTCTTTACGGAGTATCCCATTGGCTTCTTTGCTTATCTGTCCAGATAATTTAGATATAAGTCCCTTAGTGGAACCTAGATGTTTATAGCGCTGCAGACTATTAGATATTATGGGTCCCCCCCTTCTTTATTTTCTACATACACTTTTAACATGTTCATTATTTTCTTATTGGCTAAATGACATGCCTCTTCCCTATTGGTGGACGGTTTCTCTGGTTAATACAAGGCAGTCAGCTGACTCCTCTCTGTCCTATCAAGAGCAGACCCATCATGTGACCTTACCATTGATGTTTGATTGGTCGCACTATTTGTGTAGTTTTTTATATAAATATATACAATGTAGGAGAGGAGTTTGATGCCCCAGTTGAAGTCCATGTGGACGAAACGCGTCGGGCGAGCCTTACTCTTCCCTACACTTGTTTTTACCTTTTTTACGTGATCACGCTTTTTATATTGTTTGTTGATTATTGGTGATACCCAATAAACATACGTCATTTGATCTACACTATTGGCGTTTTTTACATCTTTTTGGGAACCACCCATACTCTGGAGACTCTCCCGTGGCCGTGACCCTTCCTCAGTCCTTGGAATTGGCAGCCACGACAGTGATTACAGAGGAAAGATCCCCCTCGAGATCTGGGGTTCCTGCGAACAACCATCGTCCATCAAGGATCACTGAGCCTGTTCGATTCGGCATCCGAATCCACTTCCTCTGGTAAGCGTATTTCATCTATTCCCATTATATGATCGTATTATCTATGAGACACAGAGGAGAAGATTCCTCCACCATTGCAACATTCTGTATACAGTTTATTCTTGGACTTTTCATTGTCTGACCCATGGCCACACATTGGGACATTATTATATCTTAGTCACTATTCACCTTATACCACGTCAAGCCATGGGCCTTTACTAATGGCTACCATTACTGATGTGTTTTTTATTATTGGTTACTTTCATTAGCGCTACATTTCATTTCTACCTTAGTGGAACCTACCTGCAGTATACTATGAAAAAGGGGGATTTTATTCCATTCTAGGGGCTACTCCCTAAATTGGGCTTCAAGAGCGTGCCTCAGCTGCAAGTAGGTATAAAACGAACGTTGTGATATATTGAACTCTCGTCTCAAATCTAAGAATTTTTTAAAGATATTACCCACATACAGTTGACTCAACCTTCCGATGCCACATATTTCCCATTCTCTCGCTTCTCCTATCAGAAGGGTTTCCCGCAACTTATAGTTATTCCAAAGGGGAGTGTATTCATTTAACCCCCTATATCCCATCTGCTTTTTAACAGTTTTCCATATTTTAATTATCATTTTTAGTGTTGGAGATCTATACCCAAAAGAGTCCGCCTCAAGTGCTTCGACAATTGTATCGTGTGGGGCACCAGTTATTATTATTTTCCCATTAGGGGTACCTCCACCCGGGACATCACATCCCATTAGGTGTTGTAGCTGTGACAATAGGTAGTAACGCTCAGGATGGGGTAATGCCAGACCTCCTTCCCCTGCCGGTATCTGTAACATTCAAAGTCGGATCCTAGCCTGTCCCCCCTTCCATATTAGCTCCCTGAACAGGGACTCAATTTTGTTAAACCATTTCATACATATTCAGACTGGAGAGTTATGCAGCAGGTACAATAATTGGGGCATCCAGATCATCTTTATAAGACTGCATCTACCTGCCACAGACAATGGGAACTGTTTCCGAATACCCATTTTTTGTTTAACCACTTGACAACCGCCTCACGTTGATATACGTCAGCAGAATGGCACGGGCAGGCAAAATCACGTACCTGGTACGTGATTGCCTTCCCGCGGGCGGGGGGTCCGTTCGGACCCCCCCGGTGCCTGAGGCGGTCGCCGTTGGTCTGGCAGCGATCAGAGATGAGGGGGAGGCCATCCGATCGTGGCCCCCCCCTCGCGATCGCTCCCAGCCAATGAGATGCTTCCCCTGCCTCTGTGTAGCACACAGAGGCAGAGGATGTGATGTCATCTCTCCTCGGCTCGGCAGTTTCCGTTCCAGCACCGAGGAGAGAAGACATCCAAGTGAGTGCACAAACACAACACAACCCAGTAGAACATGCCAGGCACACATAACACCCCCCTTTACCCCCCGATCCCCCCCCCTGATCACCCCCTAATAAAGTTTTAACCCCTTGATCACCCCCTGTCGCCAGTGTCACTAAGCGATCATTTTTCTGATCGCTGTATTAGTGTCACTGGTGATGCTAGTTAGGGACGTAAATATTTAGGTTCGCCGTCAGCGTTTTATAGCGACAGGGACCCCCATATACTATCTTATAAATGTTTTAACCCCTTGATTGCCCCCTAGTTAACCCTTTCACCACTGATCACTGTATAACCGTTACGGGTGACACTGGTTAGTTTGTTTATTTTTTATAGTGTCAGGGCACCCGCCGTTTATTACCTAATAAAGGTTTAGCCCCCTGATCGCCCGGCGGTGATGTGTCGCCCCAGGCAGCGTCAGATTAGCGCCAGTACCACTAACACGCACGCACCCTCCCCCTACCTTAGTGGTATAGTATCTGAACGCATCAATATCTGATCCGATCAGATCTATACTAGCGTCCCCAGCAGTTTAGGGTTCCTAAAAACGCAGTGTTAGCGGGATCAGCCCAGATACCTGCTAGCACCTGCGTTTTGCCCCCTCCGCCCAGCCCAGCCCAGCCCACCCAAGTGCAGTATTGATCGATCACTGTCACTTACAAACACTAAATGCATAACTGCAGCGTTCGCAGAGTCAGGCCTGATCCCTGCGATCGCTAACAGGTTTTTTTGGTAGCATTTTGGTGAACTGGTAAGCACCAGCTCCAAGCAGCGTCAGGTTAGCGCCAGTATCGCTAACACCCACGCACGCACCGTACACCTCCCTTAGTGGTATAGTATCTGATCGGATCAATATCTGATCCGATCAGATCTATACTAGTGTCCCCAGCAGTTTAGGGTTCCCAAAAACGCAGTGTTAGCGGGATCATCCCAGATATCTGTTAGCACCTGCGTTTTGCCCCTCCGCCCGGCCCAGCCCACCCAAGTGCAGTATCGATCGATCACTGTCACTTACAAAACACTAAACGCATAACTGCAGCATTCGCAGAGTCAGGCCTGATCCCTGCGATTGCCAACAGTTTTTTTGGTAGCATTTTGGTGAACTGGCAAGCACCAGTGGCCTAGTACAACCCGGTCGTAGTCAAACCAGCACTGCAGTAACACTTGGTGACGTGGCGAGTCCCATAAGTGCAGTTCAAGCTGGTGAGGTGGCAAGCACAAGTAGTGTCCCGCTGTGACCAAGAAGACAAAACACAGGCCCTTCGTGCCCATAGTGCCCTTTTCTGCTGCATCCGCCAATCCTAATTGGGAACCCACCACTTCTGCAGCGCCCGTACTTCCCCCATTCACATCCCCAACCAAATGCAGTCGGCTGCATGAGAGGCATTTTCTTTAGGTCCTCCCGAGTAGCCCTACCCAACGAACCCCCCAAAAAAGATGTTGTGTCTGCAGCAAGCGCGGATATAGGCGTGACACCCGCTATTATTGTCCCTCCTGTCCTGACAATCCTGGTCTTTGCATTGGTAAATATTTTGAACGCTACCATTCACTAGTTGCGTATTAGCGTAGGGTACAGCATTGCACAGACTAGGCACACTTTCACAGGGTCTCCCAAGATGCCATTGCATTTTGAGAGACCCGAACCTGGAACTGGTTACAGTTATAAAAGTTAGTTACAAAAAAAAGTGTAAAAAAAATAAATAAATATATAAAATAAAAAAAATAGTTGTCGTTTTATTGTTCTCTCCCTCTATTCTCTCTCTATTGTTCTGCTCTTTTTTTCTGTATTCTATTCTGCAATGTTTTATTGTTATTATGTTTTATCATGTTTGCTTTTCAGGTATGCAATTTTTTATACTTTACCGTTTACTGTGTTTTATTGTTAACCATTTTTTTGTCTTCAGGTACGCCATTCACGACTTTGGGTGGTTATACCAGAATGATGCCTGCAGGTTTAGATATCATCTTGGTACCATTCTTTTCAGCCAGCGGTCGGCTTTCATGTAAAAGCAATCCTAGCGGCTAATTATCCTCTAGACTGCTTTTACAAGCAGTGGGAGGGAATGTGTTTTTCTCTGGCTCTCCTGTCTCAACAGGGAATCTGAGAATACAGCCGGTGATTCAGCCAGCTGACCATAGAGCTGATCAGAGACCAGAGTGGCTCCAAACATCTTTATGGCCTAAGAAACCAGAAGCTATGAGCATTTCATGACTTAGATTTCGCCGGATGTAAACAGCGCCATTGGGAAATTGGGAAAGCATTTTATCACACCGATCTTGGTATGGTCAGATGCTTTGAGGGCAGAGGAGAGATCTAGGGTCTAATAGACCCCAATTTTTTTCAAAAAAAGAGTACCTGTCACTACCTATTGCTATCATAGGGGATATTTACATTCCCTGAGAAAACAATAAAAATGATTAAAAAAAAAAAAAAAAAATGAAAGGAACAGTTTAAAAATAAGATAAAAAAGCAAAAAAATAATAAAGAAAAAAAAAAGCACCCCTGTCCCCCCTTGCTCTCGCGCAAAGGCGAACGCAAGCGTCGGTCTGGCGTCAAATATAAACAGCAATTGCACCATGCATGTGAGGTGTCACCGCGAACGTCAGATCGAGGGCAGCAATTTTAGCAGTAGACCTCCTCTGTAAATCTAAAGTTGTAACCTGTAAAGGCTTTTAAAGGCTTTTAAAAATGTATTTAGTTTGTCGCCACTGCACATGTTTGGTATCCATGTACTCGGCCTAAGATCATTTTTTTTATTTCATCAAACATTTGGGCAATATAGTGTGTTTTAGTGCATTAAAATTAAAAAAAGTGTGTTTTTTCCCCAAAAAATGCGTTTGAAAAATCACTGCGCAAATACTGTGTGAAAAAAAATATGAAACACCCACCATTTTAATCTGTAGGGCATTTGCTTTAAAAAATATATATAATGTTTGGGGGTTCAAAGTAATTTTCTTGCAAAAAAAAAATAATTTTTTCATGTAAGCAAAAAGTGTCAGAAAGGGCTTTGTCTTCAAGTGGTTAGAAGAGTGGGTGATGTGTGAAATAAGCTTCTAAATGTTGTGCATAAAATGCCAGGACAGTTCAAAACCCCCCCAAATGACCCCATTTTGGAAAGTAGACACCCCAAGCTAATTGCTGAGAGTCATGTCGAGTCCATGGAATATTTTATATTGTGACACAAGTTGCGGGAAAGAGACAATTTTTTTTTGCACAAAGTTGTCACTAAATGATATATTGCTCAAACATGCCATGGGAATATGTGAAATTACATCCCAAAATACATTCTGTTGCTTCTCCTGAGTACGGGGATACCACATGTGTGAGACTTTTTGGGAGCCTAGCCGCATACGGGACCCCGAAAACCAAGCACCGCCTTCAGGCTTTCTAAGGGCGTAAATTTTTGATTTCACTCTTCACTGCCTATCACAGTTTCGGAGCCCATGGAATGCCCAGGTGGCACAACCCCCCCCCCCCAAATGACCCCATTTTGGAAAGTAGACACCCCAAGGTATTTGCTGAGAGGTATAGTGAGTATTTTGCAGACCTCACTTTTTCTCACAAAGTTTTGAAAATTTAAAAAAGAAAAAAAAAATTTTTTCTTGTCTTTCTTCATTTTCAAAAACAAATGAGAGGGGTTTGTGCCACCTGGGCATTCCATGGCCTCCGAAACTGTGATAGGCAGTGAAGAGTGAAATCAAAAATTTACACCCTTAGAAATTCTGAAGGCGGTGATTGGTTTTCGGGGCCCTGTACGCAGCTAGGCTCCCAAAGAGTCCCACACATGTGGTATCCCCATACTAAGGAGAAGCAGCTAAATGTATTTTGGGGTGCAATTCCACATATGCCCATGGCCTTTGTGAACAATATATCATTTAGTGACAACTTTGTGCAAAAAAAAAAATTTGTCACTTTCCCGCAACTTGTGTCAAAATATAAAATATTCCATGGACTCAACATGCCTCTCAGCAAATAGCTTGGGGTGTCTACTTTCCAAAATGGGGTCATTTGGGGGGGTTTTGTGCCATCTGGGCATTTTATGGCCTTCAAAACCGTGATAGGTAGTGAGAAGTGAAATCAAAAATTTACGCCCTTAGAAATCCTGAAGGCGGTGATTGGTTTTCAGGGCCCCGTACGCGGCTAGGCTCCCAAAAAGTCCCACACATGTGGTATCCCCGTACTCAGGAGAAGCAGCTGAATGTATTTTGGCGTGCAATTTCATATAGCAATATATCATTTAGTGACAACTTTTTGTAAATATTTTTTTTTTTTGTCATTATTCAATCACTTGGGACAAAAAAAAAAAATATTCAATGGGTTCAACATGCCTCTCAGCAATTTCCTTGGGGTGTCTACTTTTCAAAATGGGGTCATTTGGGGGGGTTTTGTACTGCCCTGGCATTTTAGCACCTCAAGAAATGACATAGGCAGTCATAAACTAAAAGCTGTGTAAATTCCAGAAAATGTACCCTAGTTTGTAGGCGCTATAACTTTTGCGCAAACCAATAAATATACGCTTATTGACATTTTTTTTTACCAAAGACATGTGGCCGAATACATTTTGGCCTAAATGTATGACTAAAATTGAGTTTATTGGATTTTTTTTATAACAAACAGTAGAAAATATCAATTTTTTTTTAAATTTTCGGTCTTTTTCCATTTATAGCGCAAAAAATAAAATCGGCAGAGGTGATCAAATACCATCAAAAGAAAGCTCTATTTGTGGGAAGAAAAGGACGCAAATTTTGTTTGGGTACAGCATTGCATGACCGCGCAGTTAGCAGTTAAAGCGACGCAGTGCCAAATTGGAAAAAGTCCTCTGGTGATTAAGCAGCATAATGGTCCGGTCCTTAAGTGGTTAAATTTGGCCAGCAATGGTATAAGGTTTTTACATATAAATTAGTTTGGATTTTTCGTCAGAACTATCCCTAGATATTTCAGTGTATCCACTACCTTCAATTGGGGCATTCCTGGAATTATAAAATCCGCAAAGGAATCCAGTGGTAGGAGTTCAGATTTCTCCCAATTTATCTCTAACCCTGAGAAGGTTCCAAGTTTCTCAACTAGGCTTATCAGTGATTGCCCCGTGTCCCCCAAATAGAGAAGTATATCATCTGCGTATAGCGCGATTCTTTCCTCACCCATCTTTCTCTGAAACTCAATTATTTCTGGGCTTGATCTTATAGAAATGGCGAGAGGTTCCATTGCAAAGGGCACCCCTGTCTCGTCAACCCTCTCAAGCTCAATCCTATCCGAAAATTCGTTATTAATTCTAAGCGTAGCACTGGGTCTGTGGTAAAGCATCTCTATCCACCCAATAAAAGAAGGGCCAAATCCAAATTTCCCCAATACCTTCCAAATATATCCCCACTCCACGCTGTCGAAAGCTTTAGTTACGTCAAGTGACAGCACGGCTCTTGAGCCTGCATTCTTGGTTGGAGTCTGTAAATTTAAAAATGTCCTTCTGATATTCATGCTTGTAGATCTATTAGCTATAAATCCTGCCTGGTCTGAATGGATCAAATTTGAGATAAGTCTGTTCAATCTAGTTGCCAGGACCTTGGCTCGGATTTTAGCATCTGAACATAAAAGAGAAATTGGTCTGTATGCCGCTACATCCAGAGGGTCCTTCCTTTCTTTTTGTATGAGTATAATGGTTGCTTCTAACATTGAAGCGGGCAGTCTTCCCTCCTTGGATGCTCCCCCCAGTGCTTTTAAAAGCTCTGGGAGTAATATTTCTCCATAATACTTATATACCTCATTCGGAAGGCCAACTGGGCCAGGGGACTTTTGATTTGCCATGCTAGTTACTGCCTGTTGAAGTTCTACCAGAGTTTTTTGGGGATTTCAGCTCTTCTCTTTCTTCTTGCGTAATGGTCGGGATTTCTAGGTTACCTAGGAAGTCTTCCAATACACCTTCTACCCCCACCTTTTGGGCCATATAAAGATTTTTATAGTAATCCCTAAATACCTGCAGTATCTTTATGGTGTCAGATAAGATCTCTCCTCCTGGGGATCTAATAGTAGAGATAGTGGAAGGTGGGGAATTGGACTTCAACAGCTGCGCCAACATCTTTCCTACACTTTCACCCTCTGCAAAGGAGGACTGCCGCAAGAAGAGTCGTCTAGCCTCAACCTTCCGCATAATCGCAATCTTATAGTCTTGTTGTTTATCCAACCATATTTTTTCCCTTTCAGAAGATGGGTCTATTACATAGTTATTCTCGGCTTCTAGTACCTCTCTTCAGATATTTTCTTCCTAAGCCTTAGCCTCCTTTTTAAATTTGGCCACCTGCTGGATCAAAACCCCTCTAAGGTATGCCTTTAGGGTGTCCCACAAAATCCAAGCCCCTGCTGTACCTTCATTACATACTATAAATTCTCTCAGTTGGGGCAGAACTCTATCTGCTTTTTTAATTAGTTCAAACCAATATGGGTTTTTTTTCCACTCTCTCTGGGCACTTCTCCCCCCTAATTTTAATATAAGAACTATTGGAGAATGATCTGATATTCCTCTTGGCATATATACAATCTTCTCTGAAATCTGAAGAGCTTTATCCTTACCCAGTGCCATATCTATCCTGGAAAGCGTGGAGTATGAAGTTGTATAGCAGGAAAACTGTTGGACTCCCGGGTTCCGCACCCTCCAAATATCCCTCAGTCCCACTTCGTCCAGGAATTGACTCAGACGGTCCCTCCCCGTGGACTCCGAGCGTATACGTATGGGAAGCCTATCCAACTTTTGGTCTAAGACCTCATTAAAGTCCCCCACTACTATGACCGGTACTTCTTCCTCATCTAACAAAAATTCATTTAATCTGTGCATAACATCAATTTTAAATGGTTGGGGAATATAGATGTTTGCCACTACATACGTGTTGCTTCCAATTGCGCAATACAAAAAAAATATATCGACCATTCTCATCTATGCTGGTCTGACTGCAGGAAAAGGCCACCCCAGATTTCACCATAATACTTACCCCCCCTGCAGAAAGAGGAATACACTGAGTGAAACTGCACTCGGTATTTCCTATTCCGCAGTTGCTGGGCCGTATGTTTAGTTAGGTGTGTTTCCTGCAGGCAGACCAGCTCAACTCCATATTTCTCCAACATTGAGAACACTGCTGCTTTTTTGGCCGGTGTCCCCAGGACCCTAACGTTCCAGGATCCTATATTGAGTGTTTTAACGTTCATATAGAGGTAAATAGTATATAAACAGCTGTCGTAGATTCCTGTGCCAAAAATAAATTTACATTAAGTTCGTATCTGGTCCCTACTCTAATAACGATTATTTTGTGGTAATACCCCCGTGCACACAACTCTTTTACATTACCTTTTGTACTTTTAAACAGTGCTACTAATATAAGTGAATTCACATTACAAAATATTACACGTGGATTTCAAACAGTGTTTTCCTGTGCCAAACATCATTACTTTGTATGATCTTTACGCGAGGAACCATACTTTACTATAAGGTTCTTTAGTTATATACCCTTGGTGCTTTGATTCTCATTTAATCCACCCTTCCCCCGAGCTAATAATCGATCATTACCTATCTTACCTCTCTTTTCCCCCCACCATCCCTCCCCCACTCCCCTCCTTCCCCTCACCCCCTCCCCCCTTCCCCTCATCTTCCCTCCCCCTTCCCCTCCTCCCCCCAGCCCCCTCCCCCCCACCACCTAGTTAGGTAACCCCCAAGGGGCTTATACGTGACCTTTCCCTGCACCACCTGCTTTACATTTTTACTCCCATATTCATTCTCAACCATCCCACCACATACATCCACAACTGTGTGTAGCTACTCCACCCCCCCCCCCCAAAAAGAAAAAAGAAGAAGAAAAAAAAATTTTTTACATCAAGCAGTGCGACCTGTACTATTTACATACTTCCCCCACTTTTCAGAATATCTAAAGTTTCTCCTTGTTTTCTTCCAGCCACTTCTCCACCCCGGCTGGGGAATCAAAAAACTGGGTTCCCCCAATGCATTTACCCGCAGTCTTGCTGGGTAGAGAAGGGCATAAGACAGCTTAAATTTTTGTAATATACGCTTAGACTGTATGAACTCTGCCCTGCGTCTCTGAAGATCCGGCGAGAAGTCAGAGTAAAATGAAATTTTTGTGCCGTTAAAAAAATATTTCCCGCCTCCCTTGATTTCCGCAGTAATGACACGTTATCCTTATAATTAAGGAACTTTAACAACAGTGGTCTAGGAAATCCACCTGTTGGGGGGGCTAAAGGACACTCTAACAATCGAAAACATTGCGGAAAATGATTCCTTTCCAAAGAGTTCAATCAGCCATTTTTCAAGGAACTCTATAGGGTTGGGGCCCTCACTCTTTTAAGGGAGGCCCACCAGTCTCACATTGTCCCTTCGACTCCTATTCTCCATCTCCTCCAACTTAAAAGCATGCTTGGCTAACTGTTCTTTCATGCTTTTTATTTCTTTTATTAATGGAGAGGTATCATCTTCCAGCTGGCTTACTCTTCCTTCCAAGGCTGTTGTTCTCTCCGCTGTTTTCTGTAGGTCCTGTCTGACTAGGGACAGATCCTCTTTTACTCCCTTCATTTGCTCACAGAGATCCTTAAGTGAACCATTACATGCACTCACTGCCAAGAACACGTCCATCAGAGTTGGTTCCTTCTCTGGAGGCAAGCCAGTCATGTCTGGTGTGTCCACATTTACATTTTGTTCACTCAACCCCAAGCTTTTATTGCTTTGTAATTTTAATGGCTGAGCTTGCGTTGCTGTAGCTGCTGACTGGCTCTGACCCTGCCCCAAACTTTTTCTATCCACTAGCCCCCTTGTTGAGATTTAGACTGTGACCCCTTCTTAGGTGGAGTCTGAACCGGGGTATGTGCAAATTGCTCCAGTTTCGCAGACGCTGCAGCTGCTGCCGCTTGCTGGGTATTTTTTATCCTTGGAGGATCGTAAGTGCTGCATTCTGTTTCTATTGTCTTTCTTTCCTCCTTATGTAGCATGGATAACAAGATGGCCCTAGGCCAGTGCGGCAGTATAGTGTGTAAATAATATGTAATATATATAAATAATATATGGATCCAAGATGCTGTTGTAATTTTGTGATTTTCCCAGCTCTAAAGTGTACACTGACACTATCCTGCACACTTACCTACACAAGGTACCCCTGCTAAAGCTCCTTGATTAACGGCCTAGGCTTTATGCACCCAGTCTCTATCATGTATACCTTTATACGGTTCTTACGACTTTATGCAGCTTGCAGAATCATCCAATAACAAAGCCTATCCGCTGTGTCCATTCAAAGTCCGTTCACAGTTTACCAGTCTCTAGGATGGCATTAGGCATTTAATAATCTTTGAGCCATACAGCTCCTCTTTTACTCACGTGACCTTTTTATCCGCTTTTGCAGGGAAGGTTCCTCTATCCTGCACACTCCCCCGTCACTCGCACCGTATGCCGAGAGTAGTGCAGAATGGCACAGACTCTCACCGTCCTCCCCTGGAAAGCCCTCCGGCAGATGGACCCGGCATCAAGCGACCAGTATCCCGCGTCTGCCACCCGCGGGGTATCTCGCAAGCCAGCGCACAGCCTGCAGCCTTTAGCGTGTGACGTCACCTCCAGCTGCTCCCGGAGGCTCGGGATGGTTCGGGTTGACTTGGGGTGAGTAAGCAGCCCAGAGGCTCAGAGCCTTCATATGTTGTATATCTCCGTGCACTGCACGGCTCTGAGTTTTCTCTCAAGCAAGTGCCAGTCGCTCCTCCCTCACTGCACTGCACCACATCAGGGACGCCCGGGCTCCATCATGCACAAGTCTGCCTTGTAGAGGAGGGTGGAGGGGAAACACACAATTCCTCTTACTCCATGCCGCTGCTCCTCTCACCACACCGCTCGCTCACACATCTGGCCATGCACCCCTTAGCTGAGATAATCTGTCTCAGGGAGTCACCTTTACTTAACCTCCCTGGCGGTATGATTATTTCAGATTTTAGGTGCTGAAAGCGGTACCATTATTTTGCACAGAAATTTGGCGTTTTATATTGTAGGCCTGTAATTCTTAGGAATAGTTCACTTAAATCTGTCCAAACAAGAGTCTAGTAGACATCCCAGGTATGATAAAGTTTGAAAAACGAAATAAAAAATTATAATATAATAAATAACTATAAATAATTATAACAAATAATAATATAATAATAATAAAAATTATATAATAATGTAATCAAATCAAAAACACTGAAATTTGCTCAGTTGCAGAATTGTAGTTTTTGTTACTTTTAGTGTTTAATGACGGATCTCCTCACAAATCACTATCGCTCAATTCTGCAAGTGATTATAATTTATTATCGCTTTTTTCTAGCTGGTCTAAAACCACTTTTGATGTAAAGAGACAGTTTTGGTTGCTAGGGACAATCTCCAGTTTCCTGGCAGAAAGAACAGTTTTATATATATAAAACTGCATGCAGGACACTGGGCAGACCACTAGGGACAAAGGGGATGTGTCATTATTTGATATAGTACTGTAATCTGTAAGATTACAGTATGCTGTATCTGTACTGTGTGTTTCACTTTAGAATTTACCGCCGAACTCCGTCCCCGTGCGTCGCAACGCTCGCAGGGAACGGAGCTCGGCACTGTGAATCGAGCGAGACACAGCGGCTCGCCGATCACAGCGGAGAGACATCGCAGGATCCAGGGGACAAGGTAAGTAAACGCTTCCTGGATCCTGCGATGCAAGCCCGAGTCTGGCTCGGGGATACCGCTTTTGGTATGAAAAATCCACCCCGAGCCAGACTCGGGAATACCGCCAGGGAGGTTAAAGCGGAAGTTCCATTTTTGGGTGGAACTCCGCTTTAAGGTAAAGCAAAGTGACCTCCCATCGTGTAGTAGGTAAAACCAAAGTATTTAGTAAAAAAATAGTAACTCTTACATGGCTTTGTGTGTTCCAATAAGCATTATGCTCATATTCTACTATAATGTTGGTCTGAAAGGTGTTATTAGAGTACAATCCAATCAATGCTGTATAGTGTTTTAAATATTCCACATTGGTCACTCCAGAAGCAGTAGTGATGTTTACAATGGGTCCCTATTCTAACGATATGAGAAACATAACTATCATGCTAAAATAACTGTAAACATCTATTCACATGTATAGATTAGGGATGGGCCAAAAAAAACCCGGTTCGGTTTGCACCATGCGAACTTACGTTCGACTGGAACATCGGGGACCATCCCTAGTATAGATGAGTGTAATAAAAGACTTATTACAGATTAAATGTAAGTACATGGGCTCTTAGGTGGAATAATGGTTGATATAACATGCAGTTGTTAGCCCTTAAAGTGACCATCACATTTTGTTTTTGATATTAATAATCAAATACATTCCAACATGACTAAAATTATATGAGTGCTAATATGAGTACATCCACCCATACATTTTATTGGCATATTAAATTAATTAAAAATCACTGATAAAATAGTTCAAATCGAACTCTACACTGAGGCCCCCTGGAATGAAAGTATTGAGGTTATACATCCATCTGGATTCTTTCTGACTGATGGTTCTAACTTCATGACGTCACTTCCAGGCTTTATTATATTTTTTTATGTGCGAAATAAATTAAATATATACACTGCGCTAAGAAAAATAAATAAAAATAAGGAGCAGCTACATACAAAGTGACAACAACCAAACAAATACTGTGAAGAGAAAATGTAGCGCATAAACTGTGAGAAAAGTCCCCCGTCAGGGAAACAGCTAGATAATAACACTTAATAAATAGTGTCCACATCAACAAAATGACTCATAAGTCTCGCAACATGGGTGAATAAAGTCCAATAAGTGAGTAGAAAAATTATATGTGTAGAGTGTCCCACTGGGAATGGTAAGTGAATGTGTACAACAGCAAATGTTCAAACACAACCAGATACATTGGACTCCCTTGTCAGCGACAGGGAATCACTCGAGCAGATTGCCTCTCAAGGCCTGGAAGCGGACATCACGACTCTGGAAACCTTCTATATCGAACTCTGCATGGATCTCCCGGGGCCGCCAGGTAGGTCCTCACAAAGGATGGCCAAGGTACGGATCAGAAGAGACGGTGCGTCACGCATGAGACTGAAGTGGAAACTGGATTTTCTCTCAGATGGTATGTGGAGAAAAAATAAACAGGCTCCACATAGTGTAGATAAGCATGGTGGGTTTTTTATTGCTAAAAAGCCTGGTTACAATAAAAATGTGATCACAAAATATAAAAACAAAAATGGATCATCTACTGGGGCATACTCTCATACATCTCTTCACAATATTTTTTTATGCCCCAAAATTTTAGGTGGCTAGTGTCTTTGTTATGTACTTGTCCGAAGTGTTCAGTGATGTTGCGTTTTGGATATCCCACCTTTATGTTTTGTATATGTTCTTTTACTCGGATTCCCAGAGCACTTTTTGTTCTGCCTACATATTGCACTTGGCAATCACATTCTAGAACATACACCACTCCTTCAATGTTACAGCTGATGAAGTCCCTGATAGGGTAAGTTAGTCCTTTTTTTTGTACCTGTAAATTCAGTCTGTTTAGTATTGGGTTTTTCTGAGTTTCTACATGCATAATACTTGCACGGATAGAAACCTTTTCCCGTAAAGAATGTGAATATTTTGTTGGACGGTGGTTCATTTCTCACAATTTTCTCTCACAGGGAGCTCGTTTATATACAATATTGGTTAGTCTGCTAGTACTTTGTTTAGATGTTTATCGGCTACTAATATATGCCAGTATCTTTTAATCAAATTTTTTTTTACTTATGCTGGACATTGTAGTCCAAGATTAATGGACTTGCTTTCATTGGTTCTTCTTTCTTCTTATTGCCCTGTAACATATTACTGCTTTCCATCCTTCCTACTAGCTGAATTTGATCAATTATGAATTTGTTAGTGTATCCTTTATCTTCTTGCTATCATTTCTGCTTGAATCATGTAGTCTAATTTTGAGAAGTTTCTCCTTAGTCTCATCAGTTAACCTCTTAGGATGTTGTAAAGCCATGTAACCCATGGCTTTACAACATCCCAAGAGGTCAGCAAATAACTGTTCCTATCTACTTTCTTGAAGTAGGTCTTGGTTATCAGGTTGTTCTTACCAATCCTAATCTTTAGGTCCAGGAAGTAATTTTTTTCATTACTAACATTCCAAGTAAGTTGTATGTTTTTATCATACTTAGCTCCCATGGCTGTCCATGTTTTTTGCTCGTAGTAACTTTGGTTATACCAAAAAAAAAAATTATTTTTCAATCTGAAATCCAGACATTTAATTAGATATTTTTCTCTGTTTGCATATTAATCTGCTATATTCTCTAAGAAACCACTTAACTGCTGCACATGCTTGGTGGTGCTGTATAATGATACAGTGCCTTGAAAAATTATTCATACCCTTGAAATTTTCCACGTTTTGTCATGCTACAACCAAAAATGTAAATTTATTTTATTGGGATTTTATGTGATAGACTAACACAAAATAAATTAGCTGTTCTGTGAAGCCCGCAGGAGGTTTGCTAGAGAACCTTAGTGAACAAACAGCATCATGAAGGCCAAGGAACACACCAGACAAGTCAGGGATAAAGTTGTGGAGAAGTTTAAAGCTTTGAACATCTCACGGACCACTGTTCCATCCATCATCTGAAAATAGAAAGAGTATGGCACAACTGCAAACCTACCAAGACATGACCGTCCATCTAAACTGACAGGTCGGGCAAGGAGAGCATTAATCAGAGAAGCATCTAAGAGGCCCAAGGTAACTCTGGAGGAGCTGCAGAGATCCACAGCTCAGGTGGGAGAATAAGTCCACAGGACAACTATTAGTCGTGCACTCCACAAATCTGTCTTTCATGGAAGAGTGGCAAAAGGGAAGCCATTGTTGAAAGAAAGCCATAAGAAGTCCTGTTTGCAGTTTGCAATGTGGGGGACACAGCAAACATGTGGAAGAAGGTGCTCTAGTCAGATGAGACCAAAATGTTACTTTTTGGTCTAAAAAGCAAAACGCTATGTGTGTCGGAAAATTAACACTGCACATGACCCTGAACACACCGTCCCCACCGTGAAACATGGTGGTGGCAGCATCATGTTGTGGGGATGCTTTTCTTCAGCAGGGACAGTGAAGCTGGTCAGAGTTGATGGGAAGATGGATGAAGCCAAATATAGGGAAACCTTATAAGAAAACCTTTTAGAGTCTGCAAAAAAATTGATACTGGTTCACCTTCCAGCAGGACAACGACCCAAAACATACAGCCAGAATGTTAGAATGGGCCAGTCAAAGTCCAGACCTGAATCCAATTGAGAATCTGTGGCAAGACTTGAAAATTTCTGTTTAGACGCTGTTTAGACGCTGTTTAGACGCTCTCCATCCAATCTAACAGAGCTTGAGCTATTTTGCAAAGAAGAATTGGCAAAAATGTCACTCTAGATGTGCAAAGCTGGTAGCGAATAACCCAAAAAGACTTGCAGTGAAAGGTGGTCCTACAAAGTATTGACTCAGGGGGGCTGAATACAAATGCACACCACACTTTTCACATATTTATTTGTAAAAAATGGTCTATCACATAAAATCCCCAAAAAATATATTTAAATTTTTTAGTTGTAATAATGACAAAATGTGGAAAATTTTAAGGGGTATGAATACTTTTGCAGGGGAATGTAAATAATGAGGAGACATCCGCAGTAGCTAGTAGGGTTTTGCCTTGGAGGACTGGGACATTTTTTATTTGTTGTAGTATGTGTTTATTATCTTTTATGTAGGCTTTTGTTCCTTGCATTGCTGGTTGTATTCTTGCTGTTGACCATTGGTCTTCCTGGTGGATTTTGGCCATCCTTATGTATTTTTGGTACTATGTAGATGATGGGTATTCTGCATGTTTCCTGTATAAAATATTTTGCTTCTTTTTTGTTTAATATTTCTTTCTTCATCCCTAGATGTACCATTTTCTCCAGTTCCTGGGGTTGCTCATGTCTATTGTTTCTGTTCTGATCGAAGTGTTGATATGTTGTGGTCATCTGTGGTTCCTGTAGTCTTAAAGTCCTTTTGGGTGTAGAGTATGTCAATGGTAGTTAATTTTCCTCAATCTTAGTTTGCCACTTAAAAACTTGATCTGCTTTGCAATCCGCCACATCTCTGATATTTTTGGTCCATCTTCCTTTGTTGAACTTCAACCAGAACCAATATATTTGAAAAAGGGAATCAATAAACTCACAGAAAGAAAAAAGACACCATAATACGTCCCACAGACAAGGTTGGGAATATATGATGGGATTTGTAGTTTCACCGCAGCTGGAGAGCCGAGGTTGCCTACCCCTGATCTACATAGTACCAAAAATACATAAGGATGGCCAAAATCCACCAGGAAGATCAATAGTCAATGGAATAGACAATCTAACAGCAAAAATGGGCCATTACATCGATAACTTCATCCAACCGGCAATACAAGGAACAAAAGCCTACATAAAAGATAATAAACACATACTACAACAAATAGAAAATGTCCCAGTCCTCCAAGGCAGAACCCTACTAGCAACTGCGGATGTCTCATCATTATATACTATTATACAGCAGCACCAAGCATGTGGCTTCTTAAAGAATGTAGCAGATCAATATGCAAACTGAGAAAATATCTAATTAAATGTCTGGATTCCTGTTTGATATACATTTATTTGGTATAAACAAAGTTACTACAAGCAAAAAACAGGGATAGCCCTAAGTTTGCACACAGCGTTGCCAATGCATTCATGGCACAATGGGAGGAAGAAGCGATACACCAAAATTGACCCACACAACTTGTATTATATAAAAGGTTTATAGATGACCTAATTCTTTTAAGGAATGGTACCCAGGAATCATTGGAAGATTTTTTTATTAAATTAAACAAGAAAGATAAAAACATACAACTTACGTGGAATATTAGTATTGAAAAATTGACTTCCTGGACCTAGAGATTAGAATTATAAGAACAACTTGATAACCAAGACCTACTTCAAGAAAGTAGACAGGAACAGTTATTTGCCAACAGATAGCTGTGATTTTAACCCATGGCTTTACAACATCCCAAGATGTCAACTGATGAGACGGAGGAGAAACTGCACAAAATGAGAAGACTACATGATTTAAGCAGAAATAATAGGAAGAAGATTAATTGATAAAAGGAAGAACCAATGAAAGGAAGTCCACTATTAATCTTGGACTACATTGTCCAGCTTAAACAAGTAAACAAAAATTGATTGAAAGACACTGGTATATATTAAAAGCCGATAAACAACTAAACAAAGTACTAGTAAACAAACCAATTATCTATTGTCTATAAATGAACTCCCACCCTGCGAGACAAAATTGTGAGAAACGTCATTGAACCACCACCCGACAAAACATTCACATTCTTTACAGGAAAAGGTTTCCATCCGTGCAAGTATTGTGATGCATATAGAAACTAAGAAAAACCCAATACTAAAACGGACTGAATTTACAGGTACAAAAATAAGACTAACTTACCCTATCAGGGACTTCATCAGCTGTAACACTGAAAAAGTGGTGTATGTTCTAGAATGTGATTGCCAAGTGCAATATGTAGGCAGAACAAAAAGAGCTCTGGCAATCAGAGTAAAAACATATACAAAACATAAATGAGGGAAATCCGAAACACAACGTCTCTAAACACTTCGCACAAGTACATAAGACCCTAGCCACCTAAAATTTTGAGGCATAGAAAAATATAATAAAGCCTGGAGGGGAAATAAAAGTTAGAACCATAAGTCAGAAAGAATCCAGAAGGATATATACCCTCAATACTTTAATTCCAGGGGGCCTCAATGTAGAGTTCGATTTGAACTGTTTTATCAGTAATTTGTAAGTAATTTTATATGCCAATAAAATGTATAGGTGGATGTACTCATATTAGCACACATTTTAGTCATGTTGGAATGTATTTGATTATTAATATTAACAACAAAATGTGATGGTCACTTTAAGGGCTAATGACTGCATGATATATCAACCATTATTTCACCTACAAACCCATGTACTTACATTTAACCTGTTGTCGTTTTTTTATTACACTCATCTATACATGCGAATAGATGTTTACAATTATTTTAGCATGATAGTTATGTTTCTCGTATCGTTTGAACAGGGACCCATTGTAAACATCACTACTGCTTCTGGAGTGACCGATGTGGAATATTTATAACACTATACAGCATCGATTGGATTGTACTCTAATAACAAATTTCAGACCAACGTTATAGTAGAATATGAGCATAATGCTTATTGGAACACATAAAGCCATCAATCTCCTCAATATGTTCATTACAACAACTCAGTCACTGGTCTTGTTTAAGTTACGATATACACTGCACTACAATAAAATGCCACTGTTGGAGATATGTCTCCAACCTCTATAGGCTGTATTACCGGTAGAGATCAAAAATGGGTGCCATATGTTTTTAATGAAAACTACAACAAAATGGCAGCCAAACTATTTATGGCCTATACCAGATAAATGGCATCTAACACAACCAATCCGGTTTCCCTGATGAAGTCACATGCCATGGCGTAAGGCGCAGGGCATCTCGGACCTGAAGAGATGTCGGAAACCTGTATGCTGCTTTGTGTTTGCACATAACCAAGCATTTTTTTTACCAAATTTAATGTAAGAGTTACTATTTAATAAATACTTTGGTTTTACCTACCACACTATGGGAGGTCACTTTGCTTTACCTCAATATTAGGATGGTGCGTGGTGGATGAAGCCCTAAAGGGACCACTACCACCAAGGAGTATCCTAATACAAACACAGCTGATAGACCTGGAACCAGGCTAGTATCAATGGAACATTGCCCTGAACACTACTAGGTTCGGTGGAATATCACCCTGAGCATTGTAATCAAAAAGTGTATTTGATTACTCACTAAGGTGAGAGTTCTGGGAGCACAAAGGTGTCACAAGGAGTTTTATATATGTTCACACGAGAAGCACCTTATTTGGAAATAAGTGATTACGTTAGTCATATCGCTGAAGAATGAACTGTTACACACTTTGAGATATATATTTGCACCTTCTGAAATGGACTGCACTATAGCTATGCACTTTATATTCTCATAGAAGCACTGTGCTATTGAACTAAATATAATTATAAATATAGATATAAATATACGTGCTGCTACTTAAAATGCAAATAAAACAAAAAGGTGAAAAACAATGTAGTGTCAAACTACACAATCACAGTAGCACAGAAGAACAATAAAAATTATTCAAAAGTGTCCATATTAAAATCAAAAATAATTGTCCATCATAAATATCAACAAATAATCAATTGTGAAATTAGTGCAACTCTTCATACAGTGGACATTTTTGAACACCGTAGATCCTTCACCAAAGTGCACAAGTGCCAATCCACACCCTTATAGAATGACGCTCACCAGATTGTAGATTTCAATCGCATGTGTGATTGAAACACTTTAAGCTTTATACAGATGATCAACCTGATCTCCACTCTCATCTCCTCAGATTCAAATGGATGACAGCTCTCTCCACATGTAGATATAAAATCAACACATAGCCTCCAATAGTGTAAAAACCTCTTGGGTAACAATTTTAATGAAAAAGTAATGTGCTTACATCACAAATAAAAACAAAACGCCTTTGGTATATGTTAATTACATGCCGGGTTTCTGCGTGCTGCGTCACCAACCCCTCCTCGCTTGCACTCACAGATAACACTCTCAGCGTCAAGATTCAGTTGCTGTGTAGCCACGCTCCTAACATGTTTCGTTACTCGATTCCCTGTGATCAAGTTGGACGTAATGAAACATGTTAGGGGCGTGGCTAAACAGCAACTGAATCGTGACGATGAGAGTGTTATCCACATTTGGAGAGAGCTGTCATCCATTTGAATCTGAGGAGATCAGAGTGGAGATTGGGTTGATCATCTGCATAAAGCTTAAAGTGATTTAATCACACATGCGATTGAAATCTACAATCTGGTGAGCCTCATTCTTTAAGGGTGTGGACTGGCACTTGTGCACTTTGGTGAAGGATCTACACAGTACAAAAATGCCCACTTTATGAAGAGTTGTACTATTTTCACAACTGATTCTTTGTTGAGATTTATAATGGACTTATTTGGAACTATTTTTGATTTTATTATGGACACTTGAATTTTAATCATTTTTTTTTTTGCGCTACTGTGATTGTGTAGTTTGACACTACATTGTTTTTCACCTTTTGTTTTATGCACTTTATATGTTATGATATATTTCACAGGATATGAAATGTATACGATTTGTTGATACACGTTACATATTTGAGTTTGCTCAACACTTCACACACAATCTTTGCATAATATACTGTTTAATGCAAAGCACTGCAGCACATAGAAATACATACTATACTTACAATATACATAAATAAAATTAAAAAAGGGTAAAAAAACACTGCAAAACTATTCAAAAACACATGCGGTATGGTGTTAAAAACCCTTAACACCTGACTATGTACTACTTTGTAATACCCTGGTACAGGGCTATATTTACTACAAAATAATTTACCTCAGTGGGATGGAATATGATATTGTCCATCCTAAAATCACCATGGACAAGGCACTCTTCATTGTCATTGCTTGGCAAATTATTCATAAGCCAGTCAGCTAACTGGCTCATTTCAGGGATATCAGTGTGTGCAGCCCGGTCATACTGCTTCTTCCATGTGGTTACCTGAAATGAATTTACAGAAAATAAGCCGGTGTGACATACAATAGCATTACATCCAGCTCTTGGAATAGTGCATTTGCTGAATGTTAAGATCAGGTATACAATAAGAGTAAAGCAACCAGAAAAGCACCTACCTACTGTATATCCACCACTGTTAAAGCCTAACTTTTACCAATGCTGGGGCAAGGACCCAAGGTGAAAAGGCCCCTCTTCCCCCATAAGCTATCAACTACTTCAGCAACACAGTAATAATCACATTACTTCACAGTCCCTAGACAGCAGGCAATCCATTCGCTGGAATATGGGCCGACAGTCAATTTCATCTTACCGGCAGCCAATTTCATCCTGATGATATGGCCACTTGTCCTGCACTGATTACAGACCCAATGACATCAATGAAAAGGGTGGCAAAAAGACCAGTGGGAGACTGGCATAAAAAGGTGACCTCAGTGAACGGTCATCATTACTAGAACCAGCAGACAGGAAGATTGCAGGACTGGAGTAACATCAGTAATACTCTGCAGTAACCCATCCCCTTACAAAAATGAGTAATAGGTCAGAGGGTGGAAGGAAATGTTAATTATTTTTATTTGCTTGGAGAAAGGCTTTAAATTAAGATAGCCTTGAACTGACATTGCATGAAAAAAAATATTAGATTAAGCGTACAATCTATGTACACTTACCACTTTGTAAAGTAAATTAAACATGTAAAAATATTACTTGTGTTATGTTTTTACATAGAGAGCTTGTCTCAACCTAATGAATGTTGTTGGTTTAATTGTTTAATTCATAGAGTTTAATATTGTATATAAATATTTCATAACTACTATTTCCAGCCAGCAGATGGGCTGCTTTTCACTTGTATACCTGACTAACTTTACAAGCTTTGCTAAGAAAACAAAAACTAAAACTACAAAAGCACTAATGTACAAATCAAAGGAATGACTCCCTTACTGTATTTTTTATATCTCAGTATAGAGCCTGAATTAGAGAAAGGTACTGTGCTTTTTATTTTAAATACACACACATTTATATAAACCAGAAAAAAATATCTATTTAAAAACCTGTAAGCTTAAAGAATAAGTTTACCTTTTGTAAAATGTTACACCTATATTCAGGGTGTAACATGTTAAAGATGAACTGGCCTCCGCTTCCCCTGTTTTGACAGCTAGCAGAGGATCTTCTCCCCCCCCCGCTAACTGTCACAATCTTAACAAAAACGCGGCCGCCAGCCCAGCCGTGTCATTCATTTACACCTTACAGTATATACAAACAGAAAATTGCCACGCTAAAATGACAGAGAAATAAAGTCCCATACATGTTACAGTCCAATTAGAAGCGATATAGTCCAACCATGAAACTAGTAGATCACTCCAAGAAGAATGTGAGGGATTAAGTGTTTAACATATATAAAAAAACACCTTGATATTGAATATCATTTAAAAAGGTATAACCCCCAGGTGCGCCTCCACCATATAATATGAGATGGCTGCTCACTAGAGGAAATTGACTCTAGAATATAAGAATCATGAGAGCAGTATGATAGAATATCCTTAAGACAGGAGCCATCAACCCTCTTTCCTTTGCAGCAAAATGGGAGATCTCTAGGACTTTTCTTTGGTGTCCAATGGGAACACTCACATAGGGAATAATCGATGATTCACCAGCAAATCATGCATGTAAGATGAATCACAGAAACTCCTATAGTGTGAAACTGTATAAAATTCATTGAAGATAAAAAGATAACAACTACTTACATAGAGGCAGTTAAAAATGAACATATGTGCAATGTATATTTATCCCAGGATTCAAGCCAAAAGACTCGTGGGATCTGTGGGCGTGGTAACGTCACAAGCATAGACATTTTTTCATGAAAGATCACGTCATTGGCACATGGCCCATGCATATATGCTCGTTTTTAACTGCCTCTATGTAAGTTGGTATCTTTTATCTCTAATAAACTTTATATGGTTTCACACTATGGGAGTTTCTTTGATTTATCTTACATGCATGAATTGCCGATGAACCATCGATTATTCCTTATGTGAGTGTTCCCATTGGACCCCAAAGAAAAGCAAAAGGGATCTCCTGCTTCGCTGCAAAGGAAAGAGGGTTGATGACTCCTGTCTTAAAGGAGAAGTCCAGCCTGAGCTTTTTAGGCTGACAAATACATTCACCTCTTTTTTCATGTGTCTTTCTCCACACTGTATATGTGTGTTAGGTTGCCATTTAGAATGAATTAGAAAAAACACACAGAATACCACATGAACAAGTGCATGCAAAAGTGTGAGGGGTCCTTATAGCAGTTCTTTATGTAAGCTCCCCTCACCTCTCTCTGGCAGTATCCTTTTCCTTTGCCATACCCTGTAAGATTTAGCTTGTGTATGTTATATGAATGGAGCCTGGAGAGTGTTTCAATAAGAGAAACAAACATCGCTGATCTCTCTGCAGGGCGGACATCAACAAGAAAGACATCTGGGAAAATACGACCCTGTAAAAAAGGGAAAGTAACACTCGCTTTATGAAGTTGCAAAAAATGTACTAATAGAACACATGCACTTAATAATAGCAGCACTTTGTGAAACCAAGTAAAACAACATAGTCTAATACTTGTGTGACTTGGCTAACCTCCACATGTGCCATCACATAGAATTCGGTTCCAATCACTGTCACATCATTACAGTATAATAAAGTCTTCGGTACCGGGAATCCAGCGGCAAATAAAGCTGTTTGAACTTCATATGCACGTTCAATCTAAAAAAACAAAATGTCAGTCTTGGTTTTATGCAGAATCATTAGCACACTAATTCACAGCAAAGGGACAGTGAGAACATACACAGGCAGCATGACATTATCTTAGAGGAACTGATCTCTGGAAGTGGTGTTCAAAAAACAGGCAAAGGACTAGTCACTGGTATGGTGTGTGTGGTCTCCATGCAGCTGATCTTTTCCCCATTACTGACCTACAATGCCTTGTTCTGCACTGTATCTCTGTTTGTAGAGGATGGCACTTCGGTAGCAGAAAGGCTTTTTTTTCCCTTATGTCAGAGTCTCCAGAAAGAAGAACAGTGAGCAATACAGTAGTAATATCACCAAATCTCATGAGGCTAGTAGTCGGAGGCAGCTGTGCCTTAGATCTCACACTACAGATATACAGTTAGAAGGCTGTAGTCACAGGAGTGCCTAGGTACCCTCACAAACAGTACCAGGAGGTACACTGCTATTTTTCAGGAGGAAATCCAGGCAAAGGGTATATTTTTTGGGTACTGTGTAGGCACAATGATAGATAGATAGATATATATATATGTATCTATATATCTATATCTATATATATCTATATATATCTATATATATCTATATCTATATCTATCTATATATATCTATATATATCTATATATATCTATATATCTATATATCTATATATAGATATATAGATATATAGATATATAGATATATATATATATATATTTTTTTTTTGCAACATTTGGCCAGTGAAGCAACGCAAAAATAAACATGTTCAGTTTTCTAGTACTCTCCACGTGGAGTAACAACCTGACAGCAGTTGCTGAGCAGCAATGGAGGCTACTCAGCAACTTTAAAGGTTCACTTTAAAGTTCTGCTTTAAAGTGAACCTGTGGGTTATCACTGCAAACTCTGACTGGTAAGTAATTATTGATATAACTTTCACACATTTATTTGCTTGCTGTTCTTTTTTTCTCAGCCATATAGAGATCTGTAGATTCTCCCTTTAGTAGCAAGACACTACAACGATTAACCATGCTGAATGACTACGGAGATCAAATCCATTTCATCACATATCCACCTACACTAGAAGTAGAAAACCTTGGCACTCCATCTGTTGAGAAATTACAAATCCCATCATGATGTAACCTCTGGGAGTCATGCAACTCCTCATTGGACTTGTAGTTTGACAACAGCTTGAGTTCAGAGGTTGCCTACCCCGATGTAGACATTGGAACTAATCTGCTAGACCAATAATGGCTGTTCATTTGGAAAAGAGAATGTTCTACTAAAGAAATAAAGAAATTAGCACTGTTCACTTAGCAAATGAGAAAGTCTCTTAGCTTAGTAAATAAGCTGAAGCTGTGTTTCTTTTTTTCATTATCCAATTATTTGTTAAAAAAATGTAACCCCCCCTACCCCCACACGTATTACCTCAAGGGTGTGGTTGGTCGCTAGACGTCGTTTTTTAAAGCCAAATTAGCGGTCTCCTGCTCAACCTCTATAGAGTACCCCAATCTACCACATTTTTGTGCTATTCCTGACCCACAAGTGTGAGCACGACATGGCATTAAAACTCTAAAAGATATCATGAGCATTGGCTCTATGCAGACTTTTCCCCAAATCTCTCAGACATTCAGGCTGCAAAGTTGGATGCTATTCATATATTTTCATTTAAGACATGCAGCTTCTGCCCAGTTTGCCCACAGGCCTCTTTTCCAGACTGATCCGACTGATGATCTCTTGGTGCAAGTTGACTTGCGTAAGCTGCTTTCTGCTCTCTGTGAATGGACTCCCCTAAAAAGGAACATTTATGGGATCTCTGGAAGGTTAGTATGCCTTCTTTGGATAGGGAAGACTGGGAGGAATGTCTTGAGCATTGTGTTAAATTGAGCATTTCTTTTAACCACTTCAGCCCCGGACCATTTGGCTGGCCAAAGACCAGAGCACTATTTGCGATTCAGCACTGCGTCGCTTTAACTGACAATTACGCGGTCGTGCAACGTGGCTCCCAAACAAAATTGACGTCCTTTTTACCCCACATCGAGTCCGTGGGACCCGCGATCACACTCACGGAGCTTGCGGTGGGCGCGCGCGCCCACAATGCTACGTCTTAAAAGGGCAATGTACAGGTACGTTAATATGCCTGTACATGGCATTCTGCTGTCATATATCAGCGTGAGCCGGTCGGCAAGTGGTTAAGGAAAAGCTGGTTTGCACTAAACTCATCCATAGGGTGTACTACACTCTTGTAAGGCTTCACAGAATTTACCTGTCTTGTAGCCCGGTCTTCCTGCGCTGCTGCATTCACACAGGCACCTACTTTCATAAATTTTGGGACTGCCCTTTGAGATTATCAATTTTAGGTTACAACTGATCCTCCCAGTCTTGCCGGAATTGGCATTGCTCGAGATCCAAGAGGATGCCCAGTGGTTTCATCATGCTAAAATTGTTGATCTCCTATTTGCTGTACTATGCCAAAAAATAAATTTTGTGCAAATGAACTTCTACAGTTCTTCCTACTATGGAGTCCTGGGCTTCAATAGTGAGAGTAGCGTTATTATACAAACCCACTTATATCAGCCGTGGCTGCCCTTCAAAATTTGATAAAGTCTGGTTCCCATGGACCTCCCAGTAGCTGGTAGAGCCAAGTTGACCCAGATCTATCCTCTGTGTTCTGCAGACAATCTGTCTTGTTGGTGCCCCACCCCTGCTAAGTGAGTCCTGCCTTTTCTGCTGTTCCTTCTTTTTCCCCTTCCCTCTCCCACCCTCTTCATCTCTCCCTCTTCTATTCCATTTTTCCCTACTCCCTGGGTCTCACTAGGCTGGACTTTTTCAATGTCACCTACAAGTTTTTACTTTTTTTCATGCTGCTCGTATTGTTGGACACTATTTTTTATCCTATTTGTTGTGTGTTTAACCATGTGAGACTGTTTTTTTCCTGCCATGCCATGTGTTACTTTCTTTATGCCTTTAATAAAGTACTCTTGTGTGGTAAAAAAAAAGAAAAAACTGGACCCAATTAGATAATTGGCATGAACACTGCTTCACCTTTTCAATAAGCAAAGTGTCTCTCTACTTTGCAAACTGAGCACATTTACCTTTAGTAAATCATCCTCCCTGCATTTTCAACTAGTATAAGGAGCAGTGGCGGCTGGTGCTCAAACAGTTTTTGGGGGGGGGGGGCGCAAACAAACTGAAAAAAAAAAACATTAATTGCAGCCACTGTGCCCATCTAACGCAGCTACTGTGCCCATCAAACGCAGCCACTGCACCCATCAAGAGCAGCCACTGTGCCCATCAAGAGCAGCCACTGTGCCCATCAAGAGCAGCCACTGTGCCCCATCAATTGCTGCCAGTGTGTCCATCAATTGTTGCTACTGTGCCCCATCAATTGCTGCTACTGTGCCCCATCAATTGCCGCTACTGTACCCATCAATTGCTGCCACTGTACCCATCAAGCACAGCCATTGTGCCCATAAAGCACAGCCACTGTGCCATCAAACGCAACCACTGTGCCAAACACAGCCACTGTACCCATAAATTGCAGCCACTGTGCCATCAAACGCAGCTGCTGTACCCATCAATTGCTGCCAGTGTGCCCATCAATTGCTGCCACTGTGCCCATCAATTGCCACTACTGTGCCCCATCAATTGCCACTACTGTGCCCCATCAATTGCCACTACTGTGCCCCATCAATTGCCACTACTGTGCCCCATCAATTGCCACTACTGTGCCCCATCAATTGCCACTACTGTGCCCCATCAATTGCCACTACTGTGCCCCATCAATTGCTGCCAGTGTGCCCCATCAATTGCTGCCAGTGTGCCCCATCAATTGCTGCCAGTGTGCCCCATCAATTGCTGCCAGTGTGCCCATCAATTGCTGCCAGTGTGCCCATCAATTGCTGCCAGTGTGCCCATCAATTGCTGCCAGTGTGCCCATCAATTGCTGCCAGTGTGCCCATCAATTGCTGCCAGTGTGCCCATCAATTGCCGCTACTGTGCCCCATCAGATGCTGCCAGTGTGCATCGCCCGGAAGTCGGGACTTACCTGTCTCACAGCGGGTCACAATGGCGTCCTCCACGTCCACGCTCCTTGATGTCTCCGGTCCTCTCTATCAGGCGTCCAATCACAGCGCCTGTTGTTTCAGCCAATCAGGTGATAGGTAACCAGACCCGAGCACCTGATTGGCTGAGAGGTGGGTCAGTGTTAGGAAAGCGATTTATTCGCTTTCCTAACACAATTAGTAAACAGAGAACGCACAGTATTGCGCTGTTTACCATTTTGGACGTTTATTAGAGCCTTCGGCTCTAATTAGGACGCCTATTAGAGCCCACGACTCTAATCAGGCGCTTCCAAAAAATACCCTGCCGCTGCCACTGTGCCCATTAAGCGCAGCCACTGTGCCCATCAAACGCAGCCACTGTACCCATCAAACGCAGCCACTGTGCCCATAAATTGCCGCCAATGTGCCATCAAATGCAGCTACTGTACCCATCAATTGCTGCCAGTGTGCCCATCAGTTGCTGCCACTGTGCTTATCAAGCGCAGCCTTAGTGCCCATCAAGCGCAGCCATTCTGCCATCAAACACAGCTACTGTGCCAAACGCAGCCACTGTGCCAAACGCAGCCATTGTGCCATCAAACGCAGCTACTGTACCCATCAATTGCTGCCATTGTGCCCATCAATTGCTGTCACTGTGCTCATCAATTGCTGCTACTGTGCCCCATTAATTGCTGCTACTGTGCCCCATTAATTGCTGCCAGTGTACCCATCAATTTCTGCTACTGTTCCCCATCAATTGCTGCCATTGTGCCCATCAATTGCTGCCAGTGTGCCCATCGATTGTTGCCAGTGTGCCCATCAATTGCCGCTACTGTGCCCCATCAAATGCTGCCAGTGTGCATCGCCCAGGAGTTGGGACTTACCTGTCTCGCAGCGGGTCACAGTGGCATCCTCCACATCCACACTCCTCAATTTCTCCGGTCCTCTCTATCAGGCATCCAATCACAGCGCCTGTTATTTCAGCCAATCAGGTGACAGGTAACCAGTCCCGAGCACCTGATTGGCTGAGAGGCGGGTCAGTGTTAGGAAAGCAATTTATTCGCTTTCCTAACACAACACTGAGTAAACAGCGAACACACAGCATTGCGCCCGCTGTTTACCATTTTGGAAGCCTATTAGAGCACACGGTTCTAATCAGGCGCTTCCAAAAATACCCTGCCGCTGTAATTCAGGTGACAAGAGGCCGGACACCTGAATAGGGGGCGGCAGCGGAGACCATAGATAGATACATGCAATGCATGAATCTATCTATAGTGAGAGAGAGGGGGCGGTGCTCCTGCGCCTTTTATGGACGCACCGCCACTGGTCAGGAGAATGAACCTAACTACCATTACTGCATATGAAACTAGATTTTTTTCCCTATTATATAGCAATATCAAATGTCTAGCCAATCTCCCAATGTTCAAAAACTACCAAATACTTTCAGCAATTTGTTCTGGATCATTTGAAGTATATTTTCTGTTTCTAGGTAGAAAGGTTAGCCATTTTTATTGCACTCTATGACCCTCTTGGAGACAAGAAGGAGAAGGAGAAGTTTTCCTAGGCTTCCTAGCTGCAACATGTAGGAAGTGAATGGCAATATCACTAATTAGGACTCATGCAAGAATAAAAGTTGTGAGTTTTATGCAGTTTTCACATACTGACTTCTGTTTCTTACAGGTGTGATTTCCCTAAAAATTTCATCTTGGCAGAGTCATAAATAACTAATATTGTAATAGTAAACTGCATATGTTTATTGCAAGTATACCTCATGTGCAAAAAATTTTAACTGCACATTCGCTCTAGGGGTTTTACTTATAAAACAGTTGTTGGATCACTGTCAAACATTTATACAAGGTGGATGAATTTTCCTAATAGAAAATAATATTTTTCTGTAATAGATTAATTCCTATGATCGTCAGCTCCATCTATTGGCCAAAATGGGATACGTTTTTCCATTGAGATAGTTCAGGAAACCATACTGGATTTTGGCCACTAGATGCAGCTGAAGATCATATGAATTAATCTATTGGCTCCTATCTAAATTGGTCCTAGTATGTGTATGCATGCCTGTGAGATAGGCACTTTCTACTGCAAGCTTTTGAGGGCAGGGACTAATGTGAAAGTACAGTATTTAAAGTGTTGTGTAAATTGTTGGCGCTTTAAAATGCCTGCCTCTAATATTAAACTGTAAGCAATTGTGCAAAAAAGTCCTTAAAAGAGAAGAAAGGGATTTTTTTTTTATTTTGGAATCATACTTACCTAGGTGGATGCAGCATCGGTCCCATGATCTAAGACTGAGAACCGAGCGATCAAACAACCCCAGTCGCTCGGTTCTCAAAACTCTTTGAGCAGAGAGCTGGTTACTGTCAGTCACCACTGTCTGCTCTGACCTTCCAGCACTCACTGGAGCGCTGAGCTGTGGAGGGGGCAGGAGTGTCCAGGTCAGGCTCTCAGCGGCTCACTGAGAGCGAGCTGGGTGCCAGTCCAGGCATGTGGGCGGATCCTGACAGCTTTGGCTGTACTTCTCCTTTAACCACTTCCCGTCATAGGACGCCTTTCAGAATAACAGCCGGCATGCCCGTGGGGGCACGCAGCTCGGCGATCAGTTGTGCGGCGTGTCAGTCTAACACACAGCAACACCGATCTTGGTAAAGAGTCTCTGACGGAGACTCTTTACCACATAATCAGCCATGTCCAATCATGGCTGATCACAGTGTAAACAGGGAGAGCTGTTTATTGGCTTTTCCTCACTTGCGTCTGACAGACGCGAGTAGAGGAGAGCCGATCGGCGGCTCTGACGGGGGGGGGGGGGGGTGCGCGCTGATTGATTATCAGTGCAGCCCCCCCAAGGATGCCCACATGGGACCACCAGGGATGCTACCCTGGACCACCAGGGATGTAGGTCAGTGTCCAGACAGATGCCAATCAGTGCCCATCAGCAATAAACAGAAACAAACAAGTAAAAATGTTTTTTTCAAAATTTTCGGTCTTTTTTTATTTGTTTAGCAAAAAAACAAAAGACGCAGAGGTGATCAAATTCCACCAAGAGGAAGCTCTATTTGTGGGAACAAAATGATAACAATTTTGTTTGGGTACAGTGTAGCATGATCACACAGTTGTCATTTAAAAAGTGACAGTACTGAAAGCTGAATATTGGCTTGGGCAGGAAGGGGGGGGGGGGTGCCTGGTATTGAAGTGGTTAAAGAGGAGCTTCAGTCAGTTCTGGAAAAATTAAAAGAGAGCAGCTACAAAAACTGTAGCTTCTGACTTTCTTATGACTTTTAATAAACAGACACTCATCTGTCCAGGGATCCAGCGCTGTCCTCAACTGAGTTGGTTCCTCATCGGTCTTCGGTCCCCAGCGCCAGCCTGTTAATTTTGGGAAGCCGGTTATAACTCCTTGTGGCTTCACAGCCAGCTGCCCACTGTGCTTATGCAAGCTGTGCTGCACTTTGTGAATGGTCCCACAGCCTTCTGGGACCTGTGACATGTCCCAGAATTTTGCAGGCATGGGAGGTAGAACTTCCAGTGGATCTGCCACGGCAATCCGACCAGAAGTGGAAGTGGTTGCCTGTCAAAACCAGGTACCCCCCTCCCATAAATAATGTATTTCAAATATGGCAGAGGAGGGAGGTAGGAGGAGGAAGAAGAGCAGAACTTCCCCATTTGTGTGAAGTTCCACTTTAAGTCTATGCTTAGTTTGATTGGAGATAAAGACAAGTCTACTATGAGTTTGAGAAAACAGGCTATAATAAAAAAAGGTGCAAACATCTACAAACTCTAACTTACCAGATTATCTCCTGGTATAACTGGGTGATCAGGTTTCTTTCGAAGAACAAATTTATTTGGACCCTTCTGTAGAAAAAATATAGCTCTGGACTGGCCTGATCTATAAAATAAATGAAAAGTTTATTATTTATTATTCATAGTATATGGCAGTGTTTTCCAAAGAACAAGATGTGAGCCACTGCTGGTATTCATTATTAAAGACGAGCTTGGGTGTGTTTGGATGCTCTTCCAAATTACGTGACCAACCCTGTCAGAAATATGTCACTTGTATACATGAGGCTAGGGGGGGGGGGGGGGGGGGGGAATGCCACAGGAGACTGGGCCATTATAGATGACAACTTCCTGGCGGACCCGTGCATGTGGGTTCTGAAGACTATATGTGAGACTCAGATTTATAGGCAAGACTGCCTCTTGGGAAAGTAGCACAAGAGAAGCTTTTTTTTTTTGTTTTTTTGTTTTATTGCAATTGTTTTTATTGATTTTGAAAGCAATAAAAGTAGAGGAACCAAGTCACAAACAGCATAGTGGACGCAGCCCACGTAAACACCAATAAGGTGCAATTTGAATATACTGTAAGTCACAATGATAAAAATAGTTCTCAAAGAAAGAAGAACAGAAATGAAAAAAAAACACAACAGAACAGTTCAAGCAAGGTACATTTGCATTCAAGTATTACCAGCAGCAAAATATAAAGATGGGCTTTAAAAGTGTCTTTTTTTTTTTTTTTTTAAGTACACCCAAAACTTTATTTTTTTTTTTAAGTTTTGGATGGCGTATGGAAGGGTTAAGACTCCTTTTAGGTAATTTCTGCCATAGGGTAATTTCCCATTGGGAAGATTTGCCTTTACTTCCTGTCCCATAGAAACACCAGGAAGTGAAAGGAAATCTCTCCAAAATCTTAGACAGTTGTCACCACAATGTTCTCATTGGGGGCCTTTAACACACATTACATAGTTACTAAGTGTCCTGATTTGGCCGGGGCAATCACCGATTTTCAAACACCTTGTCCTGGGCTACATCCCAGAAATCAAGGCCAATCACAGACAGTGACAGCCGGTGCCTGCAGATGACAGATAGACAATGTGTTTAACATCCTGTTACACATGCAGGTCAGAGAACCCTACCTCCTCCCCCAGCAGCTGATAAGGCAGAGCTCAGGGAATCACTCAATGCCACAGGTGCAGAATGGCACTGTTTCACATCAGGGCACACATGGCGGGGACAGAGATCCTCCCCCAGTAACTGATCAAGGCACTCTAGGTCTCACTCAGGAGTGAGAACAGCACTGCTAGATGAAACAGTTCCACAGCAGATGGTGAGGCTTGCAGGAACCACTCAGTGTGTAACTGGCCGGCAGAGTAAGGGCTTGCATGGGGTGAATGCCAGCTGTCAAAACTGAGCGGTGATGTCAGGGGTGGGCGGGACCGGAGCTGCTGTCAAACACCAGCCAATGGGATGGGGACAGGGCGTGCCTCTACATGTTAATGGGGCTCCGCCCCCTTTCTCAAGCAGCCCAATCCAGGGAAAGGCAAGGATTTTTACAAAAGCAGCAATAGAAAGGTGGAAGCTGACAATAGCAGAATGGATTTAGCAGAACAAAAGGTGTATGGGAACAAGTGAATTAGAGTGCTGCTGCATGTGTATTTCACAAAGGAATATGTAAAAAAGGCAGAAATATGGATAGAAAAGAAAGTTCAAACTAATGCCGCGTACACACCAGCGGACTTTACGGCGGACTTTGCCCGGCGGACTGGATTTCGTCGGACAATTCGATGTGTGTGGGCTCCAGCGGACTTTGTTTTCTCAAAAGTTGGACGGACTTAGATTTGAAACTTGTTTAAAATTTATCCGTTGAAATCGAGTCCGGTCGAAAAGTCCGCCGTCTGTATGCTAGTTCGACGGACAAAAAGCCACGCTAGTGCAGCTATTGGCTACTGGCTATGAACTTCCTTGTTTTAGTCCGGTCGTACGTCATCACGTACGAATTCGACGGACTTTGGTGGATTGTGTGTAGGCAAGTCCGTTCATTCAGAAAGTCTGTCGGAAAGTACGTCGAAAGTCCGCCGGGCAAAGTCCGCCGTAAAGTCCGCTCGTGTGTACGCGGCATAGACACAAATGCATGCTGATCTGCCTTTACCCCAGATAAATGTATGCATACCTCCACCCTTAGCTGAAATCTGGGGAACCTCAGCATCTCCATCACCATACAATGGTCACACTTTATTCCTCTTTCACTGAAGCATGCAGTATACTTCAGTGGAGGAGTAATTCTGACCATTGTATGGTGGTGGAGACACTGAGGTTTCCTAGACTTAATTTAAGGGTAAAGGTGCGCATGCTTCAGTGGAGGAAAAATGAATTGCAGATTGAATTGAGTCCCTGAATTCTGGACAGTACGTCATTTATGAACTGGGATACTCAAAAACCAAATCCTAGTATGTAAAGCCCAGCAAAATTGTAGGCGCTATATACAGTATATGCCTGCAATAAATTAATATTGTAATGATATGCTTCTCATGAAGCCTAAGTGGGACATAGGAGATAACACACAGCACTGGGAGGAAGGCCCAGTTGGAGCGTGTCATTGATCACTGGTTAGTGAGCCGTGGATGCGGACCAAAGACTGTTACGATCCTTAGATACCCTACATCACGTCCACTATGTCAGTTCCGGACAAGCGGATTACAGCGAATAGGAGTACAAGGCAGTGTTGAGAACCCTCAGGCAGCCCCTTATATAGTACCAATACCTAAGTAGGTGGTATGGCAACTATCTGAACAAAGTGCCTGTAGTGCGCTATACTATCATACTCCACTGTCTCATACTAAGAGACTACACCGATCCTATAGACTGTATGTTGGCCAATAGGCAGGCCGTTTGCCCTAACCATCTAACTATACACACCTGCGGGAACTCTGTAGGAACCAGAAGTATTTAACCTCTGTCCTATATTTGGCATTCTACATTACAGTGAATCAGTTGCAATCCTACAGTGATTTGGCGCCTGAGCATTAACGCTGCAGTGAACGCGCTGAGAAGCATCAATGCTGTAGTATACACACTGGGAAGTGGTGGAGTGAGGCCTGTCTGCATTGATGGACAGTGTTCAATATTTTATTATGTAATGCAATAACACCAGCGCTTGTTCATGGTGCTGCTGATTCTGCTGAATTAGCTGTGTGAATGTTGGCTGGCGAGTTTGTATGAGGTACTGAGCTCAGCTGAGTGCTTTAAATTTGTGACGTTGTCTCATATTTTAAATTTGGTGCCCTGGAGGGTTATCGGTCAATAACGGCAGACATTATTTCTGTATAAAGTTGTTATCTATAATAAAGGTTTTTTTGTACTTTCATAATCACCACAGTTGGTTCAATAATACCT